>JAWWNH010000054.1:26160000-26870625 GCA_034641385.1 Darevskia mixta | reverse complement strand
ACTTCTGAAAAATCTTGTCATCTTGGGTTTCGTGTTTTGCCATAGCTTCCAATGTAGTCTCATCTAGAGAATCTGGTGCTTCATCTAAAACCCAAACAGATTTAAATGTTATAGCGTTAAAATTAGCAATACTATAGCTTTAATAAGCAAAATTAAAATCTTCAGAAGGTTTGCATGACAAGTTAGAACAAAGTATGTTAAGATGAAGAGTTTGATTTTCATAGTGTAACTTGTTTAAAATACTCCTTTTTGTGAAATATTTTAAAAGGCTGTGTCTTGCCAGGGAGATTATGCTTTTCATGTAATCTTTTTCAAGTTTGTGTACTTTTTGTTTATTGTTAATCTGTGTTACTTTTATACTATGCATTCCTTTGTTTGTCAAACTTTTCCTGATAACTATATACAGAAAAACAAAACTGAATTCAATCAAATTTAAGAACATACTAACTTGGAGACTTATTTACATGGAGCACAGTGATATTTCAATATAGAAAAATTTATCATGTTCACAATTCTTCCGTTCTTTTGACCTGAATTATTTTCAATTCTATGCTACAGGCGTACAGTGGTACCTCTAGTTGGGTTCTGCTCGTTATGGACTTTCAGCTTACGAACACGGCAAACCTGGAAGTGTTTACTTCCGGGTTCGCCATGCGCGCATGCGCAAAAGCGATCTGCGCGCTTCACACATGCGCAGAAGCGCGGAAGAGGCGCTCTAGTTGCAGACTTTTTGGGGTGTGAACAGCACCCCGAAACAGATTAAGTCTGCAACTAGAGGTACCACTGTATAGCATTTTATGTAAAAGCAGGGGTGGTTAATCTGTGGCCCTGAAGATTTTGTTGGGACTAAAGATCCAAACATCTTTTATCATTGGCCATGCTGGTTAGAGCTGATGGAAGATGGGAATTCAATATCATCTAGAGGGACATAGGTTAGCCACCACAGGTAAAAAACCAAAAGTACAGTCGTACCATTATTTTCAAACAGCCTAGTTCTCGAACGTTTTGGCTCCCGAATGATCGAAACCCGGAAGTGACTGTTGCGGTTTTCGAACGTTCTTTTGGAAGCCAAATGTCCAATGGGGCTTCTGTAACTTCCGATTGGCTGCAGGAGCTTCCTGCAGCCAATCAGAAGCCGCACTTTGGTTTTTGATCGCTTTGGAAGTCGAACAGAGTTCCGGAACGGATTCCATTCGACTTCCACGGTACAACTGTAGTATAATTTAAAAATAGGTCTTGCAGCAAGGAAATTTATTCATACTACTTACCTGTATTGGCTGCAGATGTCAATTCTTTTTTGTCCTGATCTTCCTCTTCTGTTTCACTGACATCGGAGGAGTCAGTTTCTTCAGGCTCTATCACAATTTCATACTCGGGGAAAAGAAATTTATGATCTGGAATAACAACATCCAGCTCACCTACAAAACAAGAACCCAAAATTATTTTGGTTATTTTCCCATATTCTATTTTGTATTGTATATTAGTCTATTTTCAAATGATTTCTTGGGGGTGGGGGGCGAACTTTAAAACTAGCAGAGAACAAAGACAAATATAGAATGAAATGGCCAGCAGAATAAAGCAAGAGCAGAAGGCACCATTTTTTATGCAAAGCTGCAGTGTCTCAGTTTTTCAATTTCTTTAAAACCCTGCTTGTCTCTAGAAGCAGAAATGTCCCAAAATTCAACAGTAACACCTCCAGCATTATTGTAGAGTTTTTATGTCATTCTGCTCACAGAGACAAACAGCATTTTAAAGAAATGTACAAATTGAGACACTGCAGCTTTGCTAAAAAACAGAAACTTGTGCTGCTGGAGATGTCAAAGACAAAACATGGACTTTACAGCAGCAGAAAATGTATAAACTATTTTGGCCAAAATTTCTAAATATAATATAGGATATGTTGTTTTAGAATTCCTAGGTGAATACCACGATGATGGTGATGACGACGACTATTGTGTCACCTCCTTCAGGCCAGACTGTAAAAGGCCTTGCACTACCCAGGAAAGCTCTGTTGGATGACACAATGAGGATGCAATGGAGGCAGCAAAGTATACCTTCTTTACTGCCTTCACTGCCATTTGGTAGGCTTGATGATGAGGCCTCACTAGTGTTTGATTGCATTTGACTGGAGTTTTCCTCCACTTGCGTTTGAGCTGTCTCCCAGCTTGCTTCCTCATCCTAAGCTACGGAGTATACAGTGGTACCTTGGTTGTTGAACGTAACAAGACCATTCGACTTCCAAAACGTTTGACAACCAAGGTGCAATCGGCGGTCAGTAAATTCCATTGAGAAAATGGAGAAACGCGCCTCGGAAGCTGTTCGACTTGAGGCGCATTCGAAAACCGTGGTTCTAGTGTACCAGGAAGCCAAATGGGCTCCACAAAGTGAAAGAGGGTGCTCAAAGGCAATCATGTCAATGGCTCAAGCCATTAGGATATTCCAGAGGTTGGCCAGGGCTTTGATATGAGCGCCAGTTATATCAGCCAAATAAAATTCCCAGAGCAGTTTTAGAAATCCATTATAGACACCCTGCCTCTGCAGAGAGAAAAATGGTGCTAAAAGCCTAAATCTCAACAGGAAATGATTGGACCATGACCAGAGACTGATGCAAATATCCTCCACTTTCAGAGAACCCTCTTCACAAGGTCCTGAGCGTGGCCTGCCACATGCGTTGGGCCAATAACATATTGTAACAGCTCCATGGTCGCTATGAAGGCCTGAATCACCGTAGAGCCATTCACCTTACCATGGATGTTGAAATCCCCCAAAACCTGCAGTCTGCAAGCCTTCAACACCACCTGAGACTAGCTCTTTCAGCTTAGGCAGGCAGACTGCTATGGAGCCAGGTGGATGGTAAACCAGCAGAATGACAAATCTGTCCCAATTGGCCAATGCCAAGGACGTGCCCTCTAGTTCTCCCGCCACCAGATGGACAGAGAGCCTGGAAAGAGCTAATTTCTATAGATCACAACAATACCCCCTCCCTGACCCTCAGGTCTGCCCTGATGCTGCTTCAAACACTCAGGTGGACACAGCTGGGTAAGACCAACCACACCTTGCTCAGCCACCTAGGTATCAGTAATATAGACCAGATCAGCCTCCTCATCCAGAATAGGATGAGGGAGGTCTTACTCAGAGCCAACCTGGCATTCAGAAACAGCAGCCATGGACTCAAGGGCTGGCTAACAGAATGACTGCAATGGCTCAGGTTGGAGGACGGGCTTGCACACAGCATAGACCTAAACGGCCTCGGTCCTGTATACCTGAAGGAGCGTCTCCACCCCCACCGTTCAGCCCGGACACTGAGATCCAGCGCCGAGGGCCTTCTGGTGGTTCCCTCACTGCGAGAAGCAAAGCTACAGGGAACCAGGCAGAGGGCCTTCTCGGTAGTGGCGCCCGCCCTGTGGAACGCCCTCCCTTCAGAGGTCAAAACGATCAACAACTACATGACCTTTAGAAAACACCTGAAGGCAGCCCTGTTTAGGGAAGTTTTTAATCTGTAATATTTTAATGTATTTTAGTGTTTGTTGGAGGCCGCCCAGAGTGGCTGGGGGGACCTGGTCAGATGGGCGGGGTACAAATAATAAATTATTATTATTATTATTATTATTATTATTATTATTATTATTATTGTCACTAACTGCCTGGGCCGTGTGCCCCTTCCCTGGCCTGCCCCACCTCCCATACCATACCTCCCCCTACCCTGAAACATTGTGACTGCACCCCCCTGCTTTCCCCAATTATAGCACTTCTTCTTGGACTGCTTAATTCTGAAGTAATCAAAGCTGATCTTCAACTGATGGAGATCCTCCTCTAAATCAATGCAAATTTCTAGAGTTTCAAATCGCTTACCAGACTGCAAGCATGAAAGCTTATGCCCTGCTTTCCAGTCCTTAACTTGATGGTCTTTGCTACAGTAATGAGCCTTGTGGCATTTGGAGCATATTTTGGTTCCCAAACACCCACAGACTCTGCACAGCTTCGTTCCACATTTTAGCTGTAGATTTGCACAAATCGGCTCTTCGTGGGGTGGCTCTTCCCGTGGTGGATCATAAGGGTAAGTGTCATTCTTCCTTGGTAATTGATTCCTAAAAACTTGAAAATAGAAATAAATTATTAACTATTTGAAAGCAACAGTATGGATATATACTTTTTGTTTGCTCTCTTTGACCTGGCTATGTCAGAAACTACACAAGTTGCTACACTTCTCCTTAATCTTTACCAGAGACCTCTTATTCAAGAGGATCCAAAGCTCCTTAGGGGAGGGAGAGATCCACTAATTTTGTAATATTTATTTGGTAGCATTTGAGTGTGGTATAACAGCATGCACGGCATGTATATAATCTGAAAGAAAATTCACTTCTCAGTAGTGTCAAACTAAATTGGCACATGCTCCAATTCTAGTTTAACAGTACCACACATTCCAGTTGGAATACAACCTGACAAATCTCTAGCCACCATCTGAGGTAAGACTCACACTGCTAATGTTTTCTTAAATCCGTTTTTGATGCTTTAATTGCTCTGTTCAACAGACCAGTTTTGCCATGAAAGTATCAAGAGCAAGGCAACATTTTCAGTTTAGGATCTCAGAGGTTGGTTGATGTATCACATTTTAAAAGGGCTGTTCTTGTCAACATCAAAGCCAGCCAGGACATACCAGATAATACCTCCCTTTCCTTAGCTCCACTTCACCAGTTTTTTTATGGCGATTTATGGTGCTCTGAGATGATCTCTAATGCATCTACAAGGGCAGCACTTTAAGGAAAGGGAAGAAACATCCCCATCTGATATATAACTGCTGACATGGGTTGTTGGTGAAAAAAAGATCGCTTGACTCTTTATTTTTAAGAAAATTCTACCAAATGACAATCACTGTATCTGTTCATCATTTCTATGCTGTAATCTTGCTTTGTTTTAAACACTGGTTTATTTTGATCGATAGATTGTTTTATTGACTGTTGTGTAGACTGCCTTGTGAACATCTGTGGTGAATAGCTGTCTATAAATAGTAGAAATAAATAAAATTAGATTTTTAGCTGTGCACCTAAGATACATTTGCATTTATTTCTAGTGGAAATATTTACATCCCACCTCTTTACCAGATGTGCCGCAAGGCAGAAGCAAACCTGTAAGGATACACCTGACAAATATGAATCGGGGTGCACATGATGTGAGCCAATGCAGATGTTACCACACATCTGTATCATGACAAGTGGTAGGGCTAAAGATGCCTTAAATAAGAAAAGATAAGCAAACTCCTACACAGGGAGCTGGGCAAAGAAAGCTGCATTTTTATTTGAAATGGGCTGTACAGTATCTGCTTCCCCCATGTTCGATCCCCATCATCTCCAGGTAAAGGTAGGGAAGAAGACCCCTGTCTGAAATCCAGGGGAGCCACTGCCATCACCTGTATATGATACAAGCTAGATGGGCCAGTGATTTGCCTTCGGCTAAAGCAGTGGTTCCCAATGTGGGGCACACACCCCATAGGGGGTGCAATTTGATTTTTAAGGGGGGCAATTCGAGAATGAGTTATTAACAGTGAATGGCCTTTTAGGCTTCCTCCACGTGAATTGGGGTTCACTTTTTGAATAATAAGAATTATATGTCACGGGGGGGGGGGATCAGGATTTTTGAGATGCTTAGGTGAGGCATGGCCCAAAAAAGGTTGGGAACCACTGGGCTAGGGTCTTCCTCAATGTGAGAGCCCAAATTTAAATAGGCACAAGCAACAAAGAGCCCAGGGATAGGGAAACAGCCGGTCCATCCAATAACTCCTATCACCCCTAACCATTGGCATTGCTGGCCGGGGCTGCTGACAACCGCAGGTTCCCCAGTCGGACCTTGAGGGCATCGGCTGCAATCCTAACTTGCCCCGCTGCGTTTAAGGGGAGGGAGAGACTTAGGACTTGCAGCATCTGCCTCATGCAGCCTTTACGCCACAGCAGACCCGACAAAGGGCCCTTCAGACGACTCGAGGGGGCCCCGCGCTCCTCACCTCTCAGGCTGCCCGGGGAGGGGCCGGCGAGGCGGTAGCAGGCGGGCCGGCGGCAGCCGAAGAGGAAGAGGCTCCTGTGGAAGGCGTCAGGCCGGCCTGGCCGAGGCGCGTAGAGCTGCAGCAGGAAGGCGAGCGGCTCCCCGCAGGCGCCGCACTGCAGCTCGGCGGGGCCCGGCAAGCCCGCCTCCCCCAGCCACGCCGGCCTGCCGCCCACTTTGCAAGGGAATTGCTCGCTGCGCAGCCGCCAGGCCGCCTCCGCCTGCTCCGCGAAGCCCAGCTCGACCCGCCGCGAGGCCATGGTGTCTCCTTCCCGACCGAGCTCGAATGAAGGAGGCCGAGGCGGTGGAAGCCAGCGGCAATGGAGTCCGCTTGGCGTGGGGAAACAACAGCGCCTCCGTCGGAGAGCAGAGGCACCTGCGGGGGTTTGGCTGGAGACGGTTCTTTCCCAAAAAGGCGCCTCCCTCCCCGCAGGACAGGCGACCGCAAAGTCCTTGTTTAAAGTGGCGGGCAGCGGGGGGTGGTTTCCTTCCCAATTGGACCAGATTCAGAAGACCCTCTGGTGGTGACAAAGAAGTGAGGTGGCTTCAATCCCCACCGCCTGAAAATAAAGGGGTCAGAATCCTAGCTGGAGTACAATCGAACAGAATTCCTGCCCCCTTCCACACCCAGAACAAACGCCAGCTGGCTCTGGGCTTGCCTGGTTTTTACTCCGAATCCTAATACTGAATCCATTTATATTATTATTATTATGATGATGATGATGATGATGATGTCAGGGAACTCTCCCCATCCCTAACCTCAAGGGCCTCATGGGCAACTTTCTGAGAGCCACATGCCAGTTGTGGGCAAGGCAAAAAGCAACGCGTGTGGGCAGCCTGAGGCAAACGTGAAGGGAGCTAAGGACGCAACTTTGTAGGGTGGGTTGTGTTGCATATTATACACACACCATACTCCATCCTGGAAAGCAAGAAGCATTGCCGTTGGTCAAGGACACACTTCAGCCAGATAAAAGCATTCAAGGAGGGTGCAGAGCATGGGCAGTGTAACCTAGCTAGGTAGGGGTGAGACCTGGGATAAACCCTATTACTGGATAGGGAGAAGTGTCCCACCAGGTTTTACACAGCTTCCCTTTCACCAGCTTTATGCAAAAGCAAATTTGCCTAACAGGCAGAGGCAGGTACCTTTAAATAATTATGAATAGAGGATTTGGGCAAGTGGAGCTTGTAATGAAGAAAAGCTGCGATTAATGAAATCTCCTTTTCCATAGTTATCCAGGTACAGGAACTATGTCTTCTTCTAGATATGACCAACCCACAGTATGTTCAGATGACGACATTATTAAGGTGCCAGTTATAGTCACTCTTGCGTCTATTAGATTTGGGAGGTGAGGATTCGTTTTTGGCCATATGAATTAGCTGTATGAAAGAGGAAGATAAATAGAGATACTGGGGCAAATGCTAGTCTTAACTCATGCAGTATCACATAGGGGGATTGATCACCTTGGGGTGTATGTACTGATCACTTCCCTGCAATAACAGACCGGTGTTCCAAGTTCATACTGATGCACTGGGTACTAGGCTAATACTTATGGTCATTGTACATTAAGGAACAGTTTGCATTATCACAAGAGCATGAAATTCAGTAACTATGAATACCTTCCACTTCTCTTGCAGGACTCACACTGTTTCCAATTTTATTTTCAATTATTTTCAACATATAGCCATCCAAACCAGCATAAAGACAACTCCCTTTTATCTTCTCTCCCCAACCCCATTTTTAAAATTGGAAATTATTTTGGTAATGGGACAAAATGTTAGCTTTCTTTGATATTGCTCCCTCCCACTCCTGGCAAGCATATATAAACAGATAGTATTGATGAGAGCAAAGGCTAAGAATCAGCCATTATCAGCGACTCACATTATTTCTAATAAACACACACTGAGTTTGCCCAATTTATGAAATATACCTAGTATTTATAGGACTGCATACTCATGTCTTCTCCTCACAACCAGACAAAGTTCAGGTCCTTCCCTTATTTAAGCTTTCCAGTGGAGAAGATACATGCATATGCCAACTCCCAGTAGTCTCAGCCAACACAACTGTAGCCCAGAACATCTGGAAGGCACCAGGTTGCAAAGACTGCAGTAGGAAACCCTGTTATATTTGGTAACACACAGGCACATACTCAGATATATAAATGTATATACCATTCATACATGAATAAGAGCGTAAGTGACAATATGCTTTTATAAAACCTAACAGCAAGAGAAGAAAAACAATGCAATGTACATTACACTGAAGTCATCAAGTGTGCAACAGTTGAAAGCAGCAAAAGTATTCCGTTCTTAGTTTTTAATACTTAAAAGTTGCAAAATCTGAAAAAACAGTTACAGCATTGACATTTTGTGAGAATTACATCCTTGAAAGGAATGAAATCTCTTCCTATGTACAACAACAGCCAATGATGCTTTTCCTTAAATATTGCTTTTAATGCTATGTCCTTAGTTGTTCAATTACATTTCTTCACAACAAAATAATTATATAAAAGCAACAATTTCCTTATGGCAAACATTTCAGATGTTAACAGTGTGATTCTGTTAAATGCTAACTGGGTGAAGGAAGAAGTGACGTTTAATAAAGAGAATGTTAATCAATGCTGACAAAGTTCTCTGAGTGGCGATGGAAATATTCTGGACGTCAGGAGTTTTCTCCCACAATTATGTAGGAGTAGTAACATTTCAAGGTGGGAAGTGTATCCTAAGTCTTCAGATAGCATCCTGTTCATAATCTGCCTTACTTCCAGCCGTTCACAGTTTCAGTGTGCATAAGGCAAGCCACTCAAGGAGTTCAAATTAAAGTCTTGCAGCCATCGGTTTGCTTACAGGTATCCTAGATTCTGTAAAAGGAATACAGAGTGCATTAGTTCTGAGAGAGAAACACTCTACCATTCCTTTACAAAAGCTGTTAAAGAAGTAAGACAAAAAGTTATGCAGGGAAAGGACTTGTTACAAAACTACCTCTCAGAATCGGAGCTTAGAAGGAAGCTCTATTTTGGACTGGGAAAGGCAAAGGAGCCTCCATTATGGAACTTGGGCAGGCAGGGCGTGTTCAAGCAAAAACTGCTTGCAATCAGCTGCTACACCTCCTGGTAAATCCACTGATGTAGTGTAAGCCTTTGCCACCATTACTTCCATTACTTTTAAAATTTAAAGGTAAACTAAAGAGTATCAGACATATACTCCTGAAAATGTTAAGCCAGGAGGCAAACAGCTGAAATGTAATAAAAAAGCCTGATTTATGTTATAGTGGCCACTTGCAAAAAAAAAAAAAACTATTTACATTTGCAAAAAATACTCCTCTTCTCCCCCCCCCCACAGCAACTAGACACAAAGTCTGAATGGCCTGAGGCCCCTGCCAGAAAGACCAAAAGGATATGCTGAATTCCCCTCTAATCTAAATAGGAAGAAGCATTTTAGATGCCATATTTTAAAATTTCTAGGATGCAACTGTGACTATTCTAATTATTAAGCTCAGATTTGGCCGTAAAAGCTGCTATGGAGAGCGTTAACATTTTGGAGACCATACATGATTCACTCAGTCTGTATTTCCGATGAGTTATTGTGGGTCAGAGATGATCTTGACAAGGTGAGACTCTGTCAAGACAATATTGCAAGTGCCCAGTTTTCAGCATGCTACATTTTACATTTGAAAAACAGCTCCTACTTTTGCTAGAAGTTTACAAACTGTTCAGCTACTGTTGACTTGGGAAGTAACAAAAAGAGAAGACACATGCAAAGTCTTTGGCAAAAAATCTCCCTCAGATTTCATAATACTCTCCATTAGCAGAGACACTTACCAAACATTCCTGCGGTTTTACTTAAAGCTTCTTTCCTTACAGTGTAAGTGAATCCATCAGTCCTGGGGAGAAAAGGACAAGAACCGAGCCATATAATTAATGCATTCAGTGTTGTGAGTCCAAACCTACAGAAGCCCCTCCTGACTGAGATTAGACAGGCAACCCTCCTTGCTGAATTTCTGGCACTGCTTAGTTGTGCAATCTCTGTATAATTTGTAAGAGAGTTTATACCCCAACTTTCTTCTCAACAATTTTGTACTCACATTTTCGTTCTTGATGCAACGCCTTGTCGCACGAGAGCTGCCAAAGCATTTTTCTGCATGTCTGAGGACAGGACATCGTAACACTGTGTGCTTCCTAAACAGGAGAAAGGGGAGCAATTAAAGCTTCAGTTCTTTTACCCCAAGTGCTAAGTAAAGAACTGCATCATCCAAAGGCAAAACAACACACCTGCTTCGAGAAGCTCAGAAGCAAAGCTTCGGACTCCAAATATAAACTGCTTCTCCATAAAGGTCTCTATCGATTCCTTTAAAAGGTACTTGCAGATTATCTAATGGAGGGAAACCCATTAACATATTTGGTTAAGAAGCACGTTAACAAAATGATCATCACTCTTGCATGAATAGTCATTGGAAAACTAAACCTGTAATAAAAATGTAACATTCTGAGTTGAAAAATACTTCATAGCATTTTAAAGAGTTGATCTGCTTTCTAAAGAGCTACTTCCAAGGGGCAGCCGGATTGGATCTCCCCCCGCCCCCCTTTGAATGCTAAGTTCCTCATGCCATATCTGTTTGTTTTTGAAAGCCACTTTGGGTTTCAAAGCAGTTTGTCATATGGCATTGGGGGGGGGGGGGAGATGATGCTGTCAGAACACCACAATAGTTCTTGTGAAATAAATATATGGGAACCCACATGAGGGCAGGGGGAGCAGAGCTGTAAGCGCTGTACAGCAGGGCTTCGCTCCACAGGTAATACCAATTTCAGCTTGTTTATTCAATTTTGTTTCCTTTAATAAATGACACCACCCAGTTAAATTTTACATGTCAGCTCGATCAGGAGATGCAACCCTAAGTGGGAGAGGACATATATTTGTTTGCCTTCTAGTAACATCTGTGCTAGAAGTTTTAACCTTATTTCTTAGGATGCTTAGGATGCATGTAGGCCACCTGCTTCCATATAAACACCCACATGTTAAGATTTTCATCCATAGGCCCGTCTCATTTTCTGCTTTTTAGATTTATCTTTTTTTATCCTACCAAAGGCCCTTCTCTGTGGGCCCCAGCATCAAAATATTAATAAAAGGGAATAGAAGAAAGACTGGTGAAAACAACATTGCAGTTGATTTTGTACCTGATAACCTTCCACAAAAGGCTTGAACATTGCTGTCAAGAAAGAGATTATATTGCTTCCTTTCTCCGTAACGAAAACTTGTTGGGACGTGACTTGAACTGCATCACATTTTGTAAGCAAGAAACAACCTTCTTCAAAATCCTGGGGATTAAACAAAATTGGTTATTTTTTTTTTTGTGGGTTTAATGCCATGCAGACAATTACAGATATTCAACACCTGTATTTCTCCAGTAAATAGGTCTAACGTATCTCAAGTCTGTTTCTAACTTTCAAATTATACCTAAATGGTATCTCAATGAAAAGGTATATCAGTTAATATGGTCGCAGCAAAGACGGATGGTTTTTAACATTTTATGGTAGCTGACTCCTTTGCGATATCAAAACAGTAATATAATTTTATTCTATAAAAATAATCTGATGCATGATAAAGTTAATTGCATACAGTGGAGTCTGGTTACACAAATCAAAACCAGTTTTTCAAGACAAGACAGCTAAGGCACACACACTCTGGAACTGGGCCTATAAAATTCCCTGCAGGCCCTCAAGTAGAGCAAGCATATGCGTGTATTGTACAACCTGCCATCTGAAGAAAATAATATCTGTGTACTGGACTCTGGCGCACAAAAGCTGAGGCCACACTGCTTGTCTTGTCTGCAAGCAAACAACATTCTGCAAACAACAGCACATGGGATGCACAACCAACAGTTTTGAATTATGCCTCTAGGTTACATAAAAACTCTAACTGCAAACCAAACTTTAACTGTTGGAGAAACTAGTTAGAATGTATGCTTGTTAAATATATATGTATGAATTTCAGAATGGGAAATTTCATTTAAATCTATGCTCCAAATTGCTTTAATTTAAACAATTCAATCTGCTTAACAGTAATCATTATAACCAGGCAGTCCACGTTGCCTGTATTACACCCCTGGATTTTTTAGCACTGAGTTAGCTCCAATGGAACAGCTGTTCCCAGCCAGCAGCAGAAGCTAATTCTCAGTTTGCATTGCGCAACAACTGCAAATAGTCCTGCTTGTTTGTGCACTTTGCACACTACACCAAGATTAAGAGGCTGGGATTTGTAATTCAAAGAGATGCTCCTTGAACATCTTAGAACCGAACACTCTGCACTCTTAGATGGCCAAGCATTCCTGAGTTTTTGTACTGAGAGTGCATGAAGTGCAGTTGAAGACCTGACCTTTCAAGAGGAAGAGTGGAGGGCAAACATTTCGTTACTGGGCTTACACAAGAGCAAACTGAACCACAGAGTAGCATGTAATTATGGCCGTATTAAGAATGGCACATGGAAGATAGATCAGAGAAAGTTTGGGCTGAACAGACTTCCCCTGTTAAAAACTAAAAAGAAGGAAGAAAATAATTGTGCATGCACTTCTAGCACAACCAAAATGGTCTTCCTCCGCACCATGATGGGACAGAACATAAATGTAAAGATAAAAGCAGCCCAAAACAAGGGGTGGGAGAGGGAACACCACCCCAAGTGAAGAATAAGACACATCTGTAAGGCAGGGATGGGGAACCTGTGATCCTCCAGATTGGACTACATCTCTCATCATCCGTGCCCACTTGTCGTACTGGCTGGGGCTGATGGGAGTTGCAGTCCAACAACATCTAGAGGGCCACAGGTTTCCCATCTTTGCTCGGGATGTGAGTAGGGATAGTGAACTGATGCTCTCCAGATATCTTGGAAGGACAAAACAGTGTGGCAAGGCCAGTGATAAAATGCTGGTAATGAGAGATGCAAAGATAAATGTGGTGTGTGTTTGTGTACTCACAAGGTGTATATGCCACCCATTAAAAATATATTTTAAGTTTCAGACCGTTAAAGTTTCAGACAGTTAGTTGTCAAGCTCTTTCAGGTGTATGTATAAAAATTAGGTTGTGACATCTAGAATGAGGCTATCATCCCTGGCCACTGGCGATGCTAGATAGGACTGATGGGAGTGGGTTTTGGCCATGTTGCTTCAAGGAAAAGAGGGAATCGCATATCAAAAACTCACTCAAAAAGCAGGGGGAAATTACAGCCAAAAATGCTAGCAACAGAAGATTATAACAGCTTCGAGATCCCTCTCTCTATTCACATTAGGCTTCACTATTTAATGAAGTCATGAGAAACTCCTGTAGATATTAAGCTACCAGGACTGCACACAATACTTTACCTTCAGGGGTATTCCAGGAAAGAATATAAACTCGTCAGAGAAGACATCACGCCAGAAAGCAAAATTGCTATAGACTTCCTCTGGAAAACAAAATGCAACTGCCCATGAATAAACCCTTTTCCCAAAGTGTTTCACTATTAAAAGAGGATGTCTGCAAGGTGCTCATTTTTTAAGATAATAATGTATGTTAAACGATGGCATAAAAACTGAACATGTACACAAGAATGGCAGAGTCACTTGGAAATGGTGGGTGCAATCATCAGAAGCTACTTCTGCAGAAAGTCTACTGAAATGACAGGGGATTTCACAAACCAGAATTGTTGATGGATTGCAGTTAACCTTAACACTAAATTATGCAATAGAAATTGCCAGGGCATGCACCATCCCCTTCAATCAACAGCTACTGCAGAATTAGTTCACCAATCAAAGACAGTTCACTGGCACATGTCATAGCTGTTAAATTAAGGATGCTTTGAAGCATGACCAAGTTAGTCAGGTCACGGGAAGTGAAGCTGCTATAACCACAGAGAGCCACTGGGCATTACCTTCATGAACGGCAAACTAATATAAGCTTCACATTTTATTTACACTAACTAGTCTGCATGCATGATGAACACTAGATCATGGTGAATAGGCATATTGGGTACATTAACTTGCCAGCTTTCAGTACAGCTTAAAATATAGGAAACCACTTTATAATTGTGCTAAATATCTAAAGAATCTATTTATATGTTTTAAGAAAGAGGGATGGATAAGACATAAACCCTAATCCAGAGCACAGGAAAAGGAGCATGCACAAAATGCTCTTTATACCCTTTCCCAATCTGTAGTTCATCCAGACCTGCTCTGTCTACCATACATAAAATGCTTGGGGAACAAGGGAATAGCTCCAAAATCTCATCACAAGCCTGTTTAGCAAATGACATAACTGAACAATAGGAGCAGATTTGTGCCTTTACAGATTTGCTATATTAGACAATAAATTTACCTTTTCTAGAACAGTGTGTCATTTGCAATGCAAGTGCTACAAGGGCTGGTCGCACAAAGACGTTGAGCAGTTGGTTCCTGTAGGACCCGCACATGAGGATGGCGAGCGCTTGCTTAAAGACAAGCTCTTCCGTAGCGCCAGCTTCCATTTCTTTGTCATTGAGAACCACTTGCCCGTTGACAAGGCTCACAATGTTGGAGTGTAGAGCAAGACTGGATCGCACGGCTTTGTTAGCACACAGATTATCTAGGAAAAGACAAATTGGGAATAAATGCCAAAATTGATACCATCTCCTATTTTAGCTTTGAATTTTTCAGGAAAAATACCAAGGAAAGAGGCAGGAAAACTAAATTGTTTCAGCTAGTGATGGGCAAAATGTGCCTGTCTTGTTCAGAGCAGGCTGTGCTTTTCTTAACCTTTTTTTTGGAGAATCCTCAGAAGCAGCCGTCCAATCGTTTTCGGACAATTCTTCCCAAAGGCTCAGAAGAGCTGGTCTAGGGTAGTTCCTCCACTGAGGAACATAGGAAGCTGAGCCAGGTCACTGGTCCATCGAGCTCAGTATGACTCACAGTGATTGGCAGCAGCTATCCAGCATTTTCAGACAGGGAACATTCCCACTCCTACCTGGAGATTTCAGGGTTTGAAATTGGCACCTTTTGCATGAAAAGCAGGTGCCCTGACACTGAACCACAACACTTCCTTATATTCCTACCTTCCTAGGTCCCACTATCACTAGCCCTACTTCCCACACGCTCGCAATTTTATTAAGTTGCTGGGACGGGGAGGTAGAGGAAGAAGAGGAGGAGAAAAACAAGCAGCTGGAGTGTCTTGCCAATTTCCCCCCTAAGTTTCCAGTTCTCTAACGTGAAGGCTTCAGAACATCTTTGGATCGTCCATTGCAATCCTCAGAATTTACACTGGTAATGCTGGAACAGCTGTGAAGTGGTCTTTGGCTATTGTTCCCCTTCCCCAACCTCACCCTACAGCTTGGTAAGTTTGAGAAAGGTTGGGGAAACAGGCGGATGACAGAGCTGGCAGGTAACCATTCTGAGTGGAGGCAGAATTTGGAAGAGGGTGGAAGCTGGTAAAGACAAAGAGATTTTGTAAACTGGCAACTTTAAAAAGGCATGCAATTATTATCTGCCTTCCTCAAACAAGAAAATGGGAAATTATCCTTGTTTTCAGACCACCGTGGCTAGCACAAAGTTAAGTAACCTTCATATTCCACTACATGGCAAAGTAGTAAAAGCAATCAGAGCTTCTTCAAAATTAAGAGAACCGCAGGCTTAGTAAGAGCATCAATTGTATACTTTCAGCCTTTTTGAACCTTATTTATAGCGACCAATTAATAAATGACTTATGGAGGCTGGCAAACTACACGAACCTCGTATTCCAGCTCAAAATCATGCTGGCTTCAAAGCTCAGGTATTTTTCATATTTGTATTTCCTGGTTCCCTCCTGCCCTGAACCACATGGTTGCTTGAGCAGTCATGGCAAGACACTGGTATTGTATGTCTGCCATACAAACCTCAATTAGATTGTGTCCCATCCCAGCCTCAAGGCTCAAACAATATAAAATCAGCACAATTGGGTAGGGACCTAGTGGGAGGGCTCTTGCTTAACCTTGCCTCACAGTTGTTGTGTGTGCATTTTGTGTTGGTGGTTTTTTTTTTAAAAAAAACAACAACCTTGCTTTCTAGCATGTCTTGTTCTCTTTTATAATTGTGATGGTCACCACAAATATAAGTAACCTTCATGCAATTTTTAAATCTTTTTAATATTCATATGCTGTAGTAACATTCATGTATCTAGGGGTAGGGGTGGGGGAATCAGACTGGTTTTAAAGTCCTAAAAGGAAAATTCTAGCCTCCCACTGTTCCCAAACACATAAAAAGTAACACAAGCTACATTGCTCTCAGAAAAGGAAATGTGTGTACAATGTTCATTGCATACCAGGCCAATCAAGGAATCCTCCAAATGTCTGAGTTAAACCTTTTAGCCAAAGTGTCTTTTCAACCAGAAGCTGAAAATCTATGGCTGGTAAATTCTGGAGTAGGACAGCAGCAACTAATATCCATGGGCTCAGAACCATGTTTTCTATTTGTAGGAGTTCCATTTTGTAGGCTACATCACAGGCAAATTCCTGGATTTCCTCAGATGGCTTTTGGGGAATATGCCTAAAAGGAAAAGTCTAGTGAGCAAAGGCATTCAAAGTCTTGTATTCCCTTATAGATTGTTTGCTTTTGTGAAATTTCTTTTTGCAAAGGATCTTCCATCCATCCCACGGGACCTCCGAGTGCCTTTGAGTGTGGGACCTGTGAAATTGCATTTATTTTTTCATGGAATCCGCCCCCACCCACCCCCCACCCCCAGCAAGCAATACCTTCAAATCACAGATCACACCAGTCTGCCATTGACTGAACCATACAATTTAAAAGTCCAGTGCTTTTTTTTTCAGTGTTGTCATGGTGCAAAAACATGGATGCAAGGCATGGATCCTTATGGAACCACATAATTTTATAATGGATTCCCTAAAAAACACTATCAAATCATAGGTCACAACTGCACCCACAGTGTTGTTGTCATCCTATGCAAAAGTAATGAAGGTTCCCGAGTATCTCTGCCTTGGATACTCAATGTTTTCCTGATACTGGGAACCACTGGCTCTGCGTTTTTGATAGTGAAGTCTATACATTTTTATTTGATTGTTTTTAAAGACACCTTGTGTAAAATCATGCCAATTCAAGAGGACCTGTTTTCACTTAACTAGACCCAACTTTTACCTGGACCTCATAGGAAAAAAACCAGTGAGAGCACACGTGTGTGTGCTCACACACACAAATGCACACTTCCTCTGGAAAGGAAAGGAAATAACCTGGGGTGTGGGAGAAGAGAAACAACTCAAAAGGGTAGTGCCCATATGCCACTCTCTCAAACTTCCAAATGTGCCTACAGGTCTCAAATGGTGGGTGAATAAAAATAATAGCAGCAGCAGCAGCAACTAGGGGTGTTTACTTTCATATGTAAAACTTAAGTAACAATATTTTGAAGTTCATATTAACAAAGTGAAGTATGCTCATTGAACAGTATTTACATCTACAGGAAGTAATAAATGAGTTCAGGAATGCTTTATTTTGGGATCAGTATCCTCATGACGTATTCACACTGTAATGCCTCTCAAACATTGACATCTGACCAATGAATGATCTAATAGACCTGTCTAATACAGTAAAATTATTACTAAATATTGTGATAAAAGGAGTAGCTTCACTACCCAGCTAATCAGCACTTTTAAATTACAGTGAAAAACAGACTCATGCTAATTTCCCCACAAGCCATTAATTAATTAATTAATTAATTAATTAATATTACACACACACACACACACACACACACACACACATACACAATACATTGTAATACCTTGGAACCAAGTTAAATGAACAGGTATCGATTCTCCCAGCTGCCAATGATCTGAGTGATACAGGCTGTCCAAAGAATATGTGTATGCTTCCAAAATCTTCATTCAGGATTTTCCTGGCTTTCAAGAGTCCCTACAAAGGATAAAACTTGAGACATGTGCAACAGCAAAGATACATGCAGATATACTACATTTATTATTTTATCGTATCTTCTATAACATCAGTTTGCAATTTTCTGATTGCCTTAGGATCCTTAGCCTGTTCATCCTCACAACCTTGAGGTACATGACTATTTTTTTCTCTTCCATAGGAGGGAAACTGTGATGGAGGTAGGAAATTGCCCGTGACAATGTTTGGGGAATGTTTAAATGCAACACTAAGTCATGGTTTGCATGCATCCACCTCCTAGAAGCACAGGTGCAAAAAGAGCACCAGAAGTTGCTGCTTCTTTTACAGTTATCGGATTTTAAAGCAACTTCATAAAATATAGGTTGCAGCCAACCAAAATCTACTCAGAGTTGACCCATTAAAATTAATGGGCTTTAAGTCAACCAATCTCATTGATTTAAATGGGTTTACTTCAATTATGGCGAATGATGGGTGTAACCATATGGCCTGCAGTTAGCTTGTTTCAACAAACCATACTTAACCATCATTTGTCCAGGTCTGGATGTCATGACAGGCTAAGTTTAATTTAAAACAGAAGCAAAAGTTTCCAAATTCCTTCTTGTAGCTACATCGAAGGCGGAGAGAGTAACAAATGAGCCCAAGACTTGTGGTGACCGGGTCTTGTAATTGTCAACCACTGTGTAGCACAGGGGTAGGCAACCTAAGGCCCAGGGGCCGGATGCGGCCCAATCGCCTTCTAAATCTGGCCCGCGGACGGTCCGGGAATCAGCGTGTTTTTACATGAGTAGAATGTGTGCTTTTATTTTAAATGCATCTCTGGGTTATTTGTGGGGCATAGGAATTGGTTCATATTTTTTTCCAAAATATAGTCCGGCCCACCACATGGTCTGAGGGACAGTGGACCGGCCCCCTGCTGAAAAGGTTTGCTGACCCCTGGTGTAGCATTATGACCAAACAAGGCCACAGTGAATTTAAGGCCAAGCAAGATATGAACCCAGAATAAATGCCCAAGATTCCATCCATTGGACTGCAATAATTTGAACCTGCTTTCTTACCGATGTAGATTCTTTTGGTTTAGGGACTCCTAAAAGTTCGCGTGCATAAAGGGATTCTTCCAATACCCTATCGTAGCTGATACTGATTGGGACAAGGTAAATGTCAAACACTTCCCTTTTAAGGAAAGGATCCATCACAATATTGAGGAGACCTGTAAGAAGAAAATTATGTTATTTAGTATGAAAATAAATGCATAAAATTCATGTAAAAATTAAATCAAGATTGTTTACAGAGCACATGATAAGTTTCCAGCATGCCATTTGTGCTGAACACATGGCTCACTTCTCAGCATAAATCGTCTAATTCTGCGACAAAGGCTGCAATTTTCTGACCAACATACCAAACTTTGGAGTCAAAGTCTTTGCTGTGCGGCTTCTTGTCCCCTCAAGATAAAATTCAACGGGAGCATATCCATTCTTTAGGACAAAAAAAGACAAAAACATAACCATTAGCAAATACAAGGGAAATCTATTGACTCATTTTTAAGTAAGTAATCTAAGTGGTGTATGTTTATTTATTTATTTTAAATAGCAGCTACTTGGGTCAAACATCAAATACAACCAAATGTGGCATCCACCACAAATAAAGAAATAAAGTAAACCTGAGCAAGTATTAAAACTCAACATAAAATAACAGGGAATTTTAAAGCTATTTACCTTTAACATAGTTTTCACATATTCAGCAAACACTGCCCAGTAGAGTTTGTTACCACCAAATGTACGTCGCATAAAAAAGGCACCTGATTTTCGCAGCAGCTCACCGACCAGTTTCATTCCCAAGAAATCTAGCAGAGGCACAGAATAGAGTAGCAAAGTCAATCGGTGTTTCAAAGTGGTACTACATTCAGAAAGTAGAATGCAAAACACACAGAGATTTGGCCAACCGCTTGTGTGGGTAAGCGTACCAGAAACAAAATTTCAAAAATATATTTAGAGGATATAATTTGGCAGCAAATTATATAGCATTCATAGGGTGATATACAACTAAGTCATAGAAAAAACACCTTAGGCTGTATCCAAGGCTCCCGTTCTGCTAGCGCAAAGGACATACACTAGTGGAATGGAACTTTCCCTTCTCTCTTCGCCTGTAGCCCCCTATGGGCCCCCAAAATCAGCTGGAGAGGATTGGAAGATGCTTTGGAGATGATTCAGGGTGTGGGTGGGTGGAGCAGAGGAGAGAAAAGTTCTGCTAGTGCACATCCTTTGCACCACTGCAGATCTGCTGGCACTCCTTTGGCTAGGACCCAATGAAATCAATGGGCTTGCTATTGTAAGGGGTTTGTGTTATGGAAGCCTTGGTATTCTACCCTGGTTTTCTGCTGGTTGTGTCAATGTACACAAGCCTTTGATAAATGACATGCATAATCGCATCTTACGTTTTACATGCTTATAATTATGCTTCAGGTGTATTAACGCTCCTACTTGTAATAGAGAGCTATCTTGAAGATCAGAAAGGGCGATCTTCACACTGGTGATCTCATTCACAGGTTTTCAAGAACAAAATCCACTACGATTTCCCTCGGGACGGGCTATTCTCCCTCCTACCAGGGGATCAAGGAATCCCTGCATTCATCAGTTCCCTCTCAAATATTTGGGCCTGACCTTGTGCAGCCTCCTTGCTGTACAAATCCATGGGAGATATCGCAAGCACAGTAAGACGACCAACACACACATTTATAGCAGTCTGATCCAAGCTCATGTTGGCCAATCCGGATTGCGCCATTACAAAATTCTGGCTATTTTAGGAATCTTTTGCTTAAAAGGAGATACTTGCCTATTCCTGCAGCAATGACAGGCAAAGCCAAGTCATAGGTGTACAGCACATAAGACAGTAAGAGAAAATCGATGTAGCTGCGATGACTGGGCAGCAGAACAACGGGATGCTCTTGTATTGCCTGTTGTAACTAATGAAGAACAAAATGCCATTTATCACTATGAAGGAATCTTGAGTTGTCTTTTTCTTTAATTTCAGCACATGACCACAATATACTGTGCAACTACCGTATTTCAGATTTTTCCTTAGAGAAGATGATTGAATAATAAACTTAAGGTCTTCTGGAAGACAGAAGAAATACCAACGAAAGAACAATGGCAAGGGAAACTTATGGAATATGCAGAACTGGCAAAATTAACAGATAAATTACATGAAAAGGATAACAAAGACTTTAAAAGAGAATGGGAACCATTTACAATATATATGAAGAAACAACATAAAGAATTGGACTCACTGGCAGGGTTTGAATAAACAAACACAATTGTATATAACAAAAAGTAAGATTATATGTACAGTACTGGGAATTTTTTGGGAAACAACACGCAGGGTGAGTAATATGGAAATAAAACAAAATGGGAATATGAGGGAAGGGGATGTATTGTTAGAGGATGTATACATGGAAAAACAGATAATTTTAAAAATAATAATAATAATAAACTTAAGGCATCAACTTTTATGGTGGTGTAAACATAGCAGAAGCAAGGAACCTTAGAACTTTTACATCACCATTTTAATTACTGTGGGTTGTATACAGTGGTTGTGTGAATGAAATCAGCTTGGCTCACACAAGGTTCACCTAATTACTTCTATGTAAGGCTGCTGTCCTAAGTATCTCCCACAGATTGCTTGGGGTTGCATAAAAAGATGACATGCATGCAAAGGCATGCAGCAGCACATTCTTTTTATATTAAAAAGCTAAAAAAAAGAAGGTAAAAGACCCCTGGATGGTTAAGCCCAGTCAAATTCGACTATGGGGTGCAGCACTCATCTCGCTTTTCAGGCCGAGGGAGCCAGTGTTTGTCCACAGACAGCTTTCTGGGTCATGTGGTCAACACGACTAAACCGCTTCTGGCACACGAACACCATGACGAGTGCCAGAGCGCATGGAAACGCCGTTTACCTTCCTTCTGCAGCAGTATCTATTTATCTACTTGCGCTGGTGTGCTTTCGAACTGCTAGGTTGGCAGGAGCTGGGACAGAGCAACGGAAGCTCACCTCGCTGCGCAGAGTCGAAAAACAACCTGTTGAGTTGTAGAGTTATTGGGCCATTGATTCCAACCCCACATTAACATTGGCATGAAAATTCATACAAACTAATGCTTGTTGATAGTTGCATATCAAAAGAGAAAAAAATGGAAAAGGCGCTTCTACAAATAAAAAACATTTTTCCTTAGTCGCTTTTTATACATGTTAAGGTAAAGATCATGGATCCAAGGAGAATAAGGCTCCCAGTGGCTATTAGCTCTGATAGCTATGTGCCACCTCCAGGGTTGGAGGCAGTACGCCTCTGAATACCACCAGCTGCTGGGCAGCACTGCAGCAGACATGTCCCTAGTGTGGGCTTTTCATAGGCATCTGGTTGACCACTGTGAGAACAGGAAGCTGGTCTAGATAGGCTTTTTGGTCCAATTACAACGAGCTTGGTGATTTCCCCATGAACATGGTAATTCTTTAATTATGGTTACAACCCAAGGGTTCTGGAAAAGGCCACCCCAGGGACAATCAGTATGTCAAACTCTCACACTATAATGTGGTTACCACAGTCAGCATAGCCACACAGATTCATTCCGATTGTAATGGTATTAAGAGTTCTAGCCGTTTCCATATGCCTTCATACACATACTTACTTTCTGCATGCCATCTTCATTCACACAGATGCTCTTGAAAAGGGATTTAAATATTTTGCTCAGTGTGAAAGCAAAAAACCGTATAGCTCCCATATGCATGCTATGCGCCATCTCGTCTAGAATTTCTGCTGCTTCTTCTTGTATGATGTCAGGTGATTCACCTGTCTCTTTCGATAGCTATGAGAAAGATGAAGAGCAGTAATGAATAAAAACCAACTGTCTCTGACATTTTGAAGATTGTTTGGCACACAGTGGTCTAAAATTGCTTTGTATGTGGCAAGTAAGAATTGTTGAAGAGGTTTACTCTCTTGCAGCAAGAACTACAAGTGCAGGAGCAAAGGAAATTATGCCTGGAGGCTTTAACAGCTGTGTGACTAGCACAAATTAAATAGTGTAATCCTTTTCTTTTATGGAAATACTGTACAATTATGGGGAAAGCCCCACCTGTTGATAAAGTTATAAATCCCTGAAAAAATCCATTTCAAAACACATACGAATTACACAAATCATGCAAAGGCCAGTCCAATAAAACTCTCCCAGCTGAAAAGACCACCTCCACCTGAGCAAGACATAGAAAACAGTACAGATGATTATGCAATTTGAGGAATTTCTACTACAAGGGAAAGAAAAGAAACAAAATTCTACCCTGAGAAAATCAAAGCAATAGCCTCATGGGTAGAGAAAACTGGCAGTAAACAAGGGTGCTGCTCAAAGAAGACCTACAAATACATTAACTTCTGAAGTAAGAACATTTTTTTACTCACGTGTTTGATGACATATTGAACTTGTTCAGATTGCAGAACAATAGTTTTAATGGCACTTGGCTTACAGGGAGAAAGTTCTTTATAAACAACAGGTGTGTAGCATTTCATTGCATATCTGAGGTCACTGGATTGCCGCCTCTCTTCCAAGATATCTTCAAAGTCATCTTTTTTCTTTGATGTGAGGTTTTTCTGCTGGGAACATAATGAATGAAGAATCAGACAGTAACTTAATCCATGCACAGTGCAATCCCATGCATTTCTACTCCAAAGTTAAGTCCTTATAAAGTCAATAGGAGTTACTCCCTCATAACTGTGTATAGGACTGCAACCTAAATAGCTTTCTGAGGTTTGTCAGAGAAAATGGTGTCATGACAGTAAAATGTACAATTAGCAACACCTCTGCTATCATGAAATCCTTTATCTCTGCTGTTATGAAATCCAGTAACTTTACTTTCATGAAATCCCTTATCTCTGCTATCATGAAATCATTTTGTAATATTTGCTTTTATTTAATTAGAGTTCAGCCTACACAAATGAGCCACAAGGCTTAATAGCTGAATTTTACAATCAAGGAGCTGGCTGGCTGGTTTAAATCAGTATGGCAAATTCAGTTCTTCACATGGTCTTTATTGTCCATAAGGGTTGTCATCTGGTAACAAATGCTGCCATGAAAATAGAAGGTACAATTGGCAACACTCCCCTTTTATACAAATATTAAAAGAGCATCAGAATCTAACTATAGTCTTAGCAACCCAGTGTTACCCACAGTCCCCAAGCTCTCCAAATAATCCTTTGCATATCCACTTCCTTCTTGTCAATAGCACACACAAATCCTTTGGCTTCTAGCTCCCTCAATGTTATGCATTGCCTCTGTCCTATTTTCTCCCTCAATTCCATCTCTCCATTGTCAATTGTTTCCTTGAGTACCTCTTTATCTGTCCATCAGTTTTGTTCCATGTCCATTCAGTAGTTGGTCTCTATCCCCACCATAGCATACAGCCCCTACTGACCTTAAGTGGAGTTTCTTCAAAGCTTCTCTCCACCCTGAAAGCATTGAGGCAGCATTGTCCCATTGACAGTTTGGAACATTCACAAGTTGGAATGTCCACACCAATTCAGCCAATAACTAACTGTCAGTGACCTAATAGTCACAGGAGTACTAAAAAAACAAATGCACTGATTTCTACAAACAGGAGAACTGTGCATTTCAAATTGTTGTGTGTGTCAATGAAAGAAGATTTACAGATTAATCTGCATCCCTTGGGAAGGCACAGTAGCTCAGTGGGAGAGTGCACATACTGGATAGAGAAGATCCCTAAGTGCAAACAGTGGCATTCCCAGTTAAGAGGATTCCAGACAGCAGAGCTGGGAGAAGACCCTTGCCTGAAACCTTGAACAGCCAGGCAGAACCGATAGTACCAGGCTAGATGCATCAGTGGTGTGACTATATAAGGATGCTTCAAATGTGTCCATATATACATTATCCACTAGTGGCTTCCTCAACCCAGCATGAGATGCATATGTCCCGGTACTCACAAGTGCTACTCACACTGTTGAGCCCCCAGTATCTTCAGGTCTGTGTTGATGAACCGAAGTATACCCAACAAAGGTATATGGCTCTGTTCTGCATCTGTAGGAATTCTTACACTAGCACTGGGGGCACATGGTTAGGAAGGGGTGGCACAGGACTAAGACTGCAATCTTGTACAAGCTTCCATGGGAGCAAGTCCTACTGAACTCAGTCTGAGTAGACCTAAATAGGATTGCTCTGTCAGCCTTCCTGCTTCAGACAAGAACAACACTGCACAAGAGACATACTGGAGGCAAAACTTGCTACTGCTATAGAAAATCCTTCTTTCCCTACTGATTTGCTTATTTGATGAAAAAAGGTTCCAGCATAGAATCACAGAATTGTAGAGTTGGGTCATCTAGTCCAATCCCCTGCAATGCAGGAATAAATAAATTTGTACGCATAACACATGTGCACACATCCCAATGCAATCTGAAAGAAAATGATTTGCAAAAAGCCAGCATAGATGACTGGATCCATTAAAACACCACCATACTGCCATTAACATAAAGACAGGACTAAGGCAAGGCAGTACAGAGGTGCTACTTTAACAACTTTCCTGGCTTGCTGTAATTTAAGCCTTTGACATTAAGCTCCCTATTCTAGGATTGCAGTAGTCACAAATACCACCCCACTTCAGCTTCTTTTTTGTGGGAATTTTCTTTGACTGAGCACTGAGAACAGGGAATTATAAATAAGTGGAGTTTGTAATTAAAAAATCCAAAGATACCAAACTAGCTGTATGGAGTGCAAGTTTCTTTGGTTACTACAGATTTATCTGTTACCAAACAGACAAACTATTCTCATGAGAATGCAGCCTTCTCTATTCTCAATTGGTTCTGAGCAGTGTTTGAAACTGAGATATGAAAGCTAGAAGCTAAATGGCACCTTAAACCTAGGTTATGGGCGCAACAACGGAATGTCTAGGTGCGCTTTTTTATAACAAGAATACAAAGCTGAAAATGAATGAACTGCAGCTAAAATATTATCTTCATTTTTCACATGGTCTAGTCCTTTCCCTGCCTACCCCCTCTAATATTCTTAAGAGGGTCTCTCCTCCAGTCTTCAGATAGTAGCTGGAAGTGGGGAGGCAGAAAAAACCCTCCTTTCCTTCCACTCTGCAGTTTTAATCTGAAATCTTAGGTGTAGTACTGCGCCCAGAGCTCAGAAACTGCTCACGTTAATGAAATTCCCTGTCGCAAAATGCGCCTAGAACAAAGGGAGTTTCGAACACTGCTTCTGAGGTGTGGTTGGCAGTACTTACATGTTAGGATTTCTACCAATTATAAGCACTGGTCTGTACAGGTATCTCCTCCTACATTTCAAGGGGAGGGGAATTTTTAGCATCTTGATAAGCCAGCTATTTGAAGGACTGTTGCAAGAGTACATACAAGTTCAAGTGTAATAAAACTGAGTGAAACATACTACCGCAAAATTCAGCAACACCTGCAGCACTGGTTTATGTTCTGCAGCAGGATAAGGGACTGTAGGAAGAAAATGTACGCACTTCCCTTTTAAAACAGCACTGTCCACCTTCCTACAATGCAGTAAAAAAACCCACCTTATGATCAAAGAAGCAGCCTGGATCCCCATTCACGTGCAATCCCTGCTGCCTGAGATTGCTCAAATCAGTTGTGTCCACATAGCTCAGGTTTATTCCCGGCACAAGGGTTTACCAAAGCTATCTGCTCTGGGAGAAGGAAAAGAGGCTTACAGGCTTTACAGTAGATGAGGGAAGGCGGGTGGGGCGCCAGCCAAAGTGACAGTTCAGTGGAGCTTCCTCCCAAGTTAAAAACACTTATTTACCCTAGCAACCAAACTCACAGCCCTGCCATACACAGAGCCTATCTTCAAGCGACCATGCCAAAAAGGCTTCAACATACAGTATTCATGTCTCTAGTCTAACCGGACAACGATTCTTTCTTTCGGGATATCAGCGCCCATGCACAAAAGACTTTGCACTTCTGTGCTGTGACAGCCCAGTGGTGAGCATGCCTGGCACAGGAGCAGGCGGGCTCCACGTGAGAGCTGCCTGCTTTTTATGGCGTGGAGCGGTGGGCCCCGAACAGCTGTCAGGTAGGCTGCAAGCAATGCAGCAGGTGCAGACAGTTCTGAAAGAGCATGCACCCTGACGAACTGCAACCTGCCTATCATCGCGCGGACCTTCTGCCCACGACCAAGAGGGCGCGGAGACTCACGCGGAGGGGTCAGCGAGGGGCGGCCGCGCCTCCCTCCTAGCCCTGACGAGGAAGCAGGGCCCGGCCGCTCTCCCTTTCCCACGGGGCTTCCCAGCACACAATGCCGCCGCCCTTGCCAGCCACGGAGCAGCAGCGCCGCCGCTGAGGGGACAGGAGGCACTTACCGAGTACATGGGGGTCCCTCGCCGGGCGGCGCCACCGACTGCAGCCGCCATGGCCAGCTTCTCCTGCCGGGCGGCAGCCGTTGCCTGGCTAAGCCCTCTCCTTCCCAGCTGGCTCCCTCCTCCGGGGGCCGGCAGAGCCCATGAACCCGCCCCTGCGCCCGTCCTCCTCACCTCCCTGCCCGGCGGCTCTTCCAGCGCGGGCTTCAGGAGGAGGGAGTAAGGAGAGAGGGGAAGGGCGGAAGTGCTCTGTGGGCGCCGCCATCTTGCCGGGGTGGTGGCCGAGCGAGGACAAACCTCCTCCTGCGGCGCGTTGCGGATGGACTAAGTGAGCCGGCGAGGAGGAGGACTCGAGCATGGCGGCGACCCCGGCGGTTGGATGCGAGCTGAAGCAGGGAGAGGAGGACGTGGAGGAGAAGGGCTCCGCCTCGGCCAGCTGCCTGCTGGACACCGTCTTGAGCTCCTTGTACGACTTCGGTGCGTGAATGGCCGCGTGCGGGGAGTTGGCGCTCTGCAAGTTGCTCCAGGCTCACCTGCCCTCCTCCCCCAACGGAAACTCTGGCTGCTCTCGTTTCTTCGGCACATGCTGCTTTCAGACGTTACAAAATTCCCGTGCAGCGCTTCCCGGGCCACACGCACACCATGCCTTTGGAGCAGCGGTCCTGGCTTCCCACCCGCAAGGATTTGGGGAGCTGTAGTTTAAGGGTGCTGAGAGTTGTTAGGAGACCCCCTACTCCCCTCTCTCAGAGCTCCCTAGAAAGACGAGGGACTGACTGTTAAACTATTCTGAGAATTGTAGCTATGGGGCCTCCTGACCATTCTCAGCACCCTTCACAAACTACAGCTGCCAGGATTGTTGAGGGGAAGCCATGACTGCTGAAACTGCTATCATGGTGTTTTAAGTGTATGGTGTAATTGCGGACCCGGTGTATAGGGAATCACGTGCGGTGCTTGGCTGAGGTTTGTTCAGTTTTGCCATCCCTGCTATTAAGCAAATTCATGGAGGATTAGCTTTTTATCTCCAAGGCAGTATGCTTCTAAATAGGAGTTGTTTTGATCCGGTCCTGCTGTGTGCTTCCCACGAGAATCTGGTTGGCCACTGTGAGAACAGGATGCTGGACTATTTCGGCCATTGGCCAGATCCAGCAGAGTCATTCTTATGCTCTTACTTTGGTTTTACTCTTGGAAAACAGCTGAGTCTTCTTCAGCACTTTTGCAAAGGCATGCTGCTTCAATGGAATGTTAACAACTTCTTTTAGAAAGCAGGCAGCTTATGACACGGCTTAAACTAATTGGTTGCTACTAGAATTGTTAGTAAAGTAGTAAAGCAGATACTAGTTTCAACAAAGATGTTTGCAACTCCAAATCCAGCAGGCCAGAGTGAATCAAAACTGGTGCAGGAAAGTAATAAAAATTGCCACCTCAGGAACTTCTCTGAGGCTTTTTAGTTGTGTCGCAAATAATGTCAGAACCCAGGATGGTGGTTAAGGTCTCTCTTCCGGAACCACAGTCTATATTCATTGTTTGTCCTATGGTTACAGGTCACTCCCTGATTTTATAGGTTCCAAAATAGTCTTTTCATATTTTCCTCCAGGGCCCCATCCACTTATAGATTCCCTGCACTTAAAACATTTTTTTTAATTAAAGCGGGAGAGATTTTGTGTGCGTTTTCTACATGGCTTGTGGATGTGATCTCTCTAAATAGTAAACATTCATTTTATATTTAAAAAATACCTGTAATGTGGTATCCAAAATCATTCCAATGCCTTTGTTCCAATGCCTCTGCTAACCATTGTTCACTTTTAAACCATAGGTGAATTATTACCGGGTGGGGTGAAAAAGAAAAAGAGCAAAAAGAGAAATTCAAATGAGGCGTTAACATTGGCAGTCAGCAAAACCCAAGTGGAAAATAAAAGCACGACTCCTGAATCTGGTGCAGTAGCTCTTGGTAAGAAGAATAGTGCTTCCAGTTTCTTTGAGAGCCTGAAGGATGGACTGGCTTATGACTGTATTCATCAGAAAAGCACTATCCCCAAATCCAGTTCCCCTGATGCTGATACATTTAAATCTGCTCGGTCGGGAAACACAGCAGAGATTGAAGTTGTGACATTTCATGGTCGACGTAGAAAGAAGAAAGCTAAACTTGAAATTGCTGAAGATGGTGGGTCTAAGGTAACGTTAACCAGATTTCAGCTCAAACCATCTACAGTTTCTTATTCACTCCAGGTGACTAAATGAGTGGCTGTTTACAAGCCTGTATCCGTCTACAGAACTCTAAACAAGTTGTCCTAAGCATGTTCACTTAGTAAATAAGACTTACTGGAAACATCTGGACAAACATATCTCAGCTTAAACCTTTTGCCCATTGCAGCTCCTTTGTTTCTCCTTCATACGACTAATCAAACCAAGAAGCCTCTAATTAACCACATGGTTCTGTTTTGTCCGAACCAGGGAGCTGTGTTTAGCGGCTTTGGAACAATCAAAGATATTAAGACAACTGTAAAGCATAGTTTTATCATCTGTCTTGTTCCGAAGCCAATATATATTGGTTCCCTGGGAACCTTTGGTTAATCAGACGCCTCCTGGTTTGACTGCTTGCACTGTGAAGGGAGGGGCAAAGCAGCTGTATGAGCAGGCATAAGTCTCTTTGAAAAGGTTAAAAAAAAAAAAAGGGTACATTTCAAAGTTGGGATCATTTGAGCAAGGCTACTGTGTTTAGTGGGACACATTTCGTAATAAATAGGCTCAGGATTGCAGCCAAACAGAAATGAAAGTACTCTAGCATAAGCTGTAGATAAGACTGTAAATCTACATGGTTTGCTTTTATGTGTATATTTTGGAGTTGTGACAAAATTTAAAACCTCGAGGATACTTGTTTTATAGAATAAAGGCGAAATAACAGGTATAAGTACTGGCATAACTCATGTATGTTTTATTAGTATATTTGTAAAATCCTGTGGATAAATAAGATAGTGGTATTGGTTATGAATCTCTTTATAGCCTCTGAAATTAAATTCTGCTCCTAATCTTATTTGTTTAGAAGGATGGGTTTTAAAAGTAGGAAATCTGGGTTAAAAAAACCTCAGTTGCTTGGTATAACAGTAGCTTTTATATAATGTTCTGGAATTGTATGTTTAATGGTAATATAAGACACTCCCTAGGTCTTTTCTTTTTTTAAGAGGATAATAATAATTTACTATTTATATGCTGCCCATTTGACTGGGTTCCTCCAGCCACTCTGGGCAGCTTCCAACAAATTAAGATGCAACACGACATCAAACAGGGCTGCCTTCAGATGTCTTCTAAAAGTCAGATAGTTTATTTCCTTGACATCTGACAGCAGGGTGTTACACAGGGCAGGCACAACTACCAACAAAGCCCTCTGCCTGGTAACTTTTCTGTTATAGTAGAATCCTAAAAGGCAGTCATTTTAAGTGCAATACATTAAAAAGTACATTCAAGTGTCAGTATAAATACATGCCTTCCAGCAATCTATCTCATAGTTTCTCCATTGCTTTAGTAAATGACTGAGCTGCAGATTATAAAAAAAAAAACACATCTAAATCATCAAGGAGATTCCTCATTTGAAGGAATATGATTGGGGTTGTAGCCCAAAACATCTTGAGGTCAACTGATTGGGGAAGGCTGATCTATAGTTTCTTGGAAATAGGTTTGAAAAGTTCATAGTTAAAAACCTTACAGGGGCTTTATTAGGACTGAGTGGAAGCGTCTGGCAGGATTCGGCCATTTAACAGCCAAGTTAGGATGAACCAATTAAATGAGTACAGTATGGCAGTAAGAAAAGGAATGTCTGCTTTCATATATCAAAAGACAGCACCATAAAGGTCCATGTTAACATGTTTAGCTATCTGAAATTGCACAGTGGGATTTTAAGGTTTATATCAGCTATAGGTTGTTTTTTTAATAAGTCAGTTTATCTACTTCTGTGTTAATTCTTCATGCAATACAGTACTACCTTATTTTACAGTTTTTCCCACACTCAAGACTTCTGTGGTCCTGTGCTAGATTCTGACCCATTTTTAGCAATGTTTGCGTTAGACATTCCAGTTCCACTCCACTTCCTTCTTGTATCTAATGCTGCTGGTACAGTAGCCTCCTATTAGGAAACTGGCTTCTGTTTGTTGGTTCAACAAGATGTCATGATGGGTGCTGGATTGCCAAATACAAGCATTGTGTAGTAATTAAGTCTAAGCTGCGTGGTTTCATTCCCAGAGTTTTATCATCAGTTTTTGGGTGTATAGACATGTTCTATAGACACGTGCTTAGGGCTCTTGCAGTACTGGTTTACGTTATGTGAATGTTGCAAGGAGCTTTGTAAAAGATAGGATGAGCACTATAATTAAACTAGAACAACAGTTGAACTCCTGAAAGCATCTTTTGCATGATGACTGTTGTCTTCTAAAAAGAAAAAGAATTGTGCCAGTTTTGACACTGCAGAATCTCTTTACATGTTTGAAAATTAACTGAGTATATATTTGGTAATGTCTGTATCTGTGAACCATGTATCCTGACCCACATCATTGCTAGCAGGGCATATTGATGAGAGAGCCCAGTGATGCTTTCATTATATTCATTTATTGTCTGTCTACTTCCTAAGGCTATGAGAAGATAGCATGTTTTATTTAATATCATAAAAGCCTTGAAAGGTATATTACCTTTATTCCCATTTTGCAGATGACCTACTGAGGCCATGAGATCATGACTTGCAAGCAGTTTAAGGCACGGCAGATATTTAAATTAGACTCTAGGCCAAAATGCTATATTGTATTGATCTGGTGCATGGATAAACAGGCTATCATTCAAGTCATCGTGTCATGAATTACATGGCTGTCATTCAAGTTGTAATTTTACTTCTCTGTCTCCGGGCAAACAGACCAAAACTTCAGCATTCATGTACCTGGCACAAGCACATACAATCTCTAAACTAGACTGAATTTATAAAAGTGTGCTCATTGATTAGGACTCTGGTTATTGGGTTAGGGTTTTTTAATTTATCTCTCCCTTAATCTGAACAAATTCTAGGTTCAAAAAATGTGATGGGAAATTGCAGCAAGAATTCTTATTTTTGCAATCTATTTATTTATTTTTGCAATCTATTAAAACTAGATGATACACAATAAATACTACCCTCAAATTCCGAACAGAGTGAATGAAATGTTTACCAATATCCCACCAAAATGCCTCTTAATTGCTTTCTAGCAGCTGGAAACCTGGGCTCAGGTGGACACCCGCTGGAAATATGTTACATAAAATTGATTCATCCCCTGCTGATCTTGCAGTGAAGGTACTCTAACCAAAACAAATGAAGCAAGGTGTTCTCTGACCTAAAAATATATAGGGCTGTAGCACTTTGCAGTGGTTCAAGTCCTATTTGATGAGCATCCAAAGGTCTTTTAACAAGAGTTGCTATTATGTCTGGCCACCTCCCGAGGTGAGGGTGCAGGTTCTTTGAAAACATTTGCAGATGCAGTTGAGGTCTTAGCAACCCCAACAACCAGGCTTTTATGTTTTGTCGAAAATAATAGCTATGGTAAAAAAAAAAAGATCTCAAGGAGGGTTTTGACTGGGGGGAAATGCTTAAACAGTTCAAGTTTGTAAACTGTTTTGTAACCACTGATGCTGTTTGTGGAGACATTGAGGGAAGTGAGTGAACTTTTCTTTTGTTGGAGCTGTACCAGAAGCATGCAAAACAATGTGCTGGAAATGCATATGCTATTTTAGATTTGCAGCACAATCCTACATGTCTTCTCAAAAGTAAGTCCCGCTGAGCTGAATTCAGTTTAGTTCCAAGAAATTATCTGTAGGATTAAAGACTTAATATGTTTGCTTAAATAAAGAATCAGTTGTTCTCTTTTAGTAAGAGCTGTATTATAGCTCTTAATCAAAAGCTGTCCAAAATAAAAGTTTCCGCTTTTATGCCATAACCCTGGAATCATGTGACTCTGCAACCACTGCCATAATCTAGTTGTGTCCAACAAAAAAACCTGCGTGTTGCACTCTTTAAGCAGAAAACCAAAAATAAGCAACACAACGGCCAATCTAGTTGTGTGGCAAAATGCACTTTGTTTCAAAATGCTGTTTTGTATTTTTTAATAGGCAGAAATGACTGTTCAAGAAAACCATTCCGCTGACCAAGCATTTAACTTGGAAAAAGTAAGTCTTTATTGTTTTTCTGTTTCAATGCATGCAGATGGCTGATGTCTCAAAGAGACGGCAAATAAATCTGTATTGGGTATTGAATTATGAAATGCTTTATCCCTAAATGATTGCTCTACCAGTGTTCAACGTGCACAGTATTTTGATGGTTGCTAGAAAAAGGTGGTTGTATACCTGTAGGATCCTGAGTTGTCAGAATGCCATAGTGATGGTCTCTATGTCAAAAAGAAAATCTGTTGAACCTCCAAAATGAAACAGGGCACACATAAACGGGAGTTCCTCCTACAGGTATTATGGTTCCCTATGCTGCCCAGGGGATGCGGGTGGCGCTGTGGTCTAAACCACTGAGCCTAGGCCGGTGGTTCAAATCCCCGCTACGGGGTGGGCTCCTGTTGCTTGGTCCCAGCTCCTGCCAACCTAGCAGTTCAAAAGCACGTCAAAGTGCAAGTAGATAAATAGGTACTGCTCCGGCGGGAAGGTAAACGGCGTTTCCGTGCGCTGCTCTGGTTTCGCCAGAAGTGGCTTAGTCATGCTGGCCACATGACCCGGAAAAACTGTCTGCGGACAAACGTCGGCTCCCTTGGCCAGTAAAGCGAGATGAGCGCTGCTACCCCAGAGTCGTTCGCGACTGGACTTACGGTAACTGTCAGGGGTCCTTTACCTTTACTTTTTATGCTGCCCAGACTAATCTTGCCATTTTCTTTTAGGAAAAGAAAATCCGTGAAAATGTGCTCTGGGAGTGGGGGAGACAAGAGACGCAACACAGTTGTATAGATATTTCCTCAGAATTAGGCTGAGCTATGTTCAGTAGGCCCATTCCCAAATAAGTGGGCATAGATTTGCAGCCAAATGCAATTTATTTGATACTGGTAGCAAGATGTGTTCCGTCTTCAGTGATATTAGAGATCAAGAGATGTTTGGGAAGAAAAATTGCTCTTGCAAACCCCAGAGGGAGAAATGCCCATAGAGGTGGATGGTGAATAATTCCATCAAATGCCCCATTCTCCTTATACAGTGGAACCTTGACTTATATACGCCTCATCTCGCGGATGTTCCAAGTTGCGTCCGCGGCAAACCCGGAAGTAAACACTGGGTTTGCCGCGATTCACGCATGCGCAGAAGCGGCTTCTGCCATCTGTGTGTGCGCAGAAGCGGCTGCCACCGTATGCGCAGAAGCGCACTACCTCCAAATGCACACGCGCACAAGACGCCTCTTCTAGCATCCCGATTCGACCAGCGGATGGACCTCCGGAATGGATTATGTCCATAAGTAGAGGTTCCACTGTACTGTGTTTTGGTTTTGCCACATGTTGGCATCCTATACTGTTCCTCTGAAAACACGATTGCATCATGCTAATCATGCGCTTTTAGTTCTTTTGAAGATGCTGTTAACCATTTTTGTAATGTGCTAGGCCCGTTTGGAAGTGCACCGGTTTGGAATCACTGGATTTCAGAAAAAAGAGCAGCGAGTTTTGGAACAAGAACGTGCAATCATGTTGGGAGCAAAGGTATTGTGTCTCCTTCTCTGCTGAGCTATAAAAAGAGGACATAATTCTTCCCACCACAAGACTCTGGATAGAACTTGGCATGGCAGTTGCACCCCCAAGAGATCACTGCCAAACAGCTAGAAAGTAGTAGCATTAGGGATTTTCCAGAGGAGGCGAGAGCAGGAAAGTGAGTATTGAACTTTTCCTCTGCCTGCCACTACCTTTAGCCATTGCCCGCCACCCCTGCTCCTGTTTTACTTCCAGTCACTGAGCCTGCAGGCAAGGGGGAAATGGTAGGGCTTTCTGTCTTCTGCTTTTCTGCTGGAAGCCACTCCTAATATCACCACTACTGCTGTTAGACAAAAACTCTAGAACAAAAACTTATTCCGGTATTTATTTTTTATTCTAGAGTTTAGTCCCTGGTTCAAACTCAGCTCTGGTTGTGTTGAGCTTGCAATACCGGTAATGCATTTGCTTCTAACTGGGAAAATAGTCGATGGGGGTTATTATTGTAGTTGCATTTCTGGCAAAACAGTCCCCAGTTCATTTTTTTAAAGTTAAGATTCCCACTTGTTTCAGTGAAACGAGTCGGAATGGTTTGAAGGCTGGAAACCAAGCCAATCTGCACATCCCAGAAAGTCACACCTGTGTTAGTCAAGGGGGCCTGTTTTAATGGCATCCCCAAAGTAAATAATCAAATTCAGGTGTTTTAATATTTAAAGAAGCCAAGAATCTTCCTTTGGAGAAGGTTGCACCATCTGTTAAGTTTCTGCTTCAGACTGCCTTTACCTTTTGTATTTATTTGCATGTTAGTGAAATGAGTCATTTTTGAAATTGTTGCAGCCTCCTAAAAAGCAGTATTTGAACTACAAGATTCTGCAGCAGAAAATCAAAGAAACGAAAGCAGCAAAGAAGGAAGAAAACATGACGGTTTGTGTCAAATGTTTCCTATGAAAACAAAATGCAAAGTCCAACAGCCACTTGCTGGATAAAAGTTCAGGTTTCCGCAAGGTTGAACACTGGAAAATCTAGTGGGGGTTTCTGATGAAGCCACACCAGTGCCCACAGTTCGATAATAACTATGCCATGTGCCTGGCATAGTGGCTGTTCTAATCAACACTCGTTGCATTTGGGAGCCATGTTTGATTGACTCCGGAGGCTACTGGCTAGCTGCTAATGTATACTTACTGCTTTTCATTAACAGGAAAATAAACCTAATTCTCTCAAGAGGCAGAAGAAAAAAGGGCCCGAAGAAAGGTGAGACAGTATTTACGGAACTACATCAATGAGTAGTAAAAAAAACTGGATCTGTTTTCAGCTTTGCTAACGAAGACACAGTAACCGAATGTCAGGCTAGGAACCATAAAAAATGCTCAAGGCATGTGCAAGGGCCTAGGCTTGCCCAGGGGGAATGACTTCTTTTGCACATAATGCTAATTCGTAACTAACTGCTAAGGAAATGCACCTTGGTGAATCTTGGATTCACATATCCCTGCCCCCTCTTTTGCTCTGCCCCCTGTAGCTGCAAGGATATAAGAAGGATCTGCTTTTAAATTAACCAGTGTTCTTCATTATGCCTGAACTTGAGGGAACTCTGGTTTGTTTAAATCGGGGATGGAGGACGTTTTCGAGCCTGAGGGTTGCATACCCTTCTGGGCAGCTTGCTGGGGACAACATATCAGTTGTGAGTGGGCCCAGAAGTAAAAGTGGATGAAGCAAAGAGTGCCAATTCACCTTTGTACACTAGAGTAATTTCAATATGCACTCAACTCATCCCTCTCTGTCCTCAATCCAGGGAGGCAAGGTGCATTGCCGAAGTTCAAGGACACATTCTAACCAGGCAAAAATACTCAAGGAGGGTGTTTAGGGACAAGAGGGAGTGTGGCTGGGGAGGGAGCATGACCTGAGGAGAGTCCTGAGGGCCATACAGAGAGGCTTCAAGGGCCACATTCAGCCCCTGGGCTCGAGGCTCCCGAACCCTGGTTTAAATGAAAATTGGTTCTATCAGGCCAAGATCAAACCATTGTTTATGATCCTTGCTAATAAACCACAGTTTAAGCTAACCAGTGTTTCCCAAGTCTGGACATAACAGGAAACTCTAGTTAGTTAACAAGTGGATGCTTCCACTGTCCTCCGCATGGCAACTCTAGGAGAGGGGGAGCATGTGAGCCTGGTGCTCTTTGCTGCTTATGCACCAAGCCCTGAACTATGGATTAATATTGTGTGCAAAATGGGTCATTGACTTTTTCTTGGAACTGCAGCCTTCTATGCCATTTCACAATCTGCTTTTAGTCCTTTTAGTTTTAAAAGTGAATTTCCATGTTACATAGAGAGCTGTAACATGGGACAATGTAGAACTAATTACAGGAATCTTTGGATCCTGAACTCAATTTTTTTCTTTAAAAATAGTAGAATACAAAATAGGTTTTGTTTTGTTTTGAAAACACTGCTGTGATCTCTTCAGTATAAAACTCTGATAGTGTGTTTTCTGCCAATGTTTTCGCATCCTAAACAGGTAGCAATTTTAGCTACATTATTGTGTTTGGATTTTAAGACATACCCATCTTAAAACATTTCTTGTGAAACCTAAAATGGTTAGTATTTTCGTTAGCACCTGATGATACTTTTCTTTTAGAAGCAGAAAATCGAAAAAGAAGAAAAAGCAGAGTATGTTACCAACGGGGCAGGTTGGAACTTTTAAAAATGGGACTCTCATACTTCGAAGTTCTGACATAAAGAAAATAAAGTCTTCTAAAGTCATTAAGTAACATCACTGCATCATGTTCAAATGGAAAATGAAATGGATAAACTTTGTAGCAAAATAAACTTTTTTAAAAAAAAGATTTTCTTTAATCTTTTTATGATCTCTTATTGCTTACTGCTCAGGAGGTCTTACCACTCTGATGTCGCATTGAAGAAGGGTACCGGTAGTTTAAAATCTTTGTAAATAAATAAATAAATAAAAAATGTTCTTATTCTGAAATTTTGATAAACTATGCATAGGAGTCCAAATGAATTTAAAAAAAACAACAGCACCATTGTCTACTGTTCTGCAATATTAAAATGGAAAGGATATTTTGCTGTAAGGATTGTTAAGGAAATTGTTATACAGTTTAACAAACTAATTTAGAAATCTGTAATTAAGAAGGGGGTAAATTTTACAGCCTAACTGCCAGTAACTCAGAGCTATGTCATCCTATATTTGTGTATTGGCTAGCAGAAAGAAATGCACCCATGTTGAATGTCCTGTGTTGTCCAGAGTTAATCTCTCACCGTAGTAGTTGTTGATGCTCCTCTGGAGTATCAGAGGAGTTGTGTGAACATGTTGTATGAACGTTTCTTGCACCTCTTTCATAGGAGGTTAGAAATTAAGGGTGCTAGCAAGCTGTGCCTGTGACCACTCCATTTCCTGGTATTGGCATACAAAGACCGGGAACCAGTGTAATCTGTCTTCTGAATACTAAAGGGTGTTGACTCCCTGCAGAAAAGATTCCCGTCTGAATCTTTTCAAGGATTTCTGGATCAGTATTTCTGAAGTGTTGGCTAGTGCTGCTATTGTCTCTCACAATGGCAAAGTCGCAACCAAAATGTGGCATTCTCCTTGTGGACAAAGTTCCATGCTGGGCTTCAGTGAACACACTTTCACAGCTTGAATAGCTGTTTGTGTTTAACTCATAAAGAGCCTGTGATTTCAGACTCGCCTGCAATTTGATGAGCCCATTTAAGGGAGCTCGTATGCTTCTTAAACATATGTAATTGTTTGCATTTCTTACCTGCCTAAGCCAGTCAGAAACACTTAGCCTACAGTTATGCTTTATTTTCCAAGCCAAGATCAACAGCAACCAACAATAAAACCACAACCTTTCTCCAGTTGTCTGCAAAGCAGCTCTGTTTTCAGTGGAACTCTTCCCCCTTTGTCCTGTTTCAGACTTTTCCCTCAAGTATGCCTCATCTCTTTCCTATGGAGCAGAAAAGCAGTGGTGGGGAGCTATGAGCATGAGCCTGACTCCATTAAAAAGCAAATCAAAGAAAGCCAGTGGATTCACTAGCAGGAACTGACAATAACAGGTATAGAAAGAAGCCACAATCTGAGGGCCAAACTAGGAGGGACATGCATAGTTTGCCACTGAACGTGTGTTCTTTGCTTAATAAATAGCTGATAAGAACATAAGGTAAGGTAAAGGCAAAGGACCCTTGGACAGTTAAGTCCAGTCAATGGGGTTGCGGCGCTCATCTCACTTTTCAGGCCGAGGAAGCCGGCGTTTGTCCATAGACAGCTTTCCGGGTCATGTGGCCAGCAGGACTAAACTGCTTATGGTGCAACGGAACACTGTGACTGAAGCCAGAGTGCACGGAAACGCTGTTTACCTTCCTGCCACAGCGGTAACTATCTACTTGCACTGGCATGCTTTTGAACTGTTAGGTTGGCAGGAGCTGGGACAGATCAATGGGGAGCTCACTCTGTCGTGGGGATTCGAACCACCGACCTTCCAATCGGCAAGCCCAAGAGGCTCAGTGGTTTAGACAGGCCAATGGCCCATCGAGTCCAGCATCCTCTTCACAGTGGCCAACCAAATATCTGTGGGAAAATAGTGCAGAGGCTGAGACAGACTGGGACTATGGCCTGAGGAGGGGCTCCAAATGGAATTTCACCCACACTTGCTATCTGCAAAGGAAGGAAACAGGAAGTTATTGAAACTGAATGCCCAGCCAATACAAATTCTGTGCTAAGAAAAATCCTCTTGCTTACCTGGATGGGGTGATAGGAATAGGAATAGAATATAATTTATTGGCCAAGTACATTTTCCAACATACTTGGAATTTTGCTTCGGCTACATTGCAATGTAAACATACCTTATACAAACACTGTTCCACTCACAATACAATGACACAGCAAAGAAACCCACCCATAACTGGCCTCCCCTTCCGCTACACAACTACGAATTTAACAATTTAATAGCACAAGGGAAAAAACTGTTCCTGTGCCTGGCCGTTTTTGTGTATAAAGTCCTGTAGCGACGTCCAGATGGAAGTAAGTCAAACAGATGATGACCGGGATGCAAAGGATCTGCGACAATTCCCTCTGCTCTCTTCCTAACTCGGGTAGCATAGAGTGTCTCTATTGAAGGCAAGCTAGCACCAATTACCCTTTCTGCAATTCTTACTGCTCGTTGGGGCCTTTTCTTGTCCATCTTGGAGGCTGTGCCATACCAAGCAGTAATAGAATTACAGGGAACAGTTTCAATGATGCCTCTAAAATTGGATTAACACTTCCTGGGGCAATTTAAATGTCCTTAGTTGACGCAGGAAATATAACCTCTGGACCTTTTAAATAATACTATTGATGTTGCCTGACCAATTTAAGTTTTGAGAAATTATAGAGCCCGTCTGGCTTTGTGTGTTGTTCAACAGAGGTAAGAGTTGCTCAGCCCAATTTCCCCCCTGGTCCCATCCACTTCAGGCATCTGGAAGGTTGTCCATGAGGGAATATGGCACTCAGTCTTGGAAGAGGTTCCCCACCCTTGCTGTATATGCTGCTTTCAGCTTCCCTTTAAGAAAAGCTAGGCTACAAATGAGGTCAAGTTTCCAATATCAGACTGTTGTTTTTATTAGGTGTGGGGTTTTTTAAGAGTTTCAGCAAGTGAGGGCAATGTGACGATTTTATTGGGTACTCTTAACAGGCAGCTCCTCACCAGGGTTTCAGACAGGTCTCTCCCAACCCTACCTGGGAATAGAACCGGGGACCTTCTGCTCCACCACTGAGCTACAACCCTTCATCCGTGACAGTGCTTTGTTGCTAACTAAACCTTGCTGGGAGATCACATGGATGCAATTGTATTTTAGCAGAAAATAAAGGAGACAGTGTCAATGGATTTGTTGGCAGTGTAATAAGAATTTATTTAAAATCTGTAAAACAGCATAAACTCATACTTTATGTTTTCCAAAAGGGGCAAATACACAAAAGTTTTGACTTTGAGACAATAAGACAAAAATTGTTTTGTTTCCAATTCAAAAAATACAAACTTTGCTACAGGTAGAAAAATTAGAAAAAGTTAATTTTTTCCCCTTACGCGATCTGGTGACATATGTACATTCCACCAGATCTAAGGATATTAACTAGGCTACACAACAGAAACAAAAAGGTCATGATTAGGGAAGAAAACAAGAGTAAATAAATGTATTTTTTACTTAAGCAAACATGAACATAACATGTGACTTTCTTTCCAATTGTTTTTGCCAACATTTAAATTAACGTCTTCCATGCTTTTTTATAACAACTTGAGAAAAAACAGCAGTTCTACCTCATGCATTAATTCTATAACATTTTCATCATACCGTGTCTTCAGGCTGTGCTTCCATTCACTATTTTTTAACAGCTTGGTATTTTTATTGACAGCATTTACCTAACAGGGTTGTCAACTCCCATGAAACTGAGAAGGGGTTCTGGGTCCTTTAATATTGCATAGCAAAAAAGAAATTCTGCTGATTGGACCTTCCTTGTGAGAGGGATGCAATGAAAAGTATCTGTACCTCTTGACTTTTTTCCTGTCATGCAGGTATCAATGGCAAAGAATCGGCTTTGAATGTCAACTCTTGGCAAGCCTTAGGACTGTTTACTATTACTTTCCAAGGAGAAATATCAAGCTGGTATGAGTCTGAGGAACATGGGTGTTCCCTGCCTTCTCCTTCTGTTCATTGTGAAAGGAAAGTAAGGAGAACACCCAGGCTGCACTTTGTCTTTTGGGAACATGGTGTGTTTCTGGGCACCCAATCATCTCTCATTCTTTCCTGTAACAGAGTGGGTGTCACAGGGTGGGGACAGAAAAGCTTGTACCAGGTTGAGGTTTCACTTTGGAAATTCACAAGTAAACAAGCTTAGTGTCTTAAGACGATAAGTACTCTCAAAGGACAATGTAAATGTATGGTGATGAATACTGTTGTGCAATTTTAAAAGATTATTGAAATATTCCATGTGGCAAGAATTTTTAATCTTGGCATGGTGTTGGCCATTTCTAATAGAATGTTCTGTGTCACATTGGATAGACTTTTTACAACAATGGTGTTTAAAAGCCCCTCCGCATGACAATAACACAGGTACATGAAGGAAATATTGCAGTTCCTGTGCAAAGACTTTCTGGAAGTGATCGTGTGATTGGTTTCAAGGTCACTGATCTGTTTATAATAGCTATTACGACACCTCCCAATTTGAAATTAAATGTTGCATCCAGTGAACTCACACTTCTGACCCATTTATTACAGTCTCTCCTTTGCCTGCACTCACAGAAGAGCATGGAAGTCATCATACATAACGACAAGAGTTTTAGGACAGTGGAAGAGCCCTGCTACATCAGGCCAAAAGCTCATCTAGCCCTGCAGCCTGTTCTCACAGTGGCCAGATGCCTGTGGGAAGTTCATAAGCAGGATTTGAGTGCAGCAGCACTGTCCCCACATGTGATTCCCAGCAAGTGATATTCAGAGACAGACCACTGATAGCACTGGAGGTACAACATCGCCATTTGCATGACAACATTAAAGAGAGTGCCATCAGCGGGGGCTTCCTCATTGGTGTTGACATGTGACAGGGCCTTTTCAGTAGTGGTCCCCCATTTGTGGAATGCACTTCCTAGTGGGGTAGATCTGTCCCCAGCATTATTTCTGGAGGAATTTGAAAACATGCCTGCATACCCTTGGCATTTGGAGGCTGAAGAACACTGTTCCTGGCACTCCTTGTATCACTGGACAAAAAAATGTTTTCAATTGTGACTGTTTTTATAATGTTTTAACCGGTGCTATTTTTCTAGAAAAATAGGTGCCGGAACTCACCATGAATACTTCCCTTGTTCTCTTACAATGGCAATGGTGCCCACCTGAGAGGTGCCGGAACTGAGTTTCGGTGAATTCCGGCCGAAATAAAGCTCTGATTGTAACTGTTCTATAATCCTTTCTTTAAGGAAAAGTATGGCTGTGTTTGTTACTCTGGGCTCCTTTGGGAGCCAGGGCAAGATGTAAATTAAATAAATAAAGCTAGTGCCACATTTAAAATCTGTTGCCACTTGCTATATGCAAAATAAGATTCTCTCCCCAACCCCGGAGGGCAGGGCAGATTTTCAAGTACTCACAATTTCCCACAACAGGGAATATGTGCTGCGGGCATAGGTGTCATGGTCTATGGGGGTTTTTTTCTTCCAAAAGGAGTCCAGTACTGTATATGGAATGGAAGCTGGCCCATAGTCCTTAGAGTACTACACCACAGTCTGGCTGAGAGAGTTCATTCAAGTGTTACCCCCGCAGATGGAGACCAACAAAAGTACCTTCTTTGGATCTCTATGCAGGAGGTAACATTTGAAATGCAGTTGCCACATGGATGGCTTCAGTGGCGGACAGCAGGCGGGGCGGGGCTGGCGCGCGTCCCGGGGGTGTGGCACACCGCCTGCAGGGCTGTGGCATGTGTCCTGAGGGTGGGGCACGCCGCTTGCGGGGGCATGGAGCCCAGTGTGGGCAGGGGGGCAGCTGCGATGGCACCCCACCGGAATCACACTGTCGGGGGCGGTGCGCTCCCCCCCGCACTCCTCTTCCTGTGCCAGTGGATGGCTTGGCTTGTGCAGAGAGCCTCTGCCAGAGTACTTAGCGTGCTGGAATGAACAATTTGAGCCATACATGTAGATTGATGGGTCTGATCACGTTGGGGTTTTTTCTCATCAAATTGCCACTCTCTTTCCTGTGTGAAAGGAACTACTGGGGGTGGGTGGGATTGTTGCTTTTAGAAAAATCTCCTGAATACAGTAGATGTATCCAGCCCTAGGTTACAAACCCACTGAAATAATTAAATTAGACTGTGTGAGGATGTAGATATCATGGTGTATGTGGAATTCTAGAGAAGCCTGGCTATGCGTATTTCATTTTAAATCAATTTGTGCTTGGTTTTGCTGCCCTGTTTGATTCTGAAATAAATATTGTCAATAAAAATAGGTAACTGCTCATTAAAAAAAAAGAAAGAGGTTAAACATTAGCAATAACAAGCCATCTCCACTATATTCTTGTATTGATTTGGTTTGGTAATTTAAACTGTGGAAGGACTCACTGAGGTTACGAGGTGACTTTATGACTACACTCTACTGCACTTCCTACAATTAATGTTTCAATTTTTCTATTCAAGGATGCTGTAAAGGTAGTTCAAAACCCAGGGTTAGACTTTACAGAACTGTACCATAACTCTGCCTTATCATCCTTCCATGCAAGCTGTGGGTAGGCAAAGAAATACAGAAGAATCCAACTGAGATTTCTTGAGCATTTCTGCCTGGTGCCTCTTGAAGTCTAAGGGCCAGGCTAGAGCTGACATTAATTGTGTGAATGTAAATAATATTTGTGTCTGCTATGTAAATAGCAGCTGCAGGGAAGCCTGAGCAGCTTCAGTATTGCAGGAGTTGGGAAGGGAGAGTTCATCAAACATTGTCTCTCCAAAGCTGCTGCTTGCGTTTCAAGGGAAACTTCCATGTACACCAATGGAGGCCTCCTTTAAGATGCAAACAGCAGTTTCCATGTCTGTCTGTATGTATATGGAAGGACCATGACAGCTCCTTCTCCCGAGCTCACATGAACCCAAGGCTACACAGGCTTCCCAGTCCTCCCTGGGCTGCTAGTTGCACAACAAACAATGTACACACCGATTACATTCATGCAATATATAGTTTGGTCCCCAGTTTCAATGTACACCTCTCCCCTAAAACACACCCATAACCTAAGAATCCCACACTCCTTGTGGAGGCTCAAGTTTTGTGATTCCAGCCACCTAAAAAGGGGGGTGGGGGGTGAAACAGGCTTCCATGCACATGGGACTCAGTCTGGAACACCTACCTCACATATTATGCTCCAAGTGTGGTGGAGGAGCAAGACATATTTCAGTTCCTCCTCCACCACACAGAGAGGATTGCCGATCTGGTAGATGTATGGATCAGGCTTGAGCTGCAGGCAAAGCAGAGCTGGGGTTGTGTACATCTAGAATACGGATTGCACCGGATAGCAAACTGCAGTGCTTTGCATTGTGGTGGGTGGCGGAGCCATAATCTCTTAAAAATTATTGTTCCTATTAAAAGAGGAGGATAAAAGTCAAAACAACACACTTTGTCTTTCTCTAAAACACCTAAAAAACTTGGAAACCAAGTGAGGTTTTTTTTTTTTTCCTTTTCGTTTTGCGGAACAAGTCTTTAAAAAAATCTACAGCACTACAATGGAATGTGACCACGAATCAATAACTGACTACGCCAGTACATTACAATGCATTATATACACTAAGATGGATTGGTATGTATACATAATACATTACATTACATATTAATATCTCCTCTTAAAACTCTGATATAGCTTATTTCACCTTCCCCCCTCCCCTCAGTCCAATATATTTTGGCTATAATCCAAGTTAATTAGACACTTTTAAGCCCATGGTGGCTTTAGGTACACCTCACTGTCGAAATGTGGCCTTTCTCTTTATACGGTACTTTGTTTTTTCATTAATACAGTCAGGACTCAGGAGGGACATGGTCTCTAGCCTGCCTTCTAAATCTGAAAAAAATCCAATTTGCGAGTCGGACCTGGATAGGTCAACTCAGGCGGTAACTCTACCCACTTACCTGGAAGTAAGCCTCACTGAACTCAATGGAACTTACGTCTGAGTAAACACCACTGTCCTTTCTGCAGTACATGGGAAGCTGCCTTAAACTGAGTGCATTCTCCAGCTCAGTATTGTCTACACCAAGTGACAGTGACTTTCCAGGGGAGATGGGGAATTATTCCCAGCCCTACCTGGAGATGCCAGCATTTGAACCTGGGACCTTCTGCATGCAAAGCAGATGCTCTACCACTGAGCTACGGCCCTTCAGACAAAGATTTCTTTTTCCTAAAGAGAAAACAATTTCCCGCAAGGCGGGGAGATGGAATGAATGACACATAGAATGAAATCAGCAAAAGTAGGGGTTTTTATTTTAAAAATCTGTAAGTAGGAAGGAAACCATTGAGCAACTGCAGATCATTTTTTCTTCTAATTAGTTGCAGCAGTATAAAATGGGGCCGTTTTGTCAGGGAAAGTAGCAAGGCGGAAGAATGACAGTGGATAGTTCTCTACACTGCACAGTAAGTTAAAGGCTTGTTTTCATCATTCCTAAAACATCTCTCTCTCTTCCTCCCCCCCCCCCCAATTGATAAAGACAACTGAATAATGTGGATTCATCACTTGAGGTCTTCAAAGGGGATGGAGGAAAATTTGGCGGGCCACTTCTTCAAAGATTCAAAGTTATTACATAAAAAGAAACAGCTAGAGAAGCAGAAAGCTGCAACGTCCTAAAGTAGAGTTGCTAATTTTTTGGAAAAAACACTGTAGCCAGTTGCAAAAGCTTCGTAGCGGTTGTCTGAAATAATTATATGAATAAAAGTCAGCAACAGCATTTTCCTTAGTGTAAATGCACGAATTGTGTCGTCCATGCTTGCATACTAATAATCAGATAGCTGGGCTGGGTCATTAGTGTATGTTTTCCTGCAGGGACCCTCTGTTGCAATGCATTCTAGCTTATATGATTTATCATTGCATTTTTTGTCCTTCTGTTGTTCCTGCTCCCACAGCTGCATAGCTGGGAAGAGGGCGAGGGAAGCCCGATTGTGCAAGCAGAAGTCCTTGCACATGGCTTCTGCTGACACTGCTTCTTAGATGAATTCAGCCTAACGTATTTTTAACAGCTCTTTTTAGTACTTCCTATGTTACATGCTTTTAGTATGCACCAGATATATTTAACGTGTACACCTAAAAATGAAAAAGCTGAAAACTCATTCCTATGAAATGGCCCTTAAAGGTAAAGGTAAAGGGACCCCTGACCGTTAGGTCCAGTCGTGACCAACTCTGGGGTTGCGGCGCTCATCTCGCTTTACTGGCCGAGGGAGCTGGCGTGCAGCTTCCAGGTCATGTGGCCAGCATGACAAAGCCACTTCTGGCGAACCAAAGCAGCACACGGAAACGCCGTTTACCTTCCCGCCAGAGCAGTTCCTATTTATCTACTTTCACTTTGACATGCTTTCGAACTGCTAGGTGGGCAGGAGCTGGGACCGAGCAACGGGAGCTCACACCGTCGCAGGGATTCGAACCGCCGACCTTCTGATCAGCAAGCCCTAGGCTCTGTGGTTTAATGGCCCTTAGTTTTGATAAAAGGGAGGTGGAGATTCTGTCTAGTTTATTCTTCCCTTAGAATCTGAGAAAGAACAGAAATGGAGAGGACTATTCACTTCTCCACCTGTCAGGAATGCTTTGATGGTGTTTCCTGCTTGGCAGGGGGTTGGACTGGATGGCCCTTGTGGTCTCTTCCAACTCTATGATTCTATGAAGGAAAAATCCCCTTTCTAATTGCATGCATTGCCTTCAGTCTTCTAAGCTTGTGTAACACCTTTTTTTTGTCACAATCTACAAGAAAAGTCTAGTGCAAGTGCACCACACCAATATATGGTGCCATATCTAGATATACACACAGAGAAAGAAATTATAAAAAAGAACTCTGCAACAGGTGTATAAAAATGATTTCAAATCCCTTTAAAAATTGGATTGCGATAATTTAAATTGCAAGGGATCATTGAAAGTGAAGATAGAAGCTCATTCTAACACTTTAAACAAGCAGTGCTGCTTTACTGCTAATAAGAAAAGCCCAATGTTTTCGGTATCAAGGTTGTATAACAAGGAATATATAACTGAAATGTGGCACTAACATTCAGCTGTGATTCTGAAATATTTTACTAAATGGGACTAATTCCAATGGGATTACTTTGTTTCTTGGGCCTATCTGTTGGATTTAGGCTGGATCAGAAACAGAACCCTCTTAGTCTTTTGCATCACCTTATTCCCAATGCTCACCTCTGGCCCATAAAGCTGTTGTGATTCACAGGAGCAAAATGGTCACGCAGCCATTTGGGAATCACGGCCGTATGATGTATTTCCAAAGAAGTACTGTATAATAAGTCATTCTTATCTGTACAAGTTCTAAATTCATACAAGGCTTAGGTCACAGTGAGCAGGGTCCATAGATGTTAGGTGAGGTAGGCTTGATACTGACCCTGCTAAATTAAAAACAACAACACAACCCTGGACAAAATTTGATAACTTTTAAACAAGAAATTCAGTAAATAGAACAGCATTTGTCGCTACTTTCAGTATATCACAGTCATATAGAAGTATCTTAAAATTAAAATAGTATAATAAAAAGAGCTACATCTTAACAGAAAGCACCTTTGCTTGCAGGCTTAAGAGGGGAAATTACACATTTTCACCGGGTTGGTTGGATCCAAATGTTTCCTTCCTCCAATGGAAAGACCTTCCTGTAATGGAATGAGTTTTTTCCCCATCAGTGGAAGGAATCTTTCCAGACCATTCTGATAGAGAAAGGGAACCTTTCTGTCCAACTCAATGGTATTCTTTCCTTGCCAGTCTTAGTGTCTGTTTGCTACTTGCATGACTGGAGGAAACAGGGATTGAAAGAAAAAGTTGGAATCGCATGGAAATGTTAACTGGTGGTTCCCTCCATTTCTTCACCATGAGATTCCCAATTCTCCCACTTCTTAATCCTTCCCCAATAACTCTCCACTGTTATAGCACTCTCTGCTTATATGCATGGAAAGCTCATTTGAGTTGCATATGAAGTTCCACATTGAATCACAGAACCTATGATAGGGATGCATTTGGATCAATGCACATGAAATGCTTTTGTGTAGTAGTTTTAGGAATTGTGTGAAGCCCAGTCACTGAATCCTTGCCGCAGTATAAGCATGATAATCACAAATTCAGTTGATGCAGTTGATTCAGTTTCCATCTCAAATGCACACCCCTGTGCACCACAGATTTCCATGTAATACACCTGTATGAATAATGAATAATGACTAGAACTCCACATGTACGATGAGCGGAGGATGCCTACCATGAGGTTCTGAACAGTAAATGTCTGCATGCAATGACATGCCTAGTCTCCATGGTTCTGAGGTGCCACATTTGATTTCAGCGGAAGTTTCACAGCAATGTATTTTTACAATGCAATGTATGAGCTAGAATGTTATAGGCAACTCCCATTATCTCTGATGTTCAGAAATGTATGCTGGAGATAATGTGTTTTGCTAATTATTATATCCATGGACTCACATACTGCAGATGCAGATGCCGGGATGACATCTGAACTAGTGAAGGTTTTCTTTTAAAAAACACAAATAAACCACATGCTACATATCAGTATGTCCCATATTTGAGGTGTCATACAGAAAGCTGGATTTGGAATGTATAAAATTCTTATACAGTCGTAACTTGGAAGTTGAATTGAATCCATTCCAGAAGTCCGTTCAACTTCCAAAATGTTTGAAAACCAAAGCGTGGCTTCTGATTGGCTGCAGGAAGCTCCTGCAGCCACTTGGAAGCTGTGGAAGCCCAGTCGGACATTCAGCTTCCAAAATTAGTTCACAAACCAGAACAGGTTTGCAACGTTCAGAAGCCAAAATGTTCGCGAACTAAGCTGTTCGACTTCCAAGGTACAACTGTATTAACTAGGGCACACAATTATATCGGTGTTATAGCAGATGAGCAGAATCTTCTTGTGATATATCCATTTCTGATGTCCATAATTTCAGACTGCTGGTTAGGGACTGGATGTCTTTCCTACTTCCCAGCAAAACATATTCCCCATTCATATAAAACTAACATATCAGGGAGATGGTTCTAGGTAAAAGGTGGGAAAGGGGTGGTTCATCAGATATTGCTCAACTACACCTCCCATCATCCCTGACCATTGGCCATAGTAGCTAAGGCTAATGGGAATTGGAGTCCAACAGCATTTAGAAGGTTACAGTTTCCCCACCCTTGTTCTAGGCTAGCATTTCCCCTGGCTCATTCTGTGGAAGACCATTTCAGCATTCCTCCCCAACTCCTGCAGCAACCCCTGCATCACCTGGGACTTCTGTTGGCATGTGTTGCTTTTTAACAGAAGGAGAGCATGCGTATTAGCCTAGATGCACATTTAAATGTAACAAAGAGTGATAGCATCATTAGAAAGGTAAATAATTAGGTAAAATACCAGTAATACTCTGAAAGAACATATGGTGAAGTTACGTAAGAACTTGATTGAGCAAGGCCTCATCTTCATCCAAACTAAAGTAACGGCTGCATGATGTTGATAATACTATCCATCTCATTACAGACTGGAACATTTGCTACCCTATGGCAGGATTTGAACAATATTTCCTTGCATCATAGATCATGGTTCATGAAGCATGGAACAAGCATCAGGACTGAGTGCACCTTCCTCCACCTCTTGAATTCTGGCTTCAGTGCTTAGTTCGTGGCTTGTATTAAACCAGAGTCATCTATTATGTCTGGTCAGAGGAACTGTGACTTAGGACTCAGCTACATTAGTAAAAAAAGGGGGGAGCGTTATAAATGTGTTATAACACTGAGACACCAGATGGTGCTGTAGGGTTCGATTCTTTGGCAATGTGATTTCCCATTATGAGCTTTATAATACGTTTTCCTGAAACGTTTTTTGGATGTGTCTAGATCCAGCCTTAATCTTAGTTAACTAACCAGGTTTAGTATCCTAGTTAATTAATTGAGATTAGCCCAGATCTCCCTGGTTCAGACGTAATGGGGAACTCTGGCTTAATGTCAAACCAATAATTAAGCGCTGAAGCTGGCATAAGGAGAGGAGATATAAAGAAAGAAGGAGTAGTCAACTTTGACCATGATTTATGAAGCCAAGAAAAATTGTCTGAACCTGGCCACTAGACCTCATACTAAATACATATTTGCATTTAAGGTACATCAGGGATGGGCAACTACTGGGATCACAGAAGCAGGGTGGAGAGATTCATCCTTAATAAAATCATTCCTTTGAAGCTGCTATTTGAGCTGGGAGCAACCCACCCACCCTGGCTGCCAATAAAGAGCACCACATCAGCTAATTTTATTATTTTTAAGTGTGCTAAATGCACAGACACAGTTAATGTCACATCTAGTTTGGCCCTAAAAATGAAGTTGTTGTTACGTGTTGAGAGATTCAGCTGGCATCTCAGAAAGCTATGAAACAACTTCAAAAAGGGCTTTACTGCAATTCAACAAATACTTGTGGAAGAATATGTATGAGTGATATGTTAAGCAAAGTCCATTTTGCTAGACTGGAAGAAGGAGGATATGAATGGTATATGGTTTAGCGGTTTTGTTAATTAAATCCTGTTGAATAATAGAATATTGACTAGAAATGTGGAGTGGGGGACATAGGTAAAATAAGAGGATCTAAAATCACATAAAGATGTTAAATATTTATTATTACTTTACTGAGTAGATATGGGATCTGTGCTTTGTTGCTCCATATGTCCTTATCTGTGTTTTAATGAGTGAATCTCTTCCAGAGATCTGCTCTGTTTGCAAATCATTTGATTATATTCTCAACCATTATATTAGCACAAAGTCACAAATCATGAAGTTACATTAGTGCTGCATGAGCTTCAGTCAAGTGCTGCAAGCAGCTGCACCAGTGCAGAGGTCTGGTAGCACTACTCTGCAGCAATCAGTTTGAGGCCTGCAGCATATATTGCTTTAAAAATTAACTCCTTGCTTACAGTGGAATCACTGAGAATTATGCTACTGACCTCAGTGGGATCACAAACAATTTAATTCCTGTTTCATCATGCAGAAATCTGGAGGATGCCTCAGAGGTCACTTAGTCCAAATCCCACCAGTGGGACTGGGTCCTTTATACCCAAACAGTACCTACAGTATTTGGACTGTTATCATCCACTTCAGTACATCACATTCAGAGACCAGAATGGAAAACAATAACAACAATGAATTTAATCCCAGTCTACTCAATGGTGATAAAGTACTTTTCACTTTCTCTGGCACATGCCACATGAGTGGCTAAAGGAGAAATGGATGAAAAGGAAAATGAGGCATTTTTTGATATTAAAAAAATCCACTTATGTGATTGACTTTAGATGGGCAGACCAATCAGGTTTCACGCACTGCTAATGCACAGGAAATTTGGTGACGCAAGTACTCTCAGAAGGTTGTAACATTTTGAAATGCATGTAGACGAAAAACAGCATTAGGTTACTTAACTCTAATAACCAATTCTGATTTTGATCTAAATGACAAACGCTTTGTATATATTTATGCCAAAATCTATTTAGAAAGATTATAAAATCCAGCTCAGATTTACGTAAGAGGAGCTCAGTTGCTCGGCAGCTTTGGTGGTCTGACAGTCTGAGGTACCTCAAGTCCTGTGTGCAGAGTCACCTGCGAGGAGAAAAAAAACGAAAAAAGACTTAGAACTGAAACTTGAAGATGAAGCAGGAAACCTTCAACTACACCATGAGTTTGAAAGCATAGGAACAAGTCAATGTGGAAGGGCTTTTCATCAGTTTAAAAAGACAGTTCTGACCACTTGAAGTTGCCCTTTTGACAAATTAGAGCTCCCCCCCCCTCACAAGTAGACAAGGGGAGCCAAATCCCATCAGTTCCAGACAGCACAGCCGATGGTCAGGGAAGATGGCAGTTGTTAGCCTGTTATATGTGAAGAGCACCACTCTGACTACCGCTGTTCCAGGCAATTGCTAAGTAGAAAAATTTTATGGACTACATTCACAGCCTTAGTTAGCTATGCAGTCTCCATGCATTGTGCGGAGAAACTCCATAACCTCAGCCAGACCTAGGCAAAAAGGTATTGACTAGAGAAGCTCCCTAGCCTCAGGCCTGAAAATGCTGTGTGGGTCAGAAGTTAGTCTAAAGCAGCCTTTCTCAACTTGGGGTTCCATGGAAACCCAGGGTTCTGCGAGAGGTCGCTAGGAGTTACCTCCTCTCATCTCTTTCCTGATACAACATTGAACGTCATTGGACATTGCCACTCCCTCGCCCTTTCTTCACATGCATGCTTCTGTTCCCCCATGAATCACCCATGAAAATGGCAGGAAAGATCTGTATGCAGGTATACAGCCCCACATTTCACTTTACTCCTGAGTTAATGGGGTTGCAAGCAGATTTTTTTCTGGAAGCAATTAACATGGAATTGAGTGCTAAACTCTCATTATATCCCACTAGATTTCTGGAAGAGTCTTTTATATCAGGGGTCGGCAAGGTTTACCTTGCCTGGGCCGGTTCACTCCAGTGGAGATCCCTCAGTGGGCCGGATCGCGTGTGGGGACTCGTCAAGTGGGCGGATCGGTTTGGGGGTGGCTCGGGGAACGGTTAAACTACCCCCATGGGCTGCTTGTGGCCCATGGGCCTTAGGTTGCCGACCCCTGTTTTATATCATGTGAAAGCTCAAATATAGTGTGGAAATTAGCAGTTAGGGAAGTGTCAGAGAAACAGAATACACTGCTTGTGTGAATGCAGCCCAAATGACTGCCTGACCCGCCCACACCCAGAATCACCTCAGTTAAGGGGGAATGACAGCAATTTATACCGGATATATAAGGAGTGTCTGGTAGACCTTTATCTACAGTGGTACCTTGGTTGTCAAACTTAATCCATTCCGGGAGTCCGTTCGACTCCTGGAACCGTTCAAAAACCAAGGCACGGCTTCCAATTAGCTGCATGAGCTTCCTGCACTCAATCAGAAGCCATGGAAGTCGCGTCGGATGTTTGGCTTCCAAGAACGTTAAAAAAACGGAACACTTACTTCTGTGTTTTTGGCATTTGGGAGCCAAAACGTATGTATACCAAGGCATTCAAGAACCAAGGTACGACTGCATTTCCTTTAACTAATTAGATTTTCTTCATCCAAAACTTCTGACTTTCATGCGGTTTGTGCCAGTCCACCTACAAATAATACTGCACTACTTGACTGGGCTATTTGGATAAAGGAAATTGTACCACACATTCTCTGATTTTGATTCTGATTACTCCCAGACAACCTGGTGTGGGTTTTTTTTTTTATAGATTTCATCCTGATTTATTTGCACAAAGTTTGTGGGGAAGTTATATGACAGGGGCAGGTTGGTTGAAGAAAATGATCAAATCTGCTTTAATTGTACAACTTAAGTTTGTCAATTTGCAATTGAATGTGTCAGTAAGCAATTGAATGACAAGAGTTTGAAATGGCTCCAGTTTATACAGAAAGATGGATTTTGTCCTTTGGCAATGTACATGGTGTGGAGTGAGAATAGAACCTGGGAGATCAGGACTCAAATCTCCACTCAGCCATGAAGCTCACTGGGTGACTGTGGGCCAGTCACCATCTCTTGGCCTAACCCACCTCAAAGAATTGTTATAGGGATAAAATGAGGAGGGGAAGAACTATGTATCCCACTAGGAGCTCCTCTGAGGAAAGGTGGAATACAAAAGCACATAAATAAATCTGTGGGAAAATAATTTTACCTGCACGTTTCGGTTGAGGCTTAATGCAGGCATGAAGACGCCCTCCACATTTTCAAATGCTGGAGGTCCCTGCTGTTGCCCATTTATGTAAAAGGTCAGGGTGTGCTTGTTGAGGTCCAGAAGAACACCTACAGTCGCACCTTTAGAAACACCCCCTTCTGTTCTAAGGATCAGAGACAAAAATGCCTATGTTAGCTACATTACCTTGATGTATTGTACTTAATGCAGGAATCTCTTACGAAACCACAGGAAAAGAATGAAATAATCATTACTATTTTGTAGAGTTGAACCTGAAAGAAATATTGGCCCACACTTACCAAATTTCCTAAATTTGAAACTGCTGAACTACAATTTTACAATCAAATTTTACAAACCTTGATTTGCAGTGTTGAATATGACCCCACGTAATGCTATTTAGGTTTGAGGTTTGCAGGGCCGTCTTTAGCATATGTGCTGCCGGGGTGTAAAGATCTGCCCAGCGCCCCCAAATTTAGTTTAGCCACCCCCAAATTAACTTTTATTGAGTGTTTTTGGGGAGGGGGGAAGCCAAAGTTGTTGGGGAGGGAGGGCGAACTCAAAGTTGTTTAGCTTTTTTGGGGGGGGAATCGCTCACCTGTAACAACGATGCAGCGGAAAAAACTGCTTTTGTTTCCTGACTCGTCGGGAATATTTGACGCTATGGAGTAACAGAGCGATGGAAGAGGGGGGCTGGGACTTTCGCTCCATTGCTTTTCACCGCCACCAATATACCAGTATACAGTAGGGACCAGTATAATGTAGGTATACATTTGGCACCCCCCAGAATTCGGCGCCTGGCTGCCCCGCACCCCTTGAACCCCGGGTAAAGATGGCCCTGGTGGTTTGTAAAACACTGTTGGTGCTTCGATTTCAAACCTTCATTTAAATGCAATGCAAGAAACTTAATTTCAAATGCCAGGATTTCTAATTAAAGTTGATCAATGTTTCCACGATCAACATTATCTGTATCAACTGGGTAAAAAGTGTAACGTTTTGTGAAAAGAAAATTCTACGCAACTAAGTCATATGTATGCTTTGTAAAATTTCAAATTTGTCCGAAAATGTATGTAAGTGGCAGCACTACAGAAACAGAAAAGGTCAATTTTAGGGCAACCACAGGGCACCATTCCCTAGAACAGCCCTCAAGCTGGGACAATCAACAGCTGCTCTTTGCTCAATCCCTGCTAGAAGAAGTTGTACCTGTGGCACATCTGCCTCCCTCAGAATTCTTAAAAAGGAACCAAGGCCTGTTCCCTTCTAAAATAAGATCACTCCAATTTTGTGTTATATTAAACTAATAGAGGTATTTGTGTTGTTTCTGTTGTGCTTACTGTTATTATTATTCGTTTTTGATTGAAAGTAAACAGGGAAGAACTACATGCATATGTTTCCAACTGACCTGGCCATCATGAAAAGATGTTGCTTAAATAACATAGGAACTCAAATAAAATAGGAACTCAAAGGCTATGAGACTAGCTCCTAGTAGATCTGTGTTTGTTACTAATAACTCTTGATAAGGTGACAGGAACAGCTGCTTAAACGGCAGGATCAAACTATGATTATGGATTCAGCCAACTACTACATGCAAGACTGATTTGACATTAATGTGTTTTTCCTCAGGGAAGGTAGGCTAGCCCAACACTATGGCATATAGAACCACTGAGCCAGAAATTCCCTGAATATGTGCATTGACCACACACACTTATGCTTTGTTAATGTCACTGGAGTTTTGCAACAGAATTACATCCTGACATGCAAGGCATAATCTTAGCATCAGTTTCAAGCAAATCTAAAGCCAAAAGGGAAAACAAAACTCTTCTGGTTCTCTATGAATTTGACTAACAATTTCTAACTCATATGAAAAATGTCATGAGTGACATAGTATTTGCTTAAATTCAACATCAATGGAAGTTTAACGTAAAAACATGTATTCTGCAGAAGGAATAATTGTTATTAACCAGCTTTGAAAAGAAGCTATATCAGCCTCCTTCTTTAGCAGAATACATAGGGACATCAAAATATAATCTTAAATTTCAATTCAAAGTGTTGGTGCTGAGCTTTAAATCCCTAAACAGCCTCGGCCCAGTATACCTGAAGGAGCGTCTCCACCCCCATCGTTCAACCCAGACACTGAGGTCTAGCTCTGAGGGCCTTCTAGTGGTTCCCTCACTGTGAGAAGTGAGGTTACAGGGAACCAGGCAGAGGGCCTTCTTGGTAGTGGCGCCCGCCCTGTGGAGCACCCTCCCTTCAGATGTCAAGGAAATAAAAAACTATCTGACTTTTAAAAGACATCTGAAGTCAGCCCTGTTTAGGTTTGATGTTTTATTGTGTTTTTAATATTCTGTTGGGAGCCGCCCAGATTGACTGGGGAAACCCAGCCAGATGGGCAGGGTATTATTATTATTATTATTATTATTATTATTATCATCATCCAAATTATTGGTCCATCCATCTCAGTATTCTCTACTCTGACTGGCAGCAGCGCTCCAAGATTTCAAACAGGGAATCTCTGCCAGCCCTACCTGTAGATCAGGCATGGCCAAACTTGGCCCTCCAGATGTTTTGGGACTACAACTCCCATAATCCCTAGCTAATTGGACCAGTGGTCAGGGATTATGGGAATTGTAGTCCCAAAACATCTGGAGTGCCAGGTTTGGCCATGCCTGCTGTAGATGCTGGGGAATTAATCCAGGATCTTCTGCATGTAAAGCAGATGCTCTACTACTGAGGTATGGCTTTTCACTCTTCAATGGATACAGGAGAGTGAAGAAAACAACACACATATTTAAACAAATTTGACTACCGGTGGAACAGTTATGCATAACATCATTATAAAAAGAGTAGAGGACCACAGTAAGAAACTAAGTAAATGGGTTGGAAAGGCATAGTTAAAGGGTGAGTATTATGTCACTAGATCAATTTAAACTGAACTATTGTGTAGTATTGAAGTCCTGCAAGGATGCACCTTAATTGTTTGACATTTTTTATTATTGTCTTCCTTGAAGGAATAAAGAAATGAGGAGAGGTGGGGGGGGGGGAAAGTACCATTGCATAAGCAGGATTCCAGCCATGCTTCTCTGTCTCCAAGCCCTTATTCATAACACTAAGTCTTAGGGGATTGTGCAATGTTTATGGTAAATTACTATGGTCACAAGGGAGGATGTTAAGACTACTTTCTATTAGCACAAGAGGGAATGTGAAGTAATAATTACATCAGGATTAAGAGAGATTGTGAAACAAGTACTGTAAACTACTATAATTAACATTTGTGCATTAATCAGTGCGTCGTTCTTTTGCGAAATATCATTGTAGTAATATTCTTTGGTTGAAATATCAGGTGATAAAGTTTACCAATGTGATGAATGGTGAAACATTAATTTTAATGAGCACACATGTCAAATACATTTTGAGAATCTTCAGTGGTTTCAATTTTTTTCAATTAAGTGACAATGGTTTTGATCTTAAGTTAATTTATTAAAGTTTAGAGGGGGTAGTTTCCTGTCCCCTCTTGCCACCTGATGCTGTGGAAAAGCAACTTGTGAGAGTATGGACCCTCCCTCAACAACATGGGATAGGACAGGGAGGTCTACTGGAAGGGGGGGAGGGGGAATTCAACCAAAATTGAACAAAGCCTTGTTAAGGAAATCAACAAGATAAAAAATTATAACTTATCCTACAGTTTTGCCATTTGTATTTATGTATGACATTGTACTGACAGCTCAGAATCCTTTGTGTAATAGATTTATTAATAGCAGTAAAAACTGTAAGTAACAGAAACTGATTAATACCAAACACTCCCACCATAAAGTAGTGGCTGGCAAAGGTAGGACAAACCACTCAGCTGTCTAGATTGGGTGAAACTGTCGGACTGAAAGATCGTAAGCAAATAATAGGGGGGGGGGGGAGAATGCTAAGAGCATCCCATGGCCGCTAGAAGCCAAAATTATGGTCTTGACATTAATGTACCGTATTTAGTTACTTTTGTCTGATCACTGTTTTGTGATATTCTGTAATTATCTTGAGTAAAGGCAATAGCAGTCAATTTGTATATTTATAATATAATATAATATAATATAATAATAATAATATTATAATATATAATAATTTTAAAATGAATAATACTGTAATCTGAAAAAAGTATTTCCCTTCTGTGTCCTCCACAGAACAGCTTTTTATTAAGCTTTGGTGATATTTCATAAAATAGATTGTGTGCCTATAATCCAGTATGCCTGAGAATACATTAATAAAGTAGGTTTCTAGGGCAATGAGTGAGTGCTGCCATTTTGTCGCAACACAACATGGCCTGAAAGCAGCACAGTGTTCTAAATTTAGTAGAGATTAACATTATTTCCTCTTTAAATCTAATCAGGGTTTTAAAGGGGCAGATATCTGAGCCTTTGATGTGTATTGTTTTTGGGGAAACATTACTCTCGGCAGGTTTAAAATTATTCTGAACAGAGAAAAGAAATGGAAACATGCTCATTGTCTTTAGGAACTTTTGAGCAGATCTCAAGCCTATTTTTCCATCCTATAAACGGGTTGCAAACTGATTAGAAACCCTTCAACCCACTCATCCTTCTTTCTCGCCAATATTTGTGACCCTGCTATGCCAGTGTAATATGCAATATGCAGGTTGTCTAAAATAAATGCAGTTAATCTATCTGTTCCTGAGCTGTGGATAATAGATCTTGGGCTCATGAAAGGAGGGACCAGGATGGCATTTCATTTCCACCTCACACGTTAAACATATGTTAAAGCTCTGGATCTAGTGGAATTCCATTCCTGAAATATAGAATCAGCATTCCAGGGAAAGGCTGGAGTTAATCATAGCTAAGCTGCTTGGCTCAACAGCGAGGAAATGGATAATAGACAGGATTTGACAGAATGGTAAGGATCCTCAAGCATGCTTTATTGATTATTCTTTTTTGTGTGAACTGTGGGCAGAGAAGCTGGACAAGGGCTCGGGTTTGGTGAAATCAAAGTCAAGTCTTTATCAGGCTGCTGGTGTAGCATAGTGCTCAGGAAAGTGAACTACAAGTCTAGGAGACCCTGGCTTGATTCTCATCTCTGCCATAAATTCACTAGATGGCCTTAGAAAAACCAATTTACCGCAGTCTTAAGTACTACCATCTGCAATACAGGGGGGTAATAGTACTAACCTTACAGGGTTGTAGTAAAGGACTGCTACTAGATAATCTATGTGACGGGCATAGAATACTCGAAAGTGTCACATATAAATGTTAAATATGAGTTGCTGCTGTTGTTTAGCAGGGCTATCCTTATTTCCTCCCTTCAATTTTTCATTATGTTCTAAGACAATGTTAAGTGATTCACAGTTTCTCCATTCAAATCTTAGGTGTCATGTTATTTTCTCCACATTTTAAAATGGGCATAGCGAAGATGGATAGAATCCCAGCATGCAGCAGGAAGGATTAAAAAAAAACCTTATTGAGAAGAATGCCACAGGAAGCGTTTAAATTAGTGAAGCACCAATTCAGACACTGCACTGAAAAGCTTCTCCTGTAGCAGGATCTAGCAATGTCATTTCTGATCTACCTGTGGGTGGGATGTTTTTAATGGATTTCTCTTTCTTCTCGGTTTTACTGTATCTACTCATATGTGGGGTTTATCGACTATTTGTTTGGTTGTAGGTCACTTTGGGTTGCCCTGGGCAAGATAAAGCAACTGACAATTTTAATAAACAATGCCTGAATCTTGCTGCAGATTTTACCACCACTGAGAGCTTTTCATTGCCTCTTTATAGCCAAAGCAGCACAAGCAAAATTGTATATTGATCTCTGTGCAGGTAGTCATTCCACACATGGGTGTGGTGTACACATGTTCAGGAACACAGACGTTGACCACACACCCTTGCCATGCTCAATCTCCATGCACTGGGCTACCACTCTAATCAGGGGGTGGTTATGTGCATACATGCCAACATGTGTAGGCTCAGAATTTACTGTTCATACCTTCGATTCGCCAAGGATACAAATTGTGTGTACATAGCCTATGCACTTTTATGCAAATGTCATCTCCAACATAAGGGCGTCAGGTGCATGAGGTGGGGAGGCCAACAGACATGTTTCTGCCACACAAGCAAGGCTTCACTTGCACAGCTGTTTTCCCTCTTAGGTATAACATGCAAACCAACATTTATTGTAAAGAGAATAATATATAGGCTTTATAATGATCTTCAAATATCTGGAAGTTTCCAGAACTAAGATGGAGCACAGTTTTTCCACTGGCACAGAAATTAGTAGCCAATTTACACAATGCCTCTGAACTGAATCAGATTTCTGCCCCATCCACACTTCCAAAATTAGAGCTTGGTTGAAGAGAAAAATTATGGGAGTAGAGGCTGTCTTGAGGTAATATTTTGGTGGGGAAATTTAGTACACGCCACTTGGGTGTCCTTATTGTCACGACTCCTCTCCATTCACTGATTTATATGTGATTGAAGCAGGCCCAGGTTTAAATTAAGTGGCTGCTCATATTGCATCTAGCTTGGTCCATAGATGCCATAAAAAATAATGAAGTTATAATGTCAACAAATGTCAAAAGAACTACACAGCAATAAGCTTCTGATTTATGGGGAAAGTTTGCAATGTCTAGAATTGATGAAGCATGCTCTTGAAATGCTGGAAGGGTTCCCCAAAGCCCTCTCTCTTGAGAAGTGACTTCCTGAGGGGGGAAAGTTCCACATGCACATGAGAAAATGTTCTTGGTTGCTTACCGATTGGTGTGAGAATTGCAGTGCATGAACCAGCTGCGGTTGTTGTCAACGTACATAGCCCATGCCTTGTCATCCTTTCCTAGCATCATGTCCTTGACAACGTTGATTCTAGCAATTCCAAAGGCTGGATCTGGATGGTTATCGTAACGGTCTACATGCAGTTCCCAATAGTGGATTCCCTTTGAGAAAGCTGCTGTGCCCAGGATGACACGGTCATCATAGCTACTGCAAGTAGCAGTCTGGTTGTCGTTTGAAAGGACTATGTCCCGATGGGCTGAAGAGGGATCAAATGTAAACCAGGCCACTATTGAGAAAGAAAGTGTAGACAGATTAGAAGGATGCCACAAAAGGCATTGGTTTGTTACACCCTATCTTGGAAAAGTAGCACTGGATTAGCAGGTGAAGACGACAGATTGTGACCTGGCTACCCTGAGTTCCATGATGGAAGACAGGTAGGATACAAATGTACTAAGCCAGCGTGGTGTAGTGGTTAAGAGCAGTGGACTTGTAATCTGGTGAACTGGGTTCACATCCCCGCTCCTCCACATGCAGCTGCTGGGTGACCTTGGGCTAGTCACACTTCTTTGAAATCTCGCTTTGAGACTCCTTAGGGTAGTGATAAAGCGGGATATCAAATCTAAACTCTTCTTCTTCTTCAAGCGACTTTTCCTTCTGGGAAAGCTTCCAGGGCCGCATGCCACTGGTAGTTTGAGTCAATGGCAAAAGAGGGCAGAGCAACAGAGCATACGCCTCAACTGTCCCACTTTAAGGGGGACATCCTTGTATTACAGAAACCATCCCAGCTTCTGACTGTATCCTGGGATGACCCGTTTTGACTCCCACGTGAGTGCAGCTCCAAAAGACACCCATTCTGGGGAGCTGTGTTCTCGCACAAGTCACCTGGCTCCTGTGAGACTGGGCCCCCAAAAAGACATGTGTTTTGGGGGACTGCAGCCCCCAAAGTCGTGTGTTCCAATTTTTCTCTGTGGCACGTTGGACGGTATGACACAGTTTACTTTTGCACTGGCGTCTAGTTCTTACACAGACCTCTCTTTATCCTCTATCCAGGCAAGCAAGAAGCAGGATCAAAATCCAATGACATTTTGCTGCCAAGCAAGAAGGAGGGGGTGCAAAGCAGGGGAGGGGAGAGGGCTGGTCTGGGGAGAGGGGCTGTGGCTGGGGGTGTCTTTGGGAGAGTCCCAAAGGTCAGGTAGACAGGTCCAGGGGGCACCTTTGGCTCCTAGGCCTGAGGATCCCTATCCCTGCAGTAAATAAATAAATCACATTTAAGTTCCATTGATTTCGGTAACTGAAAGCTAAGGATGTTATGCTGAAGTCCATACAGACAACCAATCTATGCAACTATATACTGTACTTCTTTACCTCAACATAACTTGGTCTCTTTTATCACCTTCGTCAAGTGATAAAGAGAATTTTTATTACACATCAACTGCCAATGTATGGTAATATGCATGATAATATGTACAACAAAATGGTTCCTTATATTTATTATTTATTTATATTTATATTTATATATTTATATATATAAATATAATATAAATATTTATATTTATATATTTATATTTATAATATAAATATAAATATTATATATATATTTATATATATATATTTATAAATTGCATTTATATCCCACCTCCCCCCCCCAAGGAGAACATCTAGTGATGAAATTGTGTGGCATTACATGACACCATTGTGTAATATTGCATGACATCATAGTGCTGCAGGTTTCCCTATTCTTACTCTGATTTTATTGGCTGGTTCTTGTGAAGCCACAGAAATTCACAATGTGGTAGCTTCATTCTGTATCACTACCAGAAAGAATTAAGAGTTAAGGCTTCTGTTTCTGGCAGCAGCCACACATCTGCCAGAATGTCTAATTCTAGCCTTAGCAACTAGATTTGTTGTATGACACTGAACATCCCAGTTGGGCTACATAAATAACAAATAGACAAATCTTCATCTTCTCACAATCCAAAATTGTTCATCTTGGGAACAACTTATCCCTTCACTCAGGCTTGCATATTTTGCTCTATCAGTGGCCAGGTTGATTACAAATTATGATCCTCTGAAGACTTTTTTTAAAAAAGAAAAGAGATCCTTGGGAACAAATGGTTTTTCCTGACATACCGGTAGTTTGGCAACATGAATATGAAGAGAGAATGAGATTAACATGTGTTTTGTGATTCATGACAGTTAAGTATCATTAATCAATATTAATTTCTTCGGTTGCCCATATGGATAGCAAGTGTAATTACAGAGAACCGAAGCCTGAATTAACATCCATATTTTATAAGACATTGCTAGGAAATTATTTCCACAGAGAGAAAATGTAATTAAGCTCTGGAATTCATCATTGATATATAATTAGGGAAAGGGGGCTGTAAAAGCAATGGACATCTCCATTTTCTACAGAAGTAGCTTCTAGCTTTTAGGGTCTATGTACAGTTTTCAGTTCCATAAACTTAATCATCTTTCTAGTTTCACAGGACCACTTTTCCCCTCACCCTGTTTCAAATGTTAAATATTAAGAGAAAGCATTAGTTAATAAGTTAGTGAAATTAACTGATTTCCCACAATGAAACATGGATTTGTTTATTTTTTTAAATCCCACACACAATATTTCCTACAAACTGTGTGTGCCACACAATATTCCTTTTCTCACTAACCCTGAGTGGGCCACTTTGACAGGTGGGTGGGGCTGCCACCTATCAATCGCATGGTGTCATATGACTTCACATTACAATTTCAAAAGAAGAATCAGCAACACACTATGAAATTGAACAAAAATATTCATTTGTAGGTGCTGCTTGTACAAGCTGCATCTTGAAAATGAAGAAAATGATGAAAAGAAGAATCTACACTGTTCCTGATTTTTTTCTTTCCAGTTCTAATTCAATGCTTTTTGAATTTGATGCTTTTTCTGTTGTTTAATGATGGTTAAAAAGTTCAAAGATTTACTGAGATTTAGTTTAATCAATGTTTTGGTCTGGCCCTGGACATATTCAAAGCATTAACTGCAGGATAACCAACCTAATATACCCTATATGCTTAAATCTAATTAACACATGAAGGGGTCAATGCTATAGAGTAATCTGCCCTGCCAGGCTTTGCTCGGTCACTCTACCTCTCCTTGGGAGGAAGGTAATCAAGCCTATTGTTGTATTTCTTTCTACCAGAGATACGTGTAAAGAGGTGTGAGCTCTGACTGCATTATTGTGTTCCTACTGTAACTTGGCCAAGTTTCACTGCCTGTGTTTTCTGAATGCTGTATGGAAAAGCAGATGAATTTGACCTTTGGAGAGTTTGTAAGTAAACCATTTTAAACTTATCAAACATGTGATCGTCTTCCATGCTGGGGGAAGTGGGAAACTTGGGAAGAGGGGAGTTTTAGAACTCATGAGGATATATTTTAAAGGTTTAATAGCCTATATTTCCATGCTTTGCTGCACATTTTGTGATTTTAAATCCCTGCTGGGGTTCTTTCACCAAAGAGTACTGGGCATCCAGGGAATTCTCCTTTTATACCTATTTTTTCCTTGCCAACCAACATTAATAGGTCTATCAAATTGTGGGACATTCTCAGTCCATGTTAGAGCAAAGTACAAAGTGCGAAAGCACCTACATAAAAGCAAACCCAATCTTCATTAGGTTTCACTGTAACCAAGTTTCCTGTCACCTAATTGCATGTCATTGACCCACACAACACACCAACAGCTTCTATTCATACACAGCAAGGCCCAGCAGTTCATCCGGACTCTATAACTGAGTTGGTAGTTCCGTAAACTACCAGAATCTCAAAGGTTCCATAGATTTTAGACAAAGAGAAATCTTTAGAAGTAACTTTACATATCTTTAAAGTTACTCACCATCAGAAGTCTGTAAAACAACAGTCTTGCTATAAGGGCCCACTCCTGATGAATTAAAGGCTTTGACTCTTGCATTGTATGTACTGTTGAAATGAAGGCCATCAATAGTGCATAGGGTCTCCTTACCAACATACACTTCCTAGACAATGAGAAAGGCAGCAACTGAGTTCACCAAATTCTTTTTAACCTGGGATCTTTCCTAATAAGACCCTTCAAAGTAACCTGCATGTAATTTCTTGTTGCAAAAGAATTCTCAGCAACGTTGCGACCATGCAAGGAGAATTTGCAGTGCTAGGAGGCTTGCCCTGCTTGCACTACTTGCCAGTCCAACCTCCCCTCCCTCCCTAAGCCCCATCCCCTTAGACCATACCAACCCCCACTCCCCTTAGATTAGGGTAGGGAATCTTTTTTTGGTTTCGTGGACTCCATCATTATCTGGATTGGCTATCTGACTGGTGCCTAAAAACAGATAATGATCGCACCAGGCCTGCCTCCCTGGCAAGACATTCCACAAACAGGAAGCCACCACTGAAAGACCTGATTCATATCATCACCCTCTGCTCTATAATTTGTAAAGGGTGCTCTGTCAGGGGATCCCAGGATTGTTTGGAGGAAGCTGTGAACGTTAAAGTGGTATAATTGCCCTTTTAATATATGATGTGGATGTGACCTTATTCTTCTGTCATGGGGAAGGGAAGGGTCCTCTTCAGGGACAGGTTAAGATTGGATTGAAAACTTTTTCCGGTTTGATACTAAACCCCAGTAGGCGATACAAGCAGTTGTTTAAGGATGCCAAACATAAATCAACGAGGAACAAAGGTCTCACTCGGAATTGGCCACCGTCTCCGTCATCGAGCTCCAAGATGTAACCCTCCACTGGGTTATGGCTAAAAGGTGGCATCCTCCAGGCGAGGGTCACACTGTTGTTTCGAGTGCAGCACTTCTCCAGCTGCAGGAGTGGGACTGGCGGCACTGAAACAGGAACTAAGCACCGATTAGTGCAACTCTGCCCTTACCCATGTGACAAGCAGCAAAACCCACACACATCGCAACTGGAATTGCAGTTGCAGCTCTCTTGGCACTTAACTCTCAGTGGAACATTTCTGGAGCAACAATCCTGAGGACTGTAGCAGTTTTATGACCAATTAACGCTGCCTTGTGTTTGTTTGTTTTTAACCATAAGGAATATCCATATCTGGGAAAGTGGTGAACAATGAATCTTTGCCAAAGTCACCATCTGGTTACTTCACTGCACATCCAGTTTGTTAAAAATCCCACCTCTCAACTCATCTCTTGGCTTTCTTTTCTTTTCTTTATTTGGAAGCAGAATGGTTATCCATAGCCTGAACACAGAATAATGCAATTGGGCATTGCTGTGCATTCGGCACTCACTATTCACCCAGAAACCCACATCTCTATCATTGAACCATACATTCTTCTACTAAAGACAACTAATGTTCTTGTGTTATTAACTTTTAGTTTACTTTTACTCATAACTGTTGCAGCACTTTATCTCCGAAACCCTTGCTTTTACTGATTGGCTGAAGGGAAAATGTCACCTTGGTTGGTATTAACTAGGCTGGCATTTTGATTGGTATAAATCAGATTTGTGTAACCCACAGGCCACATATGCCCCGTAGCTTCCCACATGGTGATATAGTGGAGCATTATTTCATGTTTCTGCCCCGAGGTAAAAGGTGCTGCGTCAAATGTGTATCATTTCTTCTATTGACAAAATTCTCACTACAAAAGAGTTTAGGGATTTAATGTGAATAGGTGACATTCCAGTTAAGCTTGCCATCTACAGAGGACTCAGCTATACAGCTGCAGATAAAACATTTTAATTGTGCAATATACAATCTGACACTAGATGGCGTTGGTGAGCATTATAGAAAATTCAATGTATTTTTTTAAAAACCGCTTTTTTTAAAAAAAAAGCATTTTCAGAGCGGTTTTGATATGTGTCTAGATTCCACCAGACAGGGTTTCTATTCCTGCAAGAATTCTGTGGCTGAATTTTTGTAGCTTAACCTTTGAAGCAGAGCCAGCAGAGCACAATGCATGAGGCAACAGATGGGCAGGAAAACATCTGGTGACATATCAGTAGAGCCAATGAGTGGAGAGCAATGTTTGGAATAGGGTGTGGCCAGCACAGAAGTCAGCACTAGGTGGAGTGCCATCAAAACTCAGCCAGCATGGAGACAGGTTAGAAGTGATGCATTTGAGGATTTTGTAATACAGCAGAGGGAATCTGTGTGACAGATGGCTGTTTGGACACCAATACAAAACTATTACTAGAAAGCTAAGTATGCGTACAAACATTAAGAGTCCTAATTATAGAAGCTGAAGGAAGTGCTGAAATTTAAATGGTCTGAAAAGGATAGATATGGAATGTAGTTAATGTCAGGTGTACATTACTTCAAACACCAGCAGTGATAGCTCCTGGAGCTGGAGTAAACAGTAATATGTATACACCTTTGGACCACACCAGCAAGGCTGAGGAGGTGGATGTGTCTACATTGGCTCCCAGTACGTTTCTGGGCCAGGCACAATTCAAAGTGTTGGTGCTGACCTTTAAAGCCCTAAACGGCCTCAGCCCAGTGTACCTAAAGGAGCGTCTCCACCCCCATTGTTCAGCCCGGACACTGAGGTCAGGCTCTGAGGGCCTTCTGGCAGTTCCCTCACTGCGAGAAGCGAAATTACAGGGAACCAGGCAGAGGGCCTTCTCAGTAATGGGGCCCGCCCTGTGGAATGCACTCCGATCAAACATCAAAGGAATAAACAACGATCTGACTTTTAGAACACATCTGAAGGCAGCCCTGTTTAGGGAAGCTTTTAATATTTGATGAATTATTGTATTTTAATATTTTGTGGAAAGCCGCCCAGAGTGGCTGGGGAAACCCAGCCAGATGGGCCGGGGTATAAATAATAAATTATTATTATTATTATTATTATTATTATTATTATTATTATTATTATTATTATTATCTGGGCAGCCCAGGACCTCCATGTACACTGCCCAGGCTTGCATCCAAGGGAAGCTCACTTCAGTGCTGTTACACAGTGGTTTGACTTCATCCATGGAGCTGCACTCCATCGTCTCGCAAGGAAGATGGATACCAACAACAGTATACAGGTTCAGTTTGAAGAGCAGGCCCGGAACATGAGGCTTAATAAGGACAGGCAGAACTATGCTGGCTCCCCTGGCCACGTGACAAGGTATAAGTCAGCTGTTGGGGCACATAATGCTGTCTAGAAAACACCTTTGGGTAAAAAAATTCAGCCTGCAAGCTCTTTAGCAGACATGCTGTCTCAAGAAGTGCATGAAGTTATGGGTGGTGTTCAACTAAAGTTTATTCAGTTAGACCACAGGTGTCAAGGACAAGGCCCGCGGGCCAAATGCAGCCCGCGAGACCTCGTCATGTGGCCCGCGAGCGTGCGCTGATTGGCGGTGGGCGGCGAAGGTCAGCGCGCGCGAGAGGAAGGGAGCAGAGGTTTTTTTTTCCCGGGCCGTTTTGGCCCAGCGCGGCTTTTTGCCGCCTCGGGGGTGCCCCGCGCGGCTTTCTGCCGCGTCGGGGAAGCCCCCCCGCACCATTTTTGCCTTGCCGGGGGATCCCGGCAAGGTTTTTTTTTTCCGGCCGTTTTGGCCCAGAGCGGCTTTTTGCCGCCTCGGGGGTGCCCCGCGCGGCTTTCTGCCGCGTCGGGGAAGCCCCCCGCACCAGCCTGCCGATCCCACCACCACCCCGCGCTGCGCCAATCCCTGCGAACAGCAGGCAGCGGTGGGGGGGGAGAGAATGAGCAGCATCTCCTCCGCTACAGCGGAGACGTTTCTTGCTCCTCCCGGCCGCCCCCCCTCGCAAAAGCCTTCTTTTTCGGGTGGGGGGGTGGAGAAGCAAGCAGCATCTTCCCTCTCTCCTCTCTCTCTTTCACTCCTTCCTTCCTTCCTTCTCTCTCTCTCTGTCTCATTCCCTTTTACCCCTCCCTCCCTCCTTCCTCCCTCCCCTCTCTCTATCTTTCACCCCTTCGTTCCTTCCCTCTCCCTCTTTCTTTCACTCTCTCTCACCCCTTCCTTCCCCCCTCTCTCATTCCTTTCTTTCTTTCCTTCCTTCCTTCTTTCCTTCCTTCTTTCCTTCCTCCTCCCTCCCTCCCTTCCTTCTCTCTCTCTCTCTCCCTTTATTTTTCTTTCTTTCTTTCTTTCCTTCCTTCCTTCCTTCCTTCCATCCATCCATCCATCCATCCATCCATCTCTCTTTCTCACCCCTTTCTTTCCTTCTTTCCTTCCTTCCTTCTCTCTCTCTTCCCTCCCTCCCAGCCTTTTAGAGGAGGAAAACCAGAAAAAAATATTTTTTCCACACAGTGGAGAGGGGGAGGACGGCCCTTTGAGGGTCACCGGCCCTTTGAGGGTGACCAAACTGCTGATGCGGCCCCCGATGAATTTGAGTTTGACACCCCTGAGTTAGACCCATTGAAATTAATGAACATAGAAGTCAAAGAATCATAGAGCTGGAAGAGATTCCAAGGGTCATCTAGTCCAACCCCCTGCAATGCAGGAATCCTACCCACAGCCATCCCTGGGTGGGCTTGAACCACCAACTTTCTGGTTAACAGCCAGACACACTGAGCCATTGTGCCATCTGATGAACATGACCACGTTAGAGCCATTAATGTCAGTTGGTTTACTCTGAGTCTTTTTTTTTTTTTTTTTTTTTTACTATCACCCAAGGTTTGGAAGCCTAGCCAGTAAGAGTCCTAGTTTTGAAATCTTTGGTGCCTTACAGCTAGTAAAATAGCTACTGTCAAGTCTATTGCTAAGAGGGTAGCAAATAGGCTGTGAATATCTAGCTGTTTTAAGAATTATGTTACTAATTCAAGATTTCTCTAACATAACATTACTAATTAATCTGATCCTAGAGCAATGCTAAAGAAGCTCTTCTTTTCTGTATTACTGATGAAATTATACTTTTGGAGAGGAAGAGTTATTTCACCAATGGCAAGAAATACACACACATTTTAATACAGTCTGATCCTCATTTTCCTTCTCCTTAGTATAAAACATAGCATAGCTGAGGGCAGACATTCATCTCTCAGTAAGGTTGAATAAGGACAGAAGCTTGTTAAAAGCATTTCATGACTTCATTCTGCCATTTATAATAATCCACCATTTAAGTATATATTATTCATTTAAGCTTAAAGTTGTCCTAGTACAACATAGACATCCCTGGACAGCTTAACTACTAGAAAACCATCACAGAACATCTGCACCCATTTCTGTCCCCTGGTTTCTTCATTCTAACTTCCCAGACAACTCACATTCCACCCAAGCTTTTTGTACAAATTGCATGTACAAAATTGCAACTGCCTTGCCATAGAAACCCAGCTCACTGCACCCATGATTACCACTCTCGCCCAGAGAGAATGATGAGAGGAGGCAGAAGAGCCCCTTTATCCCACTCCCTATGGAGCCTATTTGTATACTTGGTGTGTCCTTTTCAGAAAGCATCCACTAAACTCAGGAACTGCACGTATGGGTTTGCAAAAAAGGAAAACAGCCCATGCAGGCAATAGCTTATGAATCCCAGAGCTGGAAGTGGCAAATTTAACATTTCTGCTGCTTTGGCCAGTAGAGGTAGCCAGCTCCAAATTGAGAAGGCAGCAGCACTGGGAGAGAGATGGACACACATCCCAACATAATATGGGGCAAATTGGATATAGATGGTTTGTCACTGAAGAAAGGAAGCACAGCATCCCTCCTTATGCCTGTTATCTGCCTAAACATACAAGAAGACACCTGTTATCATGGAAACGTTACAGTCCAAATTCTTGCACTGGCAAATAGAAGCTATCAAATAATAATAAAATACATCCAAATTGAGACCAGGTTCTTTTGCAAAGATACAATCTAAGAGAGACTTCACCTTAAATTCTCCTCATCTGCATATTCTTTTCTGGGTTTTTTATTTATTTTTGATGTTGCAATTTGCTGATGTTCTTTCAGTGGCTTCATTAATATAACCCATTTATTTTAGGATACAATACCCTTTTGGGGAGCAGATTTTTGCCTTTAACTACTTTCCTAAATTCAAGCATTTTTCTGTTGTTCCTCAAGGATTTAGCTGTCAAATTAACTGACCTAATTGCTTTAGATTGAGGCTTTAGAGTTCAGAATTAAGCCAACTGAAATCAAATGAACTTTGGATGAACAAGGATAAAAATTTACCAATGATTCTTGTAAAGACGAATAGTGCTGGTAACATCATTTACCTATAAACCATGCAATTCCTTCCAGCAGAAATCTCCTACCAGCCTTCTGTGTTACATCAAAGGAAATTGACCCATTGTTGTCTTTCATTTGATTTCATTTTTGTTTGTCCCTCTTTGTTCCTGTGCTGATCTTTGGGCACTTGCAATATGCACATTCCCATAAAAAGCAGCTCAAAAGAATCATCAGGCTGGAGCAACCACTCATGAGTAGCTTTCATCCTAAGCAGGGGCTCTAGCCTGCTCTTCCAAGCAGCAGAATTGCAAGAACAATCTTTCTGTGCAATGCCTGTTCAGAATGCCAAAAGGGATATTGAAGAGAAGCTGGTAGATTTTGCTGAAGCATTCACTCTCTTTGGACAAAATACAAATGGAGTATCATAACTGAGCGGGATAAATTGCAAAATGGTGCAGGCTGCACCAGTTGATCCAATGTCCTCCTGGGACATAAGCCCCTAAAGGCCACAGCCCTTAGGGTTCTGAATTCACACCTTCATAGTTTTGGCATATGCTGGCTCAAATGGAATAGAATCAGGGACAAGTGTATGCAATGAAATTTACCTATCAAATGATACTCCAAAGAGCTGTTATTATTTATTTATTTCATAAAATTGACACACCACTTGATTGTTAAAAAAAACTTGTTGTTGTACTACCCACTCTTCACCCTAAGGTCCCAGTGCGGGTTACAACATTGCTTATACAGCTAAAATGTGTCTATGTGTCTTTGACAAAGGAAAAGTTTCACCTGTGCCTCTGGAAACTGCTTAATATGCCCTATGATCATAATAAACGAGGCTGTAAGTTCACAAGGTTTCTCCCTTTCCACATGACGCTCTCCTCTTTCTCAAAATTTTACACTACAGCAGAAATGGAATGTGAAATTAATGATTTATACATCTGAATTTTGAATTCAAAATTTGAATGCATTATCGTTCACATACAGTATTCTCTCTCTGTGTGTGTATATATTGCTAGGCTCAAATAGCAAATGCAGTAAGCTATAGGCTATCAACTACTGTCAGAATTTAGAAACACAGGAAGCTGCTTGAGTCAGACCTTTGGTCCATCTAGCTCACTTTTGTCTAAACTGACTGGCAGTAGCTCTCCGGGTTTCAGACTGGGGACATGCCCAGTTCTATCTGGAGGTTCCAGGGACTGAATCTGGGACCTTCTGCAGGCAAAGCAGATGCTGAATCACCGAATTGCACCAAATTGTCAAATATTAAACCTTAACAATTTTCAAACATCAAATCTTGTTGGATAACAGCTGCCAATTAAGGTGAAAAACCACAATACTATTTCACATCAGACAATACTATTGCATACTGAATACAATTTCACATCAGCTGTCAATACAAATACTTATACCGGCACATGATAACTGACCAAACTGTCAAATGGTAATGATCACTGCATATCATGCAGCGAATACATGGAAATGCTTTACGATTCCATGTGAGCTATGAAATTCTGAACTCAAATACTAAAACAAAATGGCAAATATTGAAATCAGATATTATTAGATGTAAAACGCAGACATCAAATATCAAAATGTACAAACAGAGCATACTGGAGAATATTTAGCACCCAAATCTACACAGAAGAATTTTGGGGAACAAATTAATGTCAACTCTATATGAATATGGTTCTCCCACACATTTTAAGAATAATGCAGCATACGAATGAGGGCAAGCATGATTGTATGGGTAATTGAAATGACTTCTGCTGTTGATCTGCAATGCTCCAAAATGGGACAAGGCTATTTTTTTTATATATAAAGTTACAGTTATGTCGGTAAACGTCTTCACTTAAGAAAAGAACAGATGGCCCAGTCTGAAGCTTTTCATATTCTCAGATTTCTAACATTATCTATTACTACTGTCTGAGCTTGTTAGGGTCACAGGAAGAGGAAAGGGTTTTCTCATCACACAAATGCTTGGTTATATCTGGATAAGAAATTCACAACTTTGAGGCCCATCGGAGGTGCCTCACTGTCACCTGCTGCTTTTTGAAATCCTGGTGTAAAAGAGAGAAAGAGAGAGAGAGAGAGAGAGAGAAAGAAAGAAAGAAAGAAAGAAAGAAAGAAAGAAAGAAAGAAAGAAAGAAAAGCAATCTACAAAAGCTCACCCCTACATTTCATCTGAATGAAGTCCAGCTGATGAATTGACTGCAACAATGGCTCGCTATCCAGAGTGAGATCAAATTCAGCAGATACTTTGGGTTCCAGAGCTCCTTTGACCCACTGCTCCTGAGACACTTGAACACGTTTGATTAAAGCATCTGAAATCTGAAAGGGAAACATTTAATCCCCAAGCTATAGAATAATCATTTAAAATTGATCGTGACTCAAGCAAATTGTGGGTACAGGTGCTCTATATAGGACACTCTAGGGCTGGCCCAGAATTGTATCCTCAGCGTTTGTTGTAGCCACCAAATCTTGAACAGCGCGTGGCAATTCTTTTTGCCTGTGTACTCTGGATGGAACAATCCATTATGAGAAAAACATGGGAGAGATTAAACTAATGCAAATGGACCACTCTCAGAGGAGTCCACTTATCCCTGGCTTCTGCCATTGAAATGGATGGAGTATCCCATGTTTGAATGCACAAGACCTGTGCATGAATCGGAGGGCACTTCCAGATTCTCACTATCTTTGAGTGGGATTCAGTCACATATTGGGAAATTCCAGTTGCACAATTCCAGTTGATTGGGATGTCTTGTGCAACAAACCTGCTTCTGCAAATTATAGAACTTTTGTGATAAGGAAAGTGGTTGTGGAAGATGCATTGGAAAGTTTGGGCTAACGCTTGATGCAACATTGTCTAACCTCTCTCTGAACAAATTAGGTAAGTGCTCACTAAATTTTCAGCATCTTCTAACCTGCTTCCAAACAAATCAGGATAAATGCTTAATGAGCAAGCACACGTGGGGCTTCAGAAGTACAATACTTCATTATTTTTTCTCATTAATCACAACATTAAGAGGCAACATACCTGTAAAAACCCAGAAGGGTCATTTTCTTTTATTACTTCAAGACAATATTCCATAAGCCCTGTAGACTGGCGCAGTTTCAGAGTACAGTGGTTTATCTGGTCCCAAACAACCTGGGGAGGGGGAAATTCCATATATAGTAGATAATCCTCTGGGCTTTCACTGAATTAAATAACTTATTTCGGAAGCAACAGCAGGAAAGCAAAGGCGCTTGCAGCCATATGGACACCACCTCATCTGCATCAGTACCACTTAGTTGTCATTACTTAGCCCTAGTTCTTTATAAGAATTTCATCATAATTTTAATGGTGCTAAATAATTTGGATAATTCATGCTTAAGACAATCCATTAAAGAAATTAAAAATAAAATACATATAAAAAATGGAAGTTCTATGCTCAGAGACAATATACCTCTGATTACCACAGACTGGAAACAAAGAGGGTGTAGCTATCTCTAGCATGCCCTAGTTGTAAGGTTTAAAGGGGCATTGACCAGCCACCATTGGATACTGATAGGCCAACTCGATATATCTTTTCTTTATCTATCCTGGTGTAAGCCTGATTCCAGTAGCAGTGGGGAATGCCCAGGGAGCATTTTCAGGGAAGAATCAGCAGACACAGTAAGGGGTGAACACACTGGTTTTCTCCACAGCCACCAACCTTCTCCTATAAAGTCCTGCATGTCCTTGACTTTATGTTATCACATAAATGTGGCTTTAGAGTTCATTTGCCATGATAACATACAGTTTGGCCCTCATTCTAATGGTGAGGGCAGTACCCAGCTGATGGTATCTCAAATAAGTCTACACATTTATGGGTGTTGTCAAATGAAATTTTCACTCACCTTTAACTTGTGTTCACGCTCTTTGGTAACTTTTGTGAGCAGTTTTGCCTTCTGACGAGTCAAAGCGTCAACCAAGGCATCACACTGAGCCACCAGACAGGCTTCATAGTCCAAGCCATTTTCCTTGAAGACAAAAAATCCCCACATTTCATTCTACAACTGAAAGCCTGTTTTACTCAATGCATTGCCAGTGTTTCATCTTCCTGGGGATGTTTTTTAAAAAAATGAGGATTTGGCAGCATGCAGTTTGTGTGATTCATTACAAGTTGTGACGTTAATAACAGCTTGTTGTAAAAGTTCAGTGGGGATGCTAGCAAGATGGTTATGCTGGTACACTGAAAAAGTCTAAATCTTTAGCATATTTAATTTTTTGCAGTTCTGGGAAATGTTACTATAAAATGGTTCAGCATCATGGAGAGGATATGCACAACTCCCTTTCATGTCAATGGGACTTGCTTGCATAGAGAGTTTGTGGTGGACTGTCCCCACCATTTTCAGATTTGTTTTCAAAGGTGTCGTTGCAATCTGAAATTCATTTCCAGCTGCACAGTGTACAAGCAGAAAATAATTCAGTTTGAAACAAAACAGCTGACAATAAATGTATTGTTTCAGTACATGGGCATGTGTATTGCTGTAAAGTCATGGTGAAAGAAACACGTAGCTTCAATTCTACTGAGCCTGACTGAAGTCTTAGGGACTTATGCCTGAGTAAGTATGAACAGCATTCCAGCTTTGTAAAATCAAAATAATAGTTTCTTCTCCAGAGCTCTTCATTAGGTTAGATGGTAAACATAACAATTGTGTGTGTGTTGGGTATGTGTGTCTGTGTGAACAGGATTTTAAATTTTTTATTTGGCTGATGTTATTGGATTAACATTTTACAAAGTTGACCAAATAAGCAACTTCTAAAAAGCAAAGTGGGGCAGGATTGGAACCAAAGAAACTTTTATAAACCAAACCAACACCCAGATTCTACACACAGTTAACTGGAAGCAAATGCCCATTGGTTTCCAAAAGTGTTTACTTCTAAATAAGTGTGCATAGGAGTGTGCCCTAAAATAATGCAGTTTCCTTTCTTTATTCTTTTTGCAAAAAAATGCCTATACCTCCAACATTAATTAAAAAGATATATATGGCAATAAACAGCATAAAATCCACAATAAAATTACATTCATAACCAAGCACAAAATGCATCAATCAGTAGATCAGATTAATAGATACATAGATATAGTTGGTTCACCATTCAGGGACTGCCTGGGTAAACACATGAGTATTAAGCAGGTACCTAAATGCCAATACTGTAGGTGCTGTAGGATTGTCAGTACTGATGTTCATTGGAAGCTTGAATTGTTTATCATTATAATCTGTTTAAATGGTGATCACTATAATTTGTTCTATCAATGCATTTGGGACACAACCTAGCACAGAGTTAGGTGTTGTGCTGGATCGCGACACATAGCATCTGCTTCAAGTTAGCCATATAGTCCTATTAAAATAAAACAAAAACTACAAAACATGCTTTATATCTGCCTGTTTAGTTACTGCAGTTCGATATAAAATCCAAAACAGCTAGAATTCTGTAATTATTACCTGTATCTGCTGTAGTATATTTTTCAGCTGAACCAGAAATTCCTTTGCTTCCTTTGCTTTATCTGAAATGCCATTTAAAGCCTGAGACAGTTGTGCCTGTAAGGGGGAAAAAGCCCAGTGACGCCAAGTATAAAATAGATAATCTTTATTCTTTACAAGTTATGCCTAAAATAGTTACTATATATCTCAAGCATTTTAGTGCTTGCTATCATTAGGTTTTTATTGATAGGAGAGAGAAAATGAACCCCTTAAAGTAGTGGGCAAGTTATGTGTCTAATCAAGACAGATTGCCTTTATGAACTCTTTTCACTCTTTTCAACTCCTTTCATTATGAACCCTTTTGGTTCTCTAGTCACTATAAAGGGCTCTCTTTACATGCTTAGGCTGCGATCCTGTGCACAAGCACCCGGGAAGCAGCTCTGCTATACACAGTAGTAGGACTTACTTCCAACTGCACAAAATTGTGTGTTCAGAGTCATTCTTAACAGAATTTTGCAAACTGTTGTTTTTCCTTTCAGGATTCTAACATATGGGATTATTAATCTGTACTGACTTGTTTGCTCATGAGAAAAGCATTAATCTAGACTCAGTAGTGGGGTGGGGTGGAGCTGCTGAGCCACCCTTCTGACACCGGTGTCACTGCTGCTTATCTAGATGTGGCTGGGGCAGGGCAGGGGGGTGGCGGGGTTGGGACTGCAGAAGTCCCCTAGCAGAACAGCTGATATCGATCCAGCATGCCAGCTGGTGCACCTGCGTGACCCAAACCTCACTGCTGCCCTGCCATAGTTCCTTCCCTACTCTCCAAAGCCACCCCTTACTCATCATCAGGGCCGGAGCGTCCATTTAGGCGAACTAGGCAACTGCCTAGAGCGCCAAAATGAAGGGGGCGCTGGCAAGCCTGCCCCCCGCCCGCCCGCCGCCGCCCCAACCAGAGGCGAAAATCGCGGCGGCGCGGAGCACCCAGGGCGTGCAGCGCCCGGCAGTTTCCGGCACACGCAGCGCCCGGCTCGCGCAGCGCCCGGCAGTTTCCTGTGCGCGCAGCGCAGGGGGCGGGGCACATGATGTCATTGTGCATGACGTACGGTGCCCCGCCCCCTGCGTGCCTTGCGCCCCGCGATTTTCGCCTAGGGCACGAAAAGCCCTAGCACCGGTCCTGCTCACCATAGTCACCACTCCCCTCCTTAAAAGGTAAAGGTAAAGGGACCCTTGACCATTAGGTCCAGTCGCGGACGACTCTGGGGTTGTGGCACTCATCTCGCTTTAGTGGCTGAGGGAGCCGGCGTCCAGCTTCCAGGTCATGTGGCCAGCATGACTAAGCCGCTTCTGGCGAGCCAGAGCAGCGCACAGAAACGCCGTTTTCCTTCCCGCTGCAGCGGTACCTATTTATCTACTTGCACTTTGACATGCTTTCGAACTGCTAGGTTGGCAGGAGCAGGGACCGAGCAACGGGAGCTCACCCCATTGCAGGGATTAGAACCGCCGACCTTCTGATCGGCAAGCCCTAGGCTCTGTGGTTTAACCCACAGCGCCACCCACGTCCCTCCTTACCCATCTCTAAAGACATCACTCCCACTCCCTGTATGCCTTGCCAAAGCTAAGCCTCCCTTTACAACTCGCCAAAGCGATTCCATCTTTAGACCTCGCCAAACTTTCCACTTGTTGACCGGGGCCACCTGCCTGCATGCTTCAGCTGCCCAGCCACTTGCTTGCATCCATCTCCAGAAGAAGAAGAAACCAGTTAACAACAGCAACAGCACGTGCAAACATCAAATCAATTCAAATCCAGGAGAGATACAAACTAGAATAAATATTTTAAAAGGCATGTTGCAAGAGGAAAGCCTTTGGCAGGCTACAAAAATGCAATAGAGATGACACCCGCCTGATGCACAGGGAGTAGCAAAGGGTAGATGCCTCCACTATCCAAACCCTTGTAAACTATCATGCAGCCCACAAGTTCCTTCACAATAATGGAAAGAAGCTAAATTGCCATGTTGTAAATGCCATTGACTAAAGCCATTAAGAATTCCTGACTCTGGCTATTTCCCCAAGATTTTTCTTAACCACTTGTCCCAGAATCTGTCAATAGCATAGCATACAAGGACAGGTTCCTTATTGATTTTACAAATAAGCATTAATCCTACTATTCCTTCTCAGATAAAAGTTCATTGTTTATTCTGTATGTAATAGCAGCAGCAGATTAATATTGATCTTCCCTCACCTGATCTGGTTGCTGACTGAAGCTTACAAATTGCTGAGAATGGGAAGTTTCGGACTTTGGAGGCCCACATTCTAAAACAGAGAGATTAATTCCTAAGCCCACGGAGGGCTGGTTCACAAATGGAAATGGGTAGCCCCACCCAAATGCCATTCCTCCCATAAGAGCTGCTTTGGATCAGCCCAGCCTACAACTAGTCCAGCATTCTGCTTCCAACAGAAGCTTCTAGGATGATTAAACTCACAAGCAAGGCATGAAGACGTGGCATCCCATTGTCTGTCCAGGGTAAATCCTGCCAATAACCAGTAACTACTTATTTCTATGACCCAGGCAATTCCTCCCCCCAGTTCTGTGCACATGGACTTCCCCTTAACCTGATACTCCTGGACTGAATTCTGGGGAAATCTACTCCTCCATTAACACTATTCAATGACTGGATATGATTTACTGGGTTAAGTTGTGGGTATGCAGCCAATGATGCAGCATTAGAGGTTCGCCAGGTGCCAGGCACATTTTGCTCCTGGCTATCAGTTACCTGTGACAAAGTGAAGATGCCTGGGTACCAGGATGGCGCCTGATGTCTCCACCATCTGGAGGTGCATGCCTAGGGATCCTGGGATCTTGACTGTTTTCACACATTAGCAACACATCCTGTAGAATTCTATCTGTTATATTTTATCTGCACAATCAAAATGAATTCCAGGAACTAAAAAGTTGTATTGATATAACTTTTGAGTCATCTGGCCCCAAAATTGGCAACTAGGTATTCCATGTTTGTGACGGTAACCCTGATTTAAGGAGACATTTGGCGCCTAGCTTATATATCTAAGGTTCCAACACTGCTTACTTCTCTCAAACTACTACTCTCAAGAGCTCAAAAAGCATTGGGTTATAATTAAATTGGTATTTGCACTTTTATTTGACTTTTATTGGGCCAACTTCAATTTTACTGGACCAGCTTCTTAACTTTTAATTAGATGCTGCCTTCTTGTTGTATAGCTAATTAGAACTCAGCTGCTGTGTTCTTCCTCTGTTGTGATATAATTATATTATATACATATGTATGTGGGAAAACTGCACACACCCAGATGTGTTTGCTATTGTTTGGTATTTTCTGCTATACAATGTATCCCCATCCTCATCCATTTTTCTAGGGATAGCACTCCTTATTTCATAGGAGGAGGGCAAAAGGTCCTAGTTTTCCCAGGTCTAAAAAGGAGCATGAACAAATATATTTATTCTCCACCAAACTGCACAAGTGACTGGAACAAAGAAAGCTGCCTTCTACTGTCTGCCCATCTAGTTCATTAATGTATGCTACGCTGACCTGGAGATGCCAATAAACTTGAAACAACCAGCACAAAACCCCAAGGTGGATTTCAACATTGTGTTATTACAACCGTTCAACCAGTGCAAGTATTTCTGCTTGCCCAACTAAACCATCTCCTCTTCCCCTTCCCCTGTGCAATGTAATGGGGGTTCTCTCGACCTTCCCATTACCCATTGGGGGCACAGGGGAGCAGGTGGGAAAAGAGGACAGAAAGCCCCAGTTGCCCTGGCAGGACTCCTTGCTTTGGCTCCTGCTAGTGCAACTGCTTAGTTGAATCTGGTCCCTATTATCAAAACCAGCACAATAAAATAATATATACAACACAAAACTAAAACAGCCATCAAACCAACTCATCAAAACTGCCAACCATAACACAGGAACTTAAAACCAAATCTTAAAAGGCCAGGATGAACAGACAAGTCTTAATCTGGCACCCAAAAGGCAGCAATGTTGGTGTCTTGGCCAGCTGCAACATACAATAAAAAAGTAGCATTTGGGAGGAGTCACCAACAATTTAAATTACACCTTGAGTAACAGTTGATAAGAACAGTATTTTCAAAGGTGTGGGATGAAATGCTTTATTGATCGATGCACCATTTCAAATAATCACTCAACTTAATTATAAAACTATGAGCACGAAGACAGTGTAACTTGTAGGTACATTGTTTTTATTTCTCTTTGCATCAGGCTTCCCCTAATGCTGTTTCATCCTTTTTGTTGTAAATACTGGAAAGAAATAAGCACACAATTAACTAATTTTTGTGATAATAGTGATTATCTTGTGCTCTTATAAGTGTTAATTATCCTAGTGCAATATCCTTGGCAGGATGTAAATGTGACGTCAGGGAGCCAACATCCTCACTGACTGTTCTCTTCCAAGCGAATAGCATGTTAAAGCCACATATTTAAAACTGGCTGCAGCAGGATATTTGCATGCTGCAATTCTCCATAATTTACAGCCTCCTGAGCCCCATAATAGTGGCTAAATCATAAATCAAAGTGCCATGGGCTGAATTGGACTGCACATTTCATCAGGTTTTATGAGTTCCTGCATGGATAAGGCTGTGGGAGGAGGTAGAGAGCGTTCACCCATGAGCATATGCTACTTGCAACTATTTTGCAAACTGATTCCTCCTCCTGCCCATATGTCTAGGAAGCCAGCCTTTTTGTCATGCTTAAATCATCTTTTGAATAATCTGGGGAGCCATTTAGCAAGCAGATCTAGTGCAATGTCTCCACATGGTGCAGTTCAAAATAGCTCCAGTTTACCTATGAAGATTTAAATATGGTAGTAGGTGGGCAGTCTAAATGATCAAGGGAAATTATTTTGACTGTTCCAATTTATTGAACAAATACCTTGCCCCACAGGCACCCTGGCTATGTAGCCTCCCACCCACTTTTGCACACTGTAGTCTGAATAATGTAGACTATGCAGTTAAGAGTTTTGGGCTACAGTGGATTCTGACCAGGAAGACCAAGTCAGAGAAGATCAAGGGTTCTTTAACTATGGCATGGGAACCCCCAGTGTTCCATGGTGACCTTCCTGGTGGTCCCCAAGATCATACTAAAAATAACAGAGGCAAATGTTGAAAGGGTCAGATAAGTCCTTCAGTTTCTGAAGAGGAATAGTTCCAATCTTAAAAATAAACAAAAAAGCAGCTGTCTCTGCTTCTTCAGCAGTGCAAGTGGTTGCTGTAGAGAGGCCAATCAACTGGATAGAAAAAATAGTCAATGGGTGTTGTTAAATATTGTGCTACATGAGGCAGAAATCTTCACTCACTACTGGAGTTCCTACGTAATTCATTTAAGAAATAGATTCAAACATTTGGGAAGGTCATATGCCACAATCCTCAGGGGACTGAATCACCTCAGAATATATGAAGCAGATGTATTTTTGAATGCAACTAAATAAAAATCTCCCTGCCCAATGTTACCACATGAGAGAAAAGAATAGAATAGCAGCATTCAAGCCATCCCACAGGAACATAACTGTCACAGTTCCCTGAGAGCTCTGATGTATAAATGTATAATGTATGCATTATTTAATAACAGAAAGCGCTTCACCCAAGTGCAATGTGAATAATCAATAAATACTGTGTAGGCCTTTATTTTCAGCAAGGATGAATGGACATAATTGGCTTTCAGATCAATCTCAAGAGCTTCATGTTCTACTCAATAGTAAAGAAAATACAACTGGATTTAATAGAAATAATACATATGCCATGCTCTATGTATGAGATCTATGTCCTGTGATATCAAAACTGAAATGAATTGGTTTAAACCCTAAAATTTTATTGCATGGCTAATAGTTGAATGTGTAGTAAATAGTAAATAAAAATAATGAAGCAGAAGGGAATACCTGATTACGCTTATTCACTTATCTAGGATTCTTTATTCCCATAATTTAAGAGCCAAGAAATAGCATTTTATCCTGCAACTTTAATACAGCTTGGTTTTTCAACAGACTTGTAGAATGGAAATGAAATCTGGAGTAGTGATGTGTCAACAAAAATTGCATTAACTGTTGTTTTTTAAAAAAAATGTTGCCAGAAACCTACAAGGAAATTTTCCATATTCTCCTCCCTCACTCTGAATAAACACTTATTGCTTTTCTTAGCAAACATCCCCCCAAAACCAAAATACATTCCTACTATAACACTTAGTTGTTTCAGGATGGTCACTCTGAACTATTCTGCTGCTGCAAAGTGGTTTATAAAGCTGTTATTAGAAGTTTCCCGAGGGCGGAAAGCACAGGCAAGTTGCACAGCAGATTAGTAAGAGCTGTCTAGTCAGGTATATCTAATATAATTTTATTTGTCTCTCACCAAGGTGGCCTTGAGGAAGTCACTATCCATTAGCCCCATCATAGGGAGGTGATGGACTTCAACTCCCATTCTCTTCAACCAGGCCTTTGGCTGATTACATCTGATACCCTTTTAAATGTGTTGTGGGAGCGGGTGGGGAGGGGACGAGGGTTATTGGTTTGTTTTTGTTCTTGTTTTTATTATGTATTTTGTGGGTTTTTAATTTTTTTATTTTTCTTGTTGTGAGTGATCCAAAAAAAGATGAAGGGTGGTATACAAATTTAGTAAATATATAAATAAATAAATATAATAAACAATAATAACCATCCCTGGCTTTTTGCTATGCTGACCAGAGCTGATGGGTGTCCAAAAACATCTGGACATCTACACGTTTCCTACCTTTCTTTGCCCATTGTTCTTCATCTTTAGAATGGGAGGAAGGGTTGTTAGAAAGGAAACACAATGGAGATAGTACAAGAACTGTGCAACTTTAAATATTTTTTGTACTGTAATGCTTGGGGAAGAACCTTGGAGGAGATATTGGGATGCACTCAAAGTTCACTTCATATAGTTCAGCTGTCCCTCAATACACTTTAAGAACTGGTTCATACAGCAATTAGGACCATTATACAGAACAGCAGGAAATTTCCAAATGAAGTAGCAGAGCTCTATTCAGCCTGGATTCAAGACATGTTGTGCTGCAGTGACCCTGCTCCCTAGGATTGGGTTTACTCAATGGTGTTGGGGAAGACGGGCACCCTTTTGTTTAAAACTTGTACATGTACATTACTGGCATTCAAAAAAAAAAATTCCACCTGAGGGTGAAATAAATACCTGCTAAAAGTGATTTATAGAGTGGGCCTTCACCACTCTTTCAGTGCCAATTTATCTATAGCGTTGGGATTCTCATCTGCTGTAGCGATTGCCAGTTTAGTGCTAGAGGGCAGTAATGGCTCCTTACGAAAGAACCGGGAGTCAATGGCCGGCTGTGATCTGGCGTGACCACGCTCCAGCCTTTGCCAGCAGGCGGTGCAGGCGAGCAAGATGTGGAGCAAAGATCAGGACCTCTCCTTGCCTTACCTTGTGCTGCTTCCACATGGCCCCCAAGGCCTTCACCTCGTGCTTGGCGTGCTTGCCTTCTTCCAGGCACTGGTAGCAGACGGGAGACCGGCAGGTCACGCAGTACATGCTGTAGTTCTCCAGCTCGTGATCCGCGCAGGTCGGGGGCTTGCGGGCAGCCCCTGGCGCTTTGCTGCCACCGCCGCCACTAGCTGCTCCGCCGCTCGCTCCGCTCGGGGCTCCCTGCTGGCTGGGCGGAGGGACCAAGCGGTGCTTGGCAAAGGGCCCCCGGGACGGGTGGCACTTGACCTGGCAAGAGGCGCAGTAGAGCACCTCGCATTGCTCGCACATAACGGCGGCCGGCTCGGGGGGGCTGCGGTCGCACAGCTGGCACTTGGCGGCGGCCGAGGCGGCGGCCCGGCCCTGCTGGTAGCGCAGCACGATGGCCTCCAGGAGCCGGTTGCGCTGGAAGCCGCGTAGGCCGCGATGGTCCAGCGAGGCGCTGCGATGGCATTGCGGGCAGGTCAGCGAGGAGCTGGTGCCTCCACCCCGAGGGGCTGCCGCCGCCGCCGAGGAGCCCGGAGGAGGTGGCACCAGGGGCAGAACCCGCACCCCGTTGGGAGACTTAAGGCTCGGGGTGTAGGAGCCGTAGCCGCTGTCGGTCTCGCTGTGCAGGCTCAGCTTGTCCGCATGATCCACGCCGCCTCCGCCTCCGCCTGCTCCGCTGCCCCCTCCGGCCCCGCAGTCGTAGTCGAGAGAGGCTGGTCCGGAGGCTCCGGGTCCGGCCCCCGGCGCTGCCGCAGGGCCCCGGGGGTGCAGCATGGCGGGCAGGTGCTGCTCGGTCTCCGGCGTCTGCACGGCGATGGTTCGGGCGCAAGGCAGGCAGACATTGTGCGAGCAGGGCAAGATGATGGGCTCCCGGAACAGCGAGCCGCACACGGGACATTTCAGCTCCTCTTCCATGGCTGCGGGTGGCTTTGTGTCAAAACAGCGAGAGCGGGCCGTGATGGAACCGATCAGCGCAAATACAGCAGGGTGCAGTCAGCCTTATTGCTGCTCTTCCGGGAGCCCTTTCCCTCCATGTTCCACAGTAGCCTCTGTCTCTTCCTGCTGCTGTTCTTGCAGCTGGAAAGATGTCGGAGAGGAGTCAGCTTTCAGCACCACGGCAGGATGGACAGCTTCTTGCTGAGCTGATGTTGCTGAGTTCAGCACCGCGGCGCGGATAGACAGCTTTCCCAGCTGTGTTGCTCTAGCTCGGTTCAGCACCACGATGGAGTTGGACAGCTCCTTTGGGTTGAGTTCAATAGCGCTGATGGGGTTGGCCGGCTCTTCCTGATGTACAGCTGCTGAGTTCTGCACGCATAGTGGAGCTGGAGGCGGGGGTCTTTTCCAGTCGCTGTAGCTGCTGCCGCAGCGGGACTGACCTTGCCTAGTTGCAGCCAAAGGGGTGGAAGACAGCTATTGTTTATTGCAAAGGAATTTCCTTGCCCTTGGTGTATGCAGTTAGCATAGTAGTCGGCTAGCTGGAATTCGTGTTGCATAGATTAAAGGGGAGACAGAAGGGAAAAGAATCGTAAAGGGGGCGGGAATAGCTTTTTCAGCAAATAGGTGATCGCTTGCTATGTGACTGAAAGGAGAGAACGAGTTTTATTTAAAGGGAGATGTCTTTATACGATAAAAATCCATTATTTATAGACAGGATTGAACATAGTGGGGGTTTCTTTATCTCTAATAGCGTGCTTTCCCCCTGAGGGAAGACGGGGATGTTCAAATGAGGAAGCTTGAAAGAAGAGAGCAAGCTGCAAATATGTTTTCCTTTCCACATCCTTTATCATGCTGGAACACAAATTCCAACCACAAATATAGCACACTGTTAACTAGAAGAATGAAAGAGATTTTTATATTATTATTATAGATGGTACACAAGCTGAATTGTGATTGGATAGTGGCATTCCACACACACACAAAAGATGATGTTGGAAGTAGAAAAAAACCCCTGCACCACTCCACTAGCAACCAAATCCAAATTTGCTTCAAAAATAAATCAGAGTTGACAGCTGAGTGTTTTGTGAGTTGGAAATAACCATCATTACAAGGATGCACTAGCAGTGGGAAATCCCATCTGTTTTTTCTTTGCTCTACATATGTTTAGGATAATAGAAAGATGGAATGCTAGAATAAAACAGAGATGATAAAAAGCCATTATTTTGTGACTTGGAAGAGATTATAGTGGTTTGTAACCCAAGTAGCAATGGTATAGAAAATAAACTGGGTAGGTTGCTCCAAGACCCATTTTAGTAATAAATAGTCTTACACTTTGTTTACTTAAGGGTGTATGGATGTTTTAAAATATACTTCAGACCAAGGGGAACAAAAGGTGAAAGAGCAGTGGATTACCAAGAAACTGCATAAAACCAGAATTGGCTGGAATGCTGTTCTAAATGCAACACATATTATTTCCCCTTTAAATCTGTTCCTCTACTACCCAGATCTGAGCCAGTGGCATATATGGCCAAAGAGGAAGGGCCAAAAAAGAGAAAAGAAGCAATATACTGTATGTTATAGAGGTGGGTTAATCATTAGTGCCTCGGAATGCAAAATAAATCATTTCACTCCTGGAAACCAGCCAAAATACTAACTACAGCTAGTTAGCATGGCTTTCTCAATACTTGGCAATCTCTCCACTGTCTTTTTGATGTCAGCATGAGTATGTCCATAAAAAAGGGAGATTCTGAAGCATCTAAGATCCAAAGGTGGTTTGAAGGTGTTGAAGCACTCCAGAATGTCCCAGAGTTTTCTTACATATATGTATTATTAACTACAATTATCACCATCACTCTGATTCAAAATGTTTCATTAGTTTAAGAAACAGCTTGTTGCATGGTGCAGGGGCTATGGTCAGAAGAGAATTTTGTGATGTCCACAGCATGTGGAGATCCTGTCCTATGGATCACAACTTCTGCCTGGGGTATATTTTGATAACTGATGGGCCAATTGGTGGTTGACACAGAAAATGAAAAACTATCTCAACTCTGTTCATCCTACAACTTTAAGTACCAGTTTAAGAGACATACAAACAGCAGGTGCCTGCACAATTACCTTAGCACTACACATTTAGCATATTCTCCTGTGCATGAGATCACAGTATGAGATCTTGCACATTGATTTTGACATAGATGACATGATAGAATTTCCAGGTGAATTGTGCCTACCTTGGTTGCAGGAGGTGCCTATTTCAGTTAATTAGGGATGTCTAGCAATGTGTGTCCCAAGCAGCTTACTAAACTGGAGCCACCACAGAGCAATTATTACTGTGTGTTTAACACTACTCACATTTTTAACAATTTCAGTAAAATCCACAGATAGTTATTAGAGTGGTTTCCAACTGTTTCACAGTATAAACTTGCTTATATCATTGTATTAACGGACTTACAAGAAACATGCCATTATGCTTGTTCTTTGATCATATTCTCATACAGGATTTGATCTAAGCTGTAAACTCATTGTTACATATAAAAGTTCCTGCTGCAAGACAGAGTTTCTTTCTACCTACAATTGTATGGAAGAGGTAAGGTCTAATGTCTTATTCTGGAAGTAGCTATATTGTCTTACTTCCAGTGCAAACTTGCACTGGCAAATGAATGTAGAAAGATGGTGCAAGAGAGGCAGAGGTGAACTGCTCTGTCACATTTGCTTCTCATATGATGTTTCTGCCAATACCATAACTGCTATAGCAGGGAGCAATGGGACTATAAATATGGAAAAGTTACAGCTAATTGCACTTAGGAGGTAGAAGAAAAAACCCAGAAATGATTTCTCTTTCAAAAGCAGACTACAAAAGCTTGGGATGCAATGAGAGCACTACTTACCTCTCCTTGCATTGTCTGAAATAGCACCTCTCTCCTTGTAGTGAGCAATAGCCAACCTTCTGGGCCCTATCTTGGCAACAAGATTCAGCCAACAACAACTGATTCTTCCATTTCACCAGTTCTTCTTCTGAGAAACTCCTCTGAACCAGTGAATAAATGTGCTCTCACTACAAATCCAAACTCTGCTTGGCAGATCCCATGCAGATAGGATAGTGCCTAGGGCTAAAGGTAAAGGGACCCCTGACCGACTCTGGGGTTGCGGCGCTCATCTCGCATTACTGGCCGAGGGAGCCAGGGTACAGCTTCCAGGTCATGTGGCCAGCATGACTAAGCCGCTTCTGGTGAACCAGAGCAGCACACGGAAACACCGTTTACCTTCCCGCCGGAGCGGTACCTATTTATCTACTTGCACTTTGATGTGCTTTCGAACTGCTAGGTTGGCAGGAGCAGGGACCAAGCAACGGGAGCTTACCCCGTCGCGGGGATTTGAACCGCCAACCTTCTGATCGGCAAGCCCTAGGCTCTGTGGTTTAACCCACAGCGCCACCCGCGTCCCCTAGCTAGGTTAATGCTAAAGGCAGATTGTGGGCCCTATAAATTAATATGGGACATGAGAAAGTTGCAAGGGATCAGATGGTCTCCCTAAATGCCCATAGATTCTCTGGTGTTGAATTATGCTTGTTTGCCGGCTAATATGGGTTGTCTAACTTGACAGAAGGAGGCCATGTTTGAAGAAATACTTCTGATTGATCTTAAACTTATAACCCACCTTTCTAACCTAGTATCAAGCATAGTCTACAACTGATAAACATTTCAATACACAATAAATACAATAAAACTGTATTTCTCTAAGCCTCTGCTTTATCTAATGAGACACGTCACATCTGTCTTTTGACAAGTAATGTAACATTGCACACCCCAATCTCCAAGCAGTGAGAGATTCCAAGGGTTCCAAGCATTTAACCAGGGTTTGTGTTCCCTTTGGAATGAGGTAAAGTGGAGATGATTGTGTCTTTATGACATACAGTTTATTTACACACACATACAACCTGAGCCTGTGATGGAGGGGTTCACAGCATTAACAGCCCAAGAGGGTCTTGCTTCTTCCATAGTGACAGCCTTGGATTCAAACATAAATCAAACATCACTCTTGTTCTATCTTCCCAGCTTGCTGATTTGCCTCTAGCTTACATCACTCCCAACTCTCTGCAATCAACTCTGGCTTTGTCCTTCTAACTATCCCCAAGTTGAGGGAGGGGCTCCCAACCATTTGGTGTCTTGCACAGAGCCCCTTGCTTTGTTCCCCTTAATGGCCCATCATCTCACTGGGAAGCTAGCTTGGCTATTCCAGGAATTAGAAGGGATGCCCAAGCAATTGAAGAGTCTTGGCATACAGCCTACTTTCTCCCACCAAAATCATATAACATATGTGAATGTTGTTAATATGCAATAGAATGCAAGGTAGCTATTTTCAGGTCAAATGTATATTCTAGTTAAAGCAGATGTTACATTCAAACCAGGGAAACTTCCAAATTTTTACTTCATCCTGCAGTGAATCTGGCTATGTCTATCCATATCTGCTTGAAGTTTATGGCCCTGGAAAGAGAACTTATGGCATAATGAATATATTTTAAATAAACCATTCTCTCATGCTGTCAAGATTATTTTTCTCTATTTTTTGACTGTGTTCTTCATTCAAGGTACTTTCCAAAATTTTAAAGGTCAGTTGTTGTACGTTTAGGCCTTGGCATAATGACAGCTGGGGTGGAACAACTTAGTATGTTGAACATTTTTCTTGCTTTATTTATCTTTCCATAGCTTTTATTTCAAGGAATTCAAGAAACAACTACATTCTCAGTCAGCAAAATGGGTTGGCAATGGAAGTGTCATGACAGACTGTGGAGCAAGAACTTTCCTGCACTTGGCAAGTAGATGCACAATTATCATTCCATTAGAAACACAGAGGTGAAGGATTACCATCCTGCTGTCATGTTTAATGCTTCAGGGGCCAGAAGTGAAATTAATGAAGCCAAGGAGAAGGAATGCCCTTCTAGCCTAAGAAAATGCTGCCTGCAATCCCCAGAGAACCTCTCATACCCACTATGAGGCTTACAGTCATATTGAAGAGCCAGAAGTAGCTTTCTTGAAGCTAGGTTGCTTTGTAACCTAGATTGCTACCGTGGAGGCACAGGTTCATTAATTTCTTCTAGCTACCCACACAAACCCAGAGACAGCACTCAGGACAAGTTCAAATTATCAAATCTGGTGTCAGGAGGAGGGGATGCAGCCTGCAAAGAGGGTATGTCCTTTAGGAAAAGGGCATTTCCATGCCATGTTTGAAGCTCTACAATTTACAAATGGGAAAGCTGAGTGGGAATTGTTTATCTTAGGCCAAGCAGAGAATTCAGGACTGAGAAAGGACATAAAGGCAGACCTTCTTTGTTCCAATCCAATACTATCCACTCTCCAAAGAACTCACAGTGAAAAAATAAAAGGGGTGTGTGTGAATAATTTTAACGAAAAGTGTTTAATACTTTCATTTCCAGTCCTTTATCCTAACCTTTCAGCTCCTTGCCTAATGCTTCCTCTAATATCTTTTTTTACATATGTGAAATGTTTTTAGGTGATTTTATCAAATGAATGTTTCATAGCTCCGTTGGTTAGAGCATGGTGCTGGTAATGCCAAGGTTGCAAGTTCAATCCCTGCATGGGATAGCTGCAAATTCCTGCATTGCAGGGGGTTGGACTAGATGATCCTCAGGGTCTCTTCCAACTCTACAATTCTATGATTCAAATCTTAAGAACCTAAGAATAAATTTGCTGGATCAGAGCAAAAGGCATAACAAGTCCAGCACCCTCTTTTCAGAGTGTCCACCTTGATGTCTATGGGCAGCCTTTGTGAACGCAACAGCATTCTCCCCATTTGTGATACCCAGAAGCTGGTATTCAGAAGCATACTCTGATGCTGGAGCTATAACATAGCCATCAAGGCGAGTAACCACTGATTGCACAAAGAATGCACAGAAATCACTAACTGGTTTATTCCCCACCTTTTTTCTAAGGAGCTCAAGGTGGTGTACATGGTTCTCTCCCTCATTTAATCCCCATAATAACCCTATGAGGTAGGTTAGGCTGGCCCAAGATCCCTCAGTGAATTTCATGGCTGAGTGGAGATTTGATCCTTGGTATTCCAGGTCCTAGTCTAACACCCTAACCACTATGCCACACTGACTCTCAGTGACTACACCACACTGACTCTCAAGTTGTCAGTGAGTCTCCAAACCTATTTATTTCAGTGAACACAACTCTTCATTTCCACACAATTCATGGCCACTGTGTTTAACACCAATAGAATTACTTTTCACAGTTACAACCCATATTACTTCTCATCTTTCCCCATCCATTCCCTCTCTGGTTTAGCATTGCATTTCCTTATAAAATATAAAGGGTATAAAAATAAGAGAAATACTTCACATTGGGTGTATTACTTTACTTCACATTGGGTGTATTGCTTTACTTATGAGAGTGTATATGTCTTCTTTCCAAAAAAAGGAACTTTGATCTGAAACCTTGCCTGGAGTCCCCACTTCTGGTAGTCAAAGCTTTGAACCTGAATCTCTGCTTGAGAAATGCTTTTCTATTGTTAGATTACTGCCATCAGATGAAGTCATTCACACACACCAGGATAATGAAACTGAAGGAAAAGCCACAGGAAGGAGATAGAGATACAATTTGAACAAAAGATCAAGTATACAGCAGATAAGACACTTTCATACTCATGGTGCAATGACAGAATGACCCTAGGAACCCAGTTGTCTTGCTCAATGAATTTTGTCCTTTATGCTTCTTCTTTGAATCTGTCTCTTTTTCCTTCAGTCTTTTCCCATCATGTCTTGCAGTGTCTTCCGGTCTTCTTCTTCTTCTTGACTTTTTTCTGATCCATTTCTCTTCACTTTGCCCCCTCCCCAACATGGATTAACATGAATTTAAATTATTAATTACTGCAATCTTTGACAAAATCGTGAGTTCCAATATGCATGTCACTTTGCTTGGGTATGCTGGCTAAATTTATCTAGGAAACTGATGAGCAAAGCAGCATTTTTAAGGGCAATTCATACAATCGGTTTACGGGAATAGGACTTAACAGCTTTTTGCACGAGCAGCTATCATTTCTGTGATGTCATGATCACAGATCCATTACCAAGGATTATTCTTATCATATCAACCCATCAAGTAAAGCATTAGACTAGGACAAGATGAGAAAGATGGTCCTCGATAGTGGTTTGTGATAACGTGTTATCTTCAAGGGCTTTTCTTTCTGAGAGTCAGAACTCCAAGGGAGCACTGGTAAAAAAGGAGAAAATTGAGAACTCTTGCCCTTGAAGAAGAAACACTGCAGAAATGTTTGGGGTAATTTTAATTTCTCCATTCAGAGACTGTGGGTTGCCTCTCTGTCTTTTCTCTGTTGTTTCCTTCCTTGACATTTTTCGTGCTGCCCTCTCTTGCTGTACTGGGTGCCCTGACTTTGACTGCCTTATGCAGAACACACAATGTTACATTGATTGTGAATGGCTTGTACAGTGCACATAACAGGGATTCAGGGAAGAAGAAGCAGTAGCTATATATACCATAACAGATGTGCCTGGCGTAGAACAGCTACAGAGATGTGAAGGCCCAGAAAAATAAAAGAAAAAATTCTCCCCTCCCCCCTCACCAGGGATTTGTGTCTCTAGGAAGATTGAATTTTTAAATATTTTGCTGCCTTAAGCAAGTGCTATTTTCAAGGCCAGTCCTTTATAGGACATTGGGTACTTTCATTGAGCAAGTCCCAATGAATGAGAGTCATGCAGCTCCTTGTACAATCTGTGGCAAATGCTGGTATTAGCGATAAGCAAATGTATACATTAGGAGTAGGTACTGGACACAGGCTGCAAACACTCCATGCATTTAACGCGCATGACACCCACACCCACCCACAAGAATCCCAGGAACTTGCTCAGTAGACTGAAGCTGCACCAATAACCCCTTGACAGCAGCACTGTTGTTGTTTATTGGGAGGGGCGATGTGGTGAAGAGGTCAGGGCTGCCTGGCTGAACCTGCAGGAATGCTGGATTGGCTCTGCAAGAAAACCCATGCAATTCCTGCTGTCCTGCTGCTTCTTGGTAAACAGCAGTGACACTGCTAACAGAAAGGTATTGGTGTGACTTCAGCCCACTGCTCCGGGACCAAACACTTTACCTTGGGTACAAATCAGAACTTCACATATATGAGACTTCCTATCTCCCTATCGACTGCAATGGATAAATACTGAATGGTCATAAATCCTTTACCTGTTCACAGATTTGGATGAAATTTTCAAACATAGTAGCCCCTCCTGAGAGTATACAACCTTCCAAATTTCAGACAAACAGGTTCAGGCATTTTTGTGTTGGGCACACGTATATATAATAATAATAATAATTTATTATTTGTACCCCGCCCATCTGGCCGGGTCTCCCCAGCCACCCTGGGCGGCTTCCAGCAATTATTAAAAAACAATACATTAAAATATCATAGATTAAAAGCTTCCCTGAACAGGGCTGCCTTCAGGTGTTTTCTAAAGGTCATGTGGTTGTTTATTGCTTTGACCTCTAATGGGAGGGCGTTCCACAGGGCGGGCGCCACCACCGAAAAGGCCCTCTGCCTGGTTCCCTGTAGCTTCGCTTCTCGGAGTGAGGGAACCGCCAGAAGGCCCTCGGCGTTGGACCTCAGTGTCCGGGCTGAATGGTGGGGGTGGAGACGCTCCTTCAGGTATACAGGACCGAGGCCGTTTAGGGCTTTAAAGGTCAGCACCAACACTTTGAATTGTGCTCGGAAACGTACTGGGAGCCAGTGTAGATCTCTCAGGACCGGTGTTATGTGGTCCCAGCGGCCACTCCCAGTCACCAGTCTAGCTGCTGCATTCTGGATTAATTGCAGTTTCCGGGTCACCTTCAAAGGTAGCCCCACGTAGAGCGCATTGCAGTAGTCCAAGCGGGAGATAACTAGAGCATGCACCACTCTGGCGAGACAGTCTGCGGGCAGGTAGGGTCTCAGCCTGCGCACCAGATGGAGCTGGTAGACAGCCGCCCTGGACACAGAATTAACCTGCGCCTCCATGGACAGCTGTGAGTCCAAAATGACTCCCAGGCTGCGCACCTGGTCCTTCAGGGGCACAGTTACCCCATTCAGGACCAGGGAGTCCCCCACACCCGCTCGCACCCTGTCCCCCAAAAACAGTACTTCTGTCTTGTCAGGATTCAACCTCAATCTGTTAGCCGCCATCCATCCTCCAACCGCCTCCAGGCACTCACATAGGACCTTCACTGCCTTCACTGGTTCTGATTTGAAAGAGAGGTAGAGCTGGGTATCATCCGCATACTGATGAACACCCAGCCCAAACCCCCTGATGATCTCTCCCAGCGGCTGCATATAGATGTTAAAAAGCATGGGGGAGAGGACAGAACCCTGAGGTACCCCACAAGTGAGAGCCCAGGGGTCCGAACACTCATCCCCCACCACCACTTTCTGAACACGGCCCAGGAGGAAGGAGCGGAACCACTGTATAACAGTGCCCCCAGCTCCCAACCCCTCTAGACGGTCCAGAAGGATGTTATGGTCGATGGTGTCAAAGGCCGCTGAGAGATCCAGCAGAACTAGGAAACAGCTCTCACCTTTGTCCCTAGCCCGCCGGAGATCATCGACCAGTGCGACCAAGGCAGTTTCAGTCCCATGATGAGGCCTAAATCCCGATTGGAAGGGATCCAAATGGTCCGCATCCTCCAGGCGTGCCTGGAGTTGTTCAGCAACCACCCGCTCAATCACCTTGCCCAAGAATGGAAGATTTGAGACTGGGCGATAGTTGGCCATATTGGCCGCATCCAAAGATGGTTTTTTAAGAAGCGGTTTAATAACCGCCTCTTTTAGCGGGTCTGGGAAGGCTCCCTCACAAAGAGAAGCATTCACCACCCCGCAGAGCCCATCGCCCAGCCCTTCCCGGCTAGCTTTTATAAGCCAGGATGGGCAAGGATCAAGGAGACAGGTGGTTGGTTTCACTCGTCCAAGCAGCCTGTCCACATCCTCGGAGGCAACAGATTGGAATTGATCCCACACAACTGGACTAGACAGGACTCTAGCACTCTCCCGCCCCAGCCCTGCTCCCACGGTGGAGTCTACCTCTTCCCGAATCTGAGCGACTTTATCTGCGAAAAACTTTGCAAAAGCATTGCAGGAGATCTCGGGGTCCCTACCAGACCCCGGTGATGACGGTGGTTCTGATAAATTTCGAACCACCTGGAAGAGTCTCCTGCTGCTATTTTCTGCAGATGCAATAGAAGCGGCGAAGAAGGTCCTCTTCGCCGTCGCCATTGCCACTTGGTAGGCTCGAAGTTGAGCTCTAGCCCGTGTTCGGTCTGATTCAGAATGAGTTTTCCGCCACCGGCGCTCTAGCCGTCTCAACGACTGTTTCATCGCCCTCAGCTCCGGGGAGAACCACGGGGCTGTCCGGGCTCCATGCAATCGGAGAGGGCGCTTCGGAGCCAGACAGTCAATAGCCCTGGTTAGCTCCACATTCCAGCGGGCAACCAGGGAATCGGCTGAAAGGCCATCAACATGGGATAAAACATCCCCTACCACTCTCTGGAAGCCAATTGGATCCATTAAGTGGCGGGGGCGGACCATCCGAATCGGTCCCACCTCCCGGCAGAGGGGAAGGGTCGCGGAGAAGTCCAGCTGCACCAGGAAGTGATCTGACCATGGCACTTCTTTTGTTTCGCTTTTACTTAGTGTCAGATCACCAACATCCGTAGAGGTAAACACCAGGTCTAAGGCATGTCCGCGGCTATGAGTTGGGCCAAACTTATTCAGGGACAGCCCCATGGAGGCCATGCTTTCCACGAAGTCCCGAGCGGCCCCTTGTAAGGTCGTGTCGGCATGGATGTTAAAATCTCCTAAGACAACCAAACTAGGTGTCTCCAGGAGCACGTCCGCCACGACCTGAAGCAGCTCGGGCAGGGAATCCTTGGTGCAGCGGGGAGGTCGGTACACCAAAAGGAATCCTGTACTGCCCCTATTGCCCAACTTCCAGAACATGCACTCAGAAAACTGGGTCTTCCCAATAGGACGCCTGGTGCAAACTAATGACTTCCTAAAAATCGCTGCAACCCCCCCTCCCCGCCCAGATGGCCTGGGTTGCTGTGCGTAAGAGAAACCTGGTGGACAAGCAGCGGCAAGGACTGGCCCATCTGCCTCATCCAACCAAGTCTCCGTCACACATGCCAGGTCAAATCCTCCGTCCACAATCAGGTTGTGGATGGCAGTGGTTTTGTTCATTATTGACCTGGCATTACACAGCAACACTTTCAGGTCATGTGGGTATCCCTTGTTGATTCCAGTACCCATCCGGTCAGGGCCAGACCCGGAGGCAGGGATAGTCCTCAAACAACGACTAAGCCTGCCTCCTCGGTAATGACATGGTCTGGCCTTAGCGTAACTCCTCCTCCTGCCCGAGATCACTGAGATCGGGTGTCCCAGTGCATCCCCCCCTGTGGAACCTGCCCCAGCCATTCTATTGGCTGGGACCCACTCCCCGGCAGCCCTAACCCCACCCCTTAAGAACAAATAAAACCTGTATAAAAAACAGCAAAAACAAACAAGGAAGGAAAACAACAACAACACACACAATAAAACAATACAACCCCAAAACAATAAAATTACAAATATACCAAGATTACACAAATTCCCAAACCAAACTACGAACCCATCCCACCCACCCTACCAGAGAAAAAAAAAGAAAAAAAAGAAAAAGAAAGAAAGAAAAAAATTAAAATTAAATTAAAAGCATTTTTTTAAAAAAAAAAAAAAAAAAAAAAACTCAGTGCTGTTATGCAGCAGCAGCAGCAGCCGTAGTCCTTTTGAAGGCCAGCAGGCCGCGCCCTAGGCCAGATGGTAAGAGGCAGGGAGGCGGCCTGTAGGCACTTACAACAGGAGAGTCCTGGGCAACAGCACCACCAGCAGCAGCAGCCGTAGTCCTTTTGAAGGCCAGCAGGCCGCGCCCTAGGCCAGATGGTAAGAGGCAGGGAGGCGGCCTGTAGGCACTTACAACAGGAGAGTCCTGGGCAACAGCACCACCAGCAGCAGCAGCCGTAGTCCTTTTGAAGGCCAGCAGGCCGCGCCCTAGGCCAGATGGTAAGAGGCAGGGAGGCGGCCTGTAGGCACTTACAACAGGAGAGTCCTGGGCAACAGCACCACCAGCAGCAGCAGCCGTAGTCCTTTTGAAGGCCAGCAGGCCGCGCCCTAGGCCAGATGGTAAGAGGCAGGGAGGCGGCCTGTAGGCACTTACAACAGGAGAGTCCTGGGCAACAGCACCACCAGCAGCAGCAGCCGTAGTCCGTTTGAAGGCCAGCAGGCCGCGCCCTAGGCCAGATGGTAAGAGGCAGGGAGGCGGCCTGTAGGCACTTACAACAGGAGAGTCCTGGGCAACAGCACCACCAGCAGCAGCAGCCGTAGTCCTTTTGAAGGCCAGCAGGCCGCGCCCTAGGCCAGATGGTAAGAGGCAGGGAAGCGGCCTGTAGGCACTTACAACAGGAAAGTCCTGGGCAACAGCACCACCAGCAGCAGCAGCCGTAGTCCTTTTGAAGGCCAGCAGGCCGTGCCCTAGGCCAGATGGTAAGAGGCAGGGAGGCGGCCTGTAGGCACTTACAACAGGAGAGTCCTGGGCAACAGCACCACCAGCAGCAGCAGCCGTAGTCCTTTTGAAGGCCAGCAGGCCGCGCCCTAGGCCAGATGGTAAGAGGCAGGGAGGCGGCCTGTAGGCACTTACAACAGGAGAGTCCTGGGCAACAGCACGTAATGTTTCATCATTTTTTAAAAGACACCAATCTATATTTTGTTTATTTTATGGATGAATTGGATGAAATTTGTAGAATTTGTGGAAGGCTCTTCTGATGGGATGAATACCATCAATTTTATACAGGTTTTTTTTGGGGGGGGTTAGAAAAAAGGATTCCCTTTTTCCTCTTTTTGTTTTGTGGGCAATATATATGAAAACAGCATATATAACAGACACTATGAGGTACCCCTAGGTCAGAAACCTGCCCAATTTCAGAATGATAGGTAGTGGAAGTTTTATGCCAGATGCCTTTGAAGTTGACCAAGGGGTGGGGGACTAAAAAGGGATTTACTTACCTCCCTGATTTTTTTGGGGGGGGGTGTATATTAAAATACCAAACATCATAGAGTATGACAAGTCCTTAAACTGGTAACCTGTAAAATTTCGGGAGGATTTGGTGCAGGGATTAAGGAGTTATGATGAATAAAAAGGTTTGCAAGCTGGGGGGTTGGTTCCCCCCCCCAGTTGATAACAGTTAAGTTTCTTCTTTCTAAACCAAAGTACAGCAATTGAATGGAAAAAGGAGAGCCCTACAAAAAACTGTTAGTTGGTTGTAAGTTAGAGCTCTCAGTCAGAAACTTACATTCCCACCTTCCCCCCTATCCTTCTGTAATAAGAATGGACAACCTGTGGCCTTCCAGATGTTGCTAAACTACAACATTATTCATCCCTAATCATGGATCATGCTGGCCAGGGCTGATAGAAGTTGTAGTTTGGGGAAATGTAATGATTTTAAAGAGACAGACAGACTGAGACAGACAGACTAAGTCTGCCTGAGTTCCACAGGTTTTCCAAAGCAGCCCCAATGGGGCTTCAGAGGCAGCCAAATTTAGCTTGGGACATCTTGTGGGACACCTGTTTCAGAAGAGTCTTGAGTCTCTCCAAATCTGCTGAATTCAGCTCAGGATTCATTTGAACCAGGGATCCCCAAACTAAGGCCCGGGGGCCGGATGTGGCCGAGGGGCTCGTTTATCCGGCCCCCGGCGACCCCTGCCGCCTGCTGCCGCCGCCCGCTGTTACCAGCGCAGAGCAGCGTGGCTGCCCATCTCAGGTTCGACGCGGCACCGGAAATAGCGTTTGCACATGCGCAAAACATCATTTCCGGGTCCGCGGAGGGCCGTGAGCACGTGCACAAGCTATTTCCGGTGCTGCATCGCTGTGCTGGAAAAAGCGCGCCCGCCGCGAGGTGAGTCTGGGGACCCCTGAACCAAATATATGCCCCGGGTATATATAGATCAATGAAATATATTGTTAGGAGCCTTTGCTATTCATTTTGTTTTTCTGTCAAATATGTAGCAGTAGCAACTGTTGGAGGGGGGGGGTGTCAAGTACTTGTGTATTAATTTGAGTCATGTTTTTAATATTTCTTTGTGGTTTGAGTGTTTGATAGAGGAACCTTCCTTTTCCCGTTTTTATACAGCTCTTGTGGCATCTGCTGTCCTTGCACAGGATGCAGCATGTAATCCTCAGAGTTGGCTCAGATTAAGTAGTTGTTAGGGGACAAATAAGGATTTAGCCCTCCTCTTACTTCATCATGCTCAAGTCTCTACCCTGATACATGTGCATAACATATCATAGTCACTAGGTACCTTATTTAGACTTGCTTCATTATATATATATGTAGAATTGTCATAGATTAGGAAATGCTCATTTTTATGTCATGCTTATGTCTAATAGTAATATGAATTTTATTTCATCCATTCTTTTACTAATGAGTGCCCCAAAATGTTGTGCGTTCTTACCAAATCTCATGTTATATGCAACATGCTGCAAAATATACAGGCATGAAAATAGGAAAGCGACCAGTGCAGTTAAGGCACTGGAGAAAATACAAGAATTTGGGCAAGTAGCAGGATTTAAATGAATAAAGCCAAAACTAAAGTTCTAGGGAAAAACCTGACGAATGAAGAGAAGGAGGAATTAGAGATGGCGACGGGCCTGCAATTTACAAAAAAAGTGAAATATCTGGGAATTAATATGACAGCTAAGAATCAGAACTTGTTCAAAGATAATTATGAGAAAGTCTGGAATGAAGTGAAAAAAGACCTGGAGATTTGGAATAACTTGAAGCTGTCCTTGATGGGCCGAATAGCTGTTATTAAAATGAATGTGCTGCCTAAAATGCTGTTTCTCTTTCCAGCGATACCAATAGCGGATAAGATGGAACCATTCAAGAAGTGGCAGAAGGACATATCAAGATTTGTCTGGCAGGGGGAAAAACCCAGAATCAAGTTTAAGATCTTAACAGATGATAAGAGAAGAGGGGGCTTCTCCCTGCCGGAATTAAGCATATATTTTGAAGCAGCGGCCTTCTGCTGGCTGAAAGACTGGTTCCTATTGGAAAATACAGATGTATTAGACTTGGAAGGACATGACAATAGATTTGGATGGCATGCATATTTGTGGTATGATAAGATTAAAGCTCATCAAGGCTTCAAGATACATATAATCAGGAAGGCTCTATTTAGAGTCTGGATGAAATACAAAGATCTAGTAGAAAGGAAAACACCCAGATGGATCTCTCCATTGGAAGCTAAGGCCCAAAAGAGAACAAACATGGAAGAAAATTGGCCGAAATATTCCGAAATTTTGATATATGAAGGTGAACAAGTCAGGTTGAAACCCTATGAACAACTAAGAGAAAAGGTTAAGAACTGGTTACAGTACCATCAAGTAAATGAACTTTTCAAGATCGACAAGAAGATTGGCTTTCAATTGGAAAAGTCCAAATTGGAAATGGAGCTTCTGGAACCCAAAGAAAGAAATTTGTCGAGAATGTACAATCTGCTGCTGGAATGGCATACACAGGATGAATTTGTGAAATCTGCAATGATAGACTGGGCTAAAGATGTCGGACATAATATCATGATGGCGGACTGGGAAAGACTTTGGAGAACAGGAATAAAATTTACTGCCTGTAATTTGTTAAGAGAAAACATTATGAAAATGATGTATAGGTGGTATCTGACGCCAGTAAAGCTTGCCAAAATCTACCATTTGCAGGACAATAAATGCTGGAAGTGTGAGAAGTCGGAAGGAACATTTTATCACATGTGGTGGACCTGCCCAAGTTTGAAGGCCTTCTGGGAAATGATATATAATGAATTGAAAAGAGTGTTTAAAAACACATTTGTGAAGAAACCAGAGGCCTTCCTGCTTGGAATGGTAAACCAAGAGATACCAAAAGAAGATCACACCTTTTTCATGTATGCCACGACAGCAGCAAGAATACTGATAGCAAAATATTGGAAGACAAAAGACTTACCGACCTTGGAAGAATGGCAGATGAAGTTAATAGACTATATGGAACTCGCCAAGCTGACCGGGAGGATCCGCGACCAGAGGGAAGAAGCAGTGGAAGAAGATTGGAGAAAATTTAAAGAATATCTGAAGAAATATTATAGAATGTAAAAAGGAGAGAATGTCGAAGTTATAGTAGTTTACAGATTAAGTTTTGATTAGTAGTAAGTTTAGATGTATTAAATTAGAAGGTATAAGATATAAACAGAAGATATATGTTTAATAAGTTAATGGAATGAATTATGAAAGTATCAGGATAAGAGAAGAGATTTCAAGATTTTATGTAGGATAAGATATAAGGTTAATGATTTTAGAGTATATTAAAATAGTATGTTAAAATGGAAAATGAAATTGCCAATTGAAACAAGTGAATATAAATGAAACACAGAAGGATAGATAGGAGGAAGTCAGTTTTGGAAATGTTAAGGAAATTAAGGAAAGAAGTTAATGAATTTTATTTAGTGTTGTTTATGTGTTAGTATGTTGAGTTTGTTTTTTATGTTAGTGTGAGTATATTTGTGTTTATAAAATCAAAAAATATTATTTGAGGGGGAAAAAAAGAAAATAGGAAAGCATTCATACAATTTAAATACTACAAATCTCATAATATACAAGCGACCAAGAAATGTATAGTATTGGCATCTGGAGGCTTTAATAATACAGTGCAGAAGGAGTAGCAGTGCAGATACAGTGGAACAAATGTGAGATAGATTATTTGCAGAAAACTGCTGTATAAGTCTCCTAAAATGGAGCTGGAAATGGGATTTCCCCTGCAGATTGAGCACTAGCCATGATACAATTGAGAATTTTTGCACTGAATAAACTTTGATTCCCATGGTTAGCCAAAAAGCAGCTCCCTGACTCAGCCTCACTTACCACTGCTGGCGGGGGGGGGGGCACTAGACTGCCAACCTCGGTCTTGTCTTGGCCTGCTCTTTGCCTACAATGAACACTTACCTAGCCTTGCACCTGAATTCCTGATACTGTTCTAAAAAAGGAAAGCACTAAAATTCAGAACTTCTCTGCTGACATCTTCCTCTGAGACACTGGATTTCTTACAATAACCCTGTGTCCCCTTAAACTGTTTTCGTATTTACCTTTTATGTCTGCCAGGAATAGTGGGGGGGGGGAGGGGGAAGAATGAAGAACTGCTGAAGGGACCAGATAAGAGATTTAATTGCCACCAGACACCGTTCTATCCCAAACTGCATTGGCTGGCAAGCTGCCCACAAATCCTTCCGACATCCCTGGATGCATCATTTCACTGAATAGAAGCTGCATTTTCAGAAAGGGTGGGTAAGCTGAAGAAATCATGCTTTAAGTGTAGGAAATCCTGCCTGTGCAGGAGTTGGAATTAGATAAATCAGCTTCCTTGTGCTCTCTAAGGAGTTTTTATTTCAGCTTTTAAAATCTTGGTGTTTATTCTATATGCAACAATGACTAGCACAATGATCCAAGCCTTGAATGATATATACTGGAAGGGACAGAATACTAAACCTCATTTGAGCTGATGGAGCACAACTCTAAATCAGTATCAACTCCATAGCAACTCTATAAAATGTAAAGAGATGGGATATCCAATCACAGATCTCTGTTGTCTCATCCAGTCAGGCCTTTATATTCTCCACTTTGTCTCACAAGCCTCCTTTTGATCCTATGCAAGGCGAGTGACCCTATGATTTAATTGGATGTTGAAGCTTTAGAGTTTTCTCAATATTTCTTCCTACAACTTAACCTTTCTGGTCAGTCGGATGCTCATTTTCTCCTAATTTTCATTCCCATTAGCCATCACTTTCATCCTTTTCTACATCTTGTCCCTTTGAACTTAGTCACCTATTTTTTTCTGCTTGGAAAAGGCAGTAGAAGAATGCCTTTCCTGCTGGTCTGACTACAGCAGACATGACTAGAGAATTAAATGACTACTCCCAGCTTGCCCAGTTGCATAGAAAATCTTGACTACCCTAATAGAAAAGGGTATGCTGAAATCCTCATATACTTAGTGGGACTTGTATCAAAGTATGGATACCTAGTATTGGATTGTAAGTATTCCGACAGTGCAATCCTATGCATGCCCACTCAAAAGAAAGCTATTGAATTTTGAGGCTTATAACGGCAGAAGTCCGCCCTGCCCCACCTTACTTCCCTGTCCAATTATAAAGCATTTGGCCTATTCATATTTGTATGACCATTTATTTAAATTGTTATATATTGTTATTGTTAATAGGATGGTCTTCAAAGCTTGCTATAGGCCTACTTTATTATGTAAACTTTCCTGAGGTTGCTGTGAGCTGCTTTGAGCATGGTTAACTGTGATAAAAGTGACACACAAATAAAATGAGGTGGATGAGCAACCTCATTTTAGGGAGGTGAGCCTAGTGGGTGCTGTGTGATTAGAGGGCACTGGGGTACTGGATGAATGGCTAAGCAGCACTTCAGAGCATGAGGAGAAGGAGTGTTTGGAGTGCTTTATATTCCTTATTTTAGTACTTATCACAACAGTCAATGCAAGATCTGTGGCATTCACATAGTGCAGATAGCATGGAGACACAGGCTAAGTAGAGAATGGCTTGCTTAAGACTAGGTACTGAACACATGGCAGAATCATTTGAACTAGGAAGTTTTCCCGAGCACAATTCAAAGTGTTGGTGCTGACCTTTAAAGTCCTAAACGGCCTTGGCCCAGGATACCTGAAGGAGCGTCTCCTCCCCCATCGTTCAGCCTGGATCCTGAGGCCCTCCTCTGAGGGTCTTCTGGTGGTTCCCTCACTGCGATAAGCAAGGTTACAGGGAACCAGGCAAAGGGCCTTCTCGGTAGTGGCGCCCTCCCTGTGGAACATCCTTCCTTCAGCTATCAAGGAAATAACTATCTGACTTTTAGAAGACATCTGAAGGCAACCCTGTTTAGGGGAGTTTTTAATGTTTGATGTTTTATCGTGTTTTTAATATTCTGTTGGGAGCCACCCAGAGTGGCTGGGGAAACCCAGCCAGATGGGTGGGGTATAAATAATAAAAATATTATTATTATTATTATTATTATTATTATTATTATTATTATTATTTCACACCTCACCTCACTCTATATCCAGCACAGTCCCACTGTTGGTTTGGGAAGTGGTGTACACACATCCACAATCCACATCTATCCTGTTATTGCTTATGAAATATTGCATTTTGATGCTGTTTCCCCCCAAACCAACTTTGATTCAAACTGAGAAAAAGAACAACCTAGCTGTGTTAACTCAGTGTGTACATAGCCTATGAGTTAGCCCTAAGAGAAACTATTAATGACAATATAGCATCTTGTGCTAAGAGCTAATAAAACATGAAATGGACTAAGTCTGAAATCCTATACATCAGGGTAAGCAAACTTTTTCAGCAGGGGGCAGGTCCACTGTCCCTCAGACCTTGACTATATTTTTTGGGGCGAACTATATTTGGGGGGGGGGGTGATGCAAGAGCACCATGAACCCTGGTGGCTGCTTACCTGTGTTTTGCGAGCTGCAGGGGCTGCCGGTGGTGGCGGGACGATGAGCAGCACGCAAAATGGCTCCGGAGAGGTGCTGCTTAAAATGGCGGCCGTTCGAGAGCTGCTGCTGCTGGCACCAACAAAGCCCAGCCCCCTTCCTCCTCTAGGCAGGGCAGGGAGAAGCCAGGAGGAGGGAGGGAGGAGGCGCCACTGCCGGCGATGTGTGAGGAAGAGGGAGTGAAAGGGAAAGAACGCGCGTGCTGGCAATCCACGCAGCAATTCCCGGACCATCCGCGGGCCAGATCCAGAAGGCAATTGGGGCTGATCTGGCCCGCGGGCCTTAGTTTGCCTACCCATGCCATACATACTTACTTGGGTGCAAGCACTTTTGAATTCAATGGCTTACATCTGAGTAGACATATATAGGATTGCACTGCAAGTTACTTACTTAAACAACAGTGTGTGTGGTGGCAGGAGGTAGAGGTACTCAGGCGCTGGATTGTAAATTTATTTTTATTTTTAAAGACCTCTTCTTCCATGCCCCACACTCCTGCTTTCAATTTCTGCTGCGATCTGCTTCCTCTCATCATCTCTATTGTGGATGTCTGCACAGCATGCAGCATGCTGTTTGTGCTTATTAATGTTATATTACGACAGTCATTTCTGTATGCTGCTCTTCCAACCCCCAACCACCAGCTGTTGTGCCTTGGACAAGACTCCCCTTGTGCTAAGCTCTCTTTCCTCTCATCACTGCTATCTGTGCTAGTCTCTACTCTGATTTTCTAGCTGCTTGCCAGCTCTTTTTTACTGTCCATCTGTAGCTAGACTCTTTTCTTACCAGAGAGACAATAAAGGTAGGGGGCCAAACACATGTGAATAATGAAACAATGAAAACCCTCTCAGGCCTGCAGATGGGCTCCTGCCCCTTGGCTATAAATCCTTTTCACAGTGAATCTTGGAGCTGCAGAACAAGAGCAGAGAAACCTTCAGGGCCTGCCCTAGCCAAAAAAAGCAGCCCTCCCTGTTCCTCATGTTAAAAAGAACCCACATATGGACTATACAAAGGAATATAAGCCTCGCTACCCCCCTCCTCTCCCCCCTCTTCTTCCCCAAACTTATACTGTACTCAACACTAATGTCACAACAAATGTAGCTGATTTGTAAGAATGACTGTACAACCTGAAAAGGAGACAAGGCATGTACTTTTGTAAACCAAGAAAATCTTTAATAAAAATTAAATTTTTAAAAAAGAACAATGGCTATTTTAGAAATAGGAATCCAGCTTTCCTGTGTGATACAGGGAAGGAAGGAAGGTTTTGTGCAACAGTGGTGGTAGTGATTCATGAGATAGGAATTGATTTTGTAGAACTGATTGAGATGGGGATTGATCTACAGTGATGGCAATGTTATTTGCAAAGAGAAAATGGAATCTCTTATACATTAATGTATAGATACCTATAAAATGCTCAGTGTTTATTTTATTGAGCAAGGAGATTACTGCTTTGCGAATGTGATTGATTGAATAATGGTGGTGGGGTGGAGATTGGAGGGGTGCAGAGATCTGAACAGGGAAAATATTTTGCTTAGTTGCAATAATTCCCCTATGTTCCTCTGGGATTTAGTATCAAGATGTTCATAGTAACTTTATTGAAAAGGATTTCATGGAGAGGGAGCTATATACTTTATTTAAAATATTTCTATCCGCTTTTAGGTCTGTTGAGGGCCAACAGTAGAAGTAGCATCCCCCACCCTAGAAACTAGCTGTGGTCAGTGTCACAGCTGTTTAATGCACATCATGAGGAATGATTTAACCTGAAGAAAAACGGTAAGGCTCAGCAACAGCCATATATGCATTACTCTTTGCCATTGTTTTATACTTTGTTATTATTCTGTATATGGTTCTGTATTTATGTAATCCTTCTTGAGATGTTAGCTACCAAAAAGTCAGCTGATAAATATTTTTAAGTAAGTAAGGTAAAATAAAATAAAATAAAATAATAAAATAAAAGGGCATTTTCCCTGGTGGTGCCCCATCTATGCCTTGCCCTCCCCAAGAAGGTTCACCTGGCACCTATGTTGTTTTCATTTTTGTACCAAGTAAAGACATTTCTAGAGACCCAGGTGGCGCTGTGGGTTAAACCACAGAGCCTAGGGCAGTGATGGCTAACCTTGACACCCCAGATGTTTTGGAACTACAACTCCCATCATCCCTAGCTAACAGGATCAGTGGTCAGGGATGATGGGAGTTGTAGTCCCAAAACATCTGGAGTGTCAAGGTTAGCCATCACTGGCCTAGGGCTTGCTGATCAGAAGATTGGCGGTTCGAATCCCTGCGACGGGGTGAGCGACGGTCCCAGTTCCTGCCCACCTAGCAGTTCGAAAGCACATCAAAGTGCAAGTAGATAAATAGGAACCACTCTGGCGGGAAGTTAAACGGCGTTTCTGTGTGCTGCTCTGGTTCGCCAGAAGCGGCTTAGTCATGCTGGTCACATGACCCGGAAGCTGTACGCCGGCTCTTGGCCAATAAAGCGAGATGAGCGCCGCAACCCCAGAGTTGGACACGACTGGACCACGTCAGGGGTCCCTTTACCTTTTTAAAGACATTTCTGTTCTCAGTCTTTTAACTTCATTTTTTTTGGATTTTGTACTAAAGCTGGCCCTTTTGGCTTGTGTTTATGCAAACCTGTAAGCTATTGTTCCATACTGTTTGAATATTTTTTATTGTTGGGGTTTTATTATTATTTTATTGGTTTTAGTTTGTTGTGAACTGCCTAGAGAGACACAATTGAATAGGTTGCATAAAAGTAGAAATGCTAAGGTCTAATTTATCTGTTTAAATTTTAGATTCTTACACATACAACACACACATATTATTCAATTATGCTACAATATTTTAATCCTTTGTATGGTTAAGATTTTTTAAATAAAATCAAACATTTACCAGAAATCTGTTGTGAAAAATAATTTGACTCTTAGCTTAAGTTTATAGCTGCCACATTATTATATGTAATAATCATTTGTTTCTCACTTATTGTTTTTGACATCAATAACAAAAGGCACAAAACGCTTCATTCTTGCTGGGTGAGTTAACACATGGGGCCTGGTCTAAAGCAATCAGTCCATAACGCTACTGCAAATTGAGATGAGAGGAGCTGCCTAAAGGGAATTGAAATTAGCTAAGACATGCTGTTGTTGCCATCTATGAAGATCAGGGGAGGGATGCAAGGGGAGAGGTGAACCAACACATTGGCAGAGATTCCAATGTGAACCAACACAGTCATTTGAAAAGGATTGCCAGAGGACTAAAGGCTTTTCTGGCCCAAGCTGTCAGACCTCATGTCACATTAATGCAGTTGGCTGAAAGAAAGTGGGTACTAGGAATAAAGAGGATATAGGAATAAAGTCCTCCATTAGCAGGTATATTTTGCTTTTCCTCCTTCAGTTGCCATGTTACTACACTGGCTGAGACATAAACTTCCTATTCTGTAAGGAGGAGGAGGAGGAGGTGGAGGAGGAGGAGAAGAAGAAGAAGAAGTCTGTTGATTCTTCTTGATCCCTTAGCAGCTTTTGATACAATCAACAATGGCATTTGCCTGGATTGGCTCTGTGGGTTGTTCCACCCCTACCTGCAGGGCCAGTTCCAGAAAGCAGCATTGGGTGACTACTTCTTGGCTCCTTGGCGCTTGCTCTGTGCAATTTCACAGAATACCACCTTGTCCCAAATGCTTTTTCAACATCTATATGGAGCCACTGGGGGACGCGGGTGGAGCTGTGGGTTAAACCACAGAGCCTAGGGCTTGCTGATCAGAAGGTCGGCGGTTCGAATCCCCGCAACGGGGTGAGCTCCTGTTGCTCGGTCCCAGCTCCTGCCCACTCAGCAGTTCGAAAGCACATCAAAAGTGCAAGTAGATAAATAGGTACTGCTCCGGCGGGAAGGTAAACGGCGTTTCCGTGTGCTGTTCTGGTTCGCCAGAAGCAGCTTTGTCATGCTGGCCACATGATCCAGAAGCTGTACGCTTGGCCAGTAACGCAAGATGAGCGCCGCAACCCCAGAGTCGGTCACGACTGGACCTAATGGTCAGGGGTCCCTTTACCTTTATGGAGCCACTGGAGCTATCATTAGGGAATTTAGAGCTAAGTGTCATCAGTACACTGTTTATAACCAGGAGTATTTCTCTATCTCATCTGAGTCAGGTGTGGCTGTGCAAATCCTAGATCTTAAAGCAGCATTGGGAGGGACAAGGGCCAATAAGCTGGAGCTAAATCCAGGAAAGAATGATGCTGTGGGTGGGCAGCTTCCAAGCTCAGGAATCAAGAGTTTGCCTGTTCTGGCTGAGGTTGTAGTCTCCCTAAAGCACAGGTGTCAAGGACAAGGCCCGCGGGCCAAATGCGGCCCGCGAGACCTCGTCATGTGGCCCGTGAGCGTGCGCTGATTGGCGGTGGGCGGCGAAGGTCAGCGCGCGCGAGAGGAAGGGAGCAGAGGGGTTTTTTTCCCGGGCCGTTTTGGCCCAGCGCGGCTTTTTGCCGCGTCGGGGGTGCCCCGCGCGGCTTTCTGCCGCCTCAGGGAAGCCTCCCGCACCAATTTTTCCTTGCCAGGGGAACCGGCAAGGCTTTTTTTCTTCGGGCCGTTTTGGCCCAGGGCGGCTTTTTGCCGCGTCGGGGGTGCTCCGCGCGGCTTTCTGCCGCCTCAGGGAAGCCCCCCGCACCATTTTTGCCTTGCCGGGGGAAGCCGGCAAGGTTTTTTTTTTCCGGCCGTTTTGGCCCAGCGCGGCTTTTTGCCGCCTCGGGGGTGCCCCGCGCGGCTTTCTGCCGCCTCAGGGAAGCCCCCCGCACCAATTTTTCCTTCCCGGCAAGGCTTTTTTCTTCGGGCCGTTTGGGCCCAGGGCGGCTTTTTGCAGCGTCGGAGGTGCTCCGCGCGGCTTTCTGCCGCCTCAGGGAAGCCCCCCGCACCATTTTTGCCTTGCCGGGGGAAGCCGGCAAGGTTGGTTTTTTTCAGCCGTTTTGGCCCAGCGCGGCTTTTTGCCGCGTCGGGGGTGCTCCGCGCGGCTTTCTGCCGCCTCAGGGAAGCCCCCCGCACCAATTTTTCCTTGCCGGGGATTTGGAGGGGGGATTTTTTCTTAGGGGGATCCCGGCAAGGCTTTTTTCTTCGGGCCGTTTTGGCCCAGGGCGGCTTTTTGCCGCGTCGGGGGTGCTCCGCGCGGCTTTCTGCCGCCTCAGAGAAGCCCCCCGCACCATTTTTGCCTTGCCGTGGGAACCCGGCAAGGCTTTTTTCTTCGGGCCGTTTTGGCCCAGCGCGGCTTTTTGCCGCCTCGGGGGTGCCCCGCGCGGCTTTCTGCCGCGTCGGGGAAGCCCCCCGCACCAGCCTGCTGATCCCACCACCACCCCGCGCTGCGCCAATCCCTGCGAACAGCAGGCAGCGGTGGAGGGGGGGGAGAATGAGCAGCATCTCCTCCGCTACAGCGGAGACGTTTCTTGCTCCTCCCGGCCGCCCCCCCTTGCAAAAGCCTTCTTTTGCGGGTGGGGGGGGGGGTGGAGAAGCAAGCAACATGCCCTCTGCTACAGCAGAGGAGACGTTTCTTGCTCCTCCCGGCCGCCCCCCCTCGCAAAAGCCTTCTTTTGCGGGTGGGGGGGGGTGGAGAAGCAAGCAACATGCCCTCTGCTACAGCGGAGGAGACGTTTCTTGCTCCTCCCGGCCGCCCCCCCCCTCGCAAAAGCCTTCTTTTGCGGGTGGGGGGGGTGGAGAAGCAAGCAACATGCCCTCTGCTACAGCGGAGGAGACGTTTCTTGCTCCTCCCGGCCGCCCCCCCCTCGCAAAAGCCTTCTTTTGCGGGTGGGGGGGGTGGAGAAGCAAGCAGCATCTTCCCTCTCTCCTCTCTCTCTTTCACTCCTTCCTTCCTTCCTTCCTTCCTTCCTTCCTTCCTTCTCTCTCTCTCTCTCTCCCTTTATCTTTCTTTCTTTCTTTCTTTCTTTCTTTCTTTCCTTCCTTCCTTCCTTCCATCCATCCATCCATCTATCTCTCTTTCTCACCCCTTCTTTCTTTCCTTCTTTCCTTCCTTCCTTCTCTCTCTCTTCCCTCCCTCCCTCCCTCCCTCCCAGCCTTTTAGAGGAGGAAAACCAGAAAAAAATATTTTTTCCACACAGTGGAGAGGGGGAGGGCAGCCCTTTGAGGGTCACCGGCCCTTTGAGGGTGACCAAACTGCTGATGCGGCCCCCGATGAATTTGAGTTTGACACCCCTGCCCTAAAGGATCAGATATGCAGTCTGGAGATAGTCTTCCATTCATCACTCTTGCTGGAAGCTCTGGTGAGCTTAGCAGCCAGGAATACCCTTCATCAGTTTTGGCTTACCACAATGATCCATATATTGGTAGCCTCAAGACGGATTATTGCAATGTACTTTATGTAGGGGATTTCCTTAAGGTTGGCCCTGAAGCTGCAACTGGTGCAGAACTTGGTGGTTTGGTTGCTGTGGATATTTACATTTTTGCTGTTCAAGGAGCTGCATTGGTAGCCAACTTGCTACTGATCCAGATTTAAGGTGTTGCTATTAACATATAAGGGCCCAGTTACCTGAGAAAACACCTTCTTCCACATAGGCCTGAGCTCTGCAGATCTAAACTTCCAGGCTCCTTCACCACCTGTGAAGGTATGTACTGTAGCCACCAGGGGGCAGGCCTTTTCTACTGTGGTGCCCATCATTACCCATGTCTTGGTTGAACTTTTATTAACAGACTTTTCGTGAAGATTTTAATTGACTTGCTTATGCTACCAAGGGTGCTGTACTGTTGTAAATGGATTTTTAATGTACTGTAAATTTGGGTTTTAATTTTTGTGTTTTTGTTTTGGTATTCTTGTTGCACACCATCCTGTGCTGTTGTTTCTAATGAAGTATATAAATGCTTTTAATAATAAATAATTGTGACAGAGAAGTCCAGGGCTGTTAAAATGATTTATCAGCTGGCTTTGTCCAAGGACAGTTGTGCTTAACACAGAAGGTCTTATAGTTACTGCTGGTACATAAATAAGCAGGTAATGCATAAATAAAAGATACATGTCTCTTGTCCCATAGAAGTTGTATCAGAAAGAATATTTCCACCAGCTGTATGCTTCTTCCATCATTCAAAGTTCCGTGGTAAATGCATAAGCTGCACCTGGTGGAATTTTCCCTTCCAGCTATATTATACCAACAAACATATATATGCACATTAAAAATGGGGCTGCTACATGCCAGTGGTGTCATGCAGTGATGTCCTATGCATGCTTACTCAGAGTTGTTCAACTGTAAGTATACACAAGATTGCAACCTAAGTACCACTATTTCAGAGAAGCTAGATAATTTACCCTCATACCACGATTTCCAAAAGTGCTCTGGTGGGACAATCTTGCTTTTAAACATTTTGATAATCCGTACTGTATCATTTAATGATTGTGTGGAAACTGCAGAGGAATCCAGGATCAAACTCATTATAATAAAAATAAACTTTGGACCTTTGCTGCAGCAGCTGCTAAATTGTAGAATCTTCCCCACATCCTCTGACCAGGGAAATTTGGCAAGCCCACTTTCCTTGTGCTTTCAATGTTATTAACCTGGATACATTCACATGATTTAAAGGATTTAAGCTATGCTGTTATGCTGGGCTATTTTATTGTTATTGATGGGTTTGTTTGTTTTTTGCTTTATTCTTTAATCCTAAAAGTTGGGATATAGATAAAAAGATAGTTCAATACCCACCTACCCTTGTTTTATGGAATCCAAGGGGGATTTTCCAGCCAGTGTGACTAGCACTCCTGGTGAGGTCCTGGTCTTGTTGTGGAATAATGAGACAAGTAGACATTGACACAATCACTCCTAAATGTGTGCTCTAAGTGCAAGGAGTCTGAGAGGATCCTGGCTTTCTTAGGGACTATGAGCAATGAAATGGGCTTGTACTGTAAATGTCTAAAGATTGGGTGACCTACAACAGCTGAGATCTCTTCATTCCATCTGAATCAGGGAAGTCTGTGCAAGTGTTTGACAGATGCCTGGAGGCAGTGGTGATCCAATAAACTGAGGCTGAATTCTGATAAGATAGAGACACTATGGATAGGAGACTCTGTTCAGGAATTAGGGAGATGGCCTGTTCTGGATGGGGCTGAAGGAACAGCTACATAGCTTAGGGCTATCCTCAATTCAAAGCTGTCGCTAGAGGCACAGGTGGCCTTGGTAGAAACAAGTTTGTTTGTCATCTGTGACTGTTCCTGGACAGGGATGGCCTAGCCTCAGTTATCTATGCTGTAATAATGTTATGAATGGATTATTCAATGCACTCTATGTTGGGCTGCCCTTGAAGATGGTTCAGAGGCTGCAGCTTGTGCAGACTGTGGTTAACCAGCAGTTAAGAAGGGCAGCTAATAATAATAATAATAATAATTTTTTATTTGTACCCCGCCCATCTGGCCGGGTCCCCCCAGCCACTCTGGGCGGCTTCCAACAAATATTAAAATACATCAAAATCACAAATTAAAAACTTCCCTAAACAGGGCTGCCTTCAGGTATTTTCTGTATGTAGGATAGCTGTTGATCCCTTTAACCTCTGCTGGGAGGGCGTTCCACAGGGTGGGCTCCCTGTGCTAGATGAGATCACATAACACTGACATAACACTGACAACATTGCTGTGACTGTCCTCTTCCCAACCCCCTTTCTCACTTCCTACTCTCCCAGTTACTCCCACTGTTCCACTTATTAGGCAGCAGCAAGAGTGTGTTCATTTTCTCTGTCTCTCTTTTTCTGGACAGGTGGGTGCTGTCTGCAAGTGTCCACTATGAAATACCTCTGAGCCCAAATGGGGCCAAGAGCATTCTGGGGATATTAGCATGCTGGTGGTTGGAGGTCAGCACTTTGCTTTGAAGTGAGCCCAACTCCAAGAGGTGCTTTTTTTTTTTAAGGAAGACACAGGGAGCCTCAGCTGGCATCTGTAGGCCCCAGGCTTACAACAACTGCTCCAATTCACCAGACATTTCTCCATAAAATATAACAAGTGGCAGTTAAACTTCACCCTTGGAATCATTTACCTTGGGCCCTGAATCTATGATGCACAAGAGCTGCAGTAAATTTGAATAGGAGGGAAAACATCTTGTAAACTAACTCACCTTTATGATTTAATTTTTTCCTTCATATTTATAAGTGAGCTGTCTGCTTCAGCTTTTGTTTTCTGTCTTGAGGCCAGAAAATTTCTGTAAACATGAAAGACTGCGCTTATTTATTTATTTATTTATAATCAGCCCGAGAAAGAATCCCATTTGACACAAGTTTGAATCCAACATTCTAATAACTGGTTTTAATAACTGATCCTAATAAAAGAATTACCGTACCTATTTTTCAAGAAAGGGCTGTATCCACAGGAAAGCTGTAACTGGGGCTTTGATGTTTTATTCACAGCCATGCACAAAGAGAAAAGATGTTGCAAGATGTTGCTTGCTTTGAAAAGCAGCTTGTCTTTTCAGTGGTCAATGTCTTAGGACCACTTTTAATTTATTACTCAGCAGTAACACTAAATGCACACGTGCAGCATAGAGCCATATCCATGCATGCTTTACATTTTAATGTATGCCTTGAAATTTGTGTGTGCATGTTAAAAGGCACTATCTTAATCAGCTTCCATTAGATGCTACTTCTTCTCTGAGACAAATGCAGCTACCAAGACAAGATAAATTAAGGGACTGCCTATGCAAATAATTTAGCTAGCTTCCTCTGTGAAGGGAAAAGCACAGCAGCTGTGACATGATTCCAAAGCCGGCACATTTCCAAAACACACAGAGAGAGCCCAATAACAGTAAACCAAGTCCATGTCAGAAGAAAAAGATACATAACCCAGAATGAACCGAGATGTCTGCATATAGAAGTGATAGGACTGTGGATAACCAACCTTTAATTCTTAAAAGAACACTTTCCCCCTCAATATATAATTTGGGAATGTTAACTGATATTTTAAATCTGACAATCAGCAACGTAAATACATGGATAGCTGACAGTGATTAAAATAATGAAGTATGTTTTGTTTCTTTTAAACAGATTTATTTCCTTTTAGATTTTTAAAAATTGTTTTTAAGTTTCATTCATTTGATTTTTCCCCCTTACGTTTTTAATATTTTGTTGGGAGCCATCCAGAGTGGCTGGGGCAGCCCAGTCAGATGGGTGGTATATAAATATAATTATTGTTATTATTGTTCTTGTTGATTCAAGTGCAGTATTGAGCACCTGCTGAAATTTCACCAATTGAAATGAATAAGGCTTGAAACTGCTTAACTTCAGCTGGATCAAGATCATGAGTTTTAATTATAGGTACTGTAGAGCTGCATGGCTCTGTTCCACAATATGCATGGTTTTGCTTCAGTTGAAACAGCACAAATCACTGTTTGTGAAAGATGAAACAACTTCTCTGGATCAACCCATTAGTCCTAATGCACACAAACCAACTCAAATCAAGTGCTTCAGCATAACTGGACTTAGGATAACAGTCTCTGTTTTGGGACACCAATCATCCTTCTACTCCTTTATGGGTCAGCAGTTACCTTGTTCTGTAAAATTTAATTTCTGGCATGTAATTTATCTACAGATTTAAGAGATTATGCTTCTACCTCAGATAACCTCTGCTCAGCATAGAAGCCTAGTCCTTGCTACAGACCTCCCTGAAGAGAAAAGTCTGCTCAGTGTCACTAGGGATAATGAGACAAATACCTTTTTAAACCCTGCAGCTCTTATCTTTTTGCTTATCTGCTTTCGGTAATCAGATTCTCCAAGTCTGCTACTGTAAATCAACCTGTACTGTTGACAGCAAAGAAGCTTGTTGCTACATAGCTAGCAAACTACCGGTAGGTCCTGCAATAGCTGTCATTTTGAAGAGGAAAATAGCTGGTTTCCACCAAAGGTTCTGGAAGGGGGAGACAATTCCAGGAAGATTTGAAACATCGCTTAGAGTTGTATTCAGTTGAGTCTTGCTCAGACCCATTGAAATTGATTAACCTAAGTTAGTCATGTCCATTAACTTCAGTGGATCTACTCTGAGTAGGACTAGCATTGTAGGACTAGCATTGATTACCACCCATAATGTTTGCATTTCCAAAATAGCAAAAGAGGCTTAGTTAAAACTGTTAAATGACCAATTCCTAATATTGTGTTTAGATTTTGTGCTGTCACTATGCAGTGGTGCTCCCCCCCCCATTTCCTTCTGAAAGTAGGGCAGGCATATTTTTTTTCTTGACTATTTTCTGTTTTTTTAATTAAAAAAAACCCACAAATGATAAAGAAACAGAACATCATACAAACAGCAAGAATAGCCCACCGGAACTCAGAATTTTAAAACCATTACATGGGTAATTCCGCCCCCCCAGTCAGTAACCAGAGTTCTGACCATAGGATGTTATCTATCTCCTCCCTTCCAACTCTATGCCTATGAGGTGTGTAGCCTACAGGTTTGCAGCAGCAAAGAACACTGCTGCTGCAAAGCTATGCTATGTACACTTTCCTGGGAGTGGTTTAATGGAATACAGTAGGACTTACTGGGCAAACATACATAGAACTGTACTGTATAAACAGTAAAGAGACTATATAATGACTTTGATAGAACTGCCACCAGCTTTCTCTCAAAACAGGAAAGAGACCAAGTTTGAGTTGAAGTACCATATTTCCTATGGATTAAGATTAAGGCTCATTTTCCCCCCTGAAACCACCCAACTCTTCAAACCATACTTTTAAAGGCTACTGATAACATTGGTACTGTAATGTATGGCTCACAACATTTTTATGGTGTGGGAAATTCCATTTCCATTCAGAACAAGATAATCCTTCATGAAAAGCAATCTAGTTTAATACAATGAAACTGAATTTCCAATGCTGGCAGAGAATTAAGGTATTTAGAAAATAAAAGTATGTGCATGCCGCCTAATAATTTATTTGGCAGAGTGTAATCAGGTCTTGAAAAAAACTGGAGGGGAACATGTGATGGAGAGAATGTGTGTGTGCAGTTACTTTTCCCTGCCTCCTGATCTCCAATTTGCATGTATTGAAATTATCCTAGTTGGTCATGATGCTGTAATTACTAGTTTGGCCCTTGAACTAAGTAAATATCTATTATGTAAACAATGTCCTTATACTGTCTTAGTCTAAGGAGATGGTGGGCCAAGATAGCATAGCAAGAAGGCAGGAAGGATACAGATATGCTAAATGGGGTTTTTGATGGCTCATTTGCCTCTATACTAACAAACTCACTTGAAATAAAGCTCTTTGTCTCTTGACTCAGCTCCAGTTAGCTATCAATAAGGCTGGCTTCACAGACAAGAGATTTGGACAGAATTTGTTCGCACTAAATTAATAGTACAATGATGCCACCTGCTATCAAAACTTGGATAAAGACAGTGCTTGGCAGGCCCTTTAAAGTGAAATGTCCTGTAATTCTTCTGCTACAACAGAAAGAGATCTCGTCTTACAGAAAGACTGCACTCAGAACACACCCTACTTCTTGATCTTCAAGTTCATGAGGGATCAAGTGTGTGCAGTCCCATGTTGCTTTGGTTCTATAGTTCGCTTCTGCTAGGTCACCTAAAATTTCTGTAGTAACCCTGGATCTGAGGGTCACTTCCCAAGGGTGGGAAGAGACCAGCAACAACTCCTATTTGCCAAGAGGCTGAGGAGGAGGAGACAGATCTGGCTTCCAAGGGGCGTGCGGCAACAGCAGCAGCAGGCAATGAATTATTTGGAGCCAGAATTTGCTGCCCCTGTGGATCTTGCCATCTAAAGTGGTCCCCTCAACTTGCCTCATGGGTGGGCCGGCCCTGAACCCTACACAAAACAGAAGACATGATAACATGTCTAGGCATGAGCGTCAAATTTTCAGACACCCTGGATTTTCCCAGTAATTCTCCTGGCTCCATGGAAATGAATATGATCCACCAATCTCAGGTATCGTATTGCACAGAATGGAAAAAGCTAATTAACTTTTGCCTTCAAAATCTTTACTGCATCATGTTTACAGTTACCAAAAAGTCAGACAAGGAGAAAGGTACAGTATATATCCTTTGCTATGCAAAACTACGAGCCCACTCATCTATTCCTACCCTTTGCCTTCTCAGCAAATGCATGCTATCTCAGAAAATGCATGTTTACTGCAGGGCTCAAATCTCCATTTACCAATGATGTTCACTGGGTGACCTTGGGCCAGTCACCATATCTCAGCCTACTCTACTCCATAGAGTTGTTGTGATGATAAAATGGAGAGGGGGAGAACCATGTACGCCAACTTAAGCTACTTGGAAGAAAAGTGGGGTATAAATGTAATACAGTAATAGAAATCAGGATGAATTTTAACAGGGAGAAATGTAAAGTACTACACTTGGGCAAAAAAAATGAAAGGCACAAATACAGGATGGGTGATACCTGGCTTGAGAGCAGTACAAGTGAAAAGGATCTAGGAGTCTTGGTAGACCACAAACTTGACATGAGTCAACAGTGTGATGCAGCAGCTAAAAAAGCCAATGCAATTCTGGGCTGCATCAATAGGAGTATAGCATCTAGATCAAGGGAAGTAATAGTACCACTGTATTCCGCTCTGGTCAGACCTCACCTGGAATACTGTGTCCAGTTCTGGGCACCACAGTTCAAGAAGGATATTGACAAGCTGGAACGTGTCCAGAGGAGGGCAACCAAAATGGTCAAAGGCCTGGAAACGATGCCTTATGAGGAACGGCTTAGGGAGCTGGGTATGTTTAGCCTGGAGAAGAGAAGGTTAAGGGGTGATATGATAGCCATGTTCAAATATATAAAAGGATGTCATATAGAGGAGGGAGAAAGGTTGTTTTCTGCTGCTCCAGAGAAGCGGACACGGAGCAATGGATTCAAACTACAAGAAAGAAGATTCCACCTAAACATTAGGAAGAATTTCTTGACAGTAAGAGCTGTTCGACAGTGGAATTTGCTGCCAAGGAGTGTGGTGGAGTCTCCTTCTTTGGAGGTCTTTAAGCAGAGGCTTGACAGCCACCTGTCAGGAATGCTTTGATGGTGTTTCCTGCTTGGCAGGGGGTTGGACTGGATGGCCCTTGTGGTCTCTTCCAACTCTATGATTCTATGATTCTATGAAATCATTCTTTATTATTATATTCATATCCCACCTTTTCTCCAAGGAGCTCAAGGTGCCATACATGGGTCTCCCCCTGAGTCTGTCAGCATAAAATTATTGGTATTTGTCTTCACACACCCACACAGGCAGTCTAAGGTTCCAACAAAAACCCACTCACTTTTTCCAACTACAATCCAGAGGTGCACTGATTCACAATAGATCCACACAATCTGAATCATACTTTTAGAGTCTGGACTGAATTAGCAGCACTGCCAATGCCATGTTAGACCCACACCACACTGGGTAAACCATTGGACTGGCAGGAGCCATTTATGATCATGATGATAAAGCCTTCATCCTTCACTCATTCTTAGTTAGTGACATGCAATAATAGGTATGTACCACCAGATTAAAAACCAGTAAGAACTGTTGTGCTTGCATTGCTCGCATAAACACTCTTAGGGTAGAAATGCACATTAGAAGACAGGACTTCCTCAGAAAATGTGCTGAATTATCCTGCTCCCACTCTGTAAACAATGTCCTGTTTCCCGACAGAGTTATCTTAAGCACTTCCCTGCATCTGCCAGTGACTTTCATTTGTGTGAAGTGAGACTGCGGAAATGGAGAGGGTAATGATGTCTGGACAGAAATTATACTACATCATAGAATCATACCGTCTTTCCCCCTTTTTAAGACACCGTCTTATAATTTTTTTCCCTCAAAAAAACACAGGGTGGCTTATTTTCGGGGGATGTCTTACTTTTATTACGTCAGTATGGTACGGTACAGCCTCCCCCTACGCGCTGAGCAGGCAGGGCAGAACTCCACAAGAGGCGCGTTTCCCCCCCCCCCGCGCCTCTCGCTGGTTCGCTGGCTCCCTGCACACACAGGAGGGGCTGAGGAGGCGACGGGAACAATGGTGGCACCACGGCTTACTTTTGGGGTACGTCTTACTTCTCACAATGGTAAAAAAACCCTGCCATGGCTTACTTTATGACTATGTATTAAAAAAGGGGAAACAGGGTAGAACTGTAAGTTGGAAGGGATTTGGAAAGTCATCTAGTCCAACCCCCTGCAATGCAGGAATCTCAACTAAAGCATCGATGACAGATGGCTATCCAACTTCTGCTTAAAAACCTACAATGAATGTCCACCACCTTCCGAGGGAGTCCATTCCACTGTTGAACAGTTTTTACCGTCAAAAAGTTCTTCCTGATGTTTAGTCGGAATCTCCTTTCTTTTAACTTGAAGCCATTGGTTTGGATACTAGCCTCTGGAGCAGGAGAAAACAAGCTTGCTTCATCTTCCATGTGACAGCCCTCAAATATTTGAAGATGGCTATCATATCTCCAGAGTACATGGCTGTCATGAGCCAGAGTCAGGAGTAGATCAGCAATAAAAAAACCGCTCGTGTCAGTGAAGTTAACTCTTTATTGAAAGCAGGGCCGCCTTAAGCTTATCTGGCGCCATGATGTAAGGATCCCTCCGGTGCCCCCACCCCCACGTTTCCCTCCGGGCGGGCAGCAGCTTGAGGGCGGCTCCTCCGGTGGGGTGGAGGCTCTGGGCGCAGCGCGACATGGCGGAGGCTGGCGAGGGTGGTTTAAAGCTCTGAAAGGAATGGGATAACTCAGGTGCTCTGTGGGCAGTTGTAATTTTTCTGCTCTGAAGCAGTTGTAACAACTACGTCTGAGTTGTAGGAATGAACACAACACATAGAATTTCATAGGTTGCATCAAGGTTATGTCTTGGACCAAAAAGTGGTAATACAAATGTATTTATATCAGTTAATATTAACAGCGAATCCACATGCTCATTTGATGCACTATGGATGCAATCCTATACTTGTTACACTAGATGAGAGGTAATGTGATATATTGGATGCCCCACTATGCCTGCACAACACTAGATGACAGATACAGCTGCACAAAGCTTCAGATATAATGGCGGGGCACTCTGTCAATGCAGATGTAGCATTGATGAATATTGTTAAATATGGAATAGCTAAAATAGGCTAGAGTCATGCTTAGAATAGTAGTGGCACAGGGAAGGAACTATTTGGAAATGGTTTGCATAAAGCATTTTGCCTCCAGAAAATCTGAAGAAATTGCTAACATATCTCACCTTGGGATGAGACACAAACATCAAACAACAAACTTGGCTTCACCTTCCCTTTTTTTCTATATCTTGCATATTATTTCCATTTTCTTCACTATTCCTTTCACAATATCCATTCAATCTAGCTGCTCATTTAGGTGCACTGAAATGCCCAGTTATGAAAGTACTATGTTGCTGCATTCATATTTTACTCAGCCTAGGAAAACAGTTTCCTGAACTTTTATCTATTTCATGCGTCAAAACATCTGGGCTCCAAATGTGTCATTGAAATCCTGTTTCCTTTGTTTCCTGTGACTGAACATTGACACTGTTGTCTCTGGGATTGCTTTCAGTGACCTAATCCAAAATTATTTTTTGTTAGATAAAGTAAAATGTATTTTTGAATTTTATCATATTACAGTTTACATTTTAAAATTAAAAAACAATGAGTAAATACAGCAGCAAATTAAAAACAATTTCAGCTAACAATTTAAAAAGCTTTTTCAGTGGTGATGCCAAAATAGTGGAAAACCTTTATGGATTTACTAGCTTCCTTTCCTTTTCTGTTTAGATCTTTTCTTAATACATTTTTATTTCAGAATTCCTATGTTTAATAATTTGTTGCTTTTAAACAGGCTGGGGAATCTCAAGTAGCAAAACAGGGCCAAATGTAAACAATTTAAACTTGGGTGACATGGTACCACATTCAAGTACTTTAAATAATATACAGGTAGTATACAGATATTTTCACTTGCCTTTCCTTGGAGAGCTGCTGCCAAATTAGGCAGTGCTTACCGTAGCTAGTAGAACAATAGCATGGCTCAGTCTAATTTATAAGGAAGTTTCTCACATCCTAATTGTGGGATTAGTCAGCAAATGTGACAGTGTCCACGTGGTAGAAAGATGATGCAACATGTCTTTAAAAGAAAAGAAAGGAAGTTGGGTCCTGCTTCACATACTTACAACTGAATGCTAAATGTGCATAAAAAGATTCAGAGTCACACTTGCCCTTTTATTTCCCTGAAGCAGATGTAAATGGTTCTCTTCTACAATCTTAGTTGGAGTATTGCATGTTGCTTTGTCAAAGGCAACGTACTGTAATTTCTTACCCACAGCATGCCCTGGTTCAAACACTCCCTTCTCATAGAATAGTCAGCTTGGAATAATCCCCTTTCTCCCAGTACCATTCATTCATTTATTTAGCATTATTTGTTTGGTTTGATTATTTATTTATATTAGTTGTTAATGTATTGTTTATTTATTCACACATCAATACTCAAGGCATAATGCATATATAACATTACCCATACGCACACAGGCAACTCCTGTTTTATTTTATTTCTTCCTCCCCTCCCACAATCCCAACTTCTAAAGGAATCCTTGTTAAAGGAAAGTAGCTACTCACTTATCACCTTCATGTGTTTTTGGTACCATTACATCTAATTTATATTCCTCCCCTCATCCCAGGGGCGTACCCAGGATCAAAACTAGGGGGGGGGGGAAGCCATGGTCGTTCAGGTTTGCTTTGAACGAACGCTGATCATTTTTGCTTCTGGGGGGGCCAGCTGCCTTCTAGGGGGGGGCAGCTGCCCCCTCTGCCCCCCCCTGGGTACGCCCATGCCTCATCCCCTTTTGATTTACCTCAGATATACCCAACTGAAGATATTTTTTATCAGTGTTGCATGCCCCTCCGCTGAAGAGAAAGAGCTGCTATCCCTGCGCAGGATAACACCTTAGAGATTAATCTTCCCCAACCTGGTGCCCTGCAGATGTGGCTGGATCAGATGAGTTTCTAGTCCAAATTATCTTGAGGGTGTGAAGGTTAAGGAAGGTTGCCTTAGATATTTCAACCCCCCCACCCCTTTCCCTCATCTTTTACTTCGGACCTGCCTGGCCTATATTTTATTTTGTCCTTACCGTGGTTTTTTTTTTAAAAAGCAATAAAAAACAACACGTGAGCCACCTTGTTGAAACGTAACAAATAATAGTAAGAAAACGTTTCACATTCACATTCCCCGCCCTCACAGCTCTTAATTTACCTCAGACCCGTGGTTCCCAATGTGGGGCACACGCCCCACATGGGGGCAACTTGATTTTTAAGGGGGGCAATTCGAGAATGAGTTATTAACAGTTAATGGCATTTTAGGCTTCATCCACGTGAATAGGGGTTCACTTTTTGAATAATAAGAATTATATGTCGCGGGGGATCAGGATTTTAGAGATGCTTAGGTGGGGCATGGCCAAAAAAAGGTTGGGAACCACTGCCTTACTGCCTTATTTATTTACGACAGCTCTTACCTTGGACCAAACTGCCTTTCCCCCTTCTTTTTTTAAACTGCACTCTCTTGCTAAGCTATTCCTTTTCAGCAGCCCCGAATAACCCCCCTTCCTCTCTCATCCGCTTTATGACTAGCTGAAGAAAGCGAACCCCTCTTGGCCGCCGCGCACTCCCAGAAGTGTTTCGGGTACCATTTTGCGTCTATTGTGCCTTCTCCCCTCCTTCCCGGGCGCTCATCTCCTCCGCCCGCCCTGAGCCCGCCTCTTTCTCCCTTTCCCGGCCTGTCCCTGTTGCGAGGGCGGGCCGAGCGGGGCCGGCAGAAGGGAGGCGGGCCCCGAGCAGAGCCGAACAGAAGAGAGCCTTTCTCTGCGAGGGAAGGAGGCGGAGGCGGCTCTTGTTTTCTTTCGCGGCAGACTTAGCTCAGCTGGGCTGAGGTGACCGGCTGGCCGCCTTGCCCCGCCGGGTGCCATGAGTGGGTCGGGGCTGCCCGGAGGCGGCGGCGGCGGGTCTGGGTTGCCTCCTCTGCCGAAGAGCCTGAGCGGCTTGTTGAATTCTTCTTCGAGCGGGGTCGGCCCGGGCGGAGCAGGCGGGCGCTGGCGGGACCTGGAGCGGCTCTACGCGCAGAAGTCCCGCATCCAGGACGAGCTGAGCCGCAGCGGAGGCGGCGGAGGGGGAAGAGGATCCCCGCGGCCGCCCAAGCCTCCCAACCTGGACGCCGCTTTGGCCTTGCTGCGGAAAGAGATGGTGAGCACACCACCCGCGAGTTTTTGCTCTCTCTTTTTTTGCGTGTTTGTGCTTGGTGCTAGTATTCCGCCCCACCCCCTTTTTAAAACTGCCCAATTTGAGTCCCGGGACCTGGCTCGAGAACATCGCCTCTGAGCGCGTGCAGAGTTCAATTCCGGCGCGTTTGCAGGCAGGCGCCGAGAGGCTGTTGGCGATTTCTGCTCCCCTCGCGTGCATGCCGGTACGATGCACACGGTGGAAAGGAAACCTTTTGTTTGTGGCATTGCAGGATTCGAGTTTTCATCCCAGCTCCTTGCGCGAAAAGGGCAAATGATCTACTGCGATAGCAAGAGGTGGCAGCACCCCAGTTGCTGGATCTGCTTCCCAAAGGAAGTGAGATTGGCCTCTTTTAGGTGGGCAACTGAGGGGGCAAGTCCGAAGTCCCCTTGTCTGTGAGTAAGCACCTGGGTGTGGCCAGTGCTTTCCCCCCCTGTGGATACGTAGGGGTACGCATACCCCCTAAAAACACTTTGTGAATCTAAGTTTGGCCTTATTGAGGGGCAGTATTTCAATATGAATAGAGTACCCCTAAACATTTTTAAAGAAAAAAAGCACTGGGTGTGGCTGGGGGGGGCAGCTGCCCCCAGTCAATAAAAATAAATAACTGAGGTTCTGCCTCCCCCCCCAACGAAAGGCCTGCCCCCCCCAAAAAAAATCCTGGCTATGCCCCCATCAGTAAGCACCATTCAATTCTGGGGAGATATGCTTAGGATTGTGCAGTAAGACACTTTTCCACCAAGCCCTTAGTGTTTACCTGTTGCAGACTCATTTTTTTGCTCTCTTCTTCTTACTTTAATACTGTTTTTAGTTGTAGAGTTTTTGATTCTTGTAAATTGCCTTTGGGGCTCCCTCTTAGGTACGAAAGGCCGTATATACGCATTTTTTAGGGATAAAGATATAAAATCTATTTTTAGATAGATTTAAAAGTCATAAAGGTGGAAACTGGAAGCTGTTTTGCTTATTAATCACTATGGCTACCTTAGCTGTGCTGAAGACATTGGGCAGACCCTGTGGAATTTTTATATTTATTTATTTACCCTTTGAACAGTTGTGCAACTGAGGAGTTCAAATGGAGAATTGCCAGGAGGTAAAGGGGGGTGGGGGTGGGCTGCCATTCCAGAATGACAAACCCAAAGGATGCATAGAGCTAGTTGTGCAATTCTTTGGGCCTCAGCCTGTGATGGTTACCCAAGTTGCAGTTAATGGATGCAAGACCTATCTAGGGATTGTGACTGAAACATTCCTCATGTGAGAGAGAAAAAGAAAAAGAAACTCAAATGAAAAGATTGGCAAACCCAAAAACAAACCCTCGATAGCATCTGAAGTATGTCACTATTATCTTCCCTTTTAAAACTCTTTTCTCATTCTGTCCTTCTCTTTATTTCCTTCTAAAATAAAGTACTGTACTTAAAAGCTATTTCCTCTAAAAATGATGTTGTTCATTCTTTCAGTTCCTCTACAAATTCTCTTTTAGTTAGAACTCATTTTTCATTCTGCACTCCTCTAGTCTGGTAGTTGCATATTGTACAAGCACACACCTGTTCTTTATATTCACTATTTGGATTAGAAGTGTTTTGTTCTGTTTCATAAAGTGGAATGTGACTTCTAGTAGGCAGGCTGCTTCTTTTCCACCTTTGACTTGTCTTCCGAAATGTAGGTTAATTGGCTTAATGGGCTTTTACTTTGCACAGGATTGGTACCTGGGCTGTGCACCAGATTGCTTACAGTAGCAGATTCACATTGGTTTTTAAATGCAACTAAAAACTACAGTGCTTCAAATATTGTTACACTAGTAGATCATGTAAGCAAACAAAGTATGGGCTAGTTTCATTTTGAATATCAAGCATGGCTTTTTGTCTTATAAACCTATAAATCAAGTTAAGAATGAATCCTTTCAATGTCCCAGAAAAGCTTTTGCAAAACCCACAATCTAAAAGGTTTTCCCATTTTAAGTGGTACACATATGCCTTTAATGAGACAATGATTGTGAAACATGATTGAATTATTAAGTATGCAAAACTTTTCCTTTGGATCCGTAACATGAAACTTCCAAAGGCAGCAGAGATCTATGCCTGTCTGGCACACCCCTGATTAAGTAATCTGGAGCTATCTTTTTTCCTGCTGTAGGAAGGAAGCTGCAATGGTTGACAAGTTTTTGTAGAATTAGGATGTCAGCTCATGAATACGCACAGCGTGTGATCACTCTAAATCTGGCTATTTTAAGATGTGATTAAAAGGTATTTTCTCTTTGCAGCATTTGTGGGATAGTGCTGCTGTCAATCTGCACATGGTCCTTGGAAATAGAACATGAAAGCATCATAGCATTGTCTAGCTCGGGCCATATGTGGTGTATGTATAGCGCACTGTAAGTTAGGATCCCGTAAACTCCCTTCAGAAAACAGCAAAGTATCACTTTAAAATAGAGTATTAGAGTCAGACACCTTCTCTTACACATGTCCTCCTTGCATTCATGACAGTGCCCACCAATCACAATGTGGCATGCTAATGACACCCTCAGCTTAGCTGCACAAGGAAGAAATCATGTGTGGTGATGGTGAAACATCAACATCACCTTGCCCAACCACAGATAAGATGCAGCGAGGCAAACACATACTAGAGTGCCCTTATCACTGTGAACCACTCTGGTGCGTCCAGTCCAAATCCCATAACTGGGATCCCTGCAGGTGCCCTTGCACCATGCACATGGGCTGGAGATCAGCCTTTGGACAGGAAAACATACAGGAAGGATGGGCATTCCTGGCATATCACCCAGACTCACTTTGGCATGGTGAACCTTTGGCCTCCCCTTGGCAACCGTTCAGCCCCTGATGGGGAAAGAGTGCCTTTGTGAGAAAGAAAAGAGATATTTTGCATGGTAGGAGGAATGGAGATACTAGGTGGTGGCTGTGTAAACAGAGTAAGAAGAGCTGGGGCAGTGGATTTTAGCTCTCCATTAGCTTTAGTAGGAATGTTTTTAATTTACACACAGCCAAGCTTGGGAAAGCTTCGAAAACCTGTTGTTCCTCCTCCTGACACGCTGCCCATTTTTTATCACTGTGCTGGTGGAATTGCACCTCGTAAGTCTGGTGCTATGCCAGTGTCAATCCCCATCACCACTGTTTATCATCAGTAAGTGCAAAGAGACCGACTGGTATTTTGACACCCCTCTCATCGGCAGTACATGGTGCATAGCTTATTACTGTAAGTTTGTCTACTACAATTTGAAACTCTAGATATTCCTGACTTCACTAATGCCTTTCCTAGTCAGAAGATGTATTTATGGAATCTGGAGCCTGGCTGTGTGGTTTCTATTTAATGTTGAGATTATATCTCAAAGGTAAAAAACAAACAAACAAACCCTAATTAGATGGTATCACACCCTCCACCATAAATCTTACTTGTATCTTTTGGATAGAAAATGAAATTGTTCTGGTAAGAGATATAAACCCAATTGTTTAGATTGCTTTTTTGATGATACCTAGCCTGCATATTTGTCTTGCTCATCCTTCGCCCACTTTTACTTATAATTCTTAATCTTGCCACCCCCACAAATACCTGCAGTTGTTTTTTTACCTATGATTCATTTCTGTTTTCCTTATGAATAACTAGTTGAACTGTAACACGGCTAGCGTTGCAAGTTAGTTTTGCCCATTAGTGGGAAGTGAGTGTTTTGCTTTGAAGGGCAAGTGAGAAGTCATCACTAGATCCACCTTAAGGGAAGAAAAGCAAGCTTAATTTCTGGTAGTAATATCATTTTTGAAAGGCAGAATAAAATAATGTGCTATGATCTTAGACACTGCAATGCCTATGCTGTTTTTCTTTCTCTACTTTTGGGGGGGGGAGCCTGGCATGAGTTGTGTGAAAGGCAAGAATGAATGTGGTGAGGTGTTTGATTATATTCATATCATTTTCCTAAATGTCCTTGTGAAAAGCTGCCCGTATAAGATGAAGGTCGTTGCATTGTACACAGGTTGTACATTGACAATAAAGGTATTATTATTATATGGCTAAAAAACAGAAGTCCTATGGACCAAAAAGTTAAATATATTAAAAAGAACATTCATGGCATAGTGCAGATAATACAAAGTACTCTTGTCTTCCACATTCATTCAACTGTCCATTACTGTGTAGGAAGAAAGGAGGCAGGTAATATATGATGAAGTAAGCCCTGAAAGAAGTTCTGTAAAATGCTCAAAGACTCTTGTTATACCTTGGGCAGTTTCTGTATTTAATTCAAGAATTTAAGCGTTCAGAACAGCCTGGCTTTGTACTTTCTTTAAGCTACCCAGATTCTGATGGAGCAGAATGCTCTCTTTTAAAAATGCTTGTGTGAAAAGCTGGGAGTAAATAGGATGGAATTGTTGTAGTAGCTGGCTGCCCTCCACAAGTGTCATAGCAATCAAGCATCAAACTGAGGGTTCTTCAAAGGGCAGACACGCCCACCCAGGATTTTCTGGGCCCATGTGGATTAGGTATTTTACCTTACTTGTAAAAGAGGGCATACATTTGCATACGCTTTGTGTCATACGCAAATTTGTATTCTCTTTTGTGGGGTGAAGGACCATAAGACAAATCGGGGGCCATACAGGAATAACATGTCTGTCCACCAGAATGGGTGGTATCCAGCTGACTACTTCCATTTGTGCAAATAGTCCTCCCTTTCTTTTCCCCCTCCCCACTCCCCAAATTTGCTTTGGGAACCCCCAGAACAGATATGGGGTGTGTGAAAGGAGATGGGCGAGTTCTGGATTTCTATATAAGGAAAGGCATAACCTGTTAAATTACTGCTTGCCACATAGCTGTTAAAGGCACAAAAGCTCAGTTCTCACTCAATGCTAACCTTAAACCATGCAAAGAACTCATTCTTCCATGATTTGTAAACCACTTACGTTACTGTATAGCTGTCATCAATTAATCTTAGGCAAGCAATACCGCATTCAGTACAAGACCAGACATGGTGTTTCAGCTGGCTGGCAGTGGGGTCACAAGAGATTTTAAATTTACCATTATTTTGGTTCAGATGCCTATTCTTGGGTAAAGATTACATTGTTTTAAAGGAGGAGTGTCCTTTAGGAGCATATGTTGCAGCTATTTATTTATACCTAGTAAAAACTACAACAATATTACCAGCCAAGGTGAAACAGCTATCTGTTCTTTTCTTTTTTTAAGCAAAAAGGAGTAGTTGATCCTTTGTCATGAATATATTCATTTAAGTGTATTAAGTGCAGCACCTTGCTCTTAAGAATCCCCCCCGTTTCCTCCCCCCCACGAGTGGAAAAGCAATCACCTTCCATGTTGCTGCTACACCTCCCCAGCTTCATTTCTGTAAAAACAGAGGCACACACTTTAAAGAGATTAGAAAACACTGAACTACACTGCAGGGTTGTCATACAGTATTATCTTCCGCCTCCCCGCTGTCCAAGCAGTATCAGCACATCATCAAAACTTTTTTGCAAGGATGCCATAACCCACACTTTCCCAACCTCACCACACCCTCCCCCCGAAGCAATATGGATAGAGTAATGATGGGTTGTATTTATATTTGCATTGGTAGGATTTTTTTAAGTTTGCATACTCGGGGGGGGGGGATAAACTAGAGTTCAAAAGAGAAGGACTCCCTCTTTGCTGGTACTTTTTGCTTTGGGGTAGACATGTTGTTGCCCAATCACAGCTATGCTAAAATCCTGGATTTCTCAATTATTTTCTTTGTGCAACAACTACTTATTGACCAAGGAAGATGAACAGGACCCTCAGAATGAACCAGACAGTCCCTGGAGAACAGTTGAGTCATACAAGCACTAGAGAAGAAAGACCACAACAAGGCTTCAAAATGAATGTGGAAGTCTTTTCCCATCGACCCTTAATTTCTCAAGAGCACTTGTCAATCAGAGCTCTGTTTCATGCATTGGATTAAAAAAAAAAACACTGAAAGGCAGGAATAGTATCATATCTCACAAAGCGATTGCTTTGAATGGTACCTACACACTTTGCTTCATCATTTTCATTCTACAAGGGCTAAAGACAACCCCCCCCCCCCCTCAACCAATCAAATGGAAGTGTGGAGCCTGGGCCTGATGCAGCAGTCATCCCTGCACCAGTTTGTCAGAATTGGGTTCTGTTGATTTCCTATGAAGTAGAATTCAAAGCATATCCGGGGTGGGTGGGAGAGAACACTGAATGTTTCCTCAATTCATGCTTTCCTTCCCATGAAGTTGCTTCTCTCCGATATGGACACACTGACTAGAACCTTTCCCCAGGGGAGTAAAACACAAAAATGAGGGAGTTTCAGTCCCCCTTCTCCCACCAGTCCAAGGTGCACCTTAAACTATATTTATTTCCCCACTTTATAAGAAACTGGCAGTGACCCACTTCTGACACAGGTCTGTGCTCATCACATCTGGTTTCTCCTTAATGCAGCATCAGCCTATGGTTACATAGATCGTCTGCTATTAAAAAGGGCATGGTAACATGACTTAAGCATCAGGAATGTTTTGCCACGCTGCCTCCTGCATACTCCAGCTTCCCCCACAGCTGTTTCTTCCTTACTTCGGCAGGGTGGAATCTCCCTAGTAATTTAATTATCCTGCTCATATTGTGTAATTGTCAGGTACAACACTGATCTTCTGGGTGAAGTCATTGTGGGGAGCAAAATGTGCAAGCACCAGCATTTTAGAAGTAAAATTAAGCCATAAATACTAATATGTGTGTGTGTGTTCTCTTCTACAAGGTTGGTCTCCGGCAGCTAGATATGTCATTATTATGTCAACTATACTCCCTTTATGAGTCAATTCAAGAATATAAAGGTGCCTGCCAAGCTGTATCAAGTGCAGACTGTGCATATGCTCTGGAAAATGGCTTTTTTGATGAAGAGGAGGAATATTTCTAAGAACACAACCGTTCCCTGGAGTAGAGCTGAGATCATCGGCGTCTAATTGAAACTTAAAGTGCATTCCTGCCTTGTGCTGAAGAAAAGACGCTCTACTACTTTGCAGCCCATTTATTTCTGGCATGCTGTCAACCCGAGTTACACATTGTGTGAATCCTCCTTTAAGGAAAGCCATGTGCGACAAATTTTAAGGCGTCCTCAAGCATGTTTGACAGGCCATGTCAGTATAATTTGTGAACTGGCTGTTTCCAGTTTGCACATGTTGGAAAATAACTTTCTATTAACTGTTGCTTGGGATCATGTAAGGAAGAAATGACATCTGGAGTGTTCTGACATGTAAAACATTAGTAGTTATAATTATATATGTATTTTGTAAACATTTGAATAGTCTTTGAACTGATGTTTTGACTTTTTAAAAAAAGTTTTGTTAAAAACTCAGAGCAATGAGGACCAACATGTACCTTCTCCTGTACTGTATTAGATAGACTTTTCAAAATCTCAGATACACTTCTAAAAGCCTCTTACCTTATTTTTTTCTATCCCAATTTTTACAAATGTTAGGAATCTTACCCTCTTTCCCCAGTGATCCAGTTCACTCTTTCGCTCATGCAAGTTTTAGCTATTTTAATCCAATCCATTTAAAGTTTTGTAACACTTGGTATATTTTTACACAAATACAGTGAAAGCAAATGGGTCTTCCTTATTGTGAGCTTATATAAGTGTAATTAGATTGCTTATTCAGTGAATAGTAATATAAATAAATTTCACACAAATTGAGACCAACAGCAGTATTTTATACTCCTTAATGCTTGGAAGAGAGCTGTGAACTTTGTATCTTATAAATCCAAAGGATGTGTACAAATTATTTGTAGGTTATTCTATGCAGCTTTGTTTTTTTATACTATTGTAACAGAAAACTCAAGCTTGACCTGTAATTTATTAAACTTTATACCAAATATGGTGTGTGTATGTAAATAAGTAAAATTATCTAAGTGCAGCCAAGCCTGCCTCCTTCACAAATAAAACACAAACTGTCACCTCAGTCATGTTGTCAGGTTTTGCACAGAGGGTGCTTCCATGAAGGAATTTTCAGGAAACCAGTAGTCGTACCTTGGATCTCAAACGCCTTGGCTTCCAAACAAATTGGCTCCTAAACAATCAAAACCCAGAAGTGAGTATTCCGGTTTTTAATGATTTTCGGAAGTCGAACTTCCGAAAGTTCATGTGGCTTCCAATTGGCTGCAGGACGCTCCCACAGCCAATTGGAAGTCGCACTTTGGTTTTTGAATGGTTCTGGGAGTCAAATAGACTCCCGGAACGCATTCTGTTTGAGAACCAAGGTACAACCATACCAGGATGGTCACCTGTGAGACTACAGAGTAAGTCAGTTGCAAATTCTTACTATGTGTAAAGGTGGTGGAATTTGCTTGGCTTTGGCTTTGCACCATGTACACAAAATATAGCAGCATGAACGCTTGACTAGCTAGTTTAACTAGTGACCCTGGAATCGCCACCAAGTAGGTAGGGCCTTTGTTAGTGACAGTGCCCACATATGGATGCAACCAATAAATTTGTAATAAAGGCACAGCCCTAGTGCAGATTCTTGTATTGCAGACACCACAGTGTCCCCAATCCATCAGTAACTTGGATAGCAACACATCCCCAGGGCTACCTGCAGACAGTGGTCTGAATCTCCTTCATGCTTCACACAAGCATTGTTTTGGAGCACAATTCAAACAGCAAGGAAGTGGAGCCCAAGCAGCTATGCACTTAGGTAGCTTCCAGAGCGGTGCACAGTCTACCTGGGACAAAGCCTGAAGCTCTATCCAGGGAGAGAAAGACTTGTCAAGTAACCAGAGAGAGGTGCAATAGCAACTGTAGACACATACTGACTGTAACAACCTCTAGTGGCTTTGCTGCTTGTTGGGAAGCAAGGAATATACAAGCATAGCTGAGCCAATTGGGAAGATTGCTGCATAGACCAATAGCCTATCTGCTGCATTTGGCCCATTCCAACCACATGTCAACCCATGTGACGAATCTCCCCACCGCCCTTGCTATTTTGCCTGCTAGGTGAGCCTTGCTGGATAGCAGTCCACATTTCTCCATACTTCATTCCTCCCTCCCACCCACTGCAACTGCTTACTGCATTCTGACAGCAGCATACAGCTTATTTACACATTCTGAGATAAATGCCCCTTCACAGGGAATCTGCATGTTGTTGTAAGACTGGGTTTGGACCCAATCTAGCTAAGTTTTCTGGATAGCCAAAGGACATTGTGGGATTTAATCACCTGGGACATGTAGTCCAACCCCCTGCAATGCAGGAATCTCAACTAAAGTATCCATAACAGATGTTTTACATTTACTTACAGGTATTTATACCCCACTCTTCAACTCTAAAAAGGCTTCCACTTGGGAAAGAATGCTCTTTCCAGAGTTGATGATGAGGAATTTGGCAATCTGATGTAATTTACATATGTATATTCAACCAAGCTGCAGGGGGATACAGTCTTTTAACAAGATAGTCTTTTTAGCTAGACTATGTGCCAAGATACACACTTGTTTACTCAGGAAAGCCTTGAACTTATGCAGGCTTTTGCATTACCAAAGAAAGCAAGGGAACTGTTCTCTTTAATGACATACAGGTATCTGTAAAACGTAAATCCTGCTGCTGAGATTCCTATGAAACTACACAAAGTTCAGATTGCTCAACTTGGTTGTTTTGGTCTGTTTCCACATATATTGAGCATTCTTTGGAGATTCACAAAAACAGCAGGATCTCAGGAAAGCAACGAAATGGCTTCCTGCTGTGGGCTTCCCTCTGTTGTCCAAAAAAGAAGTCAATATCTCTTGTGTCAATATTTTGAAATGTAGTTACATTTATTTTGGGTGGGCTACAGAGAATTCATTGGGATAAGCTACATTTAATGGCCTTATTATTGTCTTCAGCAGTTTTAAGACTTATGAAGATGTTTTCAATTTAAAAGAATGTAAACACTTCAGTTTTCCTCATGAAGCAAAAATACTACAGGAAAAGTGTATCATTCAATGTCAATTTAATGTTCATTATTACCTAGAAGCCTGTCCCTCCCACCCCCCCAAATATTGCTTTTAAGGCTACAACCCTACGCACATTTTTCTGGCAAGCAATCCCCATTAAATACAGTGGGGCTTACTTCTGAGTAACATGCATAGATCAGTAGCAGGACAGCAAAGAGGAGGAAACAGCTATGGGTGATGCCAAAGGCCAGGCAAGCACCAAGACTTGGAGACCAGTAAACTGCTCACTGAGCTGGTTATGCTACCATTTTAATTTTGCATGGGATTCCTGGCAAAGCCAGATGTCGTGCATGTCTTTCTCTTATTCTGGCCTTCCCAGGAGCCCAGTTGAGAGAGAAGAACCTGTTTGTTTTCTCCTCCATTTCTGCAGTGCACAGATGAGTTGTTGTCATGGAATGGCTGGATGCAGAGTTGTTGTGTGGGGAACCCCCCCATGGGAACCCCCAGGGGGAGAAGGCGCCAAGCCAGGGGATTGGTGGTGGGAAGACAATGTGGGGTCAGAGGGAGAAGACTGGGAGGAGGAGTCGGTGGCAGAAGAGGTGACAAGGTTTAGTGAACCCAGGGTTTAGAAGCTGTGGCAGAGAGCTCAGACTGACTCTGAAGGAGGCTGGAGGGGAGAGTGGCCAAGAGGGAGAGTAGAGACAGGTTGCTGATGAATCCAGGGAGTCTCCCCCTCCTGCTGCGACCTCTCCCTCCTGGTCTCCCAGAACATGCAGAGAAATCAAAAGAGCAGAGATTGATTGTGCACAGACACAGTCTCAGATTGCTTGGGAAATAATCTGGAGAGGAGGGAACTCAGTCCTTGCAACTTCCTCATTGGGGCAAGACTTGCCGGGATCACTAGGCTTGCTCTGTTTTGGTTTCTTTGAATTAAGCGTTAACTTACCTGACAGTAAGTTAGGCCAATGCGGGTGGTGCTGTGGGTTAAACCACAGAACCTAGGGCTTGCCAAGGTTGGCGATTCAAATCCCCGCGACGGGGTGAGCTCCCATTGCTTGGTCCCTGCTCCTGCCAACCTAGCAGTTCGAAAGCACGTCAAAGTGCAAGTAGATAAATAGGTACCGCTGTAGCGGGAAGGTAAACGGTGTTTCTGTGCGCTGCTCTGGTTCACCAGAAGCAGCTTAGTCATGCTGGCCACATGACCTGGAAGCTGTACGCCGGCTCCCTCGGCCAATAAAGCGAGATGAGCACCACAACCCCAGAGTCGGTCACGACTGGACCTAATTGTCAGGGGTCCCTTTACCTTACCTGACATTGTGTTTTTTATCACTGACCTACATCTGACTCTGGCTCCTGACAGTATGTGAATTTTACCTTTATAGTAGGCTAGTTTCTATACACATCCATCTCAATCTTCAATCTAAGACAGCAAGAAACATCAGAGTTCAAGGACACATCCCAGCCAGGAAAAATACTGGAGGTACAAAGCAGGGCTATTGAGGGGTGTGGCTTGGGGAGAGTCCCAAGGACCTAACAACCCTGGAAGGCCACATTTGCTTCTGCAGGGCCACCAGATGTTAGTGGACTACAGCTCTCATCACTGCTGACCGCTGGTCATGCTGCTTAAGGCTGATAGTTCAGCAACATCAGGAGGCCCACAGGTTCCCCACTCCTGGTTTAGTGTTTCATGCAAAACAGGCCAGTGTTAACTATAGTACAAATTAATGTACTAAGGCTGAACTCCTATACTTGGGAGTGAATCCTTATAAACGCAGCAGGATTATTTCTCAGCAGTCATGCATAGTATTGCACTGCACTTCCCCTTATTTGGAAGTAAGTTTCATTGCACTCAGCAAACGTTTTGGAAGGAGAAAGTGTTTTGACACTAAATGCTATCTTGTCCCTTTTTGCAAAGTCAAATTTTCAAGATTTAATAATTCATGTTTTATTGTGTTATGACCTCTTGCTTGTATATAAAAATGTCTGCTCTTAAGTCTGTGAGGTTTTAATTTGGGCAGGATCCCTCCCTCCCCTCACAAAAATGTTTATTTATCTCATCAGCCCAGTGTCCAAGCACACAGTGCTACCCCTCAAGGGTCAAAGAAACCATTCAGTGGAGTTGAGAGGGCTGGCCCATGTGCAGTAATTCAAGGGTTCATTTTAGACTTCCGGAGCTAGGCTCTGTCACAAACAATAATTATGCCTGTCTGAATTGTGCCAGCTATCGCTTAAACTGTTTCGACTGGTTAAACACAAGAGCCTTTTGAATCATTTAGAATCCGGCAGAGCCAGAATGGTTGTATCAAGATTCCAAGAGGAGGAGAAATATATATTTTAAAATCCATCTATGGCCCTTTTTGTTCAAATTCATTCAGCCTAGTCACTTCTGATTTAGAATGTACTTAATGGGAATCAAGCTGAAGATTTTAAATTAATCCAGTGAAACTTTGCTAGATTGGCAATTAAAATGACATGTTAGGATATATTAAAGAATGTAAGATTAATACACTTACACTTGGAACTTCTAGTATGGTACTAAAAGCTACCCTTTCAAGAAGCTGAAATGCAGCATAATTGATACAATGCCTTTTATTGAACCAGCTAGCCTATAAACCTGGAAGAAAGGATTTGAACTCCATACTTTGAAGTAACTTTAGGTGTCCAAAGGGGTGGTGGTAGGGAATAATATACTGTTTTATGCTCTGTCCTTGTTGGACCTTCTTAGGTCACAAGCTCACCCACAAGTTGGCATGCAGGAAAAAAAATTCAGCAAACTGGTAATTAAACATGGTTTTGCTTCCTGTGCAATTTGGTTTGAGGTGCAATCCTAGGCACACATACATGAACTAAGTTCACCTGAAGTGTGACTTTGGAGTAAACATGGGTAGGATCAGGCTGTAGGGATCCAGGTAATTTGTAATTCACTTAACATGTAGCTTTAGATAGGCAGGGCTGCTTTCAAATGGCAAGTGGTGGGATATTTGATTGAAAGCTCCTCCACTTGCAGTTCCAACACAGAAATGTAGAATGTCAGAGAGGCAGCTAGTAGGCCTGGGCGATGTATCGATATATTGCCCAGGATCTGCCAGTGACGCTGCTAGCAGAGGGACTCGGGAGTGGTGGCTATTTCACCAGCGATATATCGCTGAGTGAAACCGCCATCGCACTCTGCCCTCATATGATGCAGAGGGAGAAACAAGCTGTATTGGCGAGGGGCCGATACAGCTTGTTCCTCCCTCTGCATCTTTTAACTGCTTGACTTTTAACTGCTTGACTGCAGCTGCCCTTACCTCAGCCAAGCAGTTAAAGGAGCCCGCAGCCTGGCGGGGGCTTCATGAAGCTGCTCAGCTGAGGGGTGCACGGTTGGCTGCCTGCTTGTCCGTGAGGGGAGAGCACCGGGGCTGTCTCAGCTGGGGAGGGGGAACCTTCCTGATCCCCAGCTGAGCTGCGAAAACAAGCTGTGTTGCCCCAGCCTGTGAGTGCCTGGGTGAAACCAGTTCCCAAGGTGAGAGCTGGGGCCGTTTCACCAGGTGCCTGGTGCAGGCCAATGCAGCTTGCTTTTCCAGTGTCATGGTATATCGACAAACTGATGTTTGGATGACGATATTGTTGAAAAGCTGATGTTGCCCAGGCCTAGTGGCTAGATTATAACCTCCTTCCTGACATCTACTTAGAGGGGACTTTTCAAGATGGGAGCTTTCAATTCCGCCTCCCACTCAAACAGCAAACCTGCCCACCTCCATATCACTGAGAAACAGCTTTTGAAATTGAACAAAGCTTCAAAAGCAGTTTGAACAGCACATCAGGTCAGGTTAGCATATCTGAAGGTTAAAGATTATACAGGGTCATCACAAGTCCCTTGAAGGATACCAACCGTTTCTTAGATCCCAGGAAAAGCTTTTACAGTTACATGCCGAGGAGAGATATGACTGGTTGTGATCTTTTACTGTTTGCTTTTATACAGCTTTGTTGTTGTTATCACTGTGTTGTTTAATTTCTTTAAAAGAAGTAGTGCTGTGTACTGTTTTATATATCCTGTTTTGTTCTCTCAAAGATGTAGGCCATGGAAAGTTTCCAGCCCAGCGTGGGGTTGACCGAGTTCTGTCCTCAAAGCTGCTGAGGATGGAACAACAGATGGGAGGCTGGGAAGATGCATTTTGTTGGCACAAGCTAGAAGTGGCAGTTTATCATAGGTTTAAAAATATTTTTGACATTTCTAAATAGTTGTTTTTAGCTATTTTAAAGTGATCATTTCCATTATTTTATTCTTTTTGTAAATCACTTTTTTTTTAAATCAAGTGGAATATAAATGTTATGGGGGAAAAATTAGAAAAAAAATTAATGACATGGACACAGATTATTGTAGTATGGGCTGTGGATATCCTGTCTACAGAAAAATTTCCTTAAGTTCAGTGGTAAAAAGAGGTTTCCTGTGCCACTCTAGATACAGGGACCACCAGGAACATTTAGTCTTTAGCCTAGTGCAGTGATGGCTAACCTTGACACTCCAGATGTTTTGGAACTACAACTCCCATCACCCCTAGCTAACAGGACCAGTGGTCCGGGATGATGGGAGTTGTAGTTCCAAAACATCTGGAGTGTCAAGGTTAGCCATCACTGGCCTAGTGGTTGCCTTTAAGCATAATAGAGAACAGCTGAAATTCTTGTCTATGTGAGAAGATCATGGACTCATAGAAGTGTAGAGTTGGAAGTGCTGCACTTGAGAACAACACTGCAGTGGGGCAAAACTTCTGTGATGAACCTGCCTCTGATCAGGTATTGGCTTTCCATTTTTTTCTTCTGCTTTCTGCTTTGGTTTTAATAATTGAATTTTATTATATTAGTTTTTATATGTAACTACTTGATAGTTCATCATAGAAATGACAAGTGACAAAGAAATTCACAAAATAAAATATTCTTTGAAATGAAAGGCAGTACAGAAATGTTACCCAAAAAAGCAAGGGTAAGTAAGGATATTAAACATCAACACAGATTCCTAATACATATAACTCTAGTTCTGAGTCATCGAGTTCACTGCAAAGTTTATCAAATATATCAGAGGGCTTCTCAATGAACACCAAAATTCACTTAGACCACCTTCATATTTGAACCTTATAATTAAATATAAATAAAACAGATGCCTCAGCTTCTATGAACACAATTCCATGGAACAGAACTGCAAAGCCATTGGGTGGGGAGCTCCAGAGGTCATCCTACCTAACCAACTTGGTTTGGGGTAAAAAAAAAAAAAAAAAGCATATAACTTTCCAAGTACAAGCTATTGTTTCCCAATATGGCAGTTAATTACAATTAATTTTGGGAGACAATTATCTATTCCAGCTACCTCCTGTTACCATTGCCCTAATTAAACATGCTATCGTCCACAGAATGAAATTTTACTGTACATTCCAAATACACTTAAATCATACATAGGCTCCACTCATATGCACCCAGGTAGAGCTTACTTTTGAGTAAACATGTGCAATAAGGCTGTCAAGTTCATTTTCAGGGAAACATAAGAACAGTACAATTCTTTATGCGCTTACTCAGAATTAAGTTCCATCACATGACTCTCAGGTAAGTGGGCATAGGATTGCTGCTTAAATCTTTTCAAAAAGAACTTTAAACATGCCTCTTACATAAACATCAAAATTAAGAGATTTAGAAATGAAGCCCACAAAGCATCTTTATTATTTGAGAATGTATCATCGTCAAATTAAAAATGTGATTATCCCTCAAATAAGTAGCACAGCTGCCAGCAATATCAAAGTAATGTCCTTGCAAAGGAAGCAAGTGCTCCAGGCTTATACTTGTCTACTCAGAAGTTAGCCCCACCAAATTTAATGGGGCTTACTCGTAGGTAGGTACAGGATTTCAGCCTTAACTTTACTGCAATCTGTATGCCATGTCATATGCATTGGTTTGCTGTTCATTCTAATGTAATAGCTTTCAAAAGGTGGTCAGACCAGGTGTCATAGGATATCATTTTGTCTTCCACATATGCTTTCCCCCCGCATAATGAAACTACTAATCAGGCTTTTTAAAAATACAAAACACTAAACAGTGCAGTAGAAAAATGGACCACAACTGGATCCATAAATATTTAGGACAGCAGTACCACCAGTCCAATACATTTTTGACAAATGAAAAATACTGAAGTATGTTATAGAACTAACTACATTCCATCAGTGCATCATTGCACTCTTCATATTACTATCTCCTCTTCAGCATGGAACGTTTTCTTTATGTTCACTGTCTCTTTACCACTGCATTTATAACTAGCAGGTAGTAAACAGTGGCAAAATAAATGACTCAAAAAACATCATTTCCTTTATATCTTCAAGTAATTCCACCTAAAACAAACTAAATCAAGATTGCTTCAAACATTCCATCCTATCCTCTGGAACAAGTTGATGATAGCATTTTCAAAAATTAATCCACTCACAATAGCCACCAGACAAAGTTTTCGGCTTGTATTCAAGGTAACTGCAAAAGAAAGGAAAAATGGGATGGGTCCAATTCTTAGTGGTTTTCCAGCTGTGGTTATGAATGAATTAGTCTGGACAAAATCACATTTCTAGTTAATATGTGATAGCTATATGAATAAAATATGCAGGACTGGGAACAGGTAAGTTGTGTTAAACATTATCACAGTTGCAAACTAATCATTTATGCAGGAGTGGGCAACCTTTGTTCCATCAAGGGCTGAATTCTTTTGGAGCTAATTTCTCAAGGCTGCATGCTGCGGGGGTCAGGACTTATCACCCCCCCCCCAATCTGTTAATACTATCACCACCCCAAAACCTACCTCCTCACACTATCCCTCTATCCCTCCCCCTCCGATCTCTCTCTCTCTCTGTGCCACCTCACTTTTGCCTTCCAAGGGACCACAACCGCACTAAGGAAAAATGGCACAATTTTGGCCCAGCATTCCTTTCTAGTAATCTAGTCATTTCTGTGAGATCTTTTGCAACCCAGTTCCTTCCCAGTGATCCAGCCTTTGCCATTACTGCCAGGAAAATGAGAAAGGGGCAGGCCAGACTGACCACAAAGCACAGTAGAAAGAGTGCCTTTGCAAAGGACACTGTATTACTCTACCTACCATGCTCTGCGATTTGGTGCCTGCCTCTCTTTTGTTCTTTTTTGTGGTAATTATATGTTTATGAAAGAACTGCATTACTTTGGGGGGGGGGTGAAGAAGCAACACTGTCCTTGTGCCACCAGCTAGATCATTGGGAAGGAACCCACTTTCCCTGAAATACTGCATCGGTGATACAGAACACCTCTATTCTTGCTAGAACAGACAAAGGCAAACAGACTGGTTTACCCAAGTATGGGATGTCATACATATGAACAAACTAACATAATAGTACATGTTCATGGCAAAAGGAAAAACTGTTATTCCTTTGGATCATTGTGCAACTATTGTTGTAATGTCAGTTTTCCTAGACCCAGTTTCCTAGCAGTCTCTGCTATCTTTTGCACACAGTACAGATTTCACATTTATTCAAGTCTGCTGTCAGGCACTCCAATCTCTCTTTCTAGTTTCCACTCTCTGAATGAAGTTTCCTTCTTTGATGTTTTACATCTTAATGCTAAATGACTGCATCATGCAGTCAAAATCATGAAGATGGGGTGGCACTTCTATGTCTGGGCTGAACAAATGTCTCAATCCTGACTTGCTTTACAACTTTACTATACTACAAGAGTAAAATTAGGAATACCTCTAATTGCTTGCGAGTTTGATGTCAAGACGAACACTTTAATGAGCAAGAGGCACAAATGAGTATAGTCATGTTCCCAAATAACAGCTGGAATCAACAGAAGTTTTCCATAGCTGGATAGCAGCAAGGCTTTCAGAAGAAAGGTGAAATCTGCCTTGGTTGTCAGGACTACAGCTCTTGCTAGCCACAAAGCAGTGAAGATGCCGGTCAAAAAGGCAGATTGTTCTGAAAGAGAGAGAGAGATTAAGGCATTTCTTAAACAGTCATTACAAGGTATCCCAGACATTTTACTACATAAATTCGCAAGGTGCCTTTAAGTAGTTTTCTGTGGAAAAGAGTACATTTTGGATTGGATTAGATGTAGCAAGATGTATGTATGACATTTGTTAGTTACTTTACTTTGCCCAAGGCAACTCAAAGCAACTTACAAACAAATGAACAAAAAACCCCACATAGATACATTAAAACCAGTTGCGGAGGAGAGGGGAAAACCCCAACGACTTCAGAGAACGAGCAGAGTCATGGGGCAGAAGGCAGTCCCTAGGCCAGTGTTTTTCAACCTTTTTTGGGCAAAGGCACACTTGTTTCATGAAAAAAATCACGAGGCACACCACCATTAGAAAATGTTAAAAAATTTAACTCTGTGCCTATATTGACTATATATAAAGTAATTCTCTTGAATAGGAATCAAATAAACACAAAGAAAGTATTTTATAATTACTTTATTATGAAATAGTAAGTAAACAGAAATATGAAAAATTATAAAATACTTTATTCAGTGCGCAACCTGGGCATGTTTGGCTGAACACAAAGCTGATATTCTGGCTGGAATCGAAGAAAGACACACACGTGTCTTTTTTAAAAAAATCTTTCGAATTTTTCAATTTTTCCCACGGCACACCAGGCAACATCTCGCGGCACACTAGTGTGCCACGGAACAGTGGTTGAAAAACACTGCCCTAGGCATCATGCTTTGTGGAAGTTTAAGATGTGATAGCCAACACTTTGCACTGTGCTTAGAAATGGGGATCTAGGCATGACTAAAATCAGAACTGGCCAGAAACAGGCACAATTGACACACCAGCTGAAGCTGAGCAAAAGTACTCCTGGTCACACAGTCCAGGAGCAAAGCTGGGCCCATGAGCACTCCCAAACTATGAACCTCATCTTTCAAAGGGAGCACAGCCCCATAGCACCTCTGTCATGTCCAAACAGTTTCAGATTGTTTGCTCGTATGTAGCCTTCACAGCCTCCCTGTAAAATGTTAAGCTGATAGAGAGCTGCATACCATTCAAACACCAGTGACAACCAACTTCAAACCTCTGGATAACCTTTCCTAGGAGTCTTAAGGTGAATATTAAAGAGCATAAGGCACAGCCTTGAACCCTGTTAGACACCACCATTCATCCCAGTCCATGTCAACCCACCACTGAACCACCACCTGGTTCTGCTCCCCATCACAATTTTGCAACTGGCTTCAAATGGTGGATCCTGGGATTCTAGTGGGAAAACAGTATCACTGGAAGCCTGAGACCTGCCCACCTCAATGTAGGTCACTACTGTTCCAATTTGAAAAGAGTCTGAGAAACAAGTAATTTTCACAACGCTAATCAAGGGGCTTTGGGCTGAAAATGGATTTGGGCTCTGTCTCCCAGACTCAACCCCAACATTCTCTGCTGTAAAATACTTGCACTCACAAGTGCCCTGCAATACTTTTTCATACATAACTACCCATTCATATTGGTGGAATACTGTCAATTCCTGATTGTTGAGCATTCTCCAAGCAGATTGTGTGAAGTCAATTGAGACATTATGGAAAAATAAACACATCCATTGTACACTAATAATTACAATGCATTCAAACCAGTTTAAAATGTTTAGATAAAAAGAACCTAGAAAGAATATTTGGAGCAATAACAAACTATACTGGATCTTACCCAGAGACGCTATCCCAAACATTCGATAAAAATCCCATTCCTTGGCATATCTAATTAAATCATCAGGATCAGTGCTTTGGCTTGAATCCTGTAACTGCAACCATCTGATATAGGCTTCACAAAGCAAACAGAATATGCAAAGCTTCCCATGAATCTGCAATATGAAATAGCATTAGTTTCAGAGGCCCATGAACATCATGACTTTAACACTATTGTTTACCGTTACAAACTACCGATATGTTGTTTTTGCAAGTTTTATTAGTATTAGATGCATATGTAATCATATCAGCTAGAAAACACAGAATGGAAAAAGAAGGCTGAAGGAGCCTAACTGAGGGCTGCCTCCACAGAGATGTGATGGCGCACACATCTTTCCCATCTGGGTACTTGCAAAATACATATGGAAATGCACTGACTGCAAGAATAACTAAATGTTACTTGGCTCATAATCAGACTTCTGAATTACAGAACATCTTCCAGAGCACTGCTGCCCAAGGAGCTCAATTGTTATTCATTCAGTTAATATGCTATATGGGCTTTAGAGTGACTTTCAAGAGTTGTAATTATTTTTTGCCGTGGTGGGGAACAGGACAAGACAAAACATCCAGAAAAGGATGCAAGCTGAAGTTAATATACGGTAAGTACTACATGGAAAAGAAGGAAAGACCAGTTTCACACCAAATATTTTCATTATGCCTCTCATAACTTTCTAACAAGAACCGCATATCTTACACTAAATTAAGATAAGGGAAAGCCCCAGGAACTTACATTTATCTTTGTATTAAACAGTATATGTCTATAAGCCTGTGCTTTGCATAAGATAGCATTAATTAAGATGATAACAGGATCATATTCTATATACTTGTCCACTGGTTTCTGACAGGATTTCTGAAAGTAACAGAGCAAGAGCAAGTTAAAAACATCACACAGTAATATTGCAGTGATATAGATACCATTAAAGCTCTTGATAATTCCATGTAGCCTCATTTTCAGTCTAATACAACAAAAAATATTCATCTGAAAATGTTGCCTTGATATTCAAAATACAGTACTGTATTTATACCTTCACAATTCATCCAACCATAGTGTTGGCTATGGTGCATGTTTTTCACTCAGCACACCAAGTTGCCGTGAATTGTCAGACATAGAAAAATGCATAGAAGCTCATAAAATATTACCACCAAAGCTGTCTATTTTTATCCACGTGAACAGGAATTTACATTTCAATATTTCATCATACACTGTTGAAAGACAGATATTTTAGGCTTAACTCTATACTACTTATTAGATCGAAACAGAGCCATGTGGTATACAAGATGATCTGCAAGGACCATAAAAATATCTGCAAGCTTCTTTGAGTCCTTGTCAAGGAAAAAGGTGGGGCATAAATAGATGATGTCGACACTAAGAAGCACAGATGCATTCCAGACTTGCAGTAGTCACAGCCCAAGGGATGATGGTGTGTAGTAGTAGTACCGGTAGCAGCAGCAGCAGCACTAAAGACAAGCTTAATGTTAATAATTATTAGAAAGGGACTAAAAACTAAAATAGCAAATGCCAAATTAATATTTTATGCCTGTGGTATGTCCACATACAGTTAATCTGTTCCTTATACCATCATCTCAAAAGTATTGCCGAGCTGGAAAAGACTAGTCAAGGCAGACTGACAGAGGCTCATAAAATTATGGACGATGGAGAGAGAATGTGTAGAAACAAATTATTTTCCCACCCAAAACAAAAGTCTGTGTTCTTCAGTGAAATTGGCTGGGGTCCACAAACACCATCACCAAGCCAGCAGTGAAAACTATAACCAGTGACAGATTATACTGCCATGTATACACTATGACTGGAGTATCTACATTTTCAAAAAACCACCAGCAACAAAGCATAGCAGACAGTAATTATTCTCTCTCCAAAATAGCAATAGAGTGCTCTTGTACTGGAATTTTTTATTAGTGTCATGTGTTGGAGGAGAAGGGTTGTTACAAACCCCAAATGTGTATATACTGCCCAATGTTCTAAAACTTCCTTGCCAGGCAATGATGATACAGAAACATTATATTTGCCTCCTTGCATCAGGAAGCAAGGATGCCTCACCAGTCACTAGAAATAATGGTTGGCTGCTGTATTGTTGGATAAACTCATGATCATATCATGTACACTGATAGGAATAATTTCTCTCTGGTGGTATTGCTACTTACTAAAATTTTCTTTGATGAAGATGTTAAATTGTACCCAGCAAAATAGAAAGAGACACTTGTTACCTGAAAATGAAACGTATGTGCCAACAGCAAGAACAATCAGTCATATCAAAGGATTCCTGTTCATGCAAAATTTATAAAATCTGCCAACTTCTTTTATGCAAGCAAATACTGGATTTTATATACTTTCTGCTAAAGGAATTGCTTTTGTCCAGAAGACAGATAACATGTAGCGAAGACTATAAAATAGCACCTCCATTTTAGTTTTTATGTGAGGAAAATACATTTTTCTAGTGGTTAAATGATAATAAAATGCTGCCAAAGGACAGTTTGACATTGAAAAGATGTGACAGTAGTTAAAATGAGTTTTATTACCATCTTTCAGTGCAGCTTCTTTTATCTAGCTTTCCCATCAACTACCATGGCTGTCAGTTATTATTAATAAAAAAGTGAGCTTTACATCATGCTGTAAGCCTTAAGGACATCCAGTTTGCAATTTATATTATGGTATGTACTGAGCAGGACCTCAGCTAGCTAGGTTCTACCCTTTCCCCCATCCAAATAAGAGCTTATCAGCCTCAACTTGGTGTCCACACTATTCCCCATTTTCAGAATGGTGGATTAGTGTTGGGGTGATGCTTAAGTGGTTTTAAACTTGTGCTCTGAAGATTCTTCAGTGATTAGTTAGCAATGGCTATTCATAGCTGTCAACTTTTCCTTTTTTTGTGGGAAATTCCCTTATTCTGAATAGGATTCCTCGCACGAAAAGGGAAAGGTTGACAGCTATGGCTATTCCATCATTTTGCACATTCTGGAATTTTCTGCTATCGGAATGTTGGTCGTGTTCTAGGCCGAAACCTCATTCCATGCAAAAAATCAGCGAATGCCAACAGACCAGGACAGCACCTATGTTTCTGCCTCCTTTGCCAATGTTTCCCTTCTCACTGTAGACAAATAAGAAAGGATATGAGGGAAAAGCCCCTCCTATAAAAAATCCTATTTTTATGACTATTTTGCGACCCATTTTTGTGTTGTCTGAGCTTGTTTCCCTGTTACTTTTTTATTCCACACCACATACTGGAACTTAGAATACGTCACAATGGTCATCATGACAAATATATAAATATATTTAAATGCCATCATAACCCTAGCCATACAATATTCTTAAATACATTCTATTTCAAATTCTATTATTGCTTGATGTTTTTAGACCATAAGCTGCACTGAAGTTGATGATGAGATGAGAGAGTCGTTTGTTAAATGTCATACAATACAGGGAAAGCAGAGTGTTAGAATGGGTGAGGAAGATCCAGAAATAAAGGGAAGTACAGGAAACAGCCAGGACAGCAGGAATACAAGAAAGAGGAAATGGAGCAGAGCAGGCGAAGGTTAAATCAATGGGAGGTCACATGAAAAGAGGCAACAAGAAAAAGAAACTGAGACCCTATTTGCACCATACATTTACAGCTCTATTATACCACTTTAAGTAGGCATAAAAGGTAAAGGTAAAGGTAAAGGACCCCTGACAGTTAAGTCCAGTTGTGAATGACTCTGGGGTTGCGGCGCTCATCTTGCTTTACTGGCCGAGGGAGCTGGCATTTGTCTGCAGTTTTTCCTGGTCATGTGGCCAGCATGACTAAGCCACTTCTGGCGAACCAGAACAGCACAAGGAAACGCCGTTTACCTTCCCGCTGGAGCGGTACCTATTTATCTACATACACTTTGACGTGCTTTCGAACTGCTAAGTCAGCAGGAGCTGGGACTGAACAACGGTAGCTCACCCTGTTGCGGGGATTCGAACTGCCGACCTTCCGATCGGCAATCCCAAGGCTTCCCTCAAATAATCCTAGAAGCTGTAGTTTGTTAAGTGTTCAGATAGGCAACCCCCATTTTCCTTACAGAGCTACAATTCCCAGAGTGCCTAAACAATCCAATCATCTTCCCTGGGAACTCTGGGAACTGTAGCTCTGTGAGGGGAATAGGGTGTCCCAACCACACTCTGAACACTTAAACTGCAGTTCCCAGGATTCTTTGGGGGGATCCATGACTGTTTAAGGGGGTATGATACTACTGTACTTTTAAATGTGCTGTATAGATGGGGAATAAATAAGGATACATAAAGGTAGGAGTTTTAATTTCTGTTACCGGTATTAACTTCCTGCGCAAATGGTTCATCAGGACAGTATTTTCAGATCCTGAGAGGCAGATATTTGTTTAGACAACTACCGGTAGGTTCATAGAGAAAATGTGCACAAGTTGCACAGGTTTCTTTTTTTCATTTTTACAAAGTTTCAATAAAGAGGCTCTCTATGTTCATTTTACATTGGTACCTCGGGTTAAGTACTTAATTCGTTCCGGAGGTCCATTCTTAACCTGAAGCGTACTTAACCTGAAGCACCACTTTAGCTAATGGGACCTCCTGCTGCCGCTGCGCCGCCAGAGCACGATTTCTGTTCTTAGCAGAGTTCTTAACCTGAAGCGTACTTAACCTGAAGCATACTTAACCTGAAGCGTACTTAACCTGAGGTACCACTGTATGTGCCTTCAAGCTCTACAGAAGAAAAAGCCAGTGTCAACTCTACCTTAGAAACTTGGTGTTCAAAGTGCACAGTGCTGACAAGCAACACAACAAAATTCCTAAAGTAACAGGCAGAAAATGCTAAATGGCAGCCTCGGATACCACGAGAAGTACAAGAGGCAAGTGAAAGGAAAGCACAAGGCATGGGCATCCTGAAGCCCCACAAATCTAGCTAGAAAGAAGTCCATAGATGAGTACAGCAAGGGACAAGACAGGATTTGAAGACCCTTTGCTTTGCTAGACAAAATGAGCTGCAGTTTATATTAAATTTTATTTCTAAAAATGTTTGTAGTCAAGACAGATAATGAAAAATGCTTGGATAAAAATTCATTGCAACACTCAGCCTTTGGGAGGTGGAAACAGGAAAGAGTTAAAAGAAAATAAAAAGAGAAAACCAATTAGCTAGGCGCTTGATGAGCCTGAAACAAGTCAGAGAGATGGACTAAGGACATGTTTAATTAAATATAGCATGAACTCTATTAAGGAACAGATTATAACTATAATTAAATGAAGTCATGCTTGTTTTTCAAAACAGGAAATCAGAAAGTGTGTTCTAAGAACAACAGATTAAAAACAGGTACAGGATGCAAAACTCAAGAAGTCCTTCATCCTTATTCAGCTTCATATCCTTTGTTTGCATTATATGTTAAAGATCTGAAACTGAATAAGCAAAAATTCAAATATATTTTGATAACTGAAGTTTAGCTGTTCGGTTATCAAAAATTATCCTATGTGAACAACCCTGAGATTAATAATAATAATAATAATTTATTCAGATGCTTTTGGAATACGCAGGCATAAAGCTTACTTAAGTAATTGCATAACAAGTATGTCAAGATGAACCAATGCCCCAATTTCTTTTTCTTAACTGCAGTCATGAACAATAAAGGTTGTTCAGGCAGTGATTTGATTACCAAGGCAAACAGCATTGAAGTTTTATTACAATCAAGTGGTATATGAATCTAGTTAGTTAGTTAGTTAGTTAGTTAGTTAGTTGAATGAATGATTTTTAGAAGATACAAAAAGGACGAGGGGGAGAGAGACCAGTTGTATCTGAGCCTTCCATCAGCAGAAAGGCTCCTAAAGCTTATGGAATAAATTTTTGGGGCACACAGCAGGCTACAGGGAAGTGGAATAGGCAAAAACTGCTTCTCTCCCCATCACACTGTACAAAAAAGCCATTCATCAGCACAATGAATGTCATTGGATACAACCCATTGTAACTGCAATACAGTGCCAGTGGAGGTGTACCCGTCAGAATAATGAACTAACTGCCAATTTTTGGAGGCCTATGGACATATCTGCAAACTGGGGGGAAAACTGCAAATTGGGGAAAAAACTGTTGTTAGTGCCATATAAACTGCAATCTATATTACTGGTTTTAATGCAATGTTTCCTCCAAGTGTAATTTCAACTTGGACACACACACAGTGGGCAGCTGGGAAAGCCTCTGTGAGTGCATGTGTGCCTGTGGGTACCAAATTCCTGGCATAATGGAAAGTAGTGGATCTAGCTCAAGGCTTTGGATTATCTTTTATTGTTTTTACAGTGTTTTTATTAAAATTAAAATAAAACCAAAAACACAACCACTAAATCCAAAATATAAAAACTAGAATAACACAAAGAAGAACTAGATACAATTTCTTCAAAAACAAATTATGGAAGGCAAAAAAAAGGATAGAAACACATGGATCAGAAATGGCTAAAAAAATGGAAATGAGAGGTTTCAGATATCAGAACTCATCAATGCCTCATTAAGAGATGGAGGGGGGGTACTTCCTGTACTCCTGAAGGAGTCAGTAGTGAAACCACTGTCTGGAAAGCCTGGTCTAGATTCCTTGGCTTCGAGGAATCTATTCAGTCCCAAACCTACAATATTTGAACAAGGTATTAGAGGATACCAATTATCAGTTCTATACCAGGCCAAACTGAGACAAAACCTGCCTCAAATGACTTAAACTCGCAGAGGAGGATGGAGAGCCCAATGGGACTTAAAGGCACAATCTTTCCTAGGAGGACAGACCCAGAAGGTGGTACTAAGGGACTTTGCTTCATTCTTTAGCCACTGAAATTTCTAGTGCCTCAAGTTCTTTCTTCTCCCTCATGCTTATCAACATTTATATGTACAGTAATACATAGGCTTGGGCTGATAGGCTATCAGAGGAAGCAGAACTACTTCTCTTCTCCACCACCTAATATGACAGTTTCAACCCTAAACAAGTGTCTTGGGTTGATAGTAGGCTGCCTGAGAGCTAACAAGATGAAGCTTCATCCACATAGAATGTTATGGCTTAGGAAACATGCTAATTTTGATGGAGGCTGAGATCTGACTTTGGCCTCAGTACTATCTATTGAGGCACTGGTGGTGCTGGTTGCTAGGAGTGCTTTTTTAGGAGTTTAGGCTGGTTCAGCAACTATGGCCCTACCTAGACAAAGCTGACTTTGTGGCCTAGCTGGCCTAGCCACATTGATGCATGCCTTGACTGCATACATGTTGGATTACTATAATGCACTGTATGTTGTTCCTTCCCTTGATGACTGTTCAGAAATGACAACTGATACAGAATGCAGCAGCTAGAACACTTGTGAAAGCTGAGTGTGCAGATTGTATAACAACAAAAACAACAACAACAATTTATTTGTACCCTGCCCACCTGACTGTGTTGGCCCAGCCACTCCAGCATATATAAAAACATAGTAAAACATTAAACCTTAAAAAGTTTCCCTATACAGGGCTGCCTTCAGATGTCTCCTAAAATATATATATACAGTGGTACCTCGGTTTACAAACTTAATCCATTCCGGAAGTCCGTTCTTAAACTGAAACCATTATTAAACCAAGATGTGCTTTCCCTAATGAGGCCTCCCGCCGTCAGTGCCCTTCCACCATTTGAATTCTTAGACCAAGGTAAAGTTTGCAAACTGGGACACTACTTCCGGTTTTGCAGAGTTCGTAAACCAAATCATTCGTAAACAGGACTGTTCTTAAACCGAGGTACCACTGTAATTACCACTGTAATTACTCATCTGCTTGACATCTGATGGGATGGTAGTCCACATGGTGGGTGCCACAACCGAGAAGCCCCTCTGCCATGTAAACACAGCAGCAACCATCCAAATTATACTGGGGTTTGAATGATCAAGTTCTACCTAGGTGAATAAGGTACATTTTTACATGGCAGGCTGAACAACCCAGAGACCACCTGTGCCTTGAAGGGGAGAGAATTCCACTATCAGGTGAGAGACAGGGAAGGCTGACTTCCATGAACCACACAATGAACTCTGCTTGCTGATGAGACTAAAAGACTCCCTCCACCCCTCCACTCCCTCCACGTGGACCGCCATAGTACAACTCACATGCCTTTTCCTACTTGCATAATTAGCAATCCTAATACGTACCCATAAAAGGCGGATACAAGTACGTTATTGTTGTTGTTGTTGTTGTTATTTGAAGTGCAGCCAATCCATATTCTAGTTACTGAAGAGTTCGGGATACTATTCGCATACTTTGTAATCTATTACTATCCCCACCCCCGTCTCTCTTCCATAGGCAAGTATCTCTACCACCCCGATATACATTCCTTTTGGTCAGTCAGCCCCCCCCCCTATTTCCTCCCTCGATATCTCCTACCCCCGATACTTCTCTTTCAAAACATGACTCACGCAGATAGAAATACGCAGCACGCCACGCTGGTAATCCTTGTACAGCTCAGGAGCCTTCCTACTGCACTCAATGCACCTATAAGCTCCGGGTTCTTCCATCTCCCTCGGTAGCCCTGAGCCGCAAGATCCCGTTGCCACAGAAACGGCCGTCCCCTCTCCTCGGCCTCGTTCACTTCCGGGTTCCGCGAGCAGAGGCGGGAAAACAGGAGCAGCCGCAGAGCACCTTGGTCTTCGTAGTTCACGAGCCGCGCGACGCTCAGCGGAGACCCGGTGGCTACAAACTACAATTCCCAGAAAGCAACCCGGTCCACCCGTTCCTCGCCGGGTCCCAGCGCAAAAGAGGGAAACGCAAAAAAGTTAAGTTACTGTGCGCAGGCGCGCTGGGAAGATGGCACCTGCCGCTGTGTTCGGGGGCCGTTGGCCAAGTGTCAGTGCGCCGTCGGGACTGCTCTCGACTCTGCTGTGGCTGCTGGCGGCGACTCGGCCGGCGCTCGCCCTGACGGAGCAGTACCCGTCGTTATCGCTGCTTAGGCAGGAGCCGCGCCAAGGGAGCAGAGGCTGCCCGGAGTTCCTGGCGGCTGAGTGGGGAGGGGAACAGTACGCGGCGGCCGCAGCCGGCGACTGTGGTGAGTGACGGGAGGGAGGAAAGAGCCAACGGCGGTTGCTCGGCTTTCTGGCGGGGAGGGGGGAGCCACGCCGCCGCCCTCCTCCCTCATCGGGTCCTGCCTGAGGCGGCGGAATCCCGAGGTGGCGGAGTGGGCTGTACCATTTCAGGGCGCAGGTGGGGGGGGGGAGAGATAAGAAGCTCTTTCAGCCGAACAGGCAGAGGGGTCTCTGCTAGACCCTTCCATGCTTTGCGTTAGCTCTTATCTACCTAGAGGACCACCCTACCTCCCAGCAATTTCATATTCCGCGCCTGCATTTTGAAGTGGTACAGCCCGGCTCTCCGCCTCCTTATGACTTGACACTTCATTCCGCTGCATGTGTGGACCGGGCCTGAGGGGAGGAAGGGCAGGGCGCGCCCTTCGCTTCTCTTTCCTAAGTGTGCTCCGCTCCGCTTGCTTACCCTCGAAGGGAGAGGCGGCAAGTCTCGGCTGGCTTGAGAGCGGCTGTGTTGAGTGATAAGCTGCCGCTGCTGCCGCCGCCGCCTCTCCCAAGGGGCCAAACCGGCCCGTGCAAATTCACCTGTCAAGTTCTTTTGAGTAGCGGCGGAGACGCGAAAAGCTCTTCCTGATTCTTCTCTTCGCTTGCTGCGCTCTGCAGTGTCATAAACCGAAGCCAAGTCTCTGCCCTGAGGCGCTTTCAATGGAGCGAAATCCAAGTAGGTGCACTTTAATTTGCCCTTGCCTTCCCCTTCTGATGTTTCATTGCGGGGACCCAGTCTACAGTTAAACAGCAGAAGAAGAAGGGGAAGGCAAAGGCAAATTAAAGTGCACCTACGTACTTGGATTTCGTTCCATTCAAGGGCAAGGAACTAAAGTTTCTTTGCACATTTTACCTCATCTAGGTGCACACCTAAACATGTAGAGTGAATGCAGCATGAGTGTTCTTTATTCACTGCATTTTTCTGTGTATAACATGCCTCCGTGTATAACACAACCCCTATTTTTGGGGACTCCAAATAAAGAAATCCCCCATATGCACTATTCATGTTAAACTTGAAAAAATAGGGGGTGGGGGATATAGTCTTATACAAGAAAAATACAGTACGTTTAGCATCCCATAACACAAGGTGCAATATTTGAACGATTAGTCTAGAAATGTTCTTTCCATGTGAACTGAGGTATAATTAGCACTGCCTTCCTTAGTGTCCAAATTCTGTAGCCGTTTTAAGCTGAGCATACCAATTAACAGTGAAAATGTTTCCATTTTAGATTCTTCTTTTTTGCACTTTCATGACTCAGACTGTGAACTACAAAGGTCTCCCTCTTGTGAATCCCTGCTTTCCCTCAATACTGAAAAACTTTTGGTATGTTTATTTGTTCACTGTGTATAGCAAGGAGACTGCTGATGAATTTTTGCTGAAGTGACATATCTATTACAATGATCATAATACTTAAGAAATGTATTTATCAATCCAAAGGAAAGGAAATCAAATTTATTAGATTACGTACACTGTTTGAAGACTGCAGATGTTAAGATGCTAACAGTATTTGAACTATGAATATCACTGAAACTATAAATATTTTAACTTGTTTTAAAGAATACACGTTATTTTCCAACTGTTCTTGCATTATCTGGTGTTAAATTTTGATGTGATAAGCACTTTGGACCCAATCTAGCTAAGCATTTTTAAGTCACATGATTTCTGTGGTAGAATTGTAATTTGGTAAATGTTTTACAGAGCCAAGCAAAGTCACTTGCAGAACAAAAAAGATTTCCATTTGCCACAGATGATGACAATACCAATGAAGAATTAGGTAAGTGGTTCTGTGTGTGGTTGGTGATCAGTAGTGGCTATATATAGTTGAATTATATCACTTATGAGTACTGCAAAATGTTCTGAAAATAGTGGTACTGAGATCCAATCATCTTAATTCTTTTTTAAATACTTGACCATGACTGTCCACAGAATAAAATTAAGCTGAAGAGCATTAGGTTGTATTCAGTCCTGTCTGTGTGTGAATGGACCGGACTATTACTTATGCAGTGGGACTTCATGGTCCCCTCATCCCTCTTCACCCTGCCTTCCTGGCAGCCCTCCACATGCCTGAAAAATCTGCTCTAGAAGGTTGGTGTGCTGGAGGACAGATTTTGGAGGATGCTGAAATTCCTGTCACAGGTTTGGAAGGCTGCTTGTGTAACATTGGATTCTGCCCATTGATACTTATAAAATAATTCATTTTTGCATTCTGTCCTCTTACCCTGAATTCTCCAGTGTTATGTTCATGCTGAGTCTTTATGTAATAATTACTGTGGGTAGATTCACACATGCAGTTGGATGTGTTAACCATTTGACTTTTATCTTATCTTTATAGTAGAGATAACCACATAGGTGAAACACAAACACAGGCCTGCACATGTGAATCCAGCTTCACTTTTAACCTGTCCCCAATCTTGCTTGTTCCAGCTGGTTATAGCATCCATCCTGGAGTTGGTCTTCTAGTCTAGTGGCATTCCCCTGACACCCTGTCATTATCCTGTGAGCATTTTTATTTACACATAACACTGGACTTCTCTGCTTTCAGTGGTACTTTAGTCAACTAGTTGTAAGTATGTCTACTCGGAAGCAAGTCCACTGACTTCAGTGGGACTTACTCCCAGGCAAATGTTTATAGACTTGCCTTCTGGAGCATATTTACAGGGCTCACAGGGGATGTACAGGCAGGGAAGGTCCACTGCACAGCTAAAACTCCTTGCAGTAGTGATGCCGTTTAATGGGAAACCACATTAAAGACTTAAAGACACAAACTTTAAGATGGAGTGGCTTTCTAGTCTTTCTCAGGCCTATGTGGAGAAGCCAGGTTAATAGCTTTACTGAATATTTCAATGGCTTTATCCAGATTGCCTCTTTGCACTTCAGTTACCCCCATAGATGCCAGAGATTGAATCTAGGACCATTTACATGGGTGGGATTGGAATGTTTTTCTTTGTTACTTATTGCCACCAAGTGGAATTTTTAAATTACCTAAAAGCGTACAGTGATGCAAAGTGTGGTTTCAAGCCTTGGGCTACTCTATACAGGAAAAAAAATCATTGACTATATTAAATGTTGATACTTTAATGAAACTATTTCCTGATTATTATGTTGTAGTATTTGATAGGTTATGAAATAACGTCTTTTCGAAACTCTGTTTTCAGAAATCATACCCCTCAATTAAACTCTTTGGCAGGTATTCAGCAATTCTTATATGCATGGCAAATGTGGAATTCATAACACTAACCCGTAACACTATTTTGACAGCTATTGCTTATGTATTGATTGGCAGTGGCCTTTATGATGAAGCTGTGCGGCACTTCTCCACAATGCTCCAGGTGATTTTTCACTCCTATTACATTGTAGTTTTAGACTTAGATAATAGAACTCCCCAAGGTAGAATACCTGCCTTCCTAGAGAAGAGTGACAGATGGCAGAAACTGCTTAGCCTATATACTGTAACATAATTGAAGATGGATGGATGGAATGGAAACTTGAATCTATAAAAGGGAAATGGGCCTGAGGCAGAACTCCTTGAAGGTAACAGTGGTGCATTCTTTCCCTTGGGCATAAAGGTTTATGTGATGGGGAAAGCTCATATGCAGCCAGAGAAAAGTCATTTTAAGAATGAGAGCAGAACTCTTATCGCAGAGAATTGTAGCGAAATATTTTTATATTATGCAAATGGTAATCATAATAGTGATTATTATTGCAAGTATTTTCTTATTGCAAGACCTTATTGCAAGTATTTTCTGAACAGTTGGCCTTCTTATGTGAAGTATTCAGGGATTTAATATACTTCTGTCTAGTTGAGGCTGGTTGCTTTGGCAAGTAAGGATTTCTTCCAGACTATTGGGCAAGGGAAGCTTTTATAAAACTGGAAGAGTTTGTTTACTTTCTTTCAGGCCTATTGATGTATCACAAAATGATTTATTCAATTGTTGTAATTTGCCTTGGGCAATTTAAATCGACTAGCAAATTTAATTAATTAATAATAATAACATAGACATGCATAGTCTGACTAGCTAGTGAAAAATAATAATATGTGGGCTAGAAACCTGTGGACATGCATTCAGGTTGAGTTTACTGAACAAATAGTAATCAAATATTAGTCATTAACCTGATACCAAACTGGAACCTATTCAGTTGTGAATTGTTCCATGCTATCTCCAGCTTTGCAACTGAATATATAAATATATTAGTAAACCTAGCTTACATTTGAATAATATTTATTTAACAATAACCTGATTGTCTTTAATATTGTTAAATCAGTAGCTTTCAATAAAAGAGTTAAAAATGTAAACAGAAGGATATAGGTTGATGTGAAGAGGGATATGGATGTTATTGGAAATGTTACATGGGGAGGCAACTTAGCTTAACTTGACATGCAGCTTCTTGGGGTCTTGATAGGAAAATTCCACAAAATATAATTGAGCAGGCATGTCTACTCTGAATCACAGCCCAATATGATTACACTATTGTAAAGGTTCAGACTGGAAGGTTTTGGTAGGAGGACAGTGTTAAATTCATTGGTCCATAACTGCTGCAAGGCCCAAACTAGATATGACATGTGTGTCCATGTATGATTTTGAGTGGGGGAAATGGCTGGCAGAGAAAGAGTTCAATAGTGCAACTATTCTTCTACTCAAATTCACAGCCATCTAAAGCTGATTTTGGTAGCAGTGGGAAATGTCAGCAGAACTTGGCACATCACATATAAGTTCAATTCCTTCAGGCCCAAACTATATGACTTTGAAAAGCAGCTCTGCTGCCCTAATCACCAGAACACTTTTCACTTCTCCTGTTGTATTATGGAAATTTTGTGTAGCTGTAATTTATGCATTCATGTACTAGAATGTAGTATTTAATATATGAATATGAAATGAGATTTGTAACTACAGTATAGCAAAGAAGAGGCCTGAAATGAGCAATGTTCTTTAAAGTAATAAAAATGCAGAGGTTAATAACTTTTACAGAGACAGTGCAGAGACTAAAGGAGCACAAACACTCCACTCCTATAGTAGTTTCCCTTTTGAGCATCTTCTGTGTAAAACTGCCCACCAAGCTGCTCTTTAATTGTGTGCATAAGCCCAAAGTAACTCCTTAGAAATGCACATGAATGTGGATGAAATGCATGAATTTTGGCTTTGGTTATGTATGATGGAATGTAGCATTCACTATTAGGATAAGTGGAACTTTCTAAAGATTATTTTATTTTGCTTCAAATAGGAGCAACCAGAGCTTGTTAGTGCAATTTATGGACGAGGGATAGCATATGGAAAGAAAGGGCTGCATGTGAGTATAACATTTTTAAAGCTGCACATGATAATGAATGCCATAATATATATTAGCCAGGGCTGGCCTAAGGCATTTTGGTGCTTGAGGTGAACAAAAAAAGTCACCTCACCTGGTACTCAGAGGTAGACTGCTCCTGAACCTGGGGGCTCTGTTTGTTTCTTACAGTAAACAGGGTTAGAATTGCAACTTTGCCTAAGACAGAAGATTTGCAATAATGAGGCGGGGGTTAGTATTGGTTGGTTGCTTCATGATGACCTAGACAGCCGTGTGAAGGATTCTCTTTTCCTTCAGGATTGTTGGGATCAGACACTGCTGTCACCCTCTGCACATTTTTAATGGACAACATCAGTTTTCTTTTTTTCCACTCCAGGACTCCATACTCTCCACTTCCAGGGAAGCAGTTCCCCCAGCAGCAGTCATGGCACTCTAGCCCAGGGTAGTCAACCTTTTTATACCTACCGCCCACTAATTCATCTTTCTTGATAGTAAAATTTCCTTACCGCCCACCAGTGCTTGATGGAAGGAGGATTCAGCTTGTGCCGTAGAACCCTCTACTGCCCACCTAGAATCCTGAAATGCCCACTAGTGGGCGGTAGGGATCAGGTTCACAACCCCTGCTCTAGTCTAGCCAATGATTTTTGCTCAAGAGGAATGTACTTATTCCAAACCCAGAAGTTATTTCTACAGTCCCTTCACTTCCCATTGCTTTTTATTTTTGCAACAACAATAATGATAAAGTATAAATGATGAAGATTTTTATTTCCCTTCTACCATCTGTTTTCCCCCAAAATTTTTTTATTGATTTTTACAATTTTTTAAGCACAATTTTTTAATTCCCTTCTACCATCTGAGGCACTTGCCTCATGGTGCTTCATGTGCAGGCCAGCCCTGGCAATAGCAGATTCATGATGGACCCATAGTAACTGGAATACTTAGCCTTGTTTGTTCTGATGTTGCATGTATGTGACTCTTAGCACACATCAAAATATTCCATGATGAAACCAAGAATTTTGATTCACTGAGTGTTGTACCATTTAAAAATTGTCACCATAACCTCCCTATGACTAAGCTTACATTGTTACTTACATATTTTCTCCCATTTTTAAGGATATAAAAAATGCAGAGCTAGCTTTGTTTGAGCTGAGCAGAGTCATTAGTCTGGTCCCAGATCAAGCTGAAGTGTTTGAGCAGCGAGCAGAGGTACTTCCTCCACTTTTAAAAGACTTTCTGATGTCTATACCTTATCTAGTTGTTATTTTGTTTATCCAGTTATTTTCTGTATGTTTCTATATGTTTATTGTTGAAAGTTCTTGGGCATATTCCTAATAATATATTATATGAATTAAGATTTGATGTTCATCAATATACAGCTATCAATACATTAAGACAAAAATAAAATAGAATGAAAATTCCAAAGCTACTCACAAAACCTATTCAGTTATGAAAATGAATACACAAATTGAAAAGCATAATTACACTAGTGTTTTTAGCTATCAGCCTTCAGAGGGTCCATGAATGTCATTAACAATTCATTTTCTTTGTTAATGTATAGAAGGATGCTTGTAATAATAAATGCAACAATTTTTAAAATAAGTTATACAGATGGGCTTAGAAAACTTTTAGTAGGAAGAAATATGTCATTTCAGTAGAACCCAAACCCACTTTTTCTCCTTCACTCCTTAATACCTGACAAAATGAATAGGTCTTAGTCTGCTTTTTAAAGTGAAATAGATGTAATGTAATATATGCATGCGCTCCAATCAATTTTAATGTACAACTTTTTTTACATAAATAATGCACTTGTTTAATTACTCAACGCAAAATTAATTTTTTGTGCATAGTTATTACATATTGCAACCTAAAATCATTTTGAAAATGAAGGATTATTTGTACAATCTTGCTCAAAGTATTATCTTGGTTTTACAGATACTGTCACCTCTGGGTCAAATGAGTGAAGCGCTGGCTGACCTCACTAAAGCTATTCAGCTAAAACCCTCCGCACGACTTTACCGACACAGAGGTACTCTTTACTTCATATCTGAGGTTAGTTTTCAGTTGAGCACTTGCAGAGAATGAGTTGGGACAAGTGTTTAGTCTCAAGGGTCATATTTGCAATGTATTATAACCTACAAGCTAATCTATCTATCTCCTTTAAAGAGAACTGAGTTTGGGAGGCAGGGGAGATCTCCCACTCTCTTGCCCGATCTCTTGCAACAAGATAGCTTTACAGAAGCTGTCTGAGGAAACAGATTTAAGCATTTTAGACTGGGAGAAACTGCTGATACATATTTTTGTTCAGCACCTATTTTTGCAGGAAGGGTGTACAAAAGCAATTTTCGTGATGATTTTTTAAAAAGTATTTAATTTGTTTATTTAAGGTACGTATACACTACTTCTTCTTTAAAGAGTTCAAGGCAGAACACAATTTAAAAAAAAAAAAAAATTATTTCCCCCCATTATTTTAGAGCACCAACTTAGTTACAAAGATTGCTACTTCAAAAGTAGAAGGAACAGCTGATATCTGTAGAGATTGTGGCAGCAGATTATTTCTAGGGACTTTTCTTGACTTATTATCACTCCAGTTTCTTCAGGTACCATAATTTAGGTTGCTTTCCCCCTGGAACTGTTATAAAAATAGAGGGAACATATTTCTTTTGCAACCTACTGAATTCAGTGAAGCTCCCAAGTAATAGGTCTAGGATTGTAGTCCAAGACCGCAATAAACTTTTCTTTTCATTTTAAGAGTTAATAATTTTGTGGTATGGAAGGCTTGGTATCCTGTAACTACAACATTATTTGTGTTGCCTTTGTGTTAGATCTAGCAGTTTTCTGTCTGATGGAAGTTGTTTTTCTGTCACAGGACTATTCAAGTGCCCATGAAGACTTTCAGAATTCCCTTGAACTAAACAAAAACCAGCCTATAGCTATGCTTTACAAAGGTTTAACATTTTTTCACAGAGGACTTCTAAAGGTAATTATTTTGAATAACTGTGCAATTTCTACTATATGTGTGATGAATGCATATGTTTATTTATTTATTTATTGAATTTATATACCACCCTTTGGCTGGAGGTATGTTACCATTAGCCATTAACAAAGTCTGCTTTATGAATGTACCAAGCCAGAGTGTTTAGCCTTATCTACTCCCAAGTGTCTTTCCAAACGTCCAGACAGGGGCCTTTACACAGCTTTTCACACCTGTTAGTTGTAACCGAGTTGTTTAATGAGAATGGAACACTTTTGACACATCAGATTCAAAATGTTTCAGCAGTAACTACCTTAATTTGTATCTAAGAAACTTCACAGTAACATAATTGTATCAAATAATTACATGTATCAATTTATCAGTTGGCATTGCCTCTATTTGAGTGTTTGGGTTGGTGCTTAAAATATCTGATAGATAAATATAGAACAATCTAGAGAGATTTTAAAGTTGTTTAGTCTCCCACTCCTGTCCCTGATGTTAGTTATTTGTTGGGTTTATCATTTGGTTGATAGACCTTAGGCAAATTTGTGATAACACAAATGTATATTAGTAGATTGATTGTGTGATGCTAAGAGAGACTAAGCTTTTTGGACATTTCATATTTCAGTTTCTGAGGACATTTTTGCACATGTAGTTATAAATATATTGTACAATGTATTGCCTTGTGTTTGCCTGTACAGATTTTCCACAAAGTATTTCCATAATTATTCAAAAATCCCAATAGGAATTATTAATCTTAATAGCACAATATTTTAATTAACAAGAGTAAATGGTTGTGTTTTCCCAGGAAGCTATTGAATCATTCAAAGAAGCCCTTAAGCAGAAAGCAGATTTTATTGATGCATATAAAAGTCTGGGGCAGGCCTATCGGTAAGCATAATGCCTTTACATTTCACTCTTCAACACTCAAATGTGAATTGTGTAAGGAACATATAGAAGGGAAGTTTTCATCCCGACTGTGTTATGCTGGTTTGTTAAAATGTTCGGATATCCCTAATATGTTCGGATAAATGTTCGGATATCCCTAATATGAGACTGAAACTTAACTCCAATAATTTAATGGGGGGCAAGTAATTTTAAGATTACTTTGAAGTAAAAAGACTTCCTTTGCCTAAACTAATATATACTTTTAAAGTCATTTCCTGACTGGTATTTTTATATCTTAAACTGATTAAATTAGATAATACAATCAGATACATATCTACTAAGGAGTAGGAACAATTGCGGCCTAATCTTCAGTACATGCATGTAGGATTGCTGCTTGAAAAAATCACAGATTTATTGTTGAGCTTATTTTTGATATGATACTGATTTTTAGAGCCCACGTTGGTTAATTTCAGTGAATAGCAGCTTTACTAAATAAACATTTTAATTGCTACTTTTTGCTATTTATTTATCACTTTAGAGAGCTTGGTAACTTTGAAGCTGCTACAGAAAACTTTCAAAAGGCACTGATGCTAAATCAAAATCACGTTCAGACAATACAACTTGGGGGAATGATGCTTTATCATCATGGTAGCCTGAATGAAGCTCTGAAAAACTTTAAGGTAAGCAATTGTAACGAGTTACAGCAGTTCCATCATATATACTCATTATATCTGTCTGTGCTGTATGTGGTTATTATATAAGCAAACAAACATACATAAATCAGACACCTTTAGGCTATTAAGCTCTCAAATGCGCATACAATCACAAAGACTTGCATGTTGCCTGTCATATATAAGAAAAGTTGCAGCCTTTTGAGGGCTTCCCTTAGATTGAAAGACTGTCTTGACATTTCTGTCCAGTGGATAACAGTAGAAATGGGCTGAACAAAAGCCTTTTCCCTGTGGAAGGTTTCTGCTTGTTTTAAAAACTGGTGCATCGCTTCTCCTTTTCTTCTAACTTCCACATAGACTTGAGATGGCTGGGACGAATTACTTTTCTACTGTCGTGGATGTGTGGATAAAGAATAAATAAAGATCTGTGGTTTGTTTATCTGCAATCTCACAAATGTATTGATTATTCTCTTTTTAATTTTCTAGAGGTGTCTGCAACTAGAACCATATAATGAAGTGTGCCAGTATATGAAAGGTCTTAGTCATGTTGCTATGGGGCAATTTTATGAAGGAATAAAAGCTCAAACTAAAGTTATGTTAAATGATCCTTTGCCTGGTCAGAAAGCTAGTACAGAGTACCTGAAAGTGAAATACCTCAGAGGTAAGTTGCTGCTAATGAAATATTCATTGTTTCATACTCAGATCCAGGACTTTTTTTCAGCCAGAACTCAGTTCCGGCACCTCTCGGGTAGACACCATTGCCATTATAAGGGAACAAGGTTCATGGTGTGTTCCAGCACCTCTTTTTCTAGAAAAATAGCACTGCTCAAACCTATGTTAACTTAAGTATCAAATTTGTGGACATTTTTTAAAAAAATTGCTGTACTGTATTGTGAAATTCTTTACAGCTTTCTTACCTCAAAGAAGTGCATAGAAGAAAGTTATTTTCAGGTTTACATACAGTGGTAAAAAGTACTTACATGTATCTAGGATTGTACATCAATCTTAGCTATCCATGAAATTTATTGCTAATTGGCATGCCCTTTCTGTAGATTTGTTTTTAAGTGAAAATATAAAGTTATGTATATGACTACTTACTTAACTATTGGCTCAGGATTTTTTCCTTAATAAAGACTGCATTTGTGCAGTTGTCCATATGTACCCTGATCAATTGGATACGGTTTGCCAAAGGGGAAAGTATGTATTTCTAGGAAAGGGAGACATATTATTTTAATGATTTAGAAAATTTATCAAAAGTCAAAAAAATTCTTGAAGTGGTGTACATTGAAATGGCATTGTGAAGTTGTAAGGTTTAATGGTTGCAGTGATGAAAATTCCTCACTTAAAGAATCTCTGCTAATGGAAGAAATATTAGGGAAATGATCTGCAAGTTTATACTACTTTAAGGAAGTACAGTGCTTTTGTACGGAAAGGTCCCCAGATATAGCATGTGAACAATGAACAGTGACATGGTTGTGTTTGTGTGTGGATTTGGGGGAGGGCCATATATCAGTGGTAGAGCATCTGCAGAAGGTCCCAGTTCAATCCCTGGCATCTCCAGGTCAGGCTGGGGGAATTGCCTTTCTGAAACCCCGAAGAGCCACTGCCACTTAGTGTAGACAAGACCAAGCTAGATGAATCCAGCTCAGTATGAAGCAGCTTCATATGAGCTCCTTATGTGTTTTTCTTCAGCATTGCAGATCGCTTGAAAAGCATTTTGCCTAGAGGTCATTTAAGTTGACTTACAGGAAAAGGGGCTAAATGATATTTACTTCCTTCACAGAATATTCTCGCTATCTGCATGCCCACCTTGATACCCCACTTACAGAATATAATATAGATATGGATCTTCCTGGGAAGTTTAAAGATCACTGGGCCAAAAATCTTCCTTTTCTCATAGAAGACTATGAAGAGCAACCAGGACTACAACCACATATAAAGTAAGTAACTACGGTAAATTTACCAATTCTTGGGCTCTGCTGGAAATGTTTGCTAGTGGTAGTTCAAGGTTTAACTTTAATCACATGGCTTCAAATACAGTCTATGGTTTTATAGTATGTGTTCATAACAGGTACAAGTTGATTTCTAGCCTGCACCCACTCCAAAAATGTGTTCTGCTCAAAATGGACCTATTGAAAGAAATGGACTTGTTAGTCTACTCTGAGTATGACTTAGTCATAACCCTTTATGGTTTTTGTTGCATTTTAGATCTCTAGCACCAATTTCCCAATACTAGTTTGTTGCTGTTCTATACTACTTTTATACTGGTTTTGTGCTGGTGTTGGGTTTTATGTTTTACTGAGTTAGTTTATGATATTTAATATATGTTGTTTGGTTGTATTATTGATCCATAACTTTTTAACCTGCCAAGGGGACTTAGTTGGTGGACAGCATAATAAGTAATATTAATTTATGGTCCATTTTGTTCTTGGAACTGAGGAAAACCAAATACCTCAACAATCCTAGAGGTCCAAAATAATGAAAAGCTAGTGCAGAAAGTGGCTTCATTGTTCTACAGTATGCCCTTTAGTCTGTACTAAAAAGAACAGTTTCTGCAAATGTTTCTATTTATTTTTCTTCTTTTTCACAACAATTCAAATTTTATGGTGTGTTGTGGCTCTGGAGCTGTCATTTCACTTAAGAAAGGCAACTCTGAATTATTCATTTTTTTCAGTTGTATTTCCTCAGAAGCTGAGGACTCTGTATAGTATGTGACATTCCTGCAAATGAAAGAATTATGGAAAGCAACTCGATGATCTCTGAAACAGAATTTGTTAGATTATTTGTTAGAGGCTGCTTAACTATTGGTTGTTCAGAGGGCACTTGGAAGTTGTGATCTTGGTATTCTTGCTGGCAGGATAAGCAGCACTTAAGACTCCTTTAAATGGATGTGAACAGACAGTCCTTGACCTTTCAATATGTCTGTTGGACTCCCATCAGATCCCATGACTTCTGTGGTTTAAATACAGCAGATAACAGGGTCACTTATATTACAAAATTAATAATTTCAGTCCAACACAGGGCCTTTATGTTACCCCGACTGAACATTTCCCCCTCAGCTTTTGTCAAGGGCAGATATTTAAACATCCCCAGAAATGATAGACATTGCGGATGTTCTTTGAATGTGCCAGACACTGTAGAACGTATTCTTTTCTACTGTCCATTGTACAACCAGCTATGTAAATGCGTGCTATCCCCCCTTTTTTGGTAGTCTAACATCATGGCACAATGAAAATACAAGATTCTATCGGTCTGACATTTAACCCAGAAGTAACTGCCAGAGTGGCTGAGTTTTTGTCAATAGTATCTCTTAGAATGGTGAATGGCACTATTTAGCGGGAAGAAACTCCAATGAAAATTCTCGTTATTACATATTTCACATGCCTGTTTATTTGTGTGTGTGTGTGTGGATGTTTTATGATGGCCTTTATTTGCAATGCCTAATAATGGTTTGGCAAAGTAAGTAAGACTCAATCAGAAAAGAAATAGCACAGTAGTTTTCCTGTAGGACTAATTGCAGTCGTTAACAGTCAACAGGTTTACCATACCCATCAATCACCCATCTCCTACTATCCTTCTGAGAAAAACCCCACCCCACCCTCCCACTATATATAAGGGTCTGGTGACATCTGTTTCAGTGTATGTGAAGTGTGCATGCACATGAAAGCTTATACCCAGAACAGACTTAGTTGGTCTTTAAGGTGCTAGTGGACAATTTTTATTTATTTATTTATGCCCAAATAGAGTTATAAAAAGGAAAGCTGCAGTAAACCTTCCATTATGCTGGGCAGGGGTCGGTAATCTTAAACCATATTTCTAATGCTTGTCTGTCTCACTGGCTGCTACTAATATAGAATCTGTGTAAGAAATCATCTTGATATTTAATACTGGCTTTATTTGTGATTTTAAGGGATGCGCTACTTCAGAAATTTGAAAACTATAAACCCGAAATGCAAGAGATGATATGTGTTGCTGATCAGTTGGGTTCCCTAATGCAATATGAGACCCCTGGATTTCTTCCAAACAAGAGAGTACATAGAGGTACACTGGAAAAAACTTTATTGGAATATGCAATTAAAAGTATAATGGCGCTTGCTGTGATTAGCATTGGATATTTTAAGTTCTGCAATAAAACATGCTCTATTCAGATTGTAGTTCAGCTTATTCATGCATAAAAGAAAACTAATAATTATTACAGTCCATTATGTACTGTAATGTGTAAATACTTAATGAGGCAGCAACCTCCAGTGATATTAAATATTAGATCCTATGCAGTCATCCACTTGCTTCTCTTAGACTGCAATTATTTGCCCACTTACTTAGAGAGTAAGCCTTACTGAACATAGTAAGGGACTTGCATGCATAGAATTGCACTATTTTGATGCTTCAGCTTCTGCCTCATGTTTAGATGTCAAGTATAAATGTGAGTGGGCTTCACTGGTAACCTACTTTTGTTTGTTGTTCAGCAATGGGGCTAGCTGTGATAGAAGTAATGCAAGCTGTACAGAGAACGTGGGTGAACTCAAAAGTACGAATTAATGGAAAAACCAGGCTGATGCAGTGGAGAGATATGTTTGACATTGCTGTGAAATGGCGAAGGTAATAAAGGAAGAAATCTAGTTTGTGAATTATCCTTATTATCAAGAGTACTAAATTGTAGGCTAAGCAAGTATTGACTTTATAAAGGCAGAGGCAGAATGAACTGAGGAAGTATTTATAGATTTTTGTGGTTCCTACATCATTACTTCTGCTGTTGATTACATGATTTATAGCCCTGTCTGTGTGACTACTTCACAAAACCCATTTAATTCTTCTAATAAGGGCCATCCCTGGAGGCTGGAGGCCACAGGGCAAATCATAGTGTTTGGACCTTCCCATACTGCTTGATCCAGGCATGTTGGGTTTTTCTTTTCTCTCTTTCACAATGCTTTCCTCCCCCTACTTCACCCCTAATGCAAACTCTAACTTTACATTTCATAGTAGTATGCACATTGTGTATCATATAGGGCAATGTATAACTTGAATCTTTAATCCAACTTCTTAGATCAAGAAACAAAAGTTCTTTCTCCTTGCAAACTAAAGTAAATAAAGTTAAGTCCATTATTTCATTCCTCTTAACATTTCAGATTTGGTTACAACAACATCACCAAGATTAACCTTGATTTCCTGAAGAGCTAACCAATTTTGTAAGATGTATAGGCTCAGTGATTCTCCATTCTCTCTGTTCTTCCCATTTCCATTCTCTTCCTTGGCAGTGTTGCCAGCTGCCTTATGAATGCAGACGGGTTGCAGTTGGGCCCCAATCCTCCCCCTATGCTTATGTTTTCGTAACTGTAAGAGGGCTTCCAGGTCAGCATTTGGGATGCATTCCCAGGCAGTGCTGCTGGCCATGGGTATCATTATTGGTGCTGTGTTATGGTGAGGTGCCCCCCAAAGTCCAGATTGGTTGCTCAGATTCCCACCACCGCCACCCCACATCCCTTAGGAATTAGTTTGATTCTGATCTCCAAGTTAATTTCCTCTAACTCTTGAGGTTAGCACATTATTGTAGGTGAAAGAAAGCAATAAAAAGCTTTCTTTAAAAATAGCTGAAAAAAATTAAACCTGAATTAATACAACTACCAAATCTGTAAGCAGTGTTGATGCAGTGTCTCTTTACAGGATAGCTGACCCAGACCAGCCTGTGCTATGGTTAGACCAAATGCCAGCTCGAAGTCTTAGCAGAGGCTTTAATAATCACATCAATCTAATCAGGTATGATGCTTTAGTGAAATCTTGTTTGCATCAGAAATTGTGCCAGAATCACACATTTTGCACAGAGGAGTTCTCAGTGTTGGGATTTCTGAACTTGTATTCTGACATTTTTTTCTTTAAATGAGTATATAATGTATTGCATGTTTCTTAGCCCCTTTAGATTTTCCTTTTTCTTTTCCTGAGGAGCTGGAATTGTACATCTACACTGTTTTGGAGTCAAACAAATAATTCCCATATCTTTCAGTACTGCCTTCTGTTAGTTATTTTTCCTACACAGAAACTCACAGCTACTCTTAAAATATTGACAGGCATTTCTGAAAGGTAATATATCCAGCACAACTGATTCATTATTGCATTATGCTCCATCACAAGCAATTCTCTTCAAAGCATAGCTTAGCAATTGTTGTATGTTCCCTCTTCTCCTATACTACAAAACAAGATACCTGGTATTAGAGCAGCCACAAAGAAGGAAAGGCAGAGAACACAACAAAAATATTGTCAATCACAGGGGTTTAGGCTAAGGAGCATATATTTAAGCTGCCAAAGTTTGTAAGTTTCCTAGTAAGAACTTGTTGCATTCTTGCTTTGACCAATTCCTTCTATTTCTTTGTCCAAGCTTTACCAATAGCATCATCCTTTCACGGTACAAGCTGGATAGTTTACACTCAGTTTGGGTCCTTCCGATTTTTATTTCCTTGACTTCATTTATATTCCTTAACTAGATTCATATCAAATTTTTCTGAAAATCTAAAGTCAAGTTCTAAAATCTGCTTGGCATAGATATATGCTGACTACATAACTACAAGGCCTACCATGAAAGTGTGGTAACTTCTAATTCACCTATAGACTCACTGCATTCTTACTAGATCCATCACAGCTTATTTTGTAGTGTGAAATGTCTTGCCGTCAGCTTAGAAAGTGTTTGATAGGCAGCAGTGGGTTGTGCTAGAAGTGGAAAGTTTGAATAAATAATTTGGAACTATGATTTCTCTGCTCCTTTTAGAAAAAAAATTATTCTGCTAATATGATCCTTGCTTTTTAATATACTGCATTGGTGAATCTGCCTTAAGCTGCCACTTTTTTCCAGGCTTCTTTTCATCGCTTATTATTATGCAGTTCTTGTTTAGTCATAGCAGGTTTAATTAAACTAATTAAGCACAACTGGCTCAGGTAAGTGAAATTAAAGACGAGTAGCCTAATTAACCCCTGTGATTGACAAGTAGCTTTGTCTCTTGGTATTTGCGGCTATAAAGCTTGCTCTATGAAATCTTGTTTTGTAGACATGGAAACGGGAAGGGACTTCAACAAGTGCAATAATGGTATGTAGTTTTGCCTTTGGTGTATGTGTTTGTGTGGCTAGCTGCACCCTAGACATATCTTTTTACTGTTCATGAATGTTTGAACAATTACAATTACACCAACAACGTTCTAGATGGAAAACAAAAATTCGTGTTTGCAAGCATTGCTCAGAATGAAAACAGCTGGAGAGTTTAAATAGATATAAGCAAATATAATCCAATGGGCATAAATCTTGAAATGAATGATCATTGCATGAGCTTTCATTCATTTCATTTCAATGGCTCTGGTTTGGGGAAAAATATCAATGAATTATGGGCAGTCTATGTAACCATAACCTGAGCAGGGCTGAAAAGTTGTATTAGGTGAAATATTCCCATACCTAAAATGATTACAGCTTTCCAATGCATGCACAATGTTGAATAGCTCAATAAGTCCAAAGGGCTCACGTTTAAGACTTAAATATTATAAATAATTTTTTATAGATGTAGGACCTAATAATAATAATAATAATAATAATAATAATAAGCTGCCTTGTAAATATCACATGAAAAATGTTCTGTTAACAGTGCAATCTATGCAAATTTACTCAGCAGTAAGTTCCATTATTTCAAATGGAACTTACAACATAAATGTAATAAAGATAATCCTATACACTTACACCAGGTAAGTCTCATTGAACCCAATGAGTCTCATGGAACCCTTCTAAGTAGAAACACACAGATTTCTGCTATAACATGTCCATAATGCTTTGCAATGCACAAAGATTCTCTGGCAGGTAGAGTCCCTTGAACAAAGTTTGAACTCCAGTGTTTTACCACATAGAAATCATATATGTACTTTCACAAATGGTATGTAAATGCTTGCTATCTGTTTAATGTCCCGTTTTTAAAATGTTCTTCTCTGCAGGGGACAAGTTATTAACATAAGATATCTGGAATATTTTGAAAAGATGCTTCATTTTATCAAAGACAGGATCCTTGTTTATCATAGGTAAATAAATTCTTCCTTTTCCTGCATTAATACAGTAATTTTTTATATAATGTTCAAGAATTAGGTGCTGCACAGTAATATTTAAAACATACTGCCTGCAGGCTTACAATCTAAACAAGATGAAACCATGGGGAGGGAAAGAAGAGATTAGAAACCAAAAGTTTAGGAAATGGTTTGAAACATTGCATAAACAATTGAAAAGACAAAAGGTTGCAGATTTCAGGTGTCAGTGAGATTCAGAGAAAAGAGACAGCAAGAGAGTGAGGGCGGAAATGTGAAATAGAAATGACTTGTGATTTTTCAAAGAAGAAAGCATTGGCTGAGCAAAGATAATAATGCAGTGGGAGAGAAAGAAAAAGGGTGACAGATAAGAAGGGGCCAAAAGGTAAAAAAAGCGTAGCAACAAATAATTTCTGATAAGGAGATGAATTTCAATAAATGGATGTACGGTAACACAGGAAGAACACGGGCAAATTGAGATACAGAATAAACCGAATGGGCAACAGAGTTAAGAACAGAGAGGAGAGGGTGAAGCTGAAAAACTGGCAAACCAAAAAGAAGCATGAGAGAATAAACAAATGCCTTTCCAGTAGCAGGAGGCAAAACTATCAAAATTTAGCAAGGTTGAAAACTTGGACTTGGCAGTTCTGACTGTCATATTGACTGTATGCAGCCAGGAGGCTGAGGCAAGTTTGAAGGTGATGAAGGAAAGTTGTGAACTATGGTCAGGGAAAGCCAGGCCAGTGAGAATGCTGAAGAAGGAGATTTTAAAAGATCTATTTGTGTTGTCAACATGGAAGAGAATGGAGTAGCAGCAGAACTGGAGAAAGAAGACTAAAAAGAGCCAAGAGAAGAAAACTAATCTGTATTTATTGAGATAATCGTTTTTTAAAAGTCTTAACAGGAGGGAAGATAATGAAGAATAAAGAAATGGAAGCATGAATGTGTAAGGAATAAAAGTTGAAGAGCAGCTGGAGTGTCAAGTTGAATATGGGAAATGCCCCTGCTCAGTGGTGAAGCTCACTCAGTGACCATGAAGATGTCACTTTATTTCACCCTAAGTCAGTCACTGTTCCAGAATCCTTTAAGGGTGGGGTAAAGCATACATATATAATAAGATTACAAATGCAAATGGAAAGATGGAACAACTGGTCAACAAATATATTTTTAAGTCTAAACACAGTACAATATCAGGAAGGGAAAGGTGTAGTAATAACAGTATGTACAGTGGAACCTCAACTTACGTACGGTTCTACTTACGTACGATTCCAGTTATGACCTTCAGTAGGTACTTCGACTTATGAACTTTCCTCTACATATGAACAGAGGCCTTGCCAGCAGCCCGGAGCTCGCCCGGCCGGCTGCGGAGCAGCGCTAAGGCCTCTGCTGCCAGGGAGAGGGCCCCCATCTCACCCCCAAAGCTGTGGAAGAGGTGCCGCCTACAAGAGGCACAGCAGGGCGCACTGCAGCCCAAAGCTGTCTGAGAGATGTTGCTTGCAGATGACACAGCCTTGACAGTGCACTCTGAGGAAGCTCTACTGAGACTCATCAACCGTTTTGCCCAAGCCTGCAGGGAGTTCGGCCTTACCTGACAAAGACTAACATCCTGGGTTAGGACGTTGCAAATACCAAGATGAAGGTCTACCAGGCTTGCGTGTTGAGCATGCTGCTTTATGGAAGTACTAGTAAATTAAGCCCGCAACGATTACGGGCTCTAGGAAGGCGGCGGCGGGAGGGCGGGAAAGCCTGGCTTCCCGCAGAGGAGCGGCCGCTTCTGTCGGGCGGGGAGGCCTCCCCTCCCCCCGTCCTCTGGCTCTCCCCGTTTCTCTTTCTCTTCCCCCCTCCCACCCCTCCTCACTCCGCTCGCGGATCGCTGGCCGCTTTGCTTAATCCCCGCCATGTTTGCAATGGCGCAGGGAGCGGATCGAGCGAGCCCGCCGCGGACCTAGGGCTAAGGGCGACGGAGCTGGCGAGCGGGTCTCTCCCTGCTTGCCTGCCGGGCGGTCCTGGCTGCGTCAGAGGCCGCCGCTGCCACTCGGTGGGGTCTGGACGGGGGAGGGCGGCCGGCACCCCGGCCGCTCCTCCTTCCGTGGAGCCTCCGGCGCCGGCAGCCTTCTGTGCTCGGCGCGGCCGGGGGAGAGGAGGAGCGTGACGGGGAGGGGAGGGAAGGAGGGAGGGAGGGGGAAAAGGCGGCGGTGGCCCCCCGAAGTCTCTGCGAGGCAGCGGCGTTGGCAGGGGGAGAGGCCGGGGCTTGGGGCCTAGCGGAGCCTCCCTCCTCAACGGGGCAGGCGGAGGGAGCCCGGAGGCGAGCGGCACGGAGGGTCTCCCCCTCGGCCAGTTGAGGAGGGAGGCTCCGCTAGGCCTGCAGCGCCCCTGGCGAAGCCGGCAGGTCCGCGGAGGTGCCTGGCCAGGGCGAGCCCGGCGGCGGTCGGTTGCCCCCTAGGAGGTGCTGGGAGGGCAGTTGTGCGAGGCGGCGGCACTGACCCAACTGACGATGCGCCTGCGCACGGCCGTCCTCTCGGACACGCCCCCCTCTCCCGTCGTCCAATCCCTGCGTCCGTCTGCGACATGCGCAGTGGAAAATTTCCACTGACACACACCACGGACGTCGGGACATTAGGGAATTATTATATAGGATGTTGTGGGCAACTCACAACCATCAGGATTGATGCATCAATGCCTTCCATATCCACTGCATCAGGAAGATTTTGGATATCACATAGCAGGACAGATTTTCAAACAAAGATGTGCTTTCCTAAATCCACGTTCCTAGCATGTTTGCACTCCTGTCTCAGCAGCGTCTACGCTGACTTGGTCATGTCCACTGAAGGGAAGATGGCAGGATCTCCAAGAGCATGCTCTAAAGGGAGCTGGCTTCAGGCACTAGGCCCATTGGCAGACCAACTCTGCCAACGATGTCTACAAAAGTGACATGAAGACTGGCAACATCAACTCTGCCATGTGGGAATCCCTTGCAGATGACAGCAGTGCCTGGAGACAGACAGATAGGTCAGTATCCATAATGCTGATTGGTGGAGGAATGACCATTGGGAAGAGTGCAAAGAGAAGAAATCCCATGGTGCATCTGCATCAGCACAACCAGACACCTTCATCTGCCCCAGCTGCAATGAAACATGTCTCTCCTGTATCTCTCTCTACGCCCACAGCACACCCTTCCATTGTCTCCCAAGACACATGGATGCCAACCAGGTTTAACTTCGTATATGAATAGGTTATATTGTATAGGTTATTTTCTCAGTAACATAACCTAGGTATGCTAAAAAGCTATTGTGTTATCTTGTTAGAATATTTTCACATTCGTATAAAAACTAGAACTAAATAGTTAATTGAAATTCTATTTAAACCCTTTTGTCTAACCCTTTAGTGCTAATAACCACAAAGAACTAGTAGACGTTCGAGAAGCTCTGGAGCAAGTGCAAAAAGTAGAAGACCTTCTCCCAATAATGAAGGTAGTCTTTCTCCCCACCCCTCCCCACCCCAATTCCTCTCCCATCCAGCAAAACTGTATTTTTGGTAATATTAGAAATAAGATCATGCAAATAACAATAGTTAGTGATGATCCTTCAAATTTCATGTGAAACTGGAAATGAACTTAAAGCTACCATTTTAAACTTGGATATGATTTTTTTCCTAGTACACAATGAGGGTTTGCTGAGGAAGGTCATTTTGCAAGGGAAAGCTCACTAGTTTTCTGTGTATTACAGTGTCTTGTAACAAATTGTGGGTGTGGGTGTTTATTAGTGTCTCTTGGAATGATGAAGGGGTTTTTAATTGCAAAATTGTCCATAGTAAAGAAAATAAGCTCAATGGATCTTACTGCATTTTAAGTACTCATTACAAGGAAGACTTAACAAATACCACATAAATGAAAAGATACAAATAGCATGAAATGAAAGAGGTGAATAACTTTGAGCAGGAGGCCAACACTTCATTTTGTCAGAGTAGGTCATGTGTTACTTATTCATAGGGTCAAATATGGCAGAATTTCACAATTTAGCAACCATTTTAGCTAAAAATAATCTCCTCTGAGATTGAATGTATAACCTTGAGAGTGCTGTTTTCTATTAGTTGAAAGCAGTTAGCTGAATAATTCAATAATTCTCTAAAGACTGTTGACAAAATGGTTTTCCTGTGCAGGTTCTGACTTCCATGTCAGAAGAAGAATGTCAACATGCATCTGATATTTGAACGGGAAAATAGAAAATAGCCCAAGTATCAACAACTAGGGAAAACTATTATCTCTTCTATGTTTTTAGCACATCTGTTGTGTGGTATGCCTAAAAAGAGCTCTAACATATTTGCATACGTTTAGGGAGGCCATAGTCCACAAATAGCAAACCTTTCTTACTTTTAAGAGCCTCCCTGAGTGCGATAGGTGAAATTCTTTTAGCAGTGAGAGAGTGAAATGCATGTTAGATGTAAACTTTAATGCGAAAGAAACCTTGCCATTTTTTATTATAGCCATGCTAGTTATGTAGTATAAAGGAAAGCTGAAATTGTCTTAATTGTAATATGGAACAAACAAACAGAATCCACTTTTTGATATTTGTTTTGAAAGCAGCTCCACAGTAAAACAAGAGATGGATTCACGGTCAACACCAAAGTCCCAAGCCTCAAAGATCCAGGAAAAGAGTATGATGGATTTACCATCACCATAACAGGAGATAAGTAAGCTAAGTTTCTATTTTATATCATGTAAACTACAGGCAAAATCTTACTAGTCTTTATTTTACCGGTAATTACAGTATTTAAAAAAAATAAATTGAAGACAGTGTTATAGCAGTCAAAGGTTAGGCAGATTTCTGAGTAAACTTTGTCAGCAGAGCTGCATTTTTTGTGCTTTAATGTGATATTAAATTAATATATTTACACCAATATAATCCATGCAGACATGTCCTAACACTTAACCAAAATCTGACTTCACTGACAGCTTGTAAGTTGTATACACTTATTATAGTTTTATCCTTATCCATATTGGAAGCTTCTCAGGTATGCAGTTTGGATGGCACATGTTACCCACAATTGTTCTTGCTGCTTATGCTCCCCAATTAATATACTAGTGTAACAACTCTTCTTCTGTGAAAAAGGGGCGGGGGGAAATCAAAGCAATATTCTGTATTTTTCCTTTTCAGGGATACGCACTAAATTTTTATATGGGCAATGTAGTAGCTAAAGGGTATGTTCCACCAGGTCCTGCTTCTGCCCATTCCTAATCATCTCTCTATATTTGTGTGAGTGTGTGTTTAAAAAAAGATTAAAAATATTACCAACTAGTTAACAAAAAATCTGCTTTGTCTTTTTATGTTGCTTTTTCAGTTTTGATGTTTGGTCTCTGAAGCCCAAAGTAACATTGCATTCATTTCTATATTCAACTGGAAATTATTGAAATACATTTTAGACAACTTAACTTATGGTATATAATCTGTATGCATTTGTATGTGTTTGTTTGTTGATGTATGTGTTGTTGAATGTGTTTATTTTAAAACATGCCTCTGATGCAGACATATATTTTCAGGATTGGGAACATACTATTTTCAGTTGAAACACAGACAACAGAAGAAAGAACACAACTGTATCATGCAGAAATAGATGCTCTTTATAAAGACTTAACCACCAAAGGAAAACTACTCGTTTCATCTGCAGAATCTGGGGTAAGATCTTCCATAGTGTAATTAGTTTTTAGTACCGTGAGCCCAAAAGGTCTAAGAGCACAGGCAGACTGATACACAGAGAGATGTTTCTTCAGATATTTGCATCCCAAGGTATTTGTGAACCACCCTGTGTTCATTGGTTGAAGGGTGGTATGCAAATTGTCATCATCATTACCATCATAGGCTTGGCAGGTCAACATCAGCACCTTGAATTTTGTCTCAGAAGCATATAAGCAGCTTTTCAAAATGTTTCAACAAACCGTACCAGTTCACATTCTGTCAGCCACATTCTACTCCAATTATAGCTTTTGTATCCCCTCCAAGGGCAACATCATGTAAGACCAGGTTATACTGGTAACCAGGAAGTTACTAAACCAGTGACCATCGTGGCCAAGCTATTCTGGTCTGGTAACAGCTGTGCTGGTGAACCAGATAAAGTGACCCTTTTGGCCTGTTCATCAAATGACTCATTAGCTGCTTTAGAGAGCAGTGCATGAGGAGGAAAGGTATCATTTGAAAGGGATTGCCATATTCTTTCTGTAAAAGCAAATTTCAAATTTTCCACGTCAGTGTTTTTTAGACCAACATTCTTAGGGCCAAACCGGACACAATGGGTGGGTGGGCGGTTGTTGCTGTTATTGTTGTTAATTTTTTGTATCTTTATTTTAGATGTTGTTAATGTGGAAATTGTTTCAATTTGGTTGTTTACATTTTTATGACTACTTTTGTTATGTTCATCATTATGTCTTTTTTCATGTTGTAAGCCACCTTGAGCATGGTTTTAACTCTGGAAAGACGGCATGCAAATAAAATTATTTATATATGTTAGTCCAAGCACACCACTGAAGCCACCTGAGCCTCAAATGACAGCGCTGGGTCAAGCACAACCCCAGACTATGCATCTAAAGCTGTATGTTCAGCCAATTCTCAGACCTGAGAACCAACCTACCCATAGGACCTCTGTCTTGTCAGGATTCAGTCTCAGTTTATTGGCCCTCATCCAGCCCATTACTGCTTCCAGGCACCAGTCCAACACAAAGTATTAGTTAAAACGCATGCCATCACTATAAAATATTTAAAAGATTACTCCTATTTATGGTTAAATGCAATGCATTGTTTAAACATTTCAAAATTTATTTTTGTTGGGCTGGATCCAGAGTGTCCTTTCTGTGAACAGCCTTTTTCCATTTGTGGAACGCACTGAGATACAACAGAAGCTCTCTTGGAAGGAAGGAGGGGCGACTCCTTTCTCTCATCCCCCCCAAATGCCACCTCCCACACAAGGGTGGTCTGTCCTCCCAAGAGCAGCTATTGGATAAAATCTGATCCCCACCCTACCTTCTTCCAGCAGGAATTCTGCTCACAGGAGCTCTGGATCAAACCTGTTTTTAAAATCTCTGATCTGTCCTTTCTGTTCCATTACTTTTCAAGGTACTGGTAACTCACAATCTGACACCCCCAAAAATTAACATGGCAGATAAAAAAAAGTTATTTTTTTAGCATGGCTTGAGAGTCAACCACATTAGATACAAAGCTTAGAAGGCCTTAGCAAATGAAACATGTCTATATGGCTTACTTCCCTATATACACCTTTTCCTGCTTGAATGCTGCTTCTTGTCATGCTACAACTACCAACTTAATAAAGAATTATACAGATATTAAAATACTGCATATTGCAAACACTTCATTTCCATAAATTCCATCCATTGAATTTAATTTGCTTGGTGCATGCAGTTTTCTATTGCTATTTTGATTTTCATGTTAAATACATGATTTTATTTTTCTTAGGAGTCGGATGCTGTGTGCAGTCTAATCCTGTCTCTCGTATATTATTTCTATAACTTAATGCCTCTGTCCAGAGGGTCCAGGTTAGTATCTTTCTTCATATGTAATAACTGTATCCGCAAATATTACATTGTGCACAGTAATATGAGATCTTACCTCACCATTTCTTCTTTCTCCTGCCCCAAGTCCTAAACACTTTTGCACAAATGTTGGCAGTCATATTATTCTTGTGTGCACCTTTAATGAGAGAACAATTTCTCCATTTTGTAGTACATGTATATCTCATTTTGTATTTGACATGTTAAAACTTGTCTTATGCTCTGCAGTGTTTTTTTTTAATACACTTGGAAGTAAGTCCTGTTCCGCTCAATGCAGCTTACTTCTGTACAGGATTGCACTGTTAAGTATGATATAGCAATATTGAAATTAATACAGCCGGGTCACAAGTATATTGCATTGATTTTAAATATTTATGAAAATGGAGAATCTCTTAACCTTTAAAAGCAGTAAAATATGTTCTTGTGTTTCCATGGAATGCTTTGTGAGCATTTTATTTCTTCTGTTTTTGTTTGTTTCTCAGTGTGGTGGCTTATTCAATAGTCATGGGAGCCCTGATGGCAAGTGGAAAAGAAGTATCAGGAAAAATTCCGAAAGGAAAGGTACGCTCTGAATAAAATCCCCTGAAATTTAGAAAAGAGCAGCTTGTGACACCCAAGGTTTTTTCCCCTGCAGCTCACACCTGTGTCCAAAAAGTTATTTAAAGCATAATGTGGGGCTGGGTATGAATGAAGTAATGCATATGTTCAGGAAGCAGCTTGTGAAAACCTGCAACTTCTCAAAAGATAAAGACATGTTATTTTGAAAAAGAAGTGAGATGTGTGAGAGAGCATTCTTGTTTCAATGTGAGAGGTAGCCCAACGGACTGGAAACTGTTGGTGTAGCAAAATAATTAAATAAAGCAGCAATCCTAATATCAGAGGGTGATGTCCAGTGTTGTCTACCTGCAAATGGAATGGGCACCATTTGCAGAAGTTCTTCACCCTACCCTTTCCCCCTGACCTGCTCTGGAGGGTTAGGGTACCATCTAGAACTAACTGGAAATCTGCATTTGGCAGTGGGGTGGGGTAGGGAATAGGAAAAGAAATTCCACTGCATTATTGAACTTCCTCTCCTGCAATGTTGGATATATCACCCAGTGGAACTTGCTTCCTAGTAAATCTATTTCCTAGATTTAACTATCATTAGGTAATGTTCCTGTTATTGTTCTTGGCAGATGCTAGAAGTGATGGAGTGTGTTGTAAATGAGATGAAAGTTTTTATGCGATTAGGACACATTTTTTGCTTCAAAATAGTCTGGAACTTTGTGTCTTGCAACAGGAATCATCATCATCATCATCATCATCAATAATAATAATAATAATTTATTATTTATACCTCACTCATCTAGTCTCTTGTGATGGTGGTTTTCTTTAAATTTTACATCATTTTTTTCTTGAAATCATACTAGCAACTTCAGCCTTTCATTGTTGTACCACAACTGCTAAAATAGCATATTTAAAGCAAACAAATCCAAAGCATACAGTTCAGCTCTGCTTGTCTTCCAGCTTCCATTACAAATACCTTTTTGATGGTGCTAAATGTGAGAGTGTGTTCTGACAGTGCACTTATTTCTGCATTTAGTTGTTTATATTTAATGTGTGTTGCAGCTGATTGATTTTGAAGCTATGACAGCAGCTGGATCAGAGGCCTTCAGTAAAGTGGCAAAAGATTGGCTGAATCTGAAAAGGTAAAATTGTTAATGTTGGCTCAAGGTTTTGCATGTCCTAAAAAAAAGTCCCAGCTTTCCTCAGAAAGGCAGTCTTTGTTACTTTGAAAAGTTAAGTTAACAGAAGAGTGCTTTCACAAATTCCAACTTATGGCAGCTATTGCATTTCACCCTCTGCCCATATATCTATGCTTGCTGCTTGTGACACTACTCAAATATTGTTTGTGATAACAATGTAGTTCTTGTTAAACTTAAATCACCACATCTAAAAGGCCTGGTTCCTCTTATAATTTAAGCAGTGCTGAAGTTACATGAAGCAATAGACCCAAACTAGAAAGAACTACCGGTATTTGAATTTGGCACACCATAGAGGTCTGCATGTGTGGCATTTTACTCTCTAGCGGAAGGGGAAAATAACCTAATACATTAAATTTCTTTGTGGTTTTCTGGATTAGAACCATGGTGATAATTGGCTTCCTTCATTGATAGTTATCACCGCAATCTACTTAACAGTTCTTATACAATATATGGTGTTAAATGTCTGAAATAATGAACCATACTATTGTGAATCTTGGTATTTTAATGCCAGAACGTTTTGAAGACAAAATGCATAGGTAGTCACTTTCCCAAAAACTTGAGCAATAAAGTTCCAGCTGAATTAAATTAGGATTTTTGGAGCGCTTAAGCAAAAATGCAAAATATCAGGTTTATTTCAAACTTAAGTCATGAACTATGTTTCTATTAATATTTGCATTTTCCTTTTCCAGCATTTCGCCTTCTTACAAGAGTCTTCCACTGGTATCAGAATACTTTCCAACATTAAGAACCATGATCGAAGCATTAAGTACAGATTCAGCTCATTGCCTGAAAAGGCTTTAGTTGCTGTGTAACTTACCTCAATAAAGAGCAGTGACCACTTTTTTTGTATGTTGTTGATGGTGCAACTCCTTTGTTCCTGATTAATTTTGTTGATTCTAAATAACTGAACCACTTCCTTTTAGGAACCCAACAGAAAACAAAATCCTTTTATATAACTGAGAATTATTGGATATATCCAGAAGAAATATAGCTGATTTCAGCAAAGAACCAGTTGCCAGAAGGCAAAAGGGTGCTGCTTAACTAAGATTTACTCAGAGTAGACCCCAATTACTGAACATGACTTGTTTATTTCATTTGGTCTACTCTGAGTAAAATTTAGTTGAATACCACACATACACTTCTGCCATACATTATATGCACTGAAGCGTAATTTTAGCCTGTTCCCCGCACTGGTTTAAATTTCACAAAGTCACCCAAAAGAATGATTTAATAGGTTGGCACAAAAGCCCGTTTTATTACTTGGATGTAAAGTCTAAATATCTATACAAGGCAGGCATGGCTTATTAGCCCTCATTCTGTCAATTACTGCATACAGGCACTGATCCACTTCCTCTCCTGTATTTGATGAAAGTGATCAATGTCCCCTGCATATTAGTGACACCTCCTCTCCCAGTGATTTCATGTAGATGTTAAATAGCATGAAGATGAAACCCTGTGTGACAAAAGTGTAACCACCACCACCCCTTTTTGGAAGTGGCCTCTAGGTAAGAAAAGAACCACTGCAAAACAGTACCTCCAACACCCAGCTTGGACATCCTGTCCAGAAGGATACTATGGTTGGTATCAAAAGGTCCAAGAGCATCAACAGGATTACACTCCCTATCTTTCTCACAGCAAAGCTGACCAATAAAATGTGTGTTCCAAAACCAGGCTTGAAACCCAACTGAGATGGAGCCAGGCAATCAGATTCAGGCTGCAGAAGGATCTTTGGAAAGTAATTAGTTTTCCAAGTCTTCTGACACCATTTCATTTGTCATAATATACTGTACCCAGTTTGCTTTGTTAAACCAGTTTGGTTGGTTCTCTCTACCCATTAGTCAGCAAGTGTAGTAATAAAGGTCTAGTAATAAAGAAGTCTTAGTATACTGTTATACTAAGATTTATGTACTGGAACAAAATACCTGGCACTTGCTCAGAATGAGCACAAACGTTTCAGCGTAATTCTGGGACTAGCTCAGGAAGAAGATGCAAATGCCTTGCTGCAAGATGCAAATGCCTATGATCCTCAGATGAAAGGCAGTGTATAATTTTAATAAATAAATAAAATAAACTAGAGCTAGTTTTTAACCACACTGAATTATTTTCCCAGGGAACTTCAATTACAGTGATTTGTGGGAGGGATCACAAACTTTCTTTTTTTCACAATGATCTATGTCTTCTATGCAAGTCAATGGAAAAATCTCCATTGTATCTCTAAAAATTCCTTGGCGGCAGAAGCCTAAGGTAAAGGTAAAGGGACCCCTGACCATTAGGTCCAGTCGCGGACGACTCTGGGGTTGCAGCACTCATCTCGCTTTATTGGCCGAGGGAGCCGGCATACAGCTTCCAGGTCATGTGGCCAGCATGACTAAGCCACTTCTGGCGAACCAGGGCACGGAAACGCCGTTTACCTTCCCACCGGAGCAGTACCTATTTATCTACTTGCACTTTGACGTGCTTTCGAACTGCTAGGTTGGCAGGAGCTGGGACCGAGCAATAGGAGCTCACTTTGCTCCTCCCTTTTCATGCCTCTTCTGGTTCTGGGAACAGCGATGGTAGTAGGGAGACACCCCTGCTTCTTCAGCCTCATCTCTGCCTCTTGGCCTCCCTCATTCCACTCTCCTGCCTCTGCGTCTGGACTTTTCTCCCCCAACTTCCCACACCTCCTTCTTCCCAGTTTTTTCTTTCTCACACCGTCACACACCGTCCCACCTCCACTCCCCGGACTTCATCCTTTGGTGGTTCCCCAGCCATTCCTCGGCTTCCAACCAGCCCGTAACACCATCCCTCTTGGGCGAGGTGGATCCAGGCTGAAGTCGGCAGGGTGTTAGATGCAATCCGTCCACTACAATCGCTTAGTTCGTCTGGTTTGATCACCGCCCCCCGTATACGTTTGTTACGCGTAATTTTGTGCTGCTAATGGCAAAGCGCGCTGCTTTGGAAAGGGCTCCTGGCTCTTTACGCGGCACAACACCTACGCGGCCCGCGTTGGCAGCAGCATCGATGCCTCGTCCTGGGCTCGTGTGCATGTGTGTGTCTTTTGTGTGTTTGTTTTTAAGGGGAGGACGCCCGGGAGGCGGTCCTAAGAGCAGGGGCGGAGCCAAAGGCTTCCGGGAGGCGGAAAGAGGGCTGTGCGCGGAGCCGAGGAGAAGGAGGGCGCGGCGGCGGCGAGCGACCGAGTTGTTTTGTGCTGCCGGCTCCGCTGCGCTCCACGCCGGCGTCCTCCGAGCGCGCGCCAGGGCCCCGGGGGCGGCGATGGCTTCGATGGCGGCGGCGATCGCCGCTTCCCGCACGGCGGCCCTGAACGGCAACCGGCCGCTGGACGAGCGGGAGCGCAAGCGCTTCAGCTACTTCTCGTCGCTCAACCCCATGGCGCGCAAGATCATGGCGGAGAAGGAGCGCATCCGCGAGCGCTACGGGCCCGAGTGGGAGCGCCTGCCGCCCCGCCAGCAGGACGAGATCATCGACCAGACCCTGGTGGAGCCCCACATCCAGGCCCGCTACGCGGCGCACCGAGGGGTCGCCCGAGGACCCCCGCCGCCGGTCTGCTACCCGAACCTGCGCCTCAACACCGGCCAGAAGGTGGTGCACTTCGGGGACGAGGTGAGATTCCGCTCCGAGCGAAAGGACTCTCTGCACATGCTCAAGAGCGCGGTTTGTTGTCGGATCCGGGCCTGCGCTGCAGGGATCTGCTTGGCAGAATATAAAGCAGAAAGAATATAAAGCAGAGGAAGGATTTTTTTTCCTTTTAAAAAAGCATATTTGTTTATTCAAGGCAGGGGTTTGAAGAATTCCTCTCTAGAAGTAGTTTTCGGTGCTAGTGGAACATGTGTTGCAGGGAGAGATTTCATTTAGACATGTACAGAGTGCAGCTTCCACTCCTTACTGAGCATAGCCAGATCCCCCAAGTCTGAGATTTGCAGTGACATGGCAGAGAAGCATGTATCACTCCTTGGCAGACTTGCGGGTTGGGTATCTCATGCCATCCAAGTACTAAAGGACTTCTACCTAGGGCTGCTGAGCTTTTGCCGCTCCAGATGTTTCTGGAGTCTGAACTCACAGCATTTTGAACTATTGACTGTGCTGGTTGGTGCTGATGGGAATGGAGTTTAACAACACCTGGATGACCAAAGGTTCCCTGTGATCTGACCTAGGCTGTGCTCACGCTGCCATTTACTCTGCATCAAGCAAACTCCCACTGCTGGTTTGGGAAGCAGTGTAAAAAACAACAACACACACACAAAGAGAGAAACGATATAAGCCACAATTCTTTATCCTGTTGTTTCTTAGGAAATACTGTGTTTTGATGCGTTTTCCCCCAGACTAGCTTCGATCTGAATCGAGGAAAAACCCAGTAATGTGTACACAGCACTAGAGTGTAATCCTAGGCATGCTTACTTGGAAGTAAATACTATTGCTTTCAGTCGGATTGACTCTGATGAAAGGGGTGCTTAGGATTCCAACGTAAGACATTACAGTGGTTGCTTCTTCAACTTAACAGGGTTGTTTAAATTTCTGCTTTTACAGCAGAAATTAAACTGCTGCATTTTCAGTAGCTGATGAGTGGGGTAACGGAAGAGTGCTGTTCTTTTAACCACTTAAAACTGGTGCGGCTTTTGTTGTTAGCTTTCTGCTGCTGTTATTTGGAGTTGTGTGTTTTTTCAAAAAGAATTGCATGTGCAAATGTATCTTATTAAAATGTTAGCTTTATGCTTTAAAATATGCTTTAAGTTACTTGGAGACCTTATGTAACAAGTGACCAACTCATCTAGTACCGGTATTTTTGTTATTGCTGCTGCTTTTTATTGAGCCTAGGGCTTGCTGATCAGAAGGTCGGCGGTTCGAATCCCCGTGACAGGGTGAGCTCCCATTGTTTGGTCCCTGCTCCTGCCAACCTAGCAGTTCGAAAGCACGCCAAAGTGCAAGTAGTTAAATAAGTACCGCTCCAGCGGGAAGGTAAACGGCGTTTCCGTGCGCTGCTCTGGTTCGCCAGAAGCGGCTTAGTCATGCTGGCCACATGACTCGGAAGCTGTACGCTGGCTCCCTCGGCCAATAATGCGAGATGAGCGCCGCAACCCCAGAGTCGGTCACGACTGGACTTAATCGTCAGGGGTCCCTTTACCTTTACTTAGCAATGGAACTGTTCCTTTTATTGTCAATGATGTAGGTGATGTGCTTTTACTTTTGGCTGTAGAGTCTCTTTTCTCATGCATCACAGCTGCAGCTGTCAAAGCTAATAGCAGTAAGACCAGCACCAGCAGCTGGAAAGTCCAGGAGGCTGGGGAGAGGACTCTGTCTTCATTGCTCTTCCCAGCACTTCCCTTTTGCTGCTTTTGGGCTCCCCTGCAGGAGAGGTGCAGGAGCCAGCTGCAAATCACCTAACCTGGTGAGAAGACCTCTTCGCCTCTCTGAACTGTATTGAAACTGGGCTGCTGAAGAGACCAGCACCAAGAACTTCATTCATTGTTGACTTTTTCTGCTTTGAACATACGTTTTTTGGGTCTAGATTATTTTTTTCATAATAGTGATTTCATTCCATGTGTGCTGAATTGTTTATTTTTGTACGGTTAGAGTTATAGAGTCGGAACAGACCCTGAGGGTAGGGATCCTGTCCATAGCCATCCCCGGTTGGCTCCAACCATCAACCTTCTCATTAACAGCCAGATGCACTGACCCATTGTGCCACAATGCTCCCCCTAACCTGTTTTGTATTTTGGTAACAAGTGGGTGCTTGTTGTAAGCCGCTTTGGGCACTGCTAACTGTGGAAAGGCAGCACATAAATAAATGAAACCAGTCAATCATTTGTGTGACATGCCATTACATCACTGTACAAAGGCAGTTCATGAGGTCATAATGAGAACATTGGAAGCAGTAGTGAAACAGGGTGTCATTTGTTCTTCATGGTTGCTACCTCATCCTGAGCAGGCAAAGGCAAACTTGCATATGTTCAAGCATGGACAATATTTTCTCAAAGTAGCATTGTCTAGGCTGCCACTGTTTTTAACAGTAGCTTTTTAAAAAATGCTGATTTGGACTAGTTAACTTTGGCCTGAGCTTTCAGAGGCATAGGCAAGACTAATGTAAGAGACATGAACTGGGCTGAGAAGGTAGTAGGTGTATTTACCCCATGTTTAAAATTTGCCCATTGCCTTTTTGTAGAGATGGAGGGAAAAACCAAAACATTAGGCGGCAAACCTGTGCCAGGAGAGTCAAACACAGCTCAATAGAAGTTTCAAATAAAAATATATACCGTATTTTCCAGCATATAAGACGACTGGGCGTATAAGACGACCCCCAAATTTTCCAGTTAAAATATAGAGTTTGGGATATACTCGCCGTATAAGAAATACGACCCGGCGTATAAGACGACCCCCGACTTTTGAGAAGATTTTCCTGGGTTAAAAAGTAGTCTTATACGCAGGAAAATACTGTACATGTCTGTTGGTTCTTTAATAGTAGTCACCCAATGCACTCAATTCTCTGGGTGGTGTACATATTTGTTTAAAAAAGCCACTTAAAATCACATATTTATTTAAAACATACAATTCAGTAAGGCAGTGCAGTACAGAAACAATGTAACTGATAGAAAGGAAACCTAAAACTAGAATAAAATAAATTATACCAAGCCACACATAATACAACCAGAGGATAAAACGACGACTGTACAACACCAAATAACTTATCCATTTAAAAAGCTTGTGTGAGAATAAATAGGGCTTTGCCTGATGTGGAAAGTACATTAAAGTAGGCACACTTTGTCAGTATAGTAACTCAATTCCTACAGAACCCTCCCTGCCAGAAAAAATATTGGGGTGTCAACCACTTCCCCAGGTGTTCTGTCTAAGTGTTGGACAGCTCATACTTTCTGGAAGTTGTTCCTTATCTTTATTTGAGAGCGACATAGAATAAATGTGCCCCATCATTAATGTCACAACCCTTCAATTATTTGTAGATGCGTATCGTGTTGTCTCTTAATTATCGATCCTCCAGGCTAAGTATACACAGCACCTTAAAACTTCCCTCACAGGAAAATGCTTGTCGTGGTTGCTTTTGTGGGGAAAAAAGTATTTGAGGATCCAGCCATTTGTTTGGGGTCTTTTGGAGAATTTGATCTCGTTTCAAGATGCTGTTTTCCACCAGACGTTTGCCATTATTGAAAAGGAAGAGCGATTGTTTATGCATTTATTAAATTTGTATACAGTGGTACCTTGGGTTAAGAACTTAATTCGTTCTGGAGGTCCGTTTCTTAACCTGAAACTGTTCTTAACCTGAGGTACCACTTTAGCTAATGGGGCCTCCCGCTGCTGCTGCCGCGCGATTTCTGTTCTCATCCTGAAGCAAAGTTCTTAACCTGAGGTAATATTTCTGGGTTAGCAGAGTCTGTAACCTGAAGCGTATGTAACCTGAGGTACCACTGTACCTAATCCGTAGATCTCAGGGGGTTCACAACATGAAAACACAAAATGCATAATAAAAACAAGAACCAAAACATGGTAATTGTTGAGTGGAAAGCCTTAGTTTCACTTGTGCTTGTGCCACCATCTCAAGCCACTTGGAAGCTGCCTTGAGTAAAAAGGTGGGGTATAAATTAATAATAATAAATAATAATAATAATAATAATAATAATAATATAAACCATAAGACGGCCTATTGCCAGTTTTGCCACCTTTCCCTGCCGTACGTCCATCCATGTGCATTTATAACCCACACTCTTTATTTAATGTTTTTGCAGGCAGAGAGAATGTACATTACTTTTCACGGTGCCACAGAACTCTTTATCTTTTCTTTTCCATTTTTTGGGCTGCAATAAGCTAACATGACTGACTGTCCACAGTAAATATATTCTGAGGTATTAGATTATCTACCTTGAGTTTCAATGCAGGATTACTCTTTTACTTCCTTTGTTCCCAGTGGTTTTCACCTGTGCAAATCTGGATTGGGACTGGATAGTCAAGATGAGATGTATAGCTCTAACACTGATGTCAGAAAGCCATTAAACAACAGTAGTCTTGAATAGTCAGGGTCAAGGTATTTTATTTATATTTATGAAATCCCCGGCTCATTAAACAATAACAAGGCAGTGTGTGTGTGTGTGTGTGTGTGTGTGTGTGTGTGTGTGAATGATAGGAAACAATATTAACTCCATGACACCTTTCCTTGGTGGAAAGTTATTCCGACACTCTCTCCTCTTCATTGTGTTTTAATTTGTTGGAAGCTGCCCAGAGTGGCTGGGGTAACCCAGTCATACGGGCGGCAAATAAATTATAAATGATTATAATTGTATTTTTTTGTATAAAATATGTACAAGAGATGCAGGACACATATAGCCCAAACATGTGTGCGCGCACACACACACTGTAGCATGGATGTCATTCAAGTATTCCTAAATCAATACTGGGGTAGCAGGGTAATCTCATAGAAATTCCTCAATGTACCATACCTGTGGTTCAAGGGTTTTAAGATGTCAGGAAATTGTTCATTAACTTACTCTGAAAAATCCTGACGGTCTGCTGTAGGATGTTCCACTCAGTTTGTGTGGGGAATTGGTCACTTTTGGGGTCTTGTGTGCTGCTGTAAAGGGGCCCCTGACCATTAGGTTCAGTCACGGACGACTCTGGGGTTGCGGCGCTCATCTCGCTTTGCTGGCTGAGGGAGCTGGCGTACAGCTTCCGGGTCATGTGGCCAGCATGACTAAGCCGCTTCTGGCGAACCAGAGCAGCGCGCGGAAACGCCGTTTACCTTCCCGCCGGAGCGGTACCTATTTATCTACTTGCACTTTGACGTGCTTTCAAACTGCTAGGTTGGCAGGAGCAGGGACTGAGCAACGGGAGCTCACCCCATCGCGGGGATTTGAACCGCCGACCTTCTGATCGGCAAGTCCTAGGCTCTGTGGTTTAACCCACAGCGCCATCCGCGTCCCTTTGCGTGCTGCTGAGTGTGACCTAAAAGTTCCAGTGCTCTCCCATGGCTGCTGTGAGCAAGATACCTTTTCACAGAAACTTGTCCACTGGCATTGGCCTCATCACTGAAGGAGCCCCTGGGATTCCAAGTAATCTTATGGCTTCCCAAATCACAGTTTGAATGTAGCTGTCTTCTCAGTAGGGTGTTCTTTATGTAGATATGTTTGGATGTTGGGAAAAAAAGATCTATGAATAATGGTCCATCAAAACAGTCTCATGATTAGCTGTAAGAGAATTGGCCGTCTTCTTATGGTTGTTGAGTGGCAGATAAACTAAGCCAGCGGTTTTCAATTAGGTGAAATACTGAAGAGAAAACAAACATCATAGCCAGGAAACAATGGAAGGAATGCAAAGGAACCAATGGAGATACTTTAGTAGGCCTGTCCTAAAAGTTCATTCATAAAAATGACCTGTCTTATTTTAGAAGGGTATGTGTGTGTCTTTACTAACAGCTAATAAGTTTAGCAAAAGGCAGTAGGAAGTTACTGCTAAAATAAGAATTAGAGCTGAGGAAATGTTTACATTCAACTCATGGAATCTGGCAAGCCGTTCCACGTATCTTGAGGGAAGTCTGGTGGTATAATAACTGTGGCTATTCCAAGAGTTGATGTTTTTAAGACACCTTCTAAAAAGATTAAATCAGGTTTTCCACTGCTGCTGTTGAGCCAGGAAAAACAAGAGTGTGGAAAAATAAAATTTAATGGTCCTAATTATAACTGTTTTTAGGTTTTGCTAATCTCTTGGTGGTTGATACACGTGGCAAAGCAGCTGGAAAATGGAGCACAGCTTAATAGTACTAGTACCGGTAGTACTGTAATAATAAAAAAGGTAAAGGACCCCTGGGTGGTTAAGTCCAGTCAAAGGCGACTGGGTTGGCGGCGCTCATCTTGCTTTCAGGCCGAGGAAGCTGGCGTTTGTCCACAGACAGCTTTCCGGGTCATGTGGCCAGCATGACTAAACCACTTCTCGTGCAATGGAACACCATGACGGAAACCAGAGCGCACGGAAATGCCGTTTACCTTTAGTAGTAGTAGTAGTGTAATAGTCATCAGGATACAACCCCTACCAAAAATGCACCAGTGTAATTTCTTCTGTGATTGTCACTGTGCCCAAGTGTAACTTAAATATGTAATTGATAGTGCAAGTCTATGGTTTTGGTTTGATTTTCATTAGAACCATAGGTTTGGAGGGGAAGTCATCCCCCTACTTGACGCATGTTTAGGTGATTGAACATGGGTATGTGAATTGGGTTGAGCTCTAAGGCACCGTGGCCTCTCCTTTGATAGGCTGCCTTAAATTAGATGACAAACTACGGTACAAGGCAGCTTTGCTGTTGATTGTGTAAAGTCATCTGAATTGTGGGGGGAGGGAAGGGGAATTTGAATGGAATCTAAAGATTTACGTTAGACATACTGGGGATTTTTGGACCTGTGTGCTCTATTTTTCAATTGATTTGTCAAGGTTTTGTCGTTGAGTAGAAGACCCCGTGTCTTTATCATAAGGTGCTTTGGAAAGTCTCCAGTCCAATTAGTGATTTGCCATGTTGTGTTGGAGTTAGGGAGCTGTTGTTTGGGAAACACAGGCCCAAAACACACCAAATGGGCTGCATGGCTTTCTGAATCCCAGCTCTGCCTTTTTAGAATTTTCCTGCTATGTTGCCTGCGGACAACTTTTTAAATGCCTGAGGCAACTAGGAAGATGCTAATTTGGAAGTATAATATAAAGACTAATTGTAGCCAAGTTTCTTGGATTTGCTAATCAAAGTGATAAAAACAGACTCTGAAAATCTGCATGGCGGTTGTATCATATACCAGAAAGTGGTATGTCGAATAGAGAATTTTTGCTTTTGGATTTTTTTTTTTAGGCAAACAAGTGTCCAGATCTTGGGAATGGGAAGGAGGAATGGAAGAAGGACATTTTGGCAGTTCTTTGCTAATAGTAAATGATTTCATGGGGGATTTCATCAGTTTGAAAATAGCATACAAATTAAACAACAAAAAGGATGCAAATTTGTCCATCTGGCATTGCTTAAAAAAAAAAAAAGTGTTACCACTAAAATGCAGAGCATGAATTTGAATATGCCCACAATGCATTTCCTCCACCTTACAAACACACCTTCCTGGTTCTCCAAAGGCTTAGAAATATTAATAAGCTTCCTCTCTGCATTCTGTATACTGGATGCCCCAGGCCAGCTGCTTGGCAAAGAACATTTTTTGCACCTTTATAGGACATATAACACATGTATTTATGGTGTTCATTTTTGACGTCTTATGTCTTATCTCATTGAAAGTTCCGAAACTATCACATGAATTGTGTAAAGTTGGCATGTAATTTATAGCATGTTATTGTACTGTGCAACTTAATAACAAAATCAATTTTGTGTGATTCCCTGCTTTATTTGTTGAATTTACATACCACCCTTTCTCCTCAAGGAGCCTAGGGCACACACACACACACACACACACACACACACACACAAATTACATGTCCCTGAAAAACAGGTGTTTTACAAAAACTTCTCATCAAAATTATAGTAAAAAACAAACAAACTACTGTGCCCGGAAAAGTTTAAAAAAACCTGTTGTTTTGAGTCCTGGTTCACTTCCTGGCCAAATGCAGTAGAAAGAAATAACAAATCTTTCCTCCTTACATTTACAATCTTATGTCTAGATAGCCAATAATTAGACAAAACTTTGGAATAATGATACAGTGGTACCTTGTTTCTCAAACTTAATCCGTTCTGGAAGTCCGTTCCAAAACCAAGAGACGCTTTCCCATAGAAGGTAGTGCAAAATGGATTAATCCGTTCCAGACTTTTAAAAACAACCCCTAAAACAGCAATTTAACATGAATTTTACTATCTAACGAGACCATTGATCCATAAAATGAAAGCAATAATCAATGTACTGTACTCTAAAATAAATAAGACAGTAGTATAGACAGATTTTTTTTTTTTTAATTTTTTACCTGCACTGATGATAGTCGTCGTTTGGATGGGGGGCATTTATCCATTTCAGCAATCACACAATCAATCAGTAGCTGAAGTGGGTTCCACACAGTCACAAAAACAAATTAACTGGAAAAGCCTCAAAAACAAAAACGCAAAATAAATAGCAAAAATAAAAGCTCCAAACTTAATCTGTCCCAGAAGTCCGTTTGACTTCCAAAATGTTCAAACACCAAGGCACAGCTTCTGATTGGTGGAGGCGCACTGGAAACAATAGCCGACAGCCACATCAGATGTCAGGCTTCTGAAAAACGTTTGAAAAAAGGAACACAGACTTTCGGGTTTTCAGTGTTTGGAAACCAAGATACCACTGTAGTTGGGAGCAAGCTGATAAATTTCTCCTCCCTTAAAACACTGGCATATAATACAAGTAGGAATTGGTAGTGGTGGTGGGGAGACACGTAGGGCTGGGAGAGACCACTGTCTGTAACGCAAAAGAGCTGCTGCCAGTCAGTGAAGGCAATACTGAGATAAGTGCACCAGTGTCCTGACTAGTGTAAAGCAGCTCTCTATGTCCTTTAATAAGGAGAGAGTCATAGCACCATTGTGGAAGATCTCAGGTTCAATCTCCAGGTCAGACTGGGAGATGCTCTTGTCTGAAGCTATTGGGAGCCGCTGCCGGTCAGTGCAGTCGATGATTCTGAGCAAGATGGACCATTGGTCCCTGTACAGGCAGCTTCCTGCACTCCAGTGGGCCCAGGCCATTCCCTCCCAACTTAGAGCTTGTGAAGCATGGTTAAAGTGTGCTGGCTTTCTCTGCATCCACACCGTGGTTGAAGTTCTAGCAACCTAGCAGGTACAGAAAGAAGCCAATGAACCCCAGCCAACCCTCTGCAGCTTGGAGCCAGTGTGATGCAGAAGAGACTGGCCTTTGTTGGGGAACAGCGGGGTGGGGAGGCAGAGGTTGGGTTTGGTACTCTGCTTGCATCCAGGGAGCTAGCACAAGTTACAGGCTCCCACCCTTGTTTGGAGCTGGAGAGGAGATTATTTACTCCTCCAACACTGGGAGGAATGACTCGAGCGCATCTTGCTTGCAAGATAGCAGGGCTATTGTCCAGCCCCTGCTTAAAAGTATATTTTGAATACATCACACGCATACACATTTAATCCATTGGGCTTCTTGATTATCTGCATGCTGCACAGCATCATTATGACTTTGTTTTCGTAACTCTTAATTCCGTCAGGCAACCACTGTCAAAACTATTTTTCCAATTCTCCAGTCGCATGGCAAACTAATCTGCATCTTGTAACCACATGTGATTTAAAGTGAGTGGAGCTTGAATTAACTCCAAATTGGTCTTGTTGCATAGGATCGTCCCCGTCCCCCCCAAGTTCTGTTTGAAGTATTTAGATCAAAATTGAGGGTATCTAAAAGTGATGCTTTAAAAAAAAATCTGGAATATTTTCTGTTACTTAGCTGAAAGTCAAAACCAATATGGAACAAGTAATTCCCTCGCCTTCCATGATATGAAGAACTGAGGAGAAGTTGTTTTTTTCCATTTTAAATAATTCATGTTGAAGGCTAAGTCTCTGACAGATGGGTGTGTGGGGGGGGGTATGTATGTATGTATGTATATGTATGTATGTATATATATGAGATTGTAGAGACGGAGAAGGACAACAGAAATGATCATCTGGTTGGACTCCCCAGTGGGGAAAAGATACTCACATTTTTTTCTAAACTAAGAAGCCCTAAATGTTGTAAGGTGGGAGAACACGATAACACGTCTCAAGCTTGTACAGCTAAGGTGCACAAACACCCATGACCATATGTGGCAAATCCATTTGTGGTACTCTTAAATGTTCAATGAGCTCTTTGTGATCCTCAGTTGGAATGCAGTGTAGAAAAATATATTCGGCTTGCCCTGGGGATCTACGTGGAGGCAGAAAACCAGCAATTATTGCTTTTCTGTTTCCACAGAGCTTATTATTACCAGTTTAATATATTCTTACATGATTTGAGTTTCTGTAGGTTGAATTAAATAAGAGGAATGCCATTTCCAAGTAGGGGGAACTGGATTGAAATAAGATTACTTTGGAAGCCGTCCTCTGAAAAAAATGGATGAGGACATTCCATTACGTGATGGCCTTAGTTCATGCTGTGAGTTCTGCTAGATTAGGTGGGTATAGGTCAGAAGCTCTCTGTGATGAATGTTTCAGTCTACACCAGCTTGAAGATTTTTGTGTGTTCGTATATTGTTCTAAGATGGTTATGTTGTTTTGGTATTTTGCCCAGATACTTTAGATCAGACTGGGGCTGATGGGAGTTATAGTCTGCCACTCTGTGAACGGCGCAACATTGGCTGTGCCTGTTCTTAACTATCAGTCAGTAGAAATGCATCACCTTCCGCATATCATATTGATAACTCGTCTTTGCTGGGTCTCTTATTGTTAAGTATTTGTTTTCATAAGATGGAGAAAGCTTTCATATTCTAGATACAGTGGAGCCAGTGTGGTGTAGTGGTTAAGAGCGGTAGACTCGCAATCTGGTGAACCGGGTTCGCGTCTCTGCTCCTTCAGATGCAGCTGCTGGGTGACCTTGGGCTAGTCACACTTCTTTGAAGTCTCTCAGCCCCACTCACCTCAGAGTGTTTGTTGTGGGGGAGGAAGGGAAAGGAGAATGTTAGCCGCTTTGAGACTCCTTCGGGTAGTGATAAAGTGGGATATCAAATCCAAACTCTTCTTCTTCTTCTACCTCTGGTTATGAACTTAATTTGTTCCGGAGGTCCATTCTTAAGCTGAAACTGTTCTTATCCTGAGGCGCGCTTTCGCTAATGGGGCCTCCCGCTGCCACAGCGCCACCGGCACACGATTTCCGTTCGCATCCTGAAGCAAAGTTCATAACCAGGAGCAGCTACTTCCGGGTTGGCGGAGTTTGTAACCTGAAGCATTTATAACCAGAGGTACCACTGTACTGCTTTCAAACAGGTAGCAAGTAGAGTTACAGTACTTAAAATGCATTTAGTAGGCTGTGGTCTGCACAGAGCATCACAGGGGCCAACAATCCTGCCCATGTGGTCAACAGGGGAGTGCTTACTCAAAAAAGAGCAGTGAAGGCTAGGGAATGAAGTGTTAAGGCTTATATTCTGGGATAGCGCAGTTGGTAGAGTATGGGACACTTAATCTCAGGGTTGTGAGTTCAAGCCCCACATTGGGCAAAACATTCCTACATTACAGGAGATTGGACTAGTTGACGCCTGTGGTCCCTTCCAACTCTACAAGTCTATGAGTCTAGGCTCATGCATGTGGCAAAACAAGCTTATGTGCTGAGAAGTTGTACTAATGCAACACTTTCTGCAGTTTCCCATTCAAGCAGGGACTTTCATAATCGCTCATGATGATAGACACAGCCTCCCACTCCCTCCAGTGTTTGTAGTGAAACCTGTGTGTGTAACAACCAATTAAGTACCAGGAAAGTAAGTTTTGGAATAAATTGCTTTTTTGAAAAAGAAGAGGCAGAAGAACCCTTGGCTTCTGCTCTCTAGACTCCTTTGTGGTATTTTCTGTCACATTTTCTCAATATTATTTTAAAAAATGCTCCTTCTTATTTATTAAATCTGTCCTTTATTATGTTATGAACTGCTGCTGTAAGGCATTTATAGGCCGTGAGCACATTGCTGGCTTAAAGCACAGCTTAGTCGTTCTTTTTCTTAATTCAGATTGAAGCTGGTTTGGGGGGGGGGCATTTCAAAATGCACGATTTCGTAAGAAACAACAGGATTGATATGGATTGTGGCTAAATGTGTAGACTCCTTCCGAAACCAGTGGCAGGGGTGCACTGGATGCCGAGTAAACTGGCATGTGTGCACAGCCTCAGTTGCCAACAGAGTAATCTTTTGTGCTGACTTGGATAACAGAGCAGTCATTTGGCTCTTCAGCGCTGATAGATGGTCAGATCCCTGCTTATGTCATTCGCCATCGGGAACGAACGATACCAGTGTCTCTCGCATCTTAGAATTCCAATGTCTTTTTCAAAACAAGCTGCTTGGGAGAAGTCTCTGTTAGTTGCATACTTTTCTGCATTTGATGCTTTGCAGCTGGCGGCTGAGGTTAGCTCTGTGACCGAATTCTTGTTTGTGGATGGCATTTTTGTCATGAATTCAGATGAGCAGAGGCCAACAAAGACTCCCGCTCCTTAAATGCGCTGCCGGGTGAACAAAAGCCTAAATCCTTGGCATCTCTTTAGAGAAAGTGCTCCATTTCTTGAGCATGGCGGGGGAGGTGGGGAAAGGGATTCAATTTTTATCGCTTATACTCCTCCCAAGAGACTTATTCTAAGCTGTGCTGGAACATTAATCAAAACATTTATATATTCCCCCTTCTCTTATTCTGCTAATCATCTGTGTGCCGTGTTGGATCTCAACGCATTTCCAACAAATAAATAAATAGCATGGAGCTAGCACACCCAACCCAAGAGACTACATCTGTGTCTAAGCATGACCTCTAAAATAGCCAGGAATACAGTGTGTGTGTGTGTGTGTGTGTGTGAAATTCTTTATTGTTTAAAAGGAGAACTTTTATAAGACAAACAAAATTACACAGCAAAAAAGAAATAAGAAAAAAAGGAAAAATTCACACAAAAAACATAACACAACAGGAAACAGATTCACACATAATAAACAGTTTTGCATACAAAGTAACTAGCAAATTACCATATGAACTAATTTTCCACAACTTATAAAACCAACATATTAAAAATAACTTCCAATTGAACAAATCTAAAATTGAAAGGAATAAAAGAAAAATAAGTAACAAATACAATTACATAACTGTGCGATATAATATAATTATTACACAAAATACAGTGAGAATAATTGGAAGCCAGGAATACAATTTTTAAGATTATCGTGAGTGTACAAAACTGGGATTGTTAAGGTGCAGAGAGGTGTTCCCAGTGGTTGCCCCATAACATTGGCATTCCTTTTCCCTGGAGACATGCCAAAACCAGAATAATCTTTTGAAGGCTATGTTCTGTCAGGGGATAGGGTCTGAGCCCATGATGGTGAAGTCAGCACAAGAGTGTTCTAATCCAGAATAAAGATCACCTCTGATTAGAATTCCCAAATGTGGGCTGGTCTACACAGAAGTTTGGTTACTCTCAAACATAAAGAATATTTTTTCCTGTACGAAAGTCCAATACTAAACACACACACGAACACCCAGCAGAAGCCTACCCATTTGTTTGTGTGAAGAAAAACTACTTTTGCCCAACCCATACAACTAGGGGGTGGGGGGTCACCATTTTTCAAAAATCAAACGTAATAATTGCCCCATCCTGTTTTGAAACGTAATGCACTACAGTGCAAAAATGGGGCTCCAGAACGCTGTCTCTCCTGTGGATAGCTATGTGGATAGCTGCCCTTATTCAGCAATTGTACACATTCCCACAGACATACACTGTAGTGCTGTGTGTAACAGTCAAAAGACTTCAATAAGCTAATGCAACAGAGAGAGTATGCTAGATCCAGGCCAAAATAACATTTCCTGTCAGTGCAGTTTAGCTAGGGAAGAATTCTGTTCTGTTTTGTATATCAGCAGCAGAAGTTCCAACTGGCTTCCAGCTTTTTCTTTTGAGTTCACATGAAGGGTGACATGTCAGCCAGAAATAACCCAGATGGGCTCTGCATAGAGAAGCTAAAAGCAAGGGGAATAATATTTGCTTCTCAATAATTGAGTCATTTTTGAAGGGAGCATCTGAGGCAGTAAACATGGAATGCCGGCTGCATCAACATCCTGCCTCAATTTCAAATCCCACAATTCTTTGAGTGTATAAAGTTTTTTTTAATGTAAGATGAATCAGCAAGTGTCTCTTTAGATCTCCACTTTAGAGCAAAGTGAATATTCTGTCATAAAAGCACATTCAGATATTTGAGCACGTGATGTTGTGGATTTATTCTACAAATCAGCATACAAAGTGAGAGCCTGTCCCTTTCAGACTTTTCATCAAGAGAGTGCCTCTTATTTTACTTCTTGTCTTTCTCCATCTTTTAGCTGATTAAAGCAGACATTTTGTAAAATCCTTCAACTGTTTTACATATTATTAAGGTCTACTATAAAATGTCATCTCTTTGGCGTTTACATGCTTACTTGTGCATAATTATTCTTCCATTATGTTCCAGGATATCACCTGGCAAGATGAACACTCTGCTCCTTTCTCCTGGGAAACCAAGGTAATTTTGCTAATTTATGTTATTCTCATGTTGGTTCACCTTGGAAGTTTTACTCAGCCTAATTGACACTCCTGAGTTTTGCACATGGTTAGGGTTATACCATGCTACTGGTAGTTTAAAAGAAGAGTAGTTTTTTTTTCTTGTGGTTAGTGTGCAGGCCATTTAATATTGTGTGAGCTCACTGGATATCACTTCTTGCAACACTATACAAAAATGGCTATTGATTTCTTAATAATACTGCATTGCAGCCAACCAAGTCAGAGTTAGACCCGCTGAAGTAAACATAATCCCCTGCTTTATCCTCGCAAGAACCCTGCAGGGTAGATTAGGTGTGGGGATAACCAGCCCAAGGCCGAGGAATTTCATGCTCAGGCAAATATTTGATGCCAGATCTCAAAGGGCAAAGTCTAACAGTCTCTAAAGCTGTTATCTACAGTGTCTAGCTCTCAAAACTGGATGCCATTGTGTTCAGTGTGGCTAGTTATAGCTCTTAGAACAGGCTTCCTCAACCTCGGCCCTCCAGATGTTTTTGGCCTACAACTCCCATGATCCCTAGCTAGCAGGACCCAGTGGTCAGGGATGATGGGAATTGTAGTCTCAAAACATCTGGAGGGCTGAGGAAGCCTGTCTTGGAATGTGCTCTTTGAAATGTAAGCAGTTCAGCTATGGTTTAGAAAAATGTGTTTGGCATAACGGGCAACCTGCTCGCAACTTAAACTGGTGCAGCATGGTGGTTAAACTGGCAAGTTGTGAACAAGCAGGTTCCCTGGTTCGAATTGTACCTTGGGCAAGCCTCTCCCTCCCTCTGCTCAGCGGTCACAGTAATACTTGCTGCGCTTTACCGGGCTATAAGGATCACTGAGAGAATAAATGTGGAGAGCTTTGGGCATTCAGGAAGCAGCATCTAAATGGCAAGTATATTATTATTCAGTGGAAACACTGACCTGGAAAATGACTGCATAATGTTGAGGATGTGGGAGGATAGAATTAATCTTGTTTAAAGGTCCCTTTAATGGGATTCTTTAAAATGGAAAAATAATATAGCTCTAGTTGTAGACTCCTTTTTGCTGCCCTTCCCATGACGCTTCCCCCACTAACCAAATGGAATAAAGTTCTGGTGTCACTTTATAAATACCATGTTGACAGCAGGTAGCTGGAATGCCAGGGAATAAATAGTCTTTATGAAAAGGAGCTGACTTCAGTGGAGGTGGCATTCAACTGAGCTTTATGCAGAGCAGACCCACTGAAATTCATGAACATTACTACGTTAGAACCATTAATTTCTGAGTAAACTTTAATTGAGTGCCACCCTGGGTTTAGTTCTCAAAGCAACTTACACCTGTTTGAGCTTCCACGTGTTGTTTCCAGGTTGCCACCAGCAGAACGTAATTGCTTAAAATTGCCTGATATAGCTGGAAAGAGGCGGCCACAATTCTCCCCAGTCTGCCCGTTAGTCCTGTTCTGCACTTTGCAAGAGCAGATCACCACCGGAAGGGTGTGGGTGGGTGGTCACAAGGTATGGGGAAGCAAAGGGTGGAAAAGGCCATGCCTGCCTTGTTTTGCTCCATCAAATCGGGCCATTTGAACCCGGCATGCGTATTCTCCAGGTTGCAATCTGCCAGCCCACCTTTGAACATTTGTTATATACCACTGTTGTAGGGCAGGTGGAGGACCCCAAAAAGCTACTGAGTGTGAAAAGTTCTGTTCTACCTTTCTTGCCTTTTTAGGTGGTAAAGGTAAAGGGACCCCTGACCATTAGGTCCAGTTGTGACCGACTCTGGGGTTGCGGCGCTCATCTCGCATTATTGGCCGAGGGAGCCGGTGTACAGCTTCCAGGTCATGTGGCCAGCATGACTAAGCCGCTTCTGGCGAACCAGAGCAGCGCACGGAAACGCCGTTTCCCTTCCTGCCAGAGCGGTACCTATTGATCTACTTGCACTTTGACATGCTTTCGAACTGCTAGGCTGGCAGGAGCAGGGACCGAGCAACGGGAGCTCACCCTGTCGCGGGGATTCGAACCGCCGACCTTCTGATCAGCAAGCCCTAGGCTCTGTGGTTTAACCCACAGTGCCTTTTTTGACATTTCTACAGAATGCATAGTGTAGGAGCAGGCATAAGGAGCGCCAGTATGTCCTATTCCATTTTTGTTTCATTCCCTCCATTTGCCTTTTACAAGCAGCGATATATATGTAGCTCTGTGGCTGATGCAGTTACTGTTTTTATTTTTATAGAATTGTAGAGTTGGAAGGGACCATGAGGAATCTCAACTAAAGCATCCATGACAGATGGCCATCCAACCTCTGCTTAAAAACTTCCAAAGAAGGAGAGTCCATCTGAGTCTGTTCCACTGTTGGAACACCTCTTACAGTCAGAACGTTCTTCCTGATTGTTTAGTCAGAATCTCCTTTCTTGTAACTTGATGCCATTGGTTTGGGTCCTACCCTCCAGAGCAGGAGAAAACAAGCTTGCTCCATCCTCCATTTGGAAGCCCTTTAGATAATTGAAACTAAACATAAACATACACCGGCTAAACATACACAGCTCCTTCAAGCGTTCCTCATAAGGCTTGGTTTCCAGTCCCTTTACCACCTTGGTCGCCCTCCTCTGCACGTGTTCCAGTTTATCAGTATTATTACTTAGATTTCTTACCTGCCCTTCCCAGTTAAACCAAATCACAATCAAGAGAATAGGGTAGATCCTAAACTAAATATCTCTCAGGGATCAAAGACCAGAGTGAAGGGGTATATTTTCTATATACAGTGGAGACTACATAATGAAGGTACCAGACACACGTCTGTGGGGAGGAAATTCCACAGAGAATGTCCTCCCCCGAGCTCCCCCACCCATCCCACAATTTCTGCTTGAATTGAATCCATTTTGCTTGGGGGAGGACGATAGCACAAAATATCTCCAGTTTTGGAGCCAAGCTTCACATTATAAGCAGTTGCATACTCCCCCCCTCCCCCGAGAAGCAGCCTTGGAGAGTGCAGCCAGGAGCAGAAAAGCAGCGAGCGGGGAGGGTCTCCTGAACCCCTTTCCCCTTCGTGCCATTTGCCAGCCTGGGTCCAGTGAGAGCCAGTGTGGTGTAGTGGTTGAGAGCGGTAGACTCGTAATCCGGTGAACCGGGTTCGCGTCTCCGCTCCTCCACATGCAGCTACTGGGTGACCTTGGGCTAGTCACACTTCTCTGAAGTCTCTCAGCCCCACTCACCTCACAGAGTGTTTGTTGTGGGGGAGGAAGGGAAAGGAGATTGTTAGCCGCTTTGAGACTCCTTCGGGTAGTGATAAAGCGGGATATCAAATCCAAACTCCTCCTCCTCCTCCTCCTCCTCCTCCTCCTCCTCCTCCTCTTCTTCTTCTTCTTCTTCTTCTTCTTCCTCCTCCTCCTCCTCCTCCTCCTCCTCCTCCTCCTCCTCCAGAGCATGCCAGCTGTGTAGTTCTAACACAGCAGGGCTTAGGCTGCAGCAAGTCACGACCCCAAAGCCATAATTTCCTACAGCTGTCCATATTTTGGGAGCTTGATCATGTTACTAAACCAACACGTTCAAAAGAGAGCTAGCCAAATATAGAGCCGTTTCTTTGTTTTGAGAAATGTTGGAATTTATTTTATTTATATTTTTGCTCCTTTTGCTGCAAATAGGTTTTTGTCACTCCTGCTCTCAAAACATAATGCTTGGCCTACCTGGTTGTTAGCTGTGGTTATACGTGTCCAAAAATACGAGCAGCGACGTCCCACAGTTTGGTGTAGACTGGAGGTTTCTAAAAAAGAAGATGAATGACACTTTGGGGGTGAAATGGAAACATTGGTTTTGGCTGTAATTCGGGCCCATAGCTCAGTGGTAGAGCATGTGCTTGGAATGAGGCTTCAGGATTCAGTTGCTGCCACTTCCAGTTAAGTAGCAGTACCAGGAAATCGACTTAAAACTCTGCCTGAGCCCCTTAGGAGAGCTGCTGCCAGTCAGAGCGCACTCTCCTGGGTCAGATGGATGAATGATTTGATTTGGTAAAAAGCACCAGTGTATTTAAATCTCTTCCTTCTTTCAAGTTACCATTTCTCTGTGGGATGGAAGCTTTTCTCTGATTTTTGAAATCTGTTTGAATTCCCACATGTGCAAAGCGACTTAGCATCCCCAATTTTTTGGCATCCCCGTTTTTCCTGGCGGCAGCTTGCCTCGATATGGCAACAAGCCATGTAGGCGGTGGTATCCAGTCTGCGTGGTGAACATTAGACCAGTTCACAGCATGCGGAGGCAGGGAGGCAGTCTCAGCCTGGCAGAAACGACTCTTCTATTCACATGAATGAGCATTGATAGCTGCACATCTCCATCTTGGTATCACCTTGGTGCTTATCCCCTGTGCTCACATTCACACAAGGAGACAGCATGGGGGGTGGGTGAGACTCCCAACGCCCAGTTAAACTTCTGGATCTGAAGGCAAACAGCCTAAGGAGCTGCAATATCATCTTATTTGTAGTTTGAGTCTGTGGCTCAAACTGTCTGATGGTCTGAGTTCTCCGACTGGCCTGCATATAACTCCCTGAAGTGATTGACAAAGGGGTTCTTCATTGTTGCAGCAACTATTTGAGAGCCATTGTGGTGTAGTGGTTAAAGTGCTGTACCAAGAACTGGGAGAACAGAAGTCAAGTCCCCACTCGATCATCAAGCTCAGTGAGTGATCTTGAGCCAGTCACAGTCTTTCAGGTTAACCTACCTCACAGAATTGTTATATAAGGATAACAGGCAGGGGAGAGGACCATGTCTGTCACCTTGAGCTCCTGGGGAAAAGGTGACATAAAATTATAACAATAAATGTAATGAAACACAGTCGTACCTTGGTTTTCAGACAGCTTAGTTCTCGAATGTTTTGGCTCCCGAACGCCGCAAACCCGGAAGTGACTGTTCCAGTTTGCGAACTATTTTTGGAAGCCGAACAGCCAAACAGCCAATCAGAAGCCGCACTTAGGTTTCCGACTGTTTTGGAAGTCAAACGGACTTCTGGAATGGATTCCGTTTGACTTCCAAGGTGAGACTGTATGGAGCAAGCAGCAAGTCAGAGGCTATTTTGTGTACCGTTTCAGTGATGCATTGTAATCTTGGTTTTGTTGAAGTCCTAAGGTGCAGGGTGTTGTGTTCTTTGCAGGAAATCCTCATACTTCAGTGGTTGTCCAATCAGCTGAAACTTAGGCCGCAGTCCTAGACACAGTTACTTGGAGTAAGTCCCACTGAACTCTGTTGGGCTTACTTCAGAGTAGACACGTATATGATTGCACTGCAGGCGTACTCTTGTCAGTTAGCCAACTTTAGGTTCTTCTCTTCCGTCTCAGCAATTTTGTTTCTTGAAATGCTACAGGTTATGCTTAAAGGAGTTTTTAGTGGGTGTGGTAAGCTCTTGTCCTACAGACTTTGTTTCAGTATTTGCCGGTGGGTTTTTTCCTTTTTCTATTTTGAGGTTGCCAAGCCAAACAGCTTGTTTTGGCTGTGCACGCTATCTGCTTAACGAAATACTGCACATTCCCAACCAGTGAATAAGCTACAAAAATAACTCTGTGAATTCTTGTGGCCTTCTCTGTTTTTAGTGCCTAGTTGAGAGCTGGTTAGCAGAGATGCAGTTTTCATTCAGTTTGATGGGGAGCCAGCCTTGTAATTTAACACTCGCCTGGTTGCCTAGGGCATTTGCCACCATTTCGCAGTGAGGGCAAAAGAAGCTGGCCACAGAAACCTCTCTGAAAACCCTGGCACAGCCTCCACGGTCTCCTTTCTAGCCATTAGAACAAAGAAAGCAGACTCTGTGGCACTCCATGTTGCTGGACTACAACTCCCATCATTCCTGGCCAGTGGCTGTGCTGCTGGCTGGATCCAGTGGGAGTTGGTGCCCAACAACATCTGGCATGCCACAGGTTCCCCAATCCCACGTTAGAGTTAGCGGGTATAAACTACCCTGAGAGTTTTATTAAAAGGTGGTATAAAAATAATTATAAAATCAGTAAATAATGATTAAGTGGTACATAAATGCCTTAGAATAAGCCTTTATCTGAATAATCATTAATGTACAATGAAGTGCAAGACCAAGAGGTCAGTTAGTCAGATCCTGCTGTTCTCCCCTCTGTCCACAGAACCTGAATTGCCTTGGGGACAGAGCTTTAAAAATATTGGCAATTCTTCATTGCCAGCAGTGGCAACTGAAGCCCGTTGTGCCTTTTCATTTGCACTGGGTCACCCATTGCCAACTTGGTGCCCTCTGGCTGTTTTGGACTGCAGATTTAAATCAGCTGCCTTGGGAATAGGCCAGAAATATGAGAGGGAAACATGAGAGGAAGGGATAAAGTTGTGGATGAAATCAGTATTTAGGCAGATTATTTTGAAGACCAGAACCGTGACTTTGAATTTTGTAATTTCAGAACTCAGCAATGTTTTGGTCTGCCAAAGCTTCCCTACCCCATAGTGTGCAGAACCCCAGACTGCCACTGCATGGAAGTGCTCCTGCTGGCCAGTTATTCTAGTGGAAAAAATCCTGCCAGGCCAGAAACTTCATCGCCCAAGCCATACATTACCTCCTGCTGCTTGAACACATGGCCAGAAACAGGACATGTGGTTTGTGTGCTTTCAGTTCGGAATATCTGGAAGCTGTTGAAACTCATTCTGCCAGGGAACTAACTCATCCACTCCTTCCCCCTCTCTGTATGCTATGCTGTTTCAGTTTTCAATTTTATTTCTTTCTTTCTTTGGTCTCTGTTTATGAATCGCTTCCCATAAAATATCTCAAAGTGATTTCAGAGTAAGAACATCAACAAGAAAAACAATTTCTAATCTGGTATGAGATAAAGATACCCACTTAAGAGGCTTCCTGAAGAAGGAAGGTCTAAATAATAATAATAATAATAATAATTAGTAAATTCACTTCACACTATGAGGTTAATCTCAATATTTGATCGTTCCTTTTATGCTGTGTACTTTTAGATAACTGTGGGCCATTCGTCAGAGGAAGCTAAATCTGTAGTATCTGGTATCCCATCTCTAACAGCTGCTTGGCTCTTCATTTGGCACAATGGATTGCATCCTATAAGCAAGTGCATTGCAAATCTGTCTTATTTGCACAGTTTCTACAGGTTGCAGAATCCCCCTTTACTTGGCACAAAACCTAGACTGCGCTTGTGCTAACCGTCAAAATTGTGTGCCCATACCAGATTCTGCCCACATCTTACCCACAGCAGGCATTAAGTACCAGGTAGCTGTGGCACAGCCAAATCCTCACCCATAACCTCTAAAACAGCCACCACCATCCCTCTATAAACTTCTCCACTACGTGCGTTTTCTCATGCAAAGAAAGTTGACATTAATTCTTTCTAATCCCCAACAGAGTCAGATGGAGTTCAGCGTTGCTTCTCTTTCCATACAAGAGCCAAGTGCAGTGGCATTGCAGAGCGAACCAAAGCAGACCACCAAAACCGCTCCAGGGCCCCCAGCCCCCAAGCCCACACAAGGTGCTAAAACACCCAACTCCGAGGGGCTTCTGCCGGCTAGGAAAGAGGAGGAGTCGTCATTCTGGAAGATCAATGCTGAGCGCTCGAAGTGTGACGGAGAACAGTCTGAGTTCTGTTCTCTGACCCCAAGCCAGATCAAGTCCATGGAGAAAGGAGAGAAGACCCTCCAGCCTTACTACAGGCAAGAATCTGGTCCAAAAGAGGCAACCAAAGCAGAGAAGCCGAGTGCTAGCAAACCTGAAAAATTGACCACCCCAGTTCTTGCTGCAACTTCAATAGAATGGGAAAAACCTCAGCCTGGCCAGCCGAGTCCTCCTGATGTTTGTCCTGAGCCAGTGGAAAAAGTCTCATCAACTGGGACCAAAAGTGAGGAGGCTGATAGTGGTTTCCTTTCAGAAGTGCAGGTAAAAGCTGGTCTTTAATCCCTTGCTTTGTCTATTAGAGTGCTTTGCAAAACAAAAAAAAAAGGTCCACCCTTCTGCAAATGTTGCTCAAGAAGATTAGCAGTTCATACAATTCTAAACTATCCTCCACCAGGGCCAGGGCTTTCTCAGTGATGGCTCCGACCTGGTGGAATGCTCTGTCCCACGAAACTAGGGCCCTGCAGGACCTGATCTCCTTCCGCAGGGCCTGTAAGACAGAGCTATTCCATCTGCCTTCAAAGCCTGATTCATCATTCCTTTTTTCCCTTCCCTTTTCTTTGAAGAAACCTTTCTGAGACTCTACATTCCTTGGTCTCCTCCCTAGCAGGAATAACTTGGCCAGTTAGCCCTGGTGATGTTCATTTATGTTGTATTTGATGCTGTTTTTAACTTTTTCTTTTTTCTTTTTAAGTTGTTTTTAATCAATGTTTTATATTTGTTGTTAGCCGTCCTGAGCCCGTTTTTTAATTGGGAAGGGCGGGGTATAAATAAAAATTTATTATTATTATTAAACACTAAACTTGTTTCTTTTTCTTCTGCCAATTGAATCCAGCTCCAACATAAATGCTAATGCATTTTCATTATGTTTTTAATATACAGTCGTACCTTGGTTGTCAAATGCCCTGGAACTCGGACGTTTTGGCTCCCGAATGATCGAAACCCGGAAGAGACTGTTCCGGTTTTTTAACGTTCTTTCGGAAGCTGAACGTCCAACGCGGCTTCCACAGCTTCTGATTGGCTGCAGGAGCCATGATTTGGTTTTTGAACATTTTGGAAGTCAAACAGACTTCCAGAATGAATTCCGTTCGACTTCCAAGGTACAACTGTATATATAGTAGATACATTTGCCATTTGAATTGCCTGAAATCCTGTATGAGTCCCTGCATGACTTGGTTTAGAGCAGGGGAGCGGAACCTTTGGCCCTTCAGATGGCTAAAATACAATTCCCAGGAGACCCAGCAAGCACAGCCAGTGGCCAAGGATGATGGGAGTTGTAGTTCAGCAGCATCTGGTAGGCCTAATGTTCCCAGCACCTGGTTTTGAGGTTAGGTTTTTCTGCTAGCACACACACACACAACCAGAGATTGAAATCTTCCTCCCCCAAATCCAGCCCTGTAAGATTTTCGATGCGAATTTCAAATTCCATAGCGCTACTTGCGGCGACGGGGGACTCTGATGCTCACATGTAATTTTGGGTGCTTTTATGGGGTTTGGGTTTTTTGTTTTACATTGTAAATATAATGCTATTAAAATGCCAGCTACCCCAATTTAATCTAAATTTATCCTTTCTGGGGGAAATAAAAAAACGGGGGGGGGGGGTGTCTGTTTCCAAACAACCTGCTTGCAATATTAAACCTGTGCCAGGAAGCACCTTTTATTGTATATATGTGTATGTTACTGATTATGGTTAATTTAGTTTCAATGATTTAAGTATTCACCTTGTCTAATTTTTGTGTCTCTACAGAGCAATGCAAATAACATTATCTTGAAGACGGGATTTGATTTTCTAGACAACTGGTAAAGGACCAAAATAGCTTCAGCTCAGTTTTGAAGGAAGAGAAAAGGAACATCTCTCTTCGTCTACTTTATTTTATTTTATTGGTATCGGCTTCTATTTGATCTTTAAAACTAATATTTTTTCCAACTGTTTTAAATGTTGCCTTTGTATTCACACCTTTTTGTAAAACCATATGGATATTTGTATTTTGGAATTGTCCAGTGTTAGAAGTATGGTTTTTTTCTTCTTTATGATTCTATAGGGTGAATTGTTACATTGGAGATGGGACAGGATACATTTCCTAATTAGTGTTACGTGTTTTAAGGACAAGGTGGAGGGATCTGACCTAGAGAGAGAGAGAAGTTGAAGCCACCTGACAGAGGCACCTATTTTCATTTCATATACAAATAAAACTACACCTTATGGGCTGCAACATGACTTAAAGAAAGCAATTTACATGGAGATGCAGCGACAAAACACCGTAGGCCTAGGTTCTGCTGAAGCACAAAGCTCGAAAACCAAAACTAATCTTGTCGGTTTCAAGTAAACTACACAGAAAACTAAGGCTACAGATTTTTACACTTTTATTTTTGTATAGGTATGTTTCGTTTGACCAACTTATTTCTAATGCTGATATTGGTAATGTGGTATGAAATATTTTTGAAATGGAGAAGCTTTGACAAAGGAGGCTGTTCAAACCAGCACCATAGCTATACTTGGGAGAATAATTTGCCTAAATGCAAAGCCAATGCGGAGAGGGACATGGCAAAAGAGAAGACAAACCCCCACAAATACATTGCAGTGAAGCTTCTCTTTTATTTTATCTTTGAAGAACAACTCAGTAAGAATATTTTGGGTGAATACAACCTTGCAAAACAACCGATTCTCTTGAGACCTCTTAGCATTCCTCGTATAACAGTGGCATTGCAGTAATGCACACCAGTCTGTAGGAGTGTAAATTGCCTCTTCCCTGCCCCTCCCGCAAAAGAAAACTCTACAGCAATCCACCAGGTTTGAAACTTGTAGGGTGCTCAAATTCAAAAGAGGACAGGGGTCCTACATCCTTCATTAGTTGTGTAGAAGAGGGGATTTCATCAGGTGTACCTTGTATGACAAGGCTGTTAAAGGTGTTGGCATTCTGTCCTCTTGAATCCAGCCACCTTATCCGAGAGGGTTTTTTTTTAACTGTTTCAATAATATTAATAATAATAATAATGGTAGTAGTAGTAGTAGTAATAATAATAAGCTTCTCTTGAAGGTATCTCGACTAATTTCTGGTGCTGCATCCCTTAGTGAGGCTAGAATTCCCAACATGTCACACACACACACACCCACACACACACACACCCTGATGTGCTAAGTTTTTGTTAGTTGCTTTTTTAAAAAACTTGCAGAGAGCTATTTATATGATGGGTTGGTCATTCAAAAATGGCACTCCTCCGCTATAGCTTGAAATTATACAGTCCAAACCACCACCTCAGGATTCTAGCACCTCCTCCTTTCTGCTGCATGTGTAGACCAGGCCTCATTGTTGTCAACTGTCTAAAATGTACGTGTGTGAGTAGAACTGCCGCCTGACAATGCGTCGTGGTTTTCCATTTTGCCTCAATGCTATACCTATCACCTTCGAGCCTTAATTTCCCTTTACGCACAACTAGTGATCCGTCCAATCCAAAGCCAAAGGTGACTGACCTTCTGATTTTAAACCCTTAAGATTTTAAACCCCAATAACTGAATTTATGGAGTATTGACCCAAGGCAGTGGTTCTTTGTGCCAACTCTTGGATGCCTTGTGGAGAATCCCACAAAGTTTGCATCAGACTACTTCTGTAGGACAAAAAAAGCAAACCTTACACCCTCTCTTTATTTTCAGTTACAGGTAGGTAGCCGTGCTGGTCTGCCGTAGTCGAAACAAAATAATTTTTTTTTTTAAATCCTTCCAGTAGCACCTTAGAGACCAACTAAGAAGTGTGCATGCACATGAAAGCTCATACTAATAATAAACTTAGTTGGTCTCTAAGGTGCTACTGGAAGGAATTTTTTAATTTTTTATTTTGTTTATTTTCAGTGCTTTTTGTAACAGCACTTGCTAGTAGCCTCCTCCAGGTAGCTTATCGCATTATCGCAACCTCTGTTTGCTCGACCTCACACTAGTGTATAAACTAAAACCTGAAAATTCCTCTTCATCTACGTAAGCTCTACTTCAGTCCACTTAGTGTACATCCAATCTCCTGTTCTCTCAATGTACTCTGCAGGAAAAATAGATTGCTACAATTAATCAAACCAAATTAAGAGACTTCTTCTAAGTCTTTGTTCCAAAGACACATCCATCTGTGTTGCAATGGAAAATAAGAAAATATGGGGAATGCTGCTTCTGTGTCCCCATCTCTCTCTCACATGGGTATTTGTGGTAAAACAGTGATGTAGGCAGGATAAATATGTGCATCTCTAAACACTCAGATGCACACTCCAGAGCTTGGGATAACTTGTTCCCTGTGGCATCTTTGGCGATGCATCTCTCCATCACACTGTGTTTACTGTCGCAGCACCTGTCATGCTGCGTCGCTGTGCTGCCATGTTCAGTGTGAATTGACTCTTGAGTAACAAGCAGCTTCCTGACACTGCTAGTTATTCAACTTGGGTTACTGACAGTTCAAATGGCAAGAGGCTGAAGAGATTTTAGCAGAAGAAAGTCTCTGGCAACAGTTTGTGAGCGATCTATTGCTACGTTTACAGGTTTTCTGAGTCACTTTAATATTTGTAAAATAAATTCAGAATGGTTTTTTAAATTAAAAAAACATTTGGTATTTAAAAAAGCAACAAAACGCTATGATTGAGCACAAGTTCTACATGCATGAAGACATTTCTGATTCACATTTTGGCATTTGAAAGGGAATATTTGCAATCTTCTAAAAGCTGAATAATGTGAAGTGTGACTATTTTTTTTAGTTCAGGTCCTCTTCTCTGTGTTGACAACTTCAAGAAGCAGATATTTTCAGTTTAACAGACAAGTAATGTCACTTTCCATATTTTTTTTTGGCCCATGAAAGAGAATGCCCTAAGGCCTAGAGAAGCATCTTTTAAAAATCTCTGCTTTCATGCACTGACAGTGGATAAACGGATAGGATCTGTGTTCTTTTTCTTCTTCTGTTCTCTTGTTTTGGAGTCTTTCATCTTATACACTTAGGGTTTACTTCCTCTAAAGTGTTTGTACACAGCCTATTCACTACAGTGAGGCTTACTCAGAAGATGTTGATGGATTGTACTCAGTGCAGCCAGCCAGCAAATGTATACTGCAGAAACCTTTCCCTTTCCCTCTACTGTGCTTTGATGGCTTAAATCGGATGCTTCTCTCTTTCTTAGATATGTTTTTATTGAAGTTCGTATTCAAGATACTTGGTCACATTTTGTATAAAATTACTTCTTAATTAAAGGCACCTGACATAGACCACTTTTATTGCCTCTATTGTTTTGATGTCCTTGCGTCTTCCTCCTTGACTGTCATGGTTCTGACATTTTGATATGGGCTTCATCTGCATTCTACATTTACTTTTGTTATTTTTTCATAAAAATAATTTTTTAAAAAAAACACCTCAAAGCAGTTCACAAAAAAAGAATTTAAAGCAGCATCATACCACTTGGCTTCCTCCAGAGAATCCTGAGAACTGTAGTTTGTTAAGGTTGCTGAGAAAATTAAACATTACTATATTGGTTATTTGTTGCAAATCTTTGCACAAAATTGACTCTCATGGGGGGTGAAATCTGGTTTTTACCATGTCAGACAAAAATTTTAAATCTAGAATTGCTTCTACATCTTGAGCTTAAGAGTGCTAAAGACTATTCCAAACTCTAAAAACTAGAATCAAACTTGTGCCCATCTTGTGAAAATTGAGTATCTGTCTATCAAACTTGCCTAACCCCTATTTTTATAAACCACCCTCTTCTCTTCCCGAAAGGTATTTCATCACTACAGTGGTACCTCAGGTTACAGACGCTTCAGGTTACAGACTCCGCTAACCCAGAAATAGTACCTCGGGTTAAGAACTTTGCTTCAGGGTGAGAACAGAAATCGTGCGTCGGCAGCGGGAGGCCCCATTAGCTAAAGTGGTACCTCAGGTTAAGAACAGTTTCAGGTTAAGAACGGACCTCCAGAACGAATTAAGTTCTTAACCCGAGGTACCACTTTACTTGTTTGGGCCAAGTCTAAGCCATAAGGGAGCTCTACATTTGTAGAGGGGTGTGTGAATACCATATTTTTCCATGTATAAGATGCACCCATGTATAAGACGACCCCAATTTTTTTTTTACCCAAAATTAAGGAATTAAGTTGTTTAGCTTTGGGGGGGGGGTCACTTCCGCCAATCGCTCACCTGCCTGCCTGCCACTGCCGATCGCACACCTCGCTGCAACCACCAGTTGTCTGCCCGCTCGTCGCCACCAACAGCCCACTTGCCGCAGCTTCCAATCGCCTGCCCGCCTCACCACAGCTGCCAGTCGCCTGCCCAATTGCCACAGTCAATCGCCAGCAGGCCTTGCCACAGCCACCAATCACCCACCCAATCGGGGCTGCCAATCTCCTGCTTGCTGCTGCCATTAATCACATGTTCATCCCCCCTCTACATTCACTATCCATGTATAAGACGACACCCAATTTTTGCCTTTTTTTTTTTAACAAAAAGCATCGTCTTGAACACGGAAAAATATGGTAATTCTCCATTTGTATCTTGCTTGTCTTTCGTGGAGCCTATAGAAGATTCTCTCATGATCTCCCCTGGATCTCTTAGCTGCAGAATGGAATAACATAATCTGCCTCCAAACTACTATCCTGTAGTTCCAACTTTTGAGTCATGGTTGGTAAGGGTAAGTCTTGTTGCTTTTTAAGATCACGAGAAAGGAAACAGGCTTGTCTTCGCTTACCTTTCCTCTGCTCATTCCAAGCCCGGCCCACTCTTTGAAGCTCAGTCGGAGTAAACAGCAATCCACGGAAAACCCAAATTGACATTTGCTCCGATTGAGCACTAAAGACAGAGTTTTTGCAGGGAAAGCTCCAGGGCAAAAATCCCCCACAAAAATGCTCTGACACAGACCTGTGCCTGGAAAGAACAGGGCAAAAGGTAAGTATGGATGAGCCCAAAGCTGTGCAAAGCAATTCAGGTTGAAAGTGTTCAGTGACCTTGAACGGTGCCCAAATAATAATAGTCAGGCACAGAGTGATTTGATGCAATCTTACAGCATTTTCAGATGATCACTATTTTGTGAGTGGCATTCAATCACATATTGGCAGATTTAAGTTGCTCGATTGATTAAAGCTGATTTGGAACTGTTCCCCCAAATATTGGACTTTTGGGATAAGGAAAATGATGGGGAAATGCACTGGGAAAGTGATAACACTTGCTTTGAGATGTCATCTAGTCTCCCCACAGACAAATCGGAACAAATGCTCTTTAAGCAGGCAATGTTGTCTAATCTCCCTGCAAGCAATCAGAATGGAAACCTAATAAGTTTTCTGGAAGCACCCTTGATTACAAAATCCCTTTAGATCATATGGTCCCCCCTGAAGGTTCTACACGACATTCTATAACAAGTTTTAACCCACACTAGTTCCATTAGCATACCATGCTCTGTTTGTCAGATTGGTCCATCCATCTGAGTTTATAAGAAATAAGAAAAAAAAAGGTTTAAAAAAGTTTATAGGAGAGGCCTGCTGCAATTAGTGGAGTCGACAAAGCTAACTTTAAAGCATGTAGGGTTCTCTTCTATTGCCTATAAATAGAACTGGCTAATTCTTGACCTGAGTTATTCTACATAAATACCCATCCATGAATCCATATCTCTGGAATCTAATGAAAATAACTTCCTTGGTCAAACTGATGAAATCACTCCATAAATTTCCATGATGAAACCCAGACAGTGCACTGCTTACATCAGGAGGAGACACAGAGTTGGGTTTTATTTGTCAGTTTAAATTTGTAGGGACTTTATAGTGTGGTGATTTTAAGGACAGGTTCTCCAAAGCCCTCGGATATGAATTACGAGACTACAAAGCAGTCGGGTTCTATGTTTGTAGATGGGGCTGGTGGGGGTTTGAGAAGGGAGATTATCCAGATGATCCAGAAGATGAGATGAGAAGGGGGTTTGAGAAGGGAGATGGTGAAGAAGAAGAGTTTGGATTTGATATCCCGCTTTCTCACTACCCGAAGGAGTCTCAAAGCGGCTAACATTCTCCTTTCCCTTCCTCCCCCACAACAAACACTCTGTGAGGTGAGTGGGGCTGAGAGACTTCAAAGAAGTGTGACTAGCCCAAGGTCACCCAGCAGCTGCATGTGGAGGAGCGGAGACGCGAACCCGGTTCACCAGATTACGAGTCTACCGCTCTCAACCACTACACCACACTGGCTCTTCACACTGGTGGAGCAACTGTTCTTCAATCACTGGCATCTCCAGTTAAAAGGATCTGTAAGCAACTGATGGGAAATACTTCTACCCGTCAGAATGGACAATACTGGACAAACATTCTGACCTGGTATAAGACATCTTCCTATGGCCCTTTCTACAGTCTGGTTCATTTCTACTCATCAAGGTTTGTCAAGTCTTTGACAACTCCTGAGAGACACACAGCAGTTTTTGCTTTGGATGCAGAGAAACAAGGCTGTAGCAAGATGAGGCACGAGAAGGTATCAGCCAGGAATGGGAGAACTTTGATTCAGTTCGCATATAAAGGCGAATCTTATCTGATTAGCACTTTCTGAAGCAGCATGTGAACTCAAGAACAGCTGCCCTTCAAAATCTGTACTTAACCAAATTTTGTGATGCAGTTCTGCAGCCAAACGATGTCTACCAATGTGCACATAGTAGGCAAAAGTGCACTAAAATGAATATATTAGTGAAAATAGCACTAAAAAATGTAGTCCTCCAGATATTGGCGGACTTCCATTAGCCCCAGCCAGCATGGGCAGTGGGTCAACTATGATAGAAGTTGTAATCTAGCAGTGTAAGGAGGGCCCTGGGTCCTCCACCCCTAGATGTGTGACCGTTTGGGTGGGTAGCTTTGTTTACAATTTATATCAATTTTGTGTGCGAGTTAATTCAGAAGCATCTTCACTCTTAAACTGAAGATACCTTGGTCTATATTTCAAGCCTGTGATGAGCACCTGGGTGTAGGAGGAGGATTGTTTCCAAAAACATTGCCTTCTCCATTTTTTTATTTTATTTCTTTGCCTTTCTTAAAAACAGTACCACTGGTTGAAGTAACAACATAATACAATGGAGAAGAGATTTGAATAATCTCAATGCTTCTGAATAGCCAACTGAGAACAAAACCACTTTTCTTCCAAGCTATTAAATGGATTGTGGTCATAGGATTGAAATAATATTTTATAGGTTTATTTAATTTCCCCTTTCCTTCCTGCTCAGCAATTTTAGAAAGTTTTTTTCCATTTTTGGATCATTTTGTAAATCAAACAAAAACACATTTACAGCAGGGACGCCAAGTGTCAGCCAGATGCGAACTGGAACTTCTTACAAAAGATGGGGCATGGGGTCAAGAGAATCCAGGAAAGCTGTTTTTAGAATGGGGGGGGAAGCCGTCTTATTTTACATAATACAACGAAATCCCCTAATACAATGTCAATCTGCTGTTGCTTCCACTTTTAGAAAGACTTGAAAATATGTGTAACCGCCCATCTGGCAACCACTTATCCCCCCCCCCCCAAAAGCTTTGCGTGTTATTTGGGTGTGTGAGAGAGATGTATTTCTGCAATGTCTCTTATAGCACCAAACATCGTAGCCTTCCTCATATGTAGCCATATTTAGCTGTTTGAAGTAAAGACAGTTTTATATGGCGCTTAAAGACTATTCCACCCAAGAGAAATCCTGGTCACAACAAATTAGTTTAGTTGGGAAGCCTTCTTTCTGCAGGTTTGTTTATATTCACTGGCAAAAGTTCAAATAACAATGCCAAGAAAACTTAAGTTTCCCCAATAAGCCTCAGTAGCGAAAAGGTACTATTGGCATCTGTAATAAAATAAAATTGTATAACACTGCTGATTTTGCATAAGCATGCTGACTTGATTATTTTATTCAGTGATCCTGACATTTGATGAAGTTTATTGTCAGGTTGTTGTTGTTTTTAATAAAGACAATTAACATGAGTGTTCACTTGGAGTCGAATGGATATTGACTCCCACTTTACCACTTAAAGAAACAGCAAAGAGATATTGAGAGGTTGCTAGAACATGAGAAAACAACAACAACAACAACTACCCAATTTAAATTTAATAGCACTCACTTGCAGTGCTTCCGAAATGTATTAGGCTCTTTTAATGTTTTCAACCATGGCACCCAAGATTTGGAAGTCTGCCTGGCTTCGTCACTGTCCATTTTGATTCTCTCCATTTCTCATTTTGCCCACCTTAAATTCAGTTCTCTGCATTTCTGTAGCAATTTATGTTTGTCTGTTTTTAAAAAAACAATCCTCACGAAAATTAATCAGCATTCCAGTGCAAATTTTTCCTAATAAACATGTTTGTATGTAGTTTTGATTAATGTGGACATGTCTACAAGCCATTTCCCCTAATACGATGTATTTGTATATGTTACTTTCATGCATAGATTTGTTTCTATGTACACTTTCCCCTAATATATGTATATTATTTTGTTAAGCATTGCTTGTTTGGAGAACTACGCAGCAACATTATTTTGCTTTAATTTTTCGTGCCAACTGGCTTTCCCCAGATACTTGACAGTTGTGTTAGATGAGCACAAACAAAAATAGAATAATAAGTTCTATCGATTACTAGATTCTTCAGAGCTGTTATGAATCCAGCCATAAAAAGCCCATTTAAAAACAAAAACCAAGAAAGAAGACAATTCTGTACGCTATTATTACAAAGAATATGCAAACTGATGTTTTTCAGCATAGGATTGGACCTGGTGAAAGCTATCTCTGTTAGGGTGAAAACAGTTTGCATCTTCCCCAAAGGATCCCCTGTGCTCCCTTACAGTGATGTTTTTATTTCTTCCAGATACTGGAAATTTTAAGCACATAAAAGCTTCTTTTCTGAGCCAAGGGAAGCAGAGTTTCAAATGCTTGATCAAAAACAGGTGCAAGCCTGCTTGCCTTAACAAAAGGCTTTCAGTCCACTATGGATAAACCCTTGGCGGGGGTGAGGTGAGTGGAAGTTCAGTGCAAAAAAGAAAAAGGAATGAAATGTTAAATTCCACATGTCAAAAGAGAGAATCAGGATTTCAGCAGCTAATTTGAGTAGTGCTTGACATTACTATTTTTTAAAAGTGTTTTAACTTAGGAGCAGCGTGTGTTTTGGAACACATACCGTAAATCCTCTTGTTTCCTGCAGACTCAGCCAGGCTTTCACCATAGCTGTCAACTTTTGGATTTGAAAAGAAGGGATTTTTCCAGACTTTCGGATTTGAAAATAAGGGATGCCGCGAGGGCGGTGCAATGGCACCAAGTAGCCTCGCCACCCTGCGCTCCAGAGGCTGTGCGCGAATGGGTGAGCGAAAGAGTGAGCGTGTAGATGGCAGGCAGGCTGTCTGTCTGGTTGGGCGTGAAGGTCTGGCTGCACATGGCATGGAAGCTCCGCCCCCAGTCGGTCTCAGACTCCTTATTGGCAGCCGAGCAACGCAGCTGAGGAGCCTCCCTGGCCGGCAGGGAGGGAGAGGAGCTTCTTCCTTTGAAATCCGGGAAATTTAAGGGATATCAACAATCCAGGATAGCAGCGGGAAACGGCATTGGAATAAGGGAGTTTCCCACCCAAAAAAGGGAGGGGTGACAGCTATGGCTCTCACAACTGTCCTTTTTGCAGCAGCAGGTTGGTTTATGCAGCCCTCACTGTGGCAAATAGATCATCCAACTCATTTCCCATGAGCAGCAGAACCGGCAACTTTTCAGAATGGAGCCCCAAGCCTCCCCAATGTAGCACACATCCACCACGTACAACATTGGTTTATAAGATGTGCTGGTGGCAGCCCCAGAACCCTTGGCATTGTGATGGAGCCAGGGGGTTGAGGTGCACCTCTGAATTTCATCTTGATGTAGCCATGCTAGAAATAGAGCCCAGATTTCCACACTATTTGTGGCATGGAAGATTCACAGTGCAACAACTGGAATCTGGTGGCGGTGCCCATTAAACAGTTACACAAATCCCACGTCTGATGCTATGCCAAGTAAATCAGGAATGAAGAATCCGTGACCCAGATCTTATTTGACTCCAGTTTCCATCTGCCACAGCTGTCATGGCCCATGGTCAGCGCTGATAGGTTTTGTAATCCAGTGACAGATGGAGGGCCACAGGTTCCCCATCCCTGAAGCAAATTGTACATTACAATTTTGCTTCCAAATTAAGTTTGTGCTACGTTTCAAGTCTGATTTTTTTGTTTTTTTCTGCATAACCTGCTGCCAAATGTTCATTTGTTCTGTACAAGCTTTTGAAATTTGCCCACTAGTACTTTTCATTTATTTTTACCCTAGGATAAGCACACGGTTCTTCCATACAGCAATATCAACATATAGAGGATATTATTCTGACAGGTCACTGTTAATCTGACCTCCTTTCTATTTCAGTTACACTTGTCCTCTAGGAAAGGAATCAGATCAGTATTACGAAATGGAAATTCACTTCTCTCTGGCACCAGGCAATCTGTTTTCAGGCTAAAATGGTCTCAGGCAAGACAGCTATTATCTGTCTGCAATCTGTGTTTCAGAGGTCAGTTAATCAAGGCATAAAGGCATGGTGAGGTATTCATAACTTTGATATTTCATCCTTTGGACCTGGGCCTCATGAAAGCATGATGGATAATGATGACAAAAATTGTGGGGTTCACATATCCATCTACTGTGAAGCCCAAAATAAGGAGGAAGCTTTTAATGGCCGAGCAGAATGATGGACTTTTGCTTTCCTGTAAACAAATTAGAAGGAAATCCTTCCATCATACATCTCCCTGTCTTTGTGGAACTGGTAAAAGGAGTGGGTTTGAGTGATATAATCAAGATACTGTCAGGGCTAGTGTTACCATCAGGCAGTCTGAAATGGTTGCCTCAGGCGGTGGAATCCTGGAAGGATCCAGGAGTGGTAGATTCTGCGGCTGCTGTTTCTGAAGCCTGCAGCCTTGGCGCCACGACAGCTACAGTATTTCTCCAAGAAGTGGAGCATGCACACGAAAGCTCATACCAAGAACAAACTTAGTTGGTCTCTAAGGTGCTACTGGAAGGATTTTTTTAAAATAGTATTTCTCCAATTCTCTCTGGTGTTGAAGTAGCCACTGTCTCCAAAATGGCACCGGTGCTGAGGTCTGGGACTTCTGCTCCAGCTGTGGCCATTCTCTGCCCCCAGCGGCAGCGCTGAGGATGGAGAACAGCAGCAACAGGAGCAGAAGCAGCCCAAAGACCAAGCCACAGCTTCTTCAATGGTCTTCCAGCTTCCAGCTCACCTGATTGGTTCGCCTCCTGCTTTTGGTTCTTCTGATTGGGTCTCTTTCCCCAGGATTCCACCCATTTTGTGTTTGCTGCTGCCGGGAGCAACAAGGAATTACTTTTCCCCACACTGAGAGGTACAGGTATTTTGGTGCTTTTAAGAAACTGCATTTAGTCAGAAGAAAGTCCAGCTGCTTGCCATGGAAGTTGTTTCCAGGTAAAAGTGCATATGGTTAAAGCCTGACTTTAGTCATGGGATGCATGTCTTGTGGGATGTCATCCATTGGCACAGTCAAATGCAACATTCCTTATTTCCCTAGAGTGAGCACAGGCAAGGGAACATCCAGTCAGTCTAACTTCCTGTTCCACTGGTCTGGAGCTTCCTCCCCCTGCATGTGATCTGGGAGATGGCTGTGGCTCTGGCTGACTCCATAAAGGAGCCGAGTCATGCAGCCATTTTCTCATTCTGTTTTGTCTTTCTATTCTCTTGCTGTTCTTTTGCTGCCATGCTGCTCTCCTGCAGCCATTTTGTTCTCTTAATGTAAATTTTGCTGTCTACTGGCTCTCAGCCAGCAGCACATGAGTTCAGTCTCCATATGAGACAAACTGACAATTTCTTTATGTAGCTACCAAGTAAAGCCTGCCTTTCAGGGATCATATCGTGAACTGAAATGTGAGTAAACTTTTTGTTACTTTACTCAGAAAGACTCTCGTGTCTTTATTCTTTTAAGAGGGATCAAAGGGGACACCAGGAAATAATCTTACCTAAGAGATTCAAACGAATCTCCAAACTAGCTTCCAGCTATATTAAGGGGAATTTGCTGTGCTACATCACTCACTAGCGTGTGTGAAGGAAGGATAATATTTATTCAATATATCCTTTCCTACTATCCTTAACATTCCCACATGTCTCACCCCTGGTTCCAATACAGAGAGAATTACCTGGACTTCTTATTCTTGTGGTTCAGGGTGCAGTGCGTGTGTGCTCAGTTCTGTTGAAATGACAAAAAAATAAATAAATCCTTTTTCTCTTTTAATGTATTCCACAGTCAGAGCTAGTGAGTAACTATGTGCTTTGGACAGGCTTGGTGGGGACAATTTAGCACCTGTTAAGTATTCAGTGTCCTCAGGTCAGGTTACATGATTTTTGTCAGCTTTATTTGCAGTGGGGGCGAGCTACAGAGTAGTGTGTATTGGAGTCATTTTTAGAAGTCTGGTTTTGTGCTTTTTCCAGATAAAGCCATTTTTCTTCCATACCATCACCTCAATCTCACTAAATTGGCAGGGGGTGTGCCATTGTGTGGTTTGTCTCAGGTGCCAAAATGTCTTCAGCCAGCCCTGGATGCTGTTATGGGGCTCTTTGGTTGCAAGGATAACAGAATGCCAAGAAGGAGAAAGAGTTGGGATGCAGAAGAAAAAACCCACGGGAGATCAGTTATTCTCTCTGTTACCCTGTTTCTCCTAAAATAAGATGGAGCCATAAAATAAGCCGTAGCAGGATTTCTACGCATTTGTGAAATATAAGCCATACCCCAAAAATAAGACATAGTGACGCGACGCCTCTCCCTTAAGACGGCCTGGATAGGCATGGCTATGCAGCGTACCGACGCGGAGTGGGTAAAATAAGACATCCCCCGAAAATAAGCCATATTGTGTTTTTTTGAGGGGGAAAAAATGTAAGACGGTGTCTTATTTTAGGAGAAACATGGTACTTTAAGATGAACTTTTACCACCAATCTTGATGAACGCAGCAGAAATCTGCTTGACTTTCAGTCCTCTGGTATTATAAACCTGGAGTTAGGAAGGTTGCATTTGGCTGCTTTGTTATACTATCTCTGCCAAGAAAGCACAATGTGTCTTGCAAAGCCGGGTGATAACTCCTGATGCATAGCACTCCTGTCCTGATTTGTTTAGAAACAGGAACAGCCAAGCCCCAGGGGCCTGCAAAGATGAGTTAAGTGCAGATGAGCTAAGGAGCTCCAGCAGGGTACAATGACATTTTTAAGGTTCTGATACTATTCCAGTTCTTGCTTGAGGAAACCAAAACTACATTTGCAATGCCTAACTCCTGAGGAACTTAAGAACATGAGCCACGCAAATGGGAGGGGCACAGAGCAATGAAAAAAGAAATCCAGAATCAGTGCCCCTCCAGCCATCCTCTTCATTGTGCATTCATGATTATTTGTGCTCATGATGGTCTTGGAGAGGTCACACACGATCCTGCTTTCAACATGGTTTGTACCTGCAGATATTTTGGGGCAGTCACACTGCTTTATTTCCAATCAGTAGGTATCCCAAAACTTCCTGCTGAAATCTTGGAACTTTAAACAACAACAACAACAACAACAACAACCCCACAAATGTTCTGGGTTGTTTTCTTGTTCTGCTTTTGTTGCACTATAGCCCCTCCAGAAGGGAAAGAAGCAAATAGAAGAGAGAGCAGGAAGAGAAGTGAACACTTCTAATTGAAAGACCAAAGACAGAAATGGCTACATTGGTATCAACAGTTAATGGACACATTTACCCAAGAAGTTCACTGTTGTCAAGTGATGCAGTGATGTGAGGTTGGGTCGTTGTGGAGTGGTTTAGTTGGTTGGGTTAAGGATGTTAGTTTTATGAGATAACAAAATATTTGACCCCTGAGGGATTATCAGCACACCCTCATCCCAGTTGCAGTACCCTGAAGTATTACTCATTTATTGGGTTGTTGTGGAAGGAGAACAACTACAGCAGTGGTTTTCAACCAGTGTGCCGTGGAACCCTGGGGTCGGTGCCTTGAATGGTGGCCAAGGGTGCCGTGGGCAACCTTTACCTCTGTCCCTCTTTCCTTCCCTCCCTGCTCTGATGCATTCTTGCGTCTCTGCTTCCCAAAGGCTTGCACAGCTGTGTGTTGCAGCAGCCCCAGCTACAATCTCCGCAGTTGAATGGTGCCTCTGGGGCTGGCCAGGGAGTGCTGGTTGCCAGGAGCTGAGGTGGCCTCGGAGTAAGCAAGCAAGTGGGTGAGGGAGCCCAGCCAGCCAGTTCACCAGCCCTTGAGTTGTGAATGAAAAGACAAATGAGAGGCTGGGCATACAGGCAGGCGCTGCACTGGCTTTTCTTGTGCTTGCTGCATGGAAGGCCTGCCTGGAAGCTGAGTGCCTGGTGTTGAAGGGGAGCTTTTCTGCCACACAGGCCCGGCAGTGCCCACTGCTGCCGCTGCTGCCTCCCAAGGTAAGGTACTGGCCTTTTGCTCACATTTGGCCAGTCGTTGTTATGCCACTAAGACTGGGGGCATCCTCTTCCCAAGCCCCTGTGGGGCAGTGTGAGGAGCCACCTCTCTTTGGAGCAGGGGGAGCAGCTCAGAGACCAGGGGTAGCAACAGCAACTGCCCAGAGGTCTCCCAAGGAGAGGGGAGAGGAAAAGAGGCTGAGGGAACACTTCACAAGGGAGGGTGTTCAAAAATGGGTGAGAGGCTGCCAGCTCTGCAAGCAAGGAGTGGGGTCCTGAGCCCCACAGGGGTGCCGCAGAAAGAATGCTGTTGGTCAAGGGAGCCGTGGACTCAAAAAGGTTGAAATCTTCTGAACTACAGGTTTGACTTATTGTGGGCAGTCTTTTTACAATCCAGCAGCATCAAAAGTCACCAGCCATCAGTGACATGGGCATTGTTAGGATTATTTGTGAGCCATTCCCCAACCCACTGAGCTTCTTTTTGCTTATGCATATTTGAACAAATTTAGGCAAAACAAAATTAGGACACTTTTTTGGAAACTGGAAACTGACATGATCATGTGTCATAAAAAAACAGTGATTGCTTGGAGCCAGTCATTCCATATGATGTGAATTGCACACAATTTCAAAACATATCCATACTTACTGTGCAACACACACACACACACACACACACACACACACACACACACACACACAAGTTAAATACTTATCTATATTTGTTGTTTTCTTTTAAACAGGTACTTTATTACACCCCTTTTATGCCAAAATGGCTTCAAAGCAGTTCTAGTAGTGTTGTGATCAAGGCCAATATAAAAATGGGTAGAAGATGCAGGAATTCTGTGATGTTTTCAACCATGGGAGGAACATTCCAAACTTATTTTGAGAGGCACTTTGAATGCTGGCTGAAACCCAGATCGGATGTCTTCAGATGTTCATTGTCAAGTTGATAAACTAATAGGACAAAGAAAGACCAAACATTGAAATATCCAATTTGTCAGAGGTCTAGGGCCATAAATCTGATCAGCCTCTTCATATTCTGAATTGGTGACTACCAAAGCATGTCTTGTGGAGGAGGCACTGTGGTCAGACAGGATGATAAAGGAGATCCTAAAGTAACATGTGTAAGACGAGAACTTCCCAGAACGGCAGAAATACAGGACCCTCTGGAACAGAGGTGTGGCTCTAAAATCTGATGGTTATTTTAGCTTAAGGGAAATGGGAGACCTCCCCATATTCTGTCACTTGTTTGGTTTTAAACTATTTAAACATTGAGGGCCATAGGCTTGGAGAGGCATCCTCAGGTCAAATAATTACCCAGTGGAGACCCTTCATTAGTAAAATGTGCCCATAAAAGAGTGGAAGAAGAAAAGAGAATTGAAAAGTGGAGAATCAAATGGGGAATCCTGTACTCAAATAGTTACTCTCTACACTTTTTACTTAAGGACATTTGAGCTTTAGGATCTTGGGTACTTACATCACTTATATTCAGGTTAATGAAGTCTCTGTTTTTCACACTTAGTGCTTGGAACACTCCTGAAAAAAACAATCAACATGTGATGTTGACCTGATTCATACCAATATGTGGGGACAATGCTAGGTAAATGACCTGAGGTATCTAGTGGTACTCATACTTAGAGTAGACCCACTGAAATTAATGAACATGACTAAGTTAGATATTCTAATTTCAATGGGCCTACTCTGTAAAACCTAATTGGATGCAACCTTTGGGGCCAAGATGCAAATTTGCATAAATTAACATATGCATATTTTGTATGTATAAATACCCTAACTTTCAGAAGGGGGAAACAACCTCTGGCTTTTAGGGCTCAATATGGGCTATCAAGATAATTTCCTGGGCTCAGTTCACTGTATGTGGATTGGGCCTCCTACCCCCCCCCCGTCTTAATAGCAAGGACTGCTCTTTTGTATATACAGTAATACCTCCGTGAACGTCTGCCTTGTCTAGTGTCCATTCTGGTGAACGTCCGTGGCAAACCCGGAAGTAGCGGAACGGGTTACTTCCGGGTTTGCCACTCGCGCATGCACAGAAGCTCAAACCGCTCCGCTCGCATGCACAGACGCAGCGCTTTGCCCTGCGTCCTTTTCAGCTAGCAGCTGGGGCTCCAGAACGGATCCCGGCCGCAAAATGAGGTACGACTGTATTAAAACAAAAAGAAGTGTCCCCGGGCAAATTAAGATGCCAGGTGGGTGTAGTCTCACAGTTAAATAATAATAATCTAAAAAACCCACCAATGTTAAACATGAAAGGGGGAAAGGGGCTATAGATTGGAAGCCAAGCAAAAAATATCTGGGCCTGAGACCTCATGGGCCATCCCCCGAAAGCACCTTGCCAATATGATCAGGGTCTTACATAAAAATGTCAGAAACATGGTGAATGCTGACATTTACAGGTTAGTTTTAGGAGGTCCAATGGGTAATGTCAGAAATATTAATGTCACCGAGCCTTTCCCCCACCTTACATTTGTACCAATGACATGATATAAAGGTGACATTCAAGCATTTACTGAAAGTATTAAATTGACCTTCTGCCATTTTCCCTGCAGCTCTTCAGATCTTAAGAACGACCAGTCATTGTTGGCATTCATCAAATGGCTCTCTCTTACTGCAACAGTGCCAAACATGGCTGCTTAGTAGAGCACTTGCCCTTTCAGCTCATTATGGCACTGAGACACAAGGTAAACGTGCTTTCAAACTAATAGTGTCGTAATTATGAAGCAGGATAGCAAATCCAATAATTGTAGAACACTTGTAGGAAATGAACAGCTGCAAAACCAAATGATGAACAAAAACTGTGAAAGCAGTTAGATGTTGGAAACCCACCTATTGTGTCTATCACATGTCAATGGGAATTAAAAAGCTTTCAAAGAGAACAAATAAAGATAAAAGAAGAAGATACTCACGGCTTGCATTTTCCAGGCGAATGAGGCAGTTTAAGAAGTCATCAAATTCAATCTGGTATTGATCATCAGAGTACCTCAGAACCATCAGCTGCAGTAGATAATTATTGAGCTGAAACCCTTCAGGAAAGAGAAATTTGAGCTTCTTTAATAACTCACCGCAACTGCCACTCTTCCAGCAAGCAACCTGAAAGCATCCAAGACTAAGTATAGGACGCAGGATCTATGCATCCTGAGAACTGTGGTTTTAGTTTTTAAATAAGCTTTCAGCCCTCATGATTGTAAAGAATTGATTGGGTGAAACAGGGGGGAAAGTAAATCTGGAGTTCTGAAAATGTAGATTTTAATTCCTTTTATGATTCCCATATATAACTAACTGTTACTTTAACTAGTCATCACAATCACTTCTTTTAATCTTTGATCTCAGCCAGCCAGTCCTGGTCAGAATTTCCATTGGATTCCTGATTCTTTAAAGCACATTCTGCAGCCACCTCAATCTTATTTACTTGATTTATTCTGAGCAAGGAACTTGTTCAAAGGAAGAGTACAAAAAATCCTGATTATACTGTCTTACGTGAGCCAACAGCCCTATATTCATTTTCCTGGGAGTAAGCCCCACTGAAATCATGGGACTTACTCTCTTCCCAAGTGCCACTTTGGGCCTGTATGCCAGCTTTTAATAGATGATCTAATAAGGAATCTTTCATGTCACATCTAGTTTGTCTCTCAGTGAGGATGGTCTTGAAAGGCTGCTGCTCACTCACTGTCTGGGCTCCCTGCCAGCAATACAGTTGCTCCTGCTCTCCAAGTCTCTCCTGCCACCTCTGCCACCTAAGTTCACCTACTGCCAAGGCCAGCCTTTGAGGAAAAAAAATGGTACCAGTACCTGCTGCTTTCAAAGCAAGACGAAGTTCATAGGAAGACATGGTGCCGGAGTGGTCAGAATCAAAATGAAGGAAAATACCCTGAACAAACGAACAAAAAGAGAAAACTATTTGTAACCCCGCTGAGAAAGGAAGGGTTGATGGGTCTCTTAATTGTTTCAAGACTTCTGAGAAGACATCCAAATGCTCCTTTATATTTGGGCTTCATTAGCCTGTGTGTTCTGACTGGCTATTTAAAAATTCATTTGTTGCTGATTGTATATAGTCCAACTTTTTCAGATCCAAAACTGGGACATGGGGCTTCTGGGACATGCACCTGGGCACATCACGAAACCTGCACCATGCTCTAGCCCAGACATCCCCAACCTTCGGCCCTCCAGATGTTTTGGACTACAATTTCCATCATCCCTGACCACTGGTCCTGTTAGCTAGGCATCATGGGAGTTGTAGGCCAAAGCATCTGGAGGGTCGCAGGTTGGGGATGCCTGCTCTAGCCTCCAAAAAGCACTTTTTCAGGGCTAGAGTGTGGCCCAAGATCACACAACATGACAGCACCCAAAATGGCCACCGAGATTTTGCATGAAGAAAGGGGTGACCCATTTTTTTTGGAGCACTTGGCAGGTCACCAGTGTTTTCTCCTCATCATGAATCAGCACTTTCATCTTACATGTTCTAACAGCAATATATTATGTTCAAGCAATGTCTTTTGCTAACGATTTATTTTGCTTGGCCTCCTTCTGAGGAACATTTGTTCTGACATTTATTACCTTTAAAAAATCCTTTTTTTTTTTGCTCAAGTTTAAAAAAATATTGCTAATGTTTCCTGTAAACTTTTTGCGGTTTGGCACAAAAGCAAACAAAGAATGTTTCCTAGAAACAGCTTTTTTATTTTTAAGAGCACTGATTTAATATGAAAGTTTTATGGGTCTTTAAAATTGCTTTGTAGTTACTTCAAAAATGCCTAACCAAACAACTGAGAAAACTATGACTCTATATTAACTTACAATCCACTTCTTCAGTTTGTCCCAGAAAATTTTGAACTCGTTGAATTCGAGTTTCCCATTTCCGCTGGCCTGATGCAGTCCACATTAAGGAAAACAATACTAGTTGTGTCAAATACCAAAACCAGCCTACATTTATTACTTTATTCATGCATAGGACAGCCTTGTCCTATCAGCATTAACTGCTGCAGAGCACTACCGGTATAACCGGTACTGCATCAAGGACATGATGCAGAAAACACATGCACAAAACCATCAGCCTGGACAGGCCCCGTTGTTAACATATTGTTATGTGTTGGGGTAGGGTGTAGGCTGTATGCTTGAGCTCCCTTCTAATTCCTGGATACAGCCAGGGATTCAGTTCCTGGAACAGCTAAGCTAGCTTCCTGGTGAGGTCACGGACCATTAAGGTAACAAAGCAAGTAGCTCTGTACTAGAGCTGGTAGTTAGAAAGGCAAAGGGCAGAGTTGAGAGTTGCTTTATGTGAGCTAGAAGTGGGCAGGCTGCAGGCTGGGCAGCTGAGAGACAGAGCTCTACCTGATTTCTGTTGGGATCCAAGGCTGTGGCTATGGAAGAAGCAATACTTTAGCGGGGTGTTGCTGCCGTGAGCCCCTCCATCGTAGGCTCAGGTTGTACATATGTGTAAATAAACCATATATCATAAAGACACCATAGTCTAGACTGGTGACTGGGAGTGGCCACCGGGACCACATAACACCGGTCCTGAGAGATCTACATTGGCTCCCAGTACATTTCCGAGCACAATTCAAAGTGTTGGTGCTGACCTTTAAAGCCCTAAATGGCCTCGGTCCTGTATACCTGAAGGAGCGTCTCCACCCCCACCATTCATCCCGGACACTGAGATCCAGCGCCGAGGGCCTTCTGGTGGTTCCCTCACTGCGAGAAGCAAAGCTACAGGGAACCAGGCAGAGGGCCTTCTCGGTAGTGGCACCCACCCTGTGGAATGCCCTCCCATCAGAGGTTAAAAGGATCAACAACTACATGACATTTAGAAAACACCTGAAGGCAGCCGTGTTCAGGGAAGTTTTTAATCTGTGATGTGTTAATGTATTTTAATGTTTGCTGGAAGCCGCCCAGAGTGGCTGGGGAGACCCAGCCAGATGGGCGGGGTACAAATAATAAATTATTATTATTATTATTATTATTATTATTATTATTATTATTCTCCGCTGTCCCTCATTCCAAAGGAGACACGAATCCTGGGTAAGCACCTAGAACCCCGGTATCTCACACTGCTTGGAGACTGAGGTGGCGTGCAACAATATAATGCAATACAATGTCACCAATGCCCTCTCTAAGTCTTCAAATAATTCAGTGAATGAAAACACACAACAGAACCCTGTCTCCCCTTGTCCTGAGTTATTTAAGTAAGCAACCAATCCTACTTGTAAATGATATTATGGTAGAATGGAAATGTTTGGAGATGCCAAACAATTAAAAAAAAAACCTGGGCTGGGTCTGAATCACAAATATTCCAGTGTTCTTGAATATGCTTTCATGAATACAGTTTTGTTAAAATTGATTTCTATAATTTTTATAAGAAAAGCTGCAAAGTCATTAGGACTTCCAAAGACATGCCCTGTTTAAGTTTTCCTCCAATGCGCATCAACACCTTTTTATATATTGGAGAAAGCAGAATCTTGTAGAGATGATTATAAAACTTTGTATCAGTTTCACCTGAGGAAATTCCCACACTCGATTTTAAAGGATACATCCATTAGGGAAATGATGTTTCTACATGAGAGGAGAGTTACTTTCTTGAATTTGATGTTATTTGCTGCAAGAGAATCATCACCATCATAAAAATACATAAAATCAAATTCACTGTTGTACAGCCACCCAAGGCTAAAAGGACGCAGATCCACACCGTACATGGAAAGCACGTTCAACGCACATGGCTTCCCCCAAAGAATCTCACAGACTGTAGTTTGTTAAGGGTGCTGGGAATCATAGCTCTATGAGGGTGAAACTACAGTTTCCAGGATTCTTGGGGAGAAATCATGTGATCTAAATGTATGGTTACTAAGCAGAAAGGTGAACGTATGGAGTTTCCTTATGTAGAGCTGCATTTTGGTGGTACTGTAACCTAGCTTTCTATACTGATTGGCAGATGCTCTTCAGGATTTCTTAAATATTTCATTTTTCATTTTTTAACAGTATTCTTATACATTTAAATCATTTTCAATTTTTTTTACATCTGAGATTACTTGAATCCACGGACTTCCCCCCACCCCTACCCCTGGTTTCCAATATTTATCTATCTTTTTTCTATTGCATCTAATTACATTTTTCAAATTCATTTTATATTCTTTTTTAAACTTTAGTCTTATTACATTATAAGTGTTATAACAATCCTGCTAATGATTTTTTAATATCTACAGAGATCTTTAAGGTACTCTATGAATTTTTCCCACTCTTTGCTAAAATTCTTGTCATCTTGGCGTCTGATCTTCACGGTCATTTTCGCCATTTTAGCATAGTCCATCGTCTTGGTTATCCATCCTTCCTTAGTTGAGACCTTCTCTTCCTTCCATTTCTTAAGGACTTAAGATGCTCTCCAGGATTTCAGATGGGGTTATCTCCTAGCTCTAATCGGAGATGCCAGGGATTGAACCTGGAACCTTCTGCATGCAAAGCAGATATCCTACTGACTGACCAATGTCCCTTTCCCTTTGCCTAATATAAACCTATTGTGTACACTGTACAGGATTTCCCATCACCAAGCGGCATAAGAAATCATTTGCCAATTGGGCTTTGACAGCACTTACTTTTTTTCAGTACGGCGTTCAAAACATATTCAAGTTCCTCGGCGCTGATCTCCATGTCCTACAGTGGAATAAATGAAGGCAGTTGGCAGGTTTTAAAATGCAATCTACCTGTAAGGTGCATTCATGGAAGTCTGCTCTGAATCAGGACAGTGTAGTCCAAATTAGGAACACATAAATTTATGCCAAATTAGCCCATTGGGGGATCTAGCTGAGTATTGTCTATACACACTCACAGCAGATCTGCAGGGTTCTAGACAAGGGTCTTTCTCAGCCCTACATAGAAACACCAGGGATTGAACCTGGAACCTTTACATACAAAATGTGGTGTTCTGCCACTGAACTGAGCCCTGCTGATCATCCAGAGTTCTGCTTGAATATGATTTTTTTGTTTGGATGTTGTTACCTGTCCGGCAATCTGTTCGAATAATGTACGGAATTGCTTCTCTTCTTCTGTTTCTTCTTGAGGTGGGGATGGTTCAGGAAGCTAAAACAACCCAAATATTATTAATGGAGAAAAACAACAATGACCGTATTTTAATGCTTCTGCTTACTGCCTTTGGGGTTGCACCTTGGAAAAAGAGGCAAGTTGTTAACATTGGGTTTGATGGACTCAGTTATTATTTATTATTTATTTTCACCTGGTCTTGCCATAATCTTGGATGCAACGAAACAGTCATGAGTAACCTTAGTACAGGGGTAGGCAACCTAAGGTCCGGGGGCCGGATGCGGCCCAATCTCCTTCTCAATCCTGCCTGCAGATGGTCTGGGAAACAGCATGTTTTTACATGAGTAGAATGTGTCCTTTTATTTAAAATGCATCTCTGGGTTATTTGTGGGGCCTGTCTGGTGTTTTTACATGAGTAGAATGTGTGCTTTTATTTAAAATGCATCTCTGGGTTATTTGTGGGGCATAGGAATTCGTTCATCCCCCCCCCCCAAAATATAGTCTGGCCCACCACATAGTCTGAGGGACGGTGGACCAGCCCACAGCTGAAAAAGGTTGCTGACCCCTGCCTTAGTACAAAGTAATGCCTTTGAGTATGGTGATTGGCCCAATTATTAATTTAAATGTGGTGACATACCTCTGGCAGATCAATGTCAACATTTCCATCCATCTCCCTGTGAGAAACAAATGCAAATCCAAGTTTTTATATGATTTTCTATTTGGAACATTATAAAACAACAACAACAACCAGAGACAGTGTACTGGGTACAATGTAAGCGCACCTCATGCCCAGTTCTTACATTATGGGGAAAGAGTGATTGTAGGTTCTTGTACCTCCATTACACACTGCTTCAGTAATGTAAGAATGTAGAAAGCTGGGAGTGACGTAATGGGAATTACCGCTTACCCCCTCCAAGAGGTGGGCGGGGTTTGCGACCCAGCATGGGGCTTCCTGGGACCAGGGGGCCACCCACCTTGGCCACAGGGTGGCTGTCGCCCCGCCCCCATCCCAGCGGGCCAATGGGCTGGGGGCAGGGTGAAGGCAGGAATAAGGGCCGATGCTCCTCGGCCCAGGCTCACAATTTTCTTTCTGAATGCACTGAAGTGCCTCTAGAGGAAGCGATCGTCTGTACACATTGGTTCATGTCCCAGGTTCTACAAATGCTAGCAACTTACTCTTTAAAAAAAGGAAGCTGGGGATTATGGCCCAATCACCAACCCACTCACAGACACATGAAGCTCCACTACAAATGTTTAGTACGAGCTGGTTGCAAATGTAAACTTGAACTTGGAATTTTTCCATCAGATGGATGCAATACTTGGCGGTCGTACTTACTTTGTGACAGCTTTCTTCTCAGAAAAAATCCTCAGGCAGAAATCAGCCTCCTGGTGTGGCTCAAATGTGGTAGGGACAACAACGTAATCCCCAGGTGGCAGCGCAATTCGGTCAGAGACTTCCCTTAAGTTGATGTAGGTTTTGCTCCTGGCCTTGGATGCGTGATAGCGGAAAAAATCCTTTGTCAACTGTTCCTCGTTACTGGGGCTCTGCGATTGGATTTCAGATTGACCCCATTATTCATCTGTTAGCTTGGCAGATATAACAGCATAAGAACATAAGGAGAGCCTGCTGGATCAGGCCAATGAACCGTCTAGTTCAGCATCCTGTTCTCCCTGTGGCCAAGCAGATGCCTGTGGGCAGGAGCACTCTCCCTTCCTGTGATCTCTTTCATGCTTGGAGCACAAAGTCACACCCATTAGAATGCAAACTCCAGATTCCGACGCTGGTCTACTGCCCTTTCCTTTCAGCCTTTGCCTTAGTGTATTGCCATACATTTATACAGCAAAATGAATATCAAGTGTGGATCTTCAGTGTTATACTAAGTGGGATATATGCATGGGGAACAAAGTCAGCTTGTGTAAAGAGTTCCCCCCCTCCCTCTCCTCTCCCTAAGAACCCTCTAAACATGTTCTGGGGGTTCTCCAAACTCTCTAGGGCAGACCTGGGGGGGGGGAGAGTGAGGAGAGGCAGGGGAAGACCCACTGCATGAGCATATCTCATTCCATGCACATGACAACTTAGCTGAATCCTGAACTATACAGTTCAAAGTTAAATAGGAGACTGCTACATATTGTTTTATTATTATTTGTTGCACCTATACCCTGCCTTTCCTCCAGAGAGGAGCTCAAGGGGGCAAAAAGGCAGATCCCCCCCCCCGAATTTATTTCTGCCATTCTTTCTGCAACAAATAACAAACAGAGTCACGGAAAATATAAGCAAACAAAAAACAAAAAGCCGTGACGATAAACAGTGAACAATGTATTAATATACTATAGCGACAGTGAAAATAATAACTACAAAATGCAAAATACAAATGCAATGGCCTGACACATATACTCAATAGTGCATAAACACTACTAACAAATACCAGTCTGTAGTGCAATAAATCACATAAGAGTCATTAAATGTTCCAGGTAAGTGTTGCTATAGTATATTAATACATTGTTCACTGTTTATTGTCACGGCTTTTTGTTTTGTGTTTGCCTATTCTTTCTGCAACAGCTGAAGTGTGCGGCTCTTAATGACCCAAAGGGATATGAACTTAACCTTCATACTTATGAATTAACTTTATGCCGCATGAATCATCTTCTTCTGAATGGCCACTATATGCCATTCTTTTTACCAACTGGGAAAATTAAAGAAGGGGATGCTTTTCCTGTAGCAGGACAAAGAGCATTCACACAGCCAGGGTTTTTCGGAAAGCTCTCCACCCACATTTCTGAGGGGTTTCCTATCTCGGTAGCACGCTGCCAGTGCAGCAATATAGGAAAGTGAGCACCTGCAACTATCAAATACACAGGACTGACAGGGACTCAAGTTTGGCTTGCAGATAAAAATAAGAACCACTAAAAACAAATAAAAAGCAATCATTAAAAAAACAATGAAACATTGATAGAATTAAGAAACACACACACAACATATAGTGATGAAGTGACTCAGCTGCAAGTGACATCAAAAGGTGAGGGGAAAGGCTCAGGGACTATCACCACATCAAAGATGTGTCTTGCGTCAGGTGTTCTCCTTGGCCCCGCCCAGGGTGAACCATCCATCACATTGCTGGAGAGGAAAATACCTCATAGATGGCATAACCTATGGTTAGCATTTCAGCTCCCTGCTTCCTGAGTTTACGGCGGTCTTTTTGCATTAGAGCGGCTATAAATGTGCATTCATTTTCACCATCATCTTTTTCTGTCAGCTGGAGCTTGATCTGTGGATTTGTCCAAAACGTTTCTGGAAATTAGAGAGAGAGAAAAATGGAAAAACAAATTGAGTGAGAGAAAATGCATGTTCCCATTTTTCTAGTATGGAGAGAGAGAGAGAGAGAGAGAGAGAACGCATTCAAAGCTATGGCTGTTTATTAAAATCAATATGTTTATGTTTAGTCATGAAAGCATAGTTCAAAATTGCCATGTCTGCTTCAAGCACATTGTTATAAAATAGGCTGGAAATATGCATAGCAATGTTAATCTGGAAAATGCCATTAATTATTCACAATTCCCTCCTCTAAAAGAACCTAATGATAAAATATCTTCCCTTGATAAAATAGATCAGCTATTTTCACTACCACTAGGGCATCACTTGGACTATTAAGAAGAGCTCGTCCCTCCTGCCTTTCATGAAGACCAGCAGCGGAGCCTGCAGACACTGCCTGTGTACTATGGACTAGCATCTCGAGGAACCCACCATATTTCTTTCCAAACAATCTACAAAGGCTTGGAACTGACAGCTCCCTTCTGAGTTGAGTCAAAAGTTTTGAGTCTGAAAATCAATTAGTCATCAATGGGCAGTAGTTGCGGTTGTGGTAGGGCAAAGCTGTCCTCTCAACACCGCCATTGCTGCTACTTACCTGTATGGTGGCGATGGTGGCGAGACCAGGGTTGTGCACTGGTAAGATCACCATTGCCTAGTCAACTAGTCCCACAAGTGCACCCAACCTCACTACTGCCCTGTCACGTGTCCTGCTGCTGTCAACGGGAATTCCAAGGATGGAAATGCACACTGTCGGCTCAGCTTAGCTTTGACAAGCTGTATCCTCTTAATAATGATGGTGATACTCTGAAGTTTCCAATGTCAAATAGAAACAGTGGCATCAAAAGCTCCATAAGTATTTATGGAGCTGAGCAGTTATTTAAGCTTATGAGGAGTTGGGCCTCACTGATCGAACAGTGATGAAGAAGTATAGGTAAGAAGCAAGGTCTTCCTACGGAGTACAAAAACGTGGCAAGAAATTTCAGGTGCACACCTATGAAGTTTCTGCAGCCTCCAGCAGTGGCCCCCCTGACCCAGCTGCCTTGGTGGACTATCACCTCCCATTTATGTGCTGCATTATCCTCCAGGGCATCAGGCGTCAGGTTGCAGATCTCGACTTTGTCGAAATGAGACTGGAAATCATCAAACTTCATCCTATATAATAGAAGAAAGAGAGATCACACTATGAATGACTGTGAAGGATACCAACATGCTAAAGATTACATGCTCCAGGCGGGGGCTTGTAAGTGTGTCGCTGTGAGAGCCAGTGTGGTGTAGTGGTTAAGAGCGGTAGACTCGTAATCTGGGGAACCAGGTTCGCGTCTCCGCTCCTCCACATGCAGCTGCTGAGTGACCTTGGGCTAGTCACATTTCTTTGAAGTCTCTCAGCCCCACTCACCTCACAGAGTGTTTGTTGTGGGGGAGGAAAGGAAAGGAGAGTGTTAGCCGCTTTGAGACTCCTTCAGGTAGTGATAAAGTGGGATATCAAATCCAAACTCTTCTTCTTCTTCTTCTTCTTCTTCTTCTTCTTCTTCTTCTTCTTCTTCTTCCTCCTCCTCCTCCCCTCATGTGCTTGTTGAGATGTGAGGAGGGCCAAGTAACCACGGAGAACGCACCCTGGTTTGCTCTTGCTTTAATGCATTTATCATTTTAACCAGCATATTCACTTACCAGAACTCCCCATCATCTAGTGCTGTCTGATACAAACGTCTTTTCTCAGATGGGCTGACGGAACGCCATTCAGGAGAACTTGAAGAGAAAGAGATAGCCGTCAGCCTGCTGGTGCTCACAGAGTACTGTGCATGCCAAACTCTAGGGCATGCTCACATCATACATTCAAGGTGCACGAAACACACATTTCAAGTGCATGACTTCCCCCAAAGGATCCTGGGAACTGTAGTCCCCCCCTCACAGAGCAACAGTTCCCAGCAACCTTAAGCTACACTAACTGTGCTTTGAATGTAGCACATGTAGCAAGCCCTTTTGAAAGGGGCATCTTTAGGGTGGTTGGCTCCAGCTTGGCTAGACAGATCCACTGAGTAGGTTGAGCTCTCAGAGAAGGACCTGATCCTTACCTTCTGCTCTGGCTGGCAGGGGCTTGGATGCAGCAGTGAATCTATCACTCTGCACCTCTCAGCCCTTACTTAGAAGATTGCTTTGTCCATCAGTATTAATGCTGAAGCTATTTCCTGACCTTGGCTATTCACTCATGGATATTTTATCACACCAGTGATGTTTAGCCATTGCATATTCCGCTTCAGTGCCTGTACTTTACTTTGCTACCCAAAATGTCAGCTGCTAAATAATGGGTGATATCAATGAAATCAATTGAATTAGGTAAATGCACTCCATTTATTTCAGTGGGTGTTCTGAGAATGGCTTATCATCCCATGAGCATGTTGTGTTTTCAATAACTGTTCCCCCACCCCACCCCCCACCCCGCTTGCAGAACTTGCGTATGTTAAAAGTTCTTGGAACACTGAATATACTAACTTGTCACTCCAAGGGCCATTCCATTCCACTTGACCCCATGGGTTCCTGACTCGAATGAGCTTCACCTTCCGGCCTTGGTAGTCCACCTAGTGAGAACGGAAGCAAGAAAGAGAAAGAATACAGAACAGCTTTCCAGTGCAAAAACCCCCAAAAGACTCACATTTATTAGACTGCTTAATCCAAGGACAGCCAGCATGATGCCCTGCACATATGGTTAGACTACAACTCCCATCATCCATTGGCCTTGCTGGCTCAGGCTGATGGGAACTGTAGTCCAAAAACATTCTAGAGCATACCCTGGCTACCTTGACTTAATACAACAACAACAACAACAACAACAACAACAACAACAAAAATTTCTTGTACCCCTCCCATCTGACTGGGTTGCCCCAGCCACTTTGGGCAGCTTCCAACAAAATATAAAGGAACACAACTAAACTTCAAACATTAAAAGCTTCCAAAGAAGTTCAACTGAATTTAGTAGGATTATAAAGCAGGCTGGGAAACCCCAAGCTGGATGGCTGAATGCAGCCTTCAGGGCCCTCATTCCTGGCAGCCAGAACTATCCTCAAACTACATCCCTGTCCTCAGAGCACACTGCTTACTAGCTCAGCTTTGTACACAGAGTGTTTTTATCCAGCTAGAATACGTACTTCAACTCTAATTATTACTTTTGCTGATCTGGATGGAAGATAGAGATGGATTTGTGTATGTGTAAAAATTAGCCTGCTGTACAAAAGCGAAATGTGCATCTGTTATTCTGTCATCTGTTACCTCTGCCCTGCTCATCATTGGCAAGTGGCCCCTGGAAGGGAATGTGGCCTCCAGGTTGAAAAAGGTTCCCCACCCATGTTATAAAGCATCTATTTTGAGAATTTTAGCCTATGGAGAATCTAATCATCCACATTCATCCTGACATCTTAAACTAAGAAGCAGTTTTTCTTTATAATGCTGAGTAACTCAATTAATCTGGATGACATTCTCTTCACAAAGCAAATCACCAAGCCCCTGGTACTTTAGACCTGAACATAGAAGAAGAAGAAGAAGAAGAAGAAGGAAGAAGAAGAAGAGGAGGAGGAGGAGTTTGGATTTGATATCCCGTTTTATCACTACCCTAAGGAGTCTCAAAGTGGCTAACATTCTCCTTTCCCTTCCTCCCCCACAACAAACACTCTGTGAGGTGAGTGGGGCTGAGAGACTTCAAAGAAGTGTGACTAGCCCAAGGTCACTCAGCAGCTGCATGTGGAGGAGCGGGGACGCGAACCCGGTTCACCAGATTACAAGTCTACCGCTCTTAACCACTACACCACACTGGCTCCCATAAAGTTGGATCTCTTTTTTTGGAGAGATTCCCAATAATGGGCATGAATTGCCCACGCTGTGTGAAGCCAACTAAAACAGTACCCCAGCAATTCAAAAGCATATTATATTACAACTATCTCTGAGCATAGGATAAACAGGCTTGGTTTCCGAAGCCAACCTCTCCTCCCCTTTAAATAAAAATAGGTTCCGTCCTCTTCACAGCAAGAAAAATCACAACAGAAAAGCCACTTACCTCATCAATACCAGTTACTGAATAGGCATGACCTTTTATAAGTCCGTAGGGTGTACGAGCTTCTGACTCAGCTGCACTGCTGGTCTAAAGCATAGAAATATAGGTTTAAAATACTAGTCTTATTGAGGTAACATCATGTATTTATTCACACGTATATGAAAGAGTGAGTGACCACATGTGAAGCGAGGGGTTGTATCCAAAGAAAACATTTTGTACGTGAAAATAGTACAAACAGTGTTAGCCAGTTAGGCACACACAGAAGACACATTGGTACACTTTGACGATGAAAATTTAGCTGACGAAGAATTAGCGAAACAGGGCCTTGTCCTGGAACAGGAATTTATTTCAACTGGAATTTGTTGCCATACTATAATATTAAAACTGTTTGAAGATTCAAAAACTGATCTACTGCCTGGCCAGAGTTCTTGCATTCTACAATTTTGACTGCCGTGGAACAACTTCAGCAAGCAGAATTAAACCTCCTCTCCCTTTCCCCCTCTCCCTGCCCCCAATCCGTTCCATAGCTTTGGGGGGAATCCGAGAGCAGATTTGGAGGAGAAGAAGGGAGAATGTTCTGTTGTGCTTGCAGAAGTCATTCTGCGTATGCAGTGATTTAGTTGGAAACAGCTACAGGTAAGGAACGTGAAATACAAAATTCTACAATATAATGTACAGTAATAACGTATAAAATATAATATTCAGAAAGCTGGTTAATCCTTGGCACAAAATGACAATGCAAGTAAGACCTCAAATCATTCCCCAAACACTTGGGGGCTTTGATAGATCCCCAGAAGATGTCTGCAGTGTGGTGTAGGGGCTAGCATATTGGGCTGGGCTGCGGGAGATCTAAATCCCTGTTCAGCTATGAACTAATCTTGCTCAGGTTTCTAGCTCTCACCTAACTTACCTTACTACAGGATTCATGTGAGGCCAAAGTAGTCATCTGAGCTCCTTCAGAGCAGAATCCAAATGCAATACATTGTGGATGAGTACTGTGAATGGCTTCAAATATAGATGGGGTTAAGAAGATGGACTAGCATAGAAGAGTTAGCTATGAATGGTGTAAATGCGGTTTAGGTTGCAACTGTGTGATGCTCACTTGGAAGAAAGTCTCACTGAAATATGTAGGATTTCTGAGCAGACACAGGTAAGTTCACTATGCACATTTTTGGTTACTGCTGCTCTTTCTAAAATTTAGATTTTATTAAGTGCAAATCATTAACATATATGATAGCTATATTCAAATATTTAAAGGGCTGTCACATGGAAGTTGGAGCAAGCTTGTTTTCTCCTGCTCCGGTGGCTAGGACCTGAACCAATGGATCCAAGTTACACAAAACAGGATCCAAGTTCCTACTAAACAATAGGAAGAACTTTCTGGCAGTCAGAGCTGTTCGACAGTGGAACGGACTCTCTCGGGGTGTGGTGGACTCTCCTTCCTTGGAGGTTTTAAAGCAGAAATTGGATGCCCATCTGTCATGGGCGCTTAATTTGAGATTCCTGCATTGCAGGGGCTTGGACTAGAAGACCCCCAGAATCCCTTCCAGCTCTACAATTCTATTATTCTATGTATCATGGCAGCATCCAGCAGATGATATGATATACCAACAGCATATTCCATCCCTATTACGCATCAGGGAACTCAGTACTTTGGAGAAATTGTTCATTCAGAGCAGCGAAACAGATAAACCCCCTGAAACTCAGCTTTATCATTTAACTTACATCAATAGAACAGCCCACCATTGAACCTCTTTTCAGAGCTTTCTTTAAGATGTCATAGAAATTTTCTGGAGCTTTTTTAACTTCAAACATTTCTCCAACTCCTCCTGTGAAATCTTCCATTGCTTCAATTGTGCTTCCACCTTTTAAAGCTTCATAACTTCCATTCAACCTGACAGCGACCAGAAAACAAACAAACACACATACATATACAAAACTTATCATCCTTAACATTATTTATTAAATCGGTTAGTTGCTTTATCTTGTCCAGGGCAACCCAAAGTGACTTACAACCAAAGAAACGGACAAACAAAAAACCCCCCCACATATAAACATTAAAACCAAAAGGGAAAATAAATACATTAAAAACATCCCACCAACATCTAAAATGCCACCTATAGCTAAAGGCCAAAGACCTGGTTATAGAGGAAATGTTTTGTCTGGTGCCTAAAGATATGTAATGAAGGGGCAGGCAAACCTCCCTGGGAAGAGAATTCCACAAACCGGGAGCCACCACAGAAAAGGCCCATTTTCGTGTTGCCACCCTCTGGACCTCTCATGGAGGAAGCCCATGAAGAAGGGCCTCAGATGATGAACATTTGACCAATAACTTGTCCAAGTCTCTTGGATAATAGGGGTGGAATTCATACTATATACTTCAATTGCTGCATTGCTGATTGGGATAATCCAGTGCTTTGGGGGGGCAGTGGCGCAGGGGTATTCGGGTACCCCTAAAGATTTTGTGAATCTTTGTACTTTTGTCCATTTACTGTATTTGTAAGAGACTGTACTTCCTGAGAGTTTTAAGGAAAAACCATCTTCCACAGAAGCTGCTGCTTGCCTTCTATCACTGTGCCATTGAGAGCGTGCTCACTTATGGCTTATGTGTGTGGTACGGAAGCTGTACTACTAAGGACAGGATGGGGTTGGACAGAGTTGTTAAGGCAGCAGAGAGCATTGTTGGCTGCTCGCTCTCCACCTTAGAGCAGATTTATGCCATGAGGTGCCACAGAAAGGCACTGGACATAGTGAAAGATCCATCGCATCCTGGTCACCGTCTATTTGAACTTTTGCCATCGGGACGGAGATACAGGACGATGACAACAAGAACAAGCCGTCTTAGAAACAGCTTCTTCTCCAGAGCAATCGCAGCCTTGAATGGGAAGCCTGGACTTTGAAGTCATCTACTCTTACCAGTTATGTTTTAATTAGTGTGTATGGTTTTAATCAGTGTGTATGGTTTTAATCAGTGTTTTTGTAGTTGTTTTGTTTTTGAGTGGAGTGCCCTATCTGGGTGGATGGAGCAGCCAAATAATTTCGTTGTCCCCGAGGGGGACAATGACAATAAAAATATTCTATTCTATTCTATTCTATTCTATTCTATTCTATTCTATTCTATTCTATTTATTTCCCCTGATTCGAACTATAAAATGGTGATTTTCTTGAATCAAAATGAGAGTACCCCTAAACATTTTTTAAGGGGGGGGGGAAGCACTGGGATAATCTACTAGGAAAGTCTCTTAGACAAGCGTTACAGAAATCAACGATTGCTTCCAAAGCATTTCCAAGTTCTTGTACATGCCCAATATATTTTGAAAGGTTTCTGCAGCAGAGGTTCCTAGCATATTGTACCTTGATGCAATCACCCATGAGCTAGGTCAGCATGGTGTGCTGGCTGGAGTTGATGGAAGCTGTAGTCCAAAACAACATCTGGAAAGCACAATGTTGGCCATTTCTGAACTAGGTGAATAAACTATGGCTGGAGTATAAATCAAAAGGCACACCACTGCAGCTACTTATAGTACAGCTGTTACATACCACACATTTAAAACACATTACATTTCTTCAAAGAACCCTGGGAATTGTAGTTTAATTAAGGATGCTGAAAATTGTAGCGTTATCAGAGGTAAACTATGATTCCCTGGGTCATTTGGAGGTGAAGTTATTGCATACCCTCCATTTTAAGGTTATTACCATGATTCAGTTATTAACATTCTTTAGATCCTTAGCAGTGGTAGCAGACGTTATGACACAGAGAGCTAAAATAGCAGGCCTCAATATCTGACTTCAGAATCAAATTTCACAGATCACAGTGTGAGAGAAGAGTGCAGATAGTAATGAGGTGCAGGTGGTGAAAGCCAAGGAAACCACGAGCAGTAACTAGATCACATAACCCACATGGCTTACTTGGCATAAGCTTTTTCCAACAATGCACTCCAGAATTCATTGTGATCAGCTGAGTGTAGAAAAACCAACCGGTCTTTGAAAGTGGGCAATCGGTCATCAACGACAATATCCAGCCACTCATTGTGTTGCCAAAACTGTTTGGTAAAGGTAAACAGAATAATTTGATAAGGTGAAATAATACGCAGCAGAGTAATTTGTATTCTTTCAGTAGCAAAAAACAAAACAAAAAAACAGCAACAAAACCCACTTAATTTTCTTGGAGAGGTCAAATGGCAAGTTTTGACTAATGGAGCAATCAAAACTCTCCCCCTCAGTCCAGTGGGGCTACACAGAGTTGGGGGGGGCACTGTTGCACATGACAGTCTGGGTGGAAAGTGGAAGGCGGGCAAAGAGCAGGAGCTGGTGCAGTGATTGGCCCAAACTGGGCTTGATGCCATCGCACAAAGGTAGTGGGGGCAGCTAGGACATTTGGACATGTATGACAAGAGTTGTCTTACCTGAAAATGGAATATTCCAGCATAGCCTGGTCCAAAATCCTGATCGAGTGGCACTACTCTGGCTAAGGTGTTTTCATTAAGAGTAAGAGATGCTATAGCTGCCAATAGCCAACAGTCACCTGGAAATCAAATAGAACAAAGCACTGATTCCTCTTGTCATCTGGTTCCAATTAACAGGAATTCTTTAGAATTCACATCTACAAAGTGGAGGTCAAAGCTCCCCATTAAATTATTCCCATCAAACCTTTATTGCTTAGCTATTACATTTTCCAATGCTTTTTCTTATGGTTGCACATCAGTGTGGCATTATTTTGAACAGCACTCCAGCTTATCTATTTTCTTTTAAAATTGGTTGTATGGTATATAGGCGGTGGGTTTTTTCTAGAGGTACTCAAGGGTACCAGCACCTTTTTTTACTAAAAGAAAAACACTGGGTATAGGGCATCAAATATGTAAGGTGAGCTGTCCTACCCAGGAATCACATTTGATGCATGGTAGAGGTTTTGTGCTGTACATACAAATGCATGATGGATTCCACTATGTTGGGTGAAAAAGGACAGGCCTGAAATCTGCTCTCTGTATTTACCAGTAATCGTTGGCTGTGACTGTACACAAGTGAAGCAAAGGACCCACAAAAATGAGAAAGTAGAGCCAATGAACTTTAGCTGCGCGATCAAATGCACGTCAACACTCTCGTTTCCATGCGCAAGGCAGCTACAATTTCAGTGGGAAAGAACACTCACCAAGTTCCCCTTGACAAATGTCCGTTCTTGTGGCGCCTCCAAGAATAAACTGTGGGTCTTTAACGATTTCCTTAAAGAATATCAGGAAAAAAAGATAAGTGCTCTGAACGGAATATATTCTGCTGTGCATTGCTGCAACTGTGTGTCTATCCTGCCCAATGACAGACCTGGAGCAAACAGCAGACATTAAGCTCAGCCAAGTCCTGTCCTTTATTAAATTGTGCATTGGAAGATTTATGGCCCCATAATGATATTATGGCATCACTGTCAATATATGAAGATCCTGTGCTGCTGGTGTCCGACCCAAAAGAAAATGGAAAATTACTGCTGTTGATTTCCTGAATTATGAGACTTCACTAGGAATACCACAGGGCATATTAGCACTCGTGCATAGGCATAGCAAGTGATTAAAGACTTTTATACAACATGTGGCTATTTAATAGCTTTTAACAAAATATTTTTAGGCTCCTTTCAAGCCCAGACAGGCTCCCAGGGCAGCTTTCAAATCAGTCCACTTAAGAATCCAGAGCAGATTCTTTTAGGAGGGCCTCTGTCTGATATCTCCTCTCCTCTCCTCTCCTCTCCTCTCTGCTTACTCACCCAGCCATGCACAGCCTGGAGTGGCTAGGATAGTGGTGTGCTTTGAATAGTAGAGTAAGGTGCCCCGTGGCCAACAAGACTGGAGGATTTTCCATTGCTCTCAGAGGGAATTTCACAGAAAAATACAACTGCCTAAATTGTTTGTGTTATGTATTCAGTGGTCTGTGTTTGACTGAGCTTGAGTCTGAGCTAAGGATTCTGAGCTCCTGTGTTCTGATTTGATACATGATGTCCAATCATAGAACATTTCAGGATTTGGGACTCTGCCATTGGCCCTTGAACTCTGAGTTGTGATTCGCAGCTTGGAAGTTTAGACAGCCAATCACTTTGGGAGTGGGAGTGGCCCAGGCCTTCAGGAATGTATATAGGCAGTTGCTTTGCCCCTGTTTCCCAGTTATGTAGTTCAACAAAGGTTTTTGCTGTTATTGCTGTGTCTTGCCTCATGGGAACCCACCTACACTTCAGTTTACTTAGGAGGACTGGGCTGTTTTGGGTCTATTCATCCATCCTCCTCATCAATCACGCCACTCCTAGCATCAGCTGCTTTCAAGGCAAGCAGTTACCCTGGGTTGCCAATGTCTGTTTTTAAAAATAAGCTGAAAAGCGGGGGAGGCATACTTGTCTATCTAAAAGGGACAATGCATGCTGATGATAAATAAACATGTACTGATAAAATTACTTTACTGGTCACAATGGATGCAGAGAGATTCTGGAGTCCAGGGCTCAAATTAAGCCTCAGACAAACAGAGGCTTCATGGGAAGGGAGCCATTGCAGGAACGTGCTTGTGGAGCAGAACCTTCCTCCCCAGCGGGGGAGACAAAAGTCGACCATGTCTACACAGTGGGCAAGATGGATAAAGGTGGCAGCCAAGGCAATTAACGGAGGCTGCAAGCTTTACACAGGCTACAGGTTGTTTAAAAATTGAATCGAGCCAGAGGCTGGCATTTTTTCTCCCCCAGAGCATTTCCCCGCTTCAAAGGAAATGTCAGAGAGCAGGTGACCTGGCTGGCTGCGTTCCTGCTGCTCAATGCCCAACTGGGGGAGAACATTACTTAGGCCGGTGTGTCATGATTAAAGAGAACAAAAAGCAAGTCAAACCAGCCCAGTCATCACCGGCACCACCTGCTTGTTCAACACACTGGGTCGCGCAGAGCTTGCAATTGAACCATGCAGCACAAAGGCACAGGCTTGCCCTTAGAGAATACTGTAGAGCAGGGAGATTGGGATAAGCAAAGGATTCCTCTAGACCTGCTCTACAGGCACAACTCGCCTCATTGCACTTCGCAGACATGCTCCTTAGGAGGATGAGGGTGTAGCTGCAGGCAGACTGGCCGCTTCCAGGGGAAGGAAGCCCTCTGCCACTGCTGGCCACAATAGTGGAGGGAGCCTGGCTTAATAGACTACAATATAATGTAAACATAACTTTTATATGCACTGGGAAACATTTAAAAAATAAATAAACATGTGACCCGCTTTATTGCAATATTCACTTTATTGCAGTGGTCTGGAACTGAACCTGCAGTATTTCTGAGGTAAGCCTGTATGCATTTCTGAAGCCTGACATCTAGAATTTGAGGTAGCAGCATGTAGCCCATGGAGTGGTCCACCTAAAATATAATGCACAAAAAGAGGGGCGGCAAACAAATTGTGCACACGAAAAATCCAGAATCTGTACCAGGAAAAGCTGAATTCTTTCAATCCAATTATGCAAAATAAACACATTTGCATTTATTTGCTTACTGAGACGTAATATATTGTGCTTCCATTAATTATGAGGAGTGTGTCTGAACCCCCACCCCCTGTTCACAGGCAGAAAGCATGCTTCCTCGTGCTGTCTGAAATTTCGTTAGGCATCCATTGGCAGTCTGGTTTAAAAATAAAAAGCCCTAAGGCAGGCTTCCTCAAACTCGGCCCTCCAGATGTTTTTGGCCTACAACTCTCATGATCCCTAGCTAGCAGGACCAGTGGTCAGGGATGACGGGGATTGTAGTCTCAAAACATCTGGAGGGCCGAGGTTGAGGAAGGCTGCCCTAAGGAGTGAGAACAGGAGAGGCCTTGAAGGTGATCAACAACTGTTATCACCACTAAGCAGCCATACCTGGCCACAATCTTCCCCACACTGATGTTCCATAGAATTCATTTCTAAATTAGCATATCCAAATTTCATGCTGAACTGCCTTTTTTGGGTGAGGCGCACATGGGCCATCCTACCTAAAGGAGATTAGCTGTGGATTAGATGAGGACACATATGGGATAGGGAGAGAGTGGTGATTGTCCCCCTGTTTAGTTTTGAGTCTGTTGTTTTGAGCCTGCTACTCACTAAGGCTCACGTGGGAATAGGATATTTCTGAGGTAACCTGCTACTGAGGTAACTTACTGCTACAAAGGTCCCATCTCCTGTGGCAGAAATACGGGGCAATTACACTCACTAGTTTATTACCTGGAGATTTGTAGTGCACTTTTAATTTCCCTGATGCAGCAGGAAATGAGGTGGGTTATGGCTTTTCCTGCTACCGGTATTTTTCTCCTCAGTCCTGTAGCCTACCTTCCTCCCACTTTGGAAGGCATCCTGTTTATTACCACATGATCGGATGGTGGAGGCCAAGAGAACAGGGCGGGGAAGCAAGAAGCCTGAGAAGCCACACCTGCCTTTTCTGAAGGGTTGCAACCTGACAGTCAAGCAATAGAAATGTCATCATAAATCTTAACCTGCAGAATGTTTACCTTTGTGTCTAATTTTCTGCACCCTTGGGGTATAATCCTTTTTTTCCCCTTGCCATAATACAATAAAATAAAAACAGTAATGTACATTGGCCCTAAATCTTAAAGGAGAGAATTATTCCAACTGTGCGATCGAAGATCTCCACAAAGTGCATTCCTAAAAGCTTATTCTCTATTCTAAAGGAGGAAAAGAGAGTTTCTCTCTGTTATACTTTCTAGAATCAAGTCATGAAATGAAATTCTACAAGGGGGACTCTGCTAGAACAGCACCCCACATCATGCATTTGTGATGTTTGTTTATCCCTGTTAAACAGCAGATCAAAGTTTGTTGACTTTTTCTTTCTATGGGAAGGAAGAATAACAGGATGTAGGTTACAAGTTATTTATCCACTGAACGGAGCTTAGATTTCCCCATGGGAGGTGTGGAATGTGAAATATATTTGTTTTGATTCGAAATACATGTTTGCTGTCCGTAGGTACAGTATAGGCGCAGGCATTTCCGTGTTATACACCACTCTGGGAATAAGTCATGCACATGTGCTATACATTCTGAGAAGGAGAAAACATAAACACGTTTCCAAATATACTCTGGCTTAACTTGCATGGTTATCGCTGTCTATTTTTATCCATTTATTACATTTTTTTTATTCCACTTCCCTTAAAGGAGCCCAAGATATGACACACCATTATCATCTCCTGTTTTATCCTCTCTTTGAAGTAGGTTAGGCTGAGAGGTGGTGGTTCCTTCAAGATTACCCAGTGAACTCTATGGCAGGCTGAGTCAGGATTTGAACACTGCAAAGGCGGGCTAGTATGAAGGTCCAAGATTCTAGGGCTTTAAAAGGGCAAAATCAGCACTTTAAAATTGGGCTGAGAAATACTGTAGTCTGGTAATTGGTTGAGTTGGCAAAGCTCAGGTCAAATAATACACTAGTCTCACTTAATAGTTTTGTGGCCGTTTTCCAGACCAAATGAAATTTGGGGGTCATTTTTAAAGGCAGTCCTCTGGGCTACATGGCAAGTTATCAGTGCTTTGGTAATAGCGGCCAATATACCTCCATTCAGGTATGGTTGCAGCTGACATGTCAGTTAAAACAAAAACAAAAAATATGATTTGAGATAGTGCTGGATCAATAAGCACTCCCATACTGAAAACCTGAGCTTAGGGGGAGTGTAACCTCATCTTCAATGAACTTCAACTTCATTCCTCCAGATGCATGAACCATCAATCACAGGCTTCCTCAAACTCGGCCCTCCATATGTTTTTGGCCTACAACTCTCATGATCCCTAGCTAGCAGGACCAGTGGTCAGGGATGATGGGAATTGTAGTCTCAAAACATATGGAGGGCTGAGTTTGAGGAAGCCTGATCAATCACAACAGGACCTCCATCTTTTCTGAATTGAGTCTCAATTTGACCCAGTCCGTTACTGTGCCCAAACACATGTTTATTTCATTTATTTATTTCCCAAAATCTATATACCACTTGGCTGTAAAAAAACCATCAGAGCATAAAACAAGAAATTATCAGTAAAAACAGAACAGTAAAAAGCAGCTACTTAAAACATTAAAAAATAATGAAAATCAACAATAAGCTAAAAACCAGATTAAAACACGTGTCAGCATGCTACATGTCTGTATAGGCTTGTCTGAATAAAAATGTTTCTAGCAATTGCCCAAAAGGTGCCTGATGTCAGGGACTTCCAAGCTTAGCTGCTGCCACACTACAATATTGATTTCTTACGATGTTGGGCCATTATATCTATATTTAGAACCTTGAGGGAGAGAAACTTGTCTTTTGCAAATAGAAGTTTAGATGTCTCATTTTGCACAAGATTCTACACGATGGGAGAGGGACTGACAGAAAGAGAAATCACACTCACCCCAGGCCTCTTCCACACAAAAGGGACAGGAGGCTTCTCACTGTAGAAAAGGGAAGCGTCGTTGGCCGGGAAGTCACAATCCTCAAAGAGTGTCCCCCTCTGCTGGCATTCAAGTTTCAGCTCCTTGTAGGTCTGGCCGGTGGAGTGAGTGGCAGAAGAGCTTTGGGGGGTGGGGGGAGCCCGTGGACTCGAGTTCCGGAAAGTGTAAGGCATTGTTCTTACTCCACCTGTAGCAGGTATAACTGAGGTGGAAGGGCTGAAGGGTTGAGAGGACAGCTTCTGGAAAATGCCAGCCCTGCAAAACAACAACAAGGAGTGATGATAGGATCCAATTGCACCTTGTGGCAAGCAAGAAGATCCAGACCTTTAGGGAAGTGGGAGAAAGAAAGAGAAAACCTTCTTCTGTGCAAGCAGCCCCTCCTTTTTTTGCACCTGTTTGAATGGCAGGTTGACAGTCACACTCACCAGAAACAATAAAAGAAAGGAACACCCTGAGAGCAAACAGAAAAGGGAACTTGTTTGGCTTCTTCAGGTGTTCCGGTTTGCTGGATCCTTTCCCTCAGGTATGTTAACTCAGAAACCGCAATGGGTGGCACAGAGATAACTCTTGTGTTTGGCCATGGATCATGAATCTGCTACACCCAGAAGGAAAAGTCAGGGCAGTTTCTCCATGTCTGAGTGATAAGGGGAGGGTGTGGAGGCACTGCCTTCGCTGACTCAGAGAAATGTTAATTGGCACGAAAATCTATCTGCCTATAATTTCACAGCTCCCTATGATAGAGTGAACCAGATTATTATAGATTAAATCAGGGGTAGCCAATATAGGGCTCTCCAGATGTTATGGACTACAATTCCCATCATCCATGCTGGCAGGTGCTGATGGGAAGTGTAGTCCAAAATGCCGAATACTCCTGGGTTAAAGGCTGCCCACAATGCGGACACACAATCATTTGTTTTCCAAACCAGCAATATCAAAAGCAACACGATGACCAGAAACAAATACAATATGGAAAACTTTTTGGAATGATTCAAAACATCAAAACTAACAAACTGAAGTCTCTGAAAGTCCTTAAATGAATCACAGTGCCAGACTTTACCCGGCGGAGAACAAGCTGTGAAGCTTTGTATAATCAGCAAATGTCCAATACTGATCTCCAACTCTGAACAGTGTTTCCGGATAATAACTACTGTTTCTGATCCAGGAAAATGCACGTTAACACCCCTTACAATGCTTTTAAATAAGTAATAGGCTTGTGGATGGAGGGAGGAGAAGTCAAATTCTCAATAGGCATTGTCTGCTAGCCAGGAATATAATAACCCAGCCCTAAAGACCACTTACGAAAAAGAGGCATTGTTGTCTCTCGGGCAAAAGCTCAACCAGTTTATCCAGCTCTTGCAAAATTCTGTACAGGAAGAAAACAAAAGAAAGCCTTTCTTACGTTTTTAAATAGACAAGACAAACCCCAAAACAAATGAATAATTGACACCATAAGTATAGCTACATAAATACGATAACCAAAAGATTTAGTGTCAGCTTAAAACTGTGGAATGGAAAAGGTGAAGGTGTTAAAGTCGTGACACCCCGTGTAATGTTATTCACATAACAGTCAAATTAGTGCTGGGTATTTTCATACCTGAGGTGAAAAGTTAAAATGCCACACCCGCCTCATATATTTTTTATGACACACAGACCAAGAAGTCAAAGGCAAGAAAATGGCACTTCTTTTGAAATGTGCTGCTCAGAGCTACTAAATAGGTTGTTTCATGGTAAGGCTAATGCAAATAGTCTTCAGAGCTTCTCCTGATACTCCTATCCATGTTTCTTTGTATGTTTGAATAGCAACCCTTTGATGTTAGAATTAATGGTTTGTGCACCTAATTGGCTATACTGTATTAATTTCAGAATGTGTAGAGTGAGATAGACTTCTACATATGTGGCTTCTATGCTCATAATATGCAGTCATACAGGTCAGTTTTTATAGGGCTGATTTCAAAGGTGGAAGTGATGTTTGGAAAGTGGTAAGTAAACTGAAAAATTGCGCATTTTCATATTCATAAATGGCAACAATTTTGGGGTGTTCTTAAAAAAGGTCAACAACTTTTGGGGTGTTCTGGTTTTCAGTTTTTAAAATATGGCAACCCTAGTTTTTATTATTATATTTATTTATATTCTGCCTTTCCCCCCAATGGGACTCAAGGCGGCTTACAGATAAAAACAAGAATCACTAAAAACATAGAAAAATATTTTAAAATAATTAAACATTAATAGAATTAAAATACATATATAAAATCTGTTTTAAACAAATAATTACAATTAAAACAGCATGGCACCATCCTATGGTAGGCTAATTATGTCCCTATTTTCACTTTATTACAAGTGCAATAATAAACTGTGAAACAGAGAGTATTAACTCTGTCATCAATGACATTTCCTGCAATGCAGGAATATGCAGCTGTCCCTTATGGGGATCAAACCTGCAACCTTGGCGTTATCACCACCAACTGAACTATCTGGTTGTTGATGTGCATCGGGCATTTATACTTGCTTATGTTTTTTGGCCAGTTTCTTCTGACTCTTAGTCAGCAAGTTTCTCAAGTGTGAAGTCCCTAGACAACAGTTCCATTTAGCAACCCACAACCTGTACCTCTCAATGTATGAATCTGCGTTTCAAAGTCTTGAAATAAAAATTCATATTAGTAGCAAGATACTACATGCTGCACATCACATAGTTTCCAGAATAATATGTTACATTGTATAAATGTTCAAAGACGCTTGCACTATAAGCCACATGCTCTCGAATGGCAGTGTTATCAAGCCACACTTGCAAATTTCATGCAAGGAAGAATGTGGAGAAAACCACTTGCAGTATTTGCAGTTCATGTTCACAAGGGGGCAGACTCGTCTAAAAAATAAAAATCTATTGTGGCTCCCCCTCAGAGAAAAAAAAATCTATTTCATCCATGAGTGTACCTGGTGTCTGGGTGTGGTTCATCTACAATTGTGTTTGTATGTGAGGGGTTGTGATTGTGTATGATGTTGCGACAGTTAACTCTTCATGGGAACTGTTGTTAAGCATAACTTTACACCTGCAGAAAAATTACTTTTTATTCTTTGTGTGTGCAATGTGCCACATTTTTGCTGTTGTTTCTTCACTGGGTATAATGTGCAAACTGGAATTGCAGATCTGAAGTTGGAGAACATTTTTCTTTGGTCAGAGGTTATTAGACTAGGAAGGGTGATTGATCTGACCTTTCCGAGGCAAGACATTGCCCCGGTTACAGTGTTCAAACAGGATCTTGTGTGATAAGTTTGTGCAGGTAATGAGTTGCATATCTCACCACCTTGCAGTGCACATTCTCTAATCTGATCCTGCAGCTTGCTGTGGTATCTAGTTCTGAATCTAATCCTGTCTTCTGTCCCTGGAAGTGTCCTGCAACAGCATTATATCAGCTGTAAAGAAGAAAAGCCATTAAGCCTACTAAGAGAAAGGTTTTTCATTCGCTGTTAAAAGGCACAAACTCCTGTGCCTTATCTGCAATAAAAAAGCAAGCCACTTGAAACACCGCTACGAAACAAATCACAAAAGCTTTTCATCTGAATGGCCTCCTTGATTAGAATTCAGGTTTTGTTAAAAAGAAAAGAAAAAGAAATCAACCCATACTGCTTTTGCCATTTTCTGGAGCTGAAACAGCAAATTGAACAAATAATGTATAAAGGTTGTATGTGCCTTCTGCATGGCTCTCAAATTTTAGGAACTTTGAAACTCTGGCTACTCTTGCTTTTGATCACTACGTGAACTCTGCAGATAAAATGTAAGCATTTACTGATCTTCTCTGAATGGACTATAGAATCATAGAGTTGGAAGGGACTCCAAGGGTCATTTAGTCCAACCCACTGCAATGCAGGAATCCTGCCCTGCAGGGTAGGCTCAAACCACCAACCTTCTGGTTAACAGTCAGATGCACTGGCTCATTGTGCCACCTTTGTACACTCACAGTTATGTGTATTTAGAACACTCAAAGAGCCCTGCTGGATCTGATCAAAGGTCTACTTGCTCCAGCATTTCAGATACTCTGCTCTCCATAACCTTACGCTATAATAAATCTGTTAGCTTTTGAGATATCAGTAGAGATGGGGGAGAAATTCTATTCAGTTTACATTTAAAGGTGAACCAACCTAATCTGCTCTTTCCAAAACAATATACAAACCAAAACACAGCCATCCTGTGAAGGGGTGTCTCCATCCCTGTCATTCAGCCCGGACACTGAGGTCCAGCTCCGAGGGCCTTCTGGCGGTTCCCTCGCTGCGAGAAGTGAGGTTACAGGGAACCAGACAGAGGGCCTTCTCGGTAGTGGCACCCGCCCAGCAGATGTCAAGGCAATAAGCAACTACCTTACTTTTAAAAGCCATCTGAAGGCAGCCCTGTTTAGAGAAGTTTTTAATGTTTGATGCTGTATTGTGTCTTTAATATTCGGTTGGAAGCTGCCCAGAGTGGCTGGGGAAACGCAGCCAGATGGGCGGGGTATAAATAAATAAATAAATAAATAAATAAATAAATATTCAAGATTCACACTTTTCTGAATTTTGCAATGCAGTTCTCCAGCCAAGGATTGCATACAAAAATGCATATGTTACAAAAAAGCGTGCATAAAAATGCATTTTACTAAGGAAAATTGCTACGGGAAAATGTGCATATTAGACACAGTTGTGCAAGATGTGCTTATTAGGAGAAATTTGCGCTAAAATGCTGAATAATTTTCAGGAGGACTTTTAAAAACGCAGATTGGTGGAGAAATGTGGAGAACAGAGCTGAAGACTGGAAAACGGAGAAACAAAAATTGACAGATGGGCCTTTGCATAGATACCACAAGCCTCTCTGCTATTTATTTTCTGCAACAGACTAAGTTGACTTTGATTGTTGTCACAGTATTTGGGAGGGAATCTCCCCTTCTCCACTCTGTTGACTTGTGTTCTTTAAGTCCCTTTATGCAAGCTGAAAGCAGAGCCCCTCCACTATTTTATTTTAATCAAGTCCCTTGGAGCAACAGACAAACCATTTGCAATACAACCCAGTTGTCCTTTCTACATACTGTATCCTTGGCTGGCAGATTTTGCAAGTGCAACTCCAAAAGAGGTATTTCTTCTTTCCCACTGACAAATTGCTAGTTGCGCGAAATCCAGACGTCTTTGTCCAAGGCTGCACTTCTGATGTGAAGAAACCACATTTGTCCCAGTGCTCAGAACACCCGTGTTTCGGGAAATGCAATGTTTGTTTACAAGTGAGGGCATCCATTGTGGTCATAAGTGCAGTGTGGATTGCGAAATGGGCTTGTGCTAGTGTCGTGTCGCCTGCCGCACAGTGCCCATGACATCATGGCTGATGAATTACAGCACCCCCCAGCCCTCATGCAGGTGCCATTTAAATGATAATATTTTATTTTACATTAAACATAACAGCAAGAAGAAACATGAAACACAAATGGACAAAACTAAAAGAGCTTAAAGAATGAAATAATGAAATACTTTATTGTCACTTGTACAACTTGTATACAGTGAGATTACACGAGCATCCCCACTCAGTCTTAATTCCCCTCATTTACTGACGCACACCCACCTAACCCGAAAGTCAGTTGCCCTGTTGTTATCTTTTCATTCAGTAGCCTAACAGCCCACGGATAGAAGCTGTTCTTAACGCTGTTGGTGCGACTAATCAAGCTTCTATATCTTCTGCCCATTAAAGCCAAATATCATGAGTTAATAAAAGCTGTTGTTTTACAGGCGATCATGAGGATCAGTCTCCAGGTGCTGTTGCAGGCATACCAGCCAGATCTTGAAAATAGTAATTGCACCATGCAGATTCCTACAGGAGAGTGTATCATTTTGTGACTGTGGGAAACGTTCTGTTTTGCAAATGCTATTTTGTGTGTGTGTGTGTGTGTGTGTGTCCACATACACACACAGAGTGTTTTTTTCTGGGGGTACGCATACCCCTAAACATTTTGTGAATCTATGTTTGGCCTCATTGGGGGGTAGTATTTCATTATGAGTAGGAAAATGAGAGTACAGTGGTACCTCCAGTTGCGGACGGGATCCGTTCCAAAGCTCCGATCGGATCCCGAGGTTTCCGCAACCAGAGGGGCCACTTCTGTGCACACACACACGGCGGTAGAGCGCTTCTGCGCATGCATGCGCGGCAAAAACCCGGAAATATACTTCCGGGTTTGCCACTTACGTATCCCGAAGTTTACATAAGCGGAGGGATACGTAAGCAGAGGTACAAGTGTACCCCTAAACATTTTTTTTAAAGAAAAAAACACTCTGTGTGTGTGTGTATAGTGTATTATTTTTAATAAGCTTCTATGATTATGATTAGTCACTTGTTACCTAGCACCATTCATTTAAAAACATAATACTGTGGGGGGGGAATCATATACCGTATTTCTCGCTACATAAGATGCACCTGAACATAAGACACATCTAGTTTTTAGAGGAGGAAAGGGGGAAAGCCCTGTTTTTTTGAGGATCAGCTCAAAGTGGTGCAGCTTTTTTTGCAAAGGGAAAAGCCCTGTTTTTTTTTAGGATCAGCTGAAAGTGGTGCAGTTTCTTTTGCAAACAGGAAAAGCCCCATTTTTATGGGGTTCAACTCACAGTTCTGCAGCTTCTAGTCCTACAGCTTCTTTAGGAAAGGGAGCCATTTCTACAGTTTCCAGACATAATCTAATCAGCAAGTCACATGTTGCTGGGGAAACAAACAGCCTCCCTCTGCATTCAACAATGGAGGCCTGGGCAAGGGGGTGGGGCTGGAAAGGGAGCCTTATCTCTCCCCGATCACTTGCTGAACAGCTGTTCAGTGGCTTCCTTTCAACACCCTCTTCTCTCTTTGTAAAAAAAAAGAGCACAATCTGCTTTTGGCCCCTAGGCAATTCGGCTCCAGGGACCATGCATTCGCTCCATAAGACGCACAGACATTTCCCCTTACTTTTTAGGAGGAAAAAGGTGCGTCTTATGGAGCGAAAAATACGGTAATTTTAAACAGTTTGTTTAACTTTTAGTAAATGAAGTTTTTTTCCAACTAAAGTTTATATAATTATGCTGAAGATCCTAATTTTTAAGGGCTGGATTCAACTAAATTGTTGCACTAGCAGGAGCCAGCGCAATGAGGCATTTCCCCCTCTGCTCCCTGTGCACTGAACTCCAATGAGCTCTGGGGGATTGAGAGAAACCCCAGAGTATCGTGTGGTGGGAAGAGTGGGGAAATAACGCCATATTCGAAGCATAAATGCTTGCGCCGATGGAACGATGGCCTTAGCATGACATTGAGTTCTACTCTAAGGCCTGAGCTTTTCCCTGAAGAGCATCGTCCCTGTTTAGAATATACAAAAGCTGTGCTGGAGACTATTTACACAACTTCCTGCTATGTCCCATTGTTTCCTCTGCAGGATGAGGTCCTCATCTGAGTTGCTTCTCTTTTAGAGGACGGAGAACAGATGAGGAAAAATACTGTGAGGAGACAGCAAACTCAGAACTGATGAAGCGGCCTCCTCAGCCAATGTTTGCTATTCTCACGGGGAAAAGGAAAGAGCAATGATTACAGATACATGGAAAAACACATATCCCAGGACACTGTGGATTGGAGTCAGAGAGCAGAGGGGGCAGCTAATGTGTAACTTAGGTTAGGCAATCAGGGGGATAAAATAGGAGCACAAATTGTCACTTGGAGTCAGATCCTGAGCGCAGGAAACAGCAGAAGATCCACTTCAAGACAGTGAGTGTGAGAGAGGTGTATATACTCATTTTCAGACCTTATAATTGTTGAGGGGAAATGATGCAAAAGGGAATATCTAAATAGCACTGTTAATCATAGTCTTATTTCACTCTGTTGGTAGGAAATAAGTGTCTATCCTTTTCACAAATTCATATGTTGTTACAGTTTGACGTTCTCTTTCCCCCTTAGAAGTTCCTTAATAATGCCTTTATACAAATGTATGTTGAGACCACACATGGAATACTGTGCACAGTTCTGGTTGCCGCACCTCAACAAGGCTGCAACTTGGATAGTTTAAAAAGAGATTTAGATAGGTTCATGGAATATAAGGCTATAAATAGTTGTGATGGCAGCCTGCCTTGGAATTTCACTTGCTGGGTTGCTGTTTTGCTCATGTCCTGCCTGTGGCACTATGGGCTTCCCAGCAGAATCTGGATGGCAGGAGTCATAAAAGAATGTTGGACGAGTGAGACCTTGGAGCTGATCCACTAGGATTCTTCTTATATGCTCTAAGATAATGTGTGTGCATTATTTTATGTCCTAAAGCTAACAAGGTTAATTATTATTTTTATCAAAGGTGACAAGAAACAGGTCAGTTTTGTGCCGTACATTAATTTGCAACATATACGTTTGCAGCCTTAAGGTAACATCAACATTTTGCAGAAGTCAAGGGCTAACTTCCCTAATAATAATAATAATAATAATAATAATAATTTATTTATACCCCACACCTCTGGCTGGGTTTCCCCATTGACTCTTGAGTTGTACAGATTGCAAATAAATGTAAAGAGAGGTAGTAAAAATGGAAAGGAATTAAATATTTTAACACCTATGTGAAGTTAGATGAATTAGCCAAGAAGCTGATTGAAACTTTTTTTTATTTACTGTGGATGTTCGGTACAGCAAAAACGAGAGGAACAGTCATGGGAAGAGAGAACAGGATGGTGTCAGAAGAGGTGGAAAGGTTGTGGTCTTCAGTTAGGAAGAGTCTTGCGATGAAGTGTGGGATGTTCTGAGCGGGAAATTGTTGTGGTGCTCTTGGTCTCTACGCTATCAGTCTGAGAAAGATAACCAAACCTTTTTCAAAAGCTGAGACGTGTGCAAGAAAAAGGAGGAAAACATCCTGGTTATCTGCATAACGAAAGATTCTCCGCCCACAAAAGTAACTAGGCTGCTTCATGCATTAAAAAATAAATAAATGACACCATAGGTAGAAAAGGGCTGCAGGGTTGTAATTCTGACAGTTTCTCTACCCTGCCTCAGTGGCCACAGAATCATAGAATTGTAGATTTGGAAGGGGCTCTGAGGATTGTCTAGTTCAAGGCAGGAATATGCAGCTGTCCCATACGGGGTCAAACTTGCAACCTTGGTGTTATCAGCACCACACTTTAACCGACTGATCTGTTAGGCATGGATGTCTGCAGGAGAAGCCCTATGTATATGGGCCTCTGCCCACAATGCTTGCATGATCAGGGTTCCAGAGCGTATAGATGGGGTGGCTCCTTATGCACTGCAAAAAAGGGGGTTGCAAAAGGGGTAAGGGAAGGAAGACTCAGATTTGCATAAAACATTGTACAAGCTAATGTAGAGATGCAAGTTTAGAAATAGTTCTTCTAATTAAAATAGAGATGTGGCACATCTCATCATAGGAGGAAGACTACGACCAGGTGTCCTGTGTACCGGCTGACCCTGCTGTGCAACTTCAAGGTCCCTTCTCTGTGCTCAGATTTGTTTATTTTTTTAATCTTTAAACCAGACTTGGCCTGGACAAATCTTCAAACAAAGGACCATATTCAAGTTCTAGCTGGTACTAACTGGCCTGACCATCTCTGTCGGATGATTGTAGAGACAAAGTCAGAAAAGCTAAAGCACAGAATGAACTCAGGCTTGCTAGAGAGGTTAAAAGCAATAAAAAGAGTTTTTATGGGTATGTCCGTAGCAAAAGGAAGAACAAGGAAACAGTGGGGTCACTTAGAGGAGAAGAAGGTGAAATGCGAACAGGGGACACAGAAAGGGCAGAACTCCTCAATACCTTCTTTGCCTCAGTCTTCTCCAAAAAAGAAAACAATGCCCGACCTGAAGAATATGGAGCAGATGATTCAGCAGGGGAAACACAGCCCAGAATAAGTAAGGAGGTAGTACAAGCACACTTGGCTAGTTTAGATGTATTCAAGTCTCCAGGGCCAGATGAACTACATCCCAGAGTATTAAAAGAACTGGCAGAGGTGATTTCAGAACCACTGGCAGTAATCTTTGAGAATTCTTGGAAAACAGGTGAAGTCCCAGCAGACTGGAGGAGGGCAAATGTTGTCCCTATTTTCAAAAAGGGGAAAAGAGAGGACCCAAACAATTACCGCCCAGTCAGCCTGACATCAATACCAGGAAAGATTCTAGAGCAGATCATTAAGCAAACGGTCTGTGAGCACCTAGAAAGGAACGCTGTGATCACTAAAAGTCAGCATGGGTTTCTGAAAAATAAGTCATGTCAGACTAATCTGATCTCATTTTTTGACAGAATTACAAGCCTGGTAGACGAAGGGAACACTGTGGATGTAGCCTATCTTGATTTCAGCAAGGCCTTTGACAAGGTGCCCCATGATATTCTTGTAAAGAAGCTGGTAAAATGCGGGCTAGACAATGCTACCATTCATTGGATTTGTAACTGGCTGACTGACCGAACCCAAAGGGTGCTCATCAATGGCTCCTCTTCATCCTGGAGAGAAGTGACTAGTGGGGTGCCACAGGGTTCTGTCTTGGGCCCAGTCTTATTCAACATCTTTATCAATGACTTGGATGATGGGCTTGAGGGCATCCTGATCAAGTTTGCAGATGACACCAAATTGGGAGGGGTAGCTAATACCCCAGAGGACAGGATCACACTTCAAAATGACCTTAACAGATTAGAGAGCTGGGCCAAGGCAAACAGGATGAATTTTAACAGGGAGAAATGTAAAGTACTACACTTGGGCAAAAAAAATGAAAGGCACAAATACAGGATGGGTGATACCTGGCTTGAGAGCAGTACAAGTGAAAAGGATCTAGGAGTCTTGGTAGACCACAAACTTGACATGAGTCAACAGTGTGATGCAGCAGCTAAAAAAGCCAATGCAATTCTGGGCTGCATCAATAGGAGTATAGCATCTAGATCAAGGGAAGTAATAGTACCACTGTATTCCGCTCTGGTCAGACCTCACCTGGAATACTGTGTCCAGTTCTGGGCACCACAGTTCAAGAAGGATATTGACAAGCTGGAACGTGTCCAGAGGAGGGCAACCAAAATGGTCAAAGGCCTGGAAACGATGCCTTATGAGGAACGACTTAGGGAGCTGGGTATGTTTAGCCTGGAGAAGAGAAGGTTAAGGGGTGATATGATAGCCATGTTCAAATATATAAAAGGATGTCATATAGAGGAGGGAGAAAGGTTGTTTTCTGCTGCTCCAGAGAAGCGGACACGGAGCAATGGATTCAAACTACAAGAAAGAAGATTCCACCTAAACATTAGGAAGAACTTCCTGGCAGTAAGAGCTGTTCGACAGTGGAATTTGCTGCCAAGGAGTGTGGTGGAGTCTCCTTCTTTGGAGGTCTTTAAGCAGAGGCTTGACAGCCACCTGTCAGGAATGCTTTGATGGTGTTTCCTGCTTGGCAGGGGGTTGGACTGGATGGCCCTTGTGGTCTCTTCCAACTCTATGATTCTATGATTCTATGATTCTATGATTCTATGATTCTATGATTCTATGCAAGGGCACAGCACTAACAGAGATATTTTGGAAAGGGTCTTCTCTTTTCAGAGGTCATATTAAACTACTGCCAGATGGGGCAACATAAAGCAGGATGTTTTTATATGTACTGTAAGCCTCCCAGAGGGGCTGGGAAAATAATAATAATAATAATAATAATAATAATAATAATAATAATAATTATTATTATTATTATTATTATTATTATTATTATTATTATTATCAAGGATTGTGAACCAGCTGCAGCTGCCAAGTGGTTTGAGGAGATAATAGAAATAGTATTAACCAAACAGTATTACCATTGAATCTCTTGGGAAATTTATGAGAATACTGAATTCCAGAATATCTGGATCTTTGTACATGTCCACATAATGTGGAATATATTTGTTCTAGGCATTTTGCACCTCCAACAACAGACAGTAATTTCTGGGTATTTTTTATTTAGCCTAACTGGTGCCATACGCCAATGAGTAATTTATAAAAACGTTCTTAAAAATCCATCCATAAATTAAAATGGGGAATTTAAAAAAGCAAAGAGATGCAGCTCTTACCCATTGCGTAGGTGACCAGGTTTCACTTTTGCTTTGAGTACAGAAAGTCTCAAGTTCATTCCTCAACATCTTACATAAATAGGGATAATAGAATCATAGAGTTGGAAGGGGTCCCAAGGGTCATCTAGTCCAACCCCCTGGATTTCAGGTAATAGGGTAATAATAATAGTATTCATCATCACCACCATCATCATCCCTTTCTGAGATCTTTAGGACTTGCTGCCAAATAGCCAGTTACGAGCTAAATAGACCCATGGCATGATTCTGACAGCTTCATATTTTCCTATGATTCCTGGCTGAGCAGGAAAAGGAAGAAAGCGTACAGCATCTAGTAATTGTGATATAGAAAGCAGCCAGATTCCCAGGTTCTAAGGCAGTGGTCCCCCTTGTTTTTCAGGCCACTATCCCCTTGGATCCATAAACTCATCCCCAGTGCTTCCTACCCTACCCTATAAAAACTATTTGGTTTGATTAATTTAATAAAAATGATGAGCTTGATCCTATGATAGTATTTTGTATTATTATTATTATTATTATTATTATTATTATTATTATTATTATTATTTTGCACCTCCAGTGCCCCCTGGCCTCTTTGGGAACCACTGATCTAAAACGTGACTCAAATACACGATGTGATCACAGTCAGTTACAGCTTTTTTGCATAGTTACACTTAGATCTGATTGTGGTTTTGTTAACTGATACAGGTGAACACAGCCCCCCCCCCCCCAATTACATTAACTGGTTGTGGCTTGAGTAGCCATTTTACGTGGCAGAAATAAAATGCTCGGCAAACTCACAAAACTTCCCTTTGTTGCTTTTTTCCTTCCTCAACAGACCGCTGAAGTTGCAGTCAAACATGAACCCAGGAGTGAGTTTGTTGTGCTTCCTTCTCTGCATTACCATTGTGGGCTGTGACCGGGTCTACGTCCACCCATTCTATCTGTTTGACGTAGGAAACCTAACTGGTTGCAAGAAGATGGAAGATGGGGAACAGCAGGTGAATAATTTTGTCCCCGTCTCAAATTTATCTCACATCAGTTCGTCACATGAGGAGGGTGTCAGAAACAAGAGCGAGGGAAGTTTACGGAAAGAGCTGAGAGACCCAATTTATATTATTGGCGCACGCTTCTATGAACAACTGAGGAAAATGCACAAGGAAGAAAATATTCTTCTGTCCCCCACATTCAGCTACGAGTCTTTGCTAGCCTTCTATATAGGGGCCTCTGGTGAAACAGCAAAGGAATTGCAGATTTTTTTAGGGTTTGACTCCTCATCCGTTAATCCAAACTGCACCTACAGAATTGATGGGCGCAAAGTATTCTCTGTTCTGAGCAGCATTGCTAAAAGTCCATTTCACTCAAAAGAAGATGATCAGCTGTTCTTCTCGAAGTTCTCCTGGCTTTTCTCTGCCTCCGAAATCCGTTTATCCGAGTCCTTTGTCAGTGATTTGGCCTTTCCAAACATGAATTTCTTCGTACGAGCTGTGGACTTTACAAACCCCACAAAGGCAGCAGAAGAAATGAATGCCTTTGTCGAAGGCAAAAGCACCCACCGAAGTAAAAGTTTGCTGGCAGACATTGATCCAGAAACTAACCTCCTGTTAGCAACTCACACTCATTTCAAAGGTAAGTGAGCAGGGAGAATTCCTACTTGTTGATACCAGTAGCAGTTCTATAGGGAATCTAATTTTCATCAGTTGAACTGAATTTATGTACCCCATAATGCCACGCTGTTCACATGTTTGAGTAATCAGTCTTCTATTCTAATGTGGGAAATCCTCTAATGCGTATCTGGAGATTTATATCTGTACACCTTCAGGTAATTCCATGACTTTGATGGTTGGCACATGCTTCCCATAGACTGTGCTAATGCAAGAATTGCCCAACTAGGTTTTACACCTGCTGTTTTCGGAGATGGACAGCTAAATGCCACAGGGAATATCACATGCAGTAGCCACCCCCGCTGCTTATCTCTGGCACTGGAAGTCAAAGCCTGGTAGTATAGTGGATTCAAAACCAAGTGGATTCAAAATCGACTCATTTCTCCCTCTAACCATATTCTGATTTTTGTTTTCAGTCTCTGTGAAGGGAGCCTCCCTACTGAAAGAACCTCAGGAATTCTGGCTCAGTTCACACAAAACAATCCCTGTACCAATGATGAGAATAACTGGAACCTTTCAGCATAAGTGTGATCCCAGCCAGAACATTTCTTCCATCAAAATTCCTCTCAGCCAGGATTTATTTCTGCTGCTTTTGCAGCCCACCAATAACAGTGACCTGGCCAGTGTTGAAAGTCAATATTCCATGAAGGTTCTTTCCAACGAATGGCTGGTGGGACTGTCCCCAAGGTATATTTTGTTTATGCAACATTAGATATTTGTGGGACCGGCAACAGTCAGGTGGGATAGCCGTCTCTTTTCACTTAGATCCAGTTGCCAGAGAACTTGACATAGTTTCTTCAAGTTAAACTCCGCCACCTCAGTCCTAATAGTAATACAGTACCTGTCACTGACAACATTTAAATCTAGATCAATAAGTATTTAGAAATGCCAGCAAAGCGTATTTGCACCATCTGCCTTTAAAATAAATAAGTAACAGGGTGGTCTAATTTTCTCCTTTCCACTCCTAAATCTGTTTTATAATCTCACATCATACTGTATGCTCAGCCAAGGAGAGGTCTGGTGAAGGAAAGAGCTGACTTTTTCTTTACTTTGTTAAAAGAAAGGGGGGAAAGCGACCAATTCATGCCCTCCCTTATTTTGTGCTGGGCATCCGTCAGGGATTACCGTAAGTACCCTCACATGGGCCCAGAACAAAATAAGATCTATTTTACCTGATACTTAGGTGGATGTTATGAGCATACTATCGTAGAGGGCAGACATAGGAATCATCTCTGTTCTGCCTCTTACTCAAATTTTAAAGGGTTTCCGTGTTTTGGCCAAGAGCAGGGGTGTTGCTAGAAATAGATGCATGGGCCCCAAATCATTTTCTAAAGTGCCTTGAATGGGTTGATTTTGACTTTGGAAGAAAATGAACTGGGGGTGATCTGAGTTGTTGGGTGGGATATTTATCTGGGGAAGTAAGGTGATTTAAGATCCCCCCCCCATATTTATGTCCATCTTATACCCAAAGTTCTCAGGGTGCCTTACATAGTAAACACATATTAAAAAAATATATAAGAGCAATAACCAAAACATCATCACACCAAACTTCCCCCTCAAGAAGACCTTTTTTTTTTAATTGCTTGTCATAATTCTATCACATTATTTTGTCTAAAGATGATTTGGGAGGTAATGACTAGGGGGCAATTAAATTGATGGAAATTAATTGGAAGTACAGTAAATAGATTGGAGAGGAGCTGATTTAGGACTCAGCTACATTAGTCAAGAAAAAGTGTTTGATATGCATTATAACACTGTGACACCAGAAGGCACTGTGGAGTCCTGTCTTTCGCCAACGTGATTTCCCATAATGAGCTTTCCAATGCGCTCGCTTGGGGTGGGGTGCAAATTGAAGACTTTACCTGGGGGTGACTTCAATGGCTTGCCTTGCCACCTTTGACATTTCTAAATTTGTACCTCCATTGGGGCAGCCTGTCCTATTTCGCCTAGGCAAAACAGGAAGTTCCTACCCCTACCCCCCGGCAAGGTCTTGCTCACTGGGGTTGCATGTTGGTGCCAGCAGCTTCCAGTGAGATCTTGTGACATCTCACAGAACTCTCAAGACAGCTTGTGCCAGCTTTGCAAGATCTCACTGGAAGTCTGCCTCATGGCCCTGATCTCTACATATAAACCAGCATTTGCAAATTTGCTAATATAATTTCCTCTCTTTCTCCCTTCTTGTATCTTCTTCAGACAAATCCAGCTGACTTTGCCAAAGGTGTGCTTGGAAAGCACATATGATATACAGGAACTCCTTGGCAAAATGCCCCTGTCTTACCTGCTTGGAAATAAAGCCAACCTCACACGAATAAGTGACAACAACATAACTGTTGGGAAGGTATGGTCTATTTTCTATGCAAAAGCACAGGCGCTTTCCATCTTTCACACAGAGACAAAGTCCATGTAAACAACAGAATAGAGAGCAGGCTAGTTGTTGCAGAGAGCAAAATCTGTAGTGGGCGAAAGATGAACATTTGGAGCACATGCCAGGAAGGCATGGGACCAAAGACAACGCTATGAGAGGACAAGGGCTCAATGAATCAAATCACAAGGGGGGAGATAAGAAGTTACATACAGATGAATGATTTTAAAAATGAAAAGAAGCCTCAAAAGACTGCAGTGATGAGTTTAAGGGAGGGCGGAGAGGAAGAAAATGGTTCTTAGCCTTTCTCCTGCAAGCAATTGTGTTTACTGTTAGGCAATTTTAGACTCTGGACTTACTGAGCATGGGTTGACTTTTTAGATAGTAATGTGTTATTACTGCTCTTAAAAATATGTTAAGCCAGTACAGCTGCATTTGGGGCCATCCAGATAATACTGCTGAATGGAGCCCTCTGTGTTGTCTCAAACTGTAGCCTAACAGCGCTACTGCCCACCAGACATTTTGGATTATTATTATTATTATTATTATTATTATTATTATTATTATTATTTATACCCCACCCATCTGGCCGGGTCTCCCCAGCCACTTTACAACGTATCTAAAAACATAATAAATACATCAATCTTTAAAACTTCACTGCCTTCAGATGTCTTCTAAAAGTCAGATACCGGTAGTTGTTTATTTCCTTGACATCTGAAGGGAGGGCGTTTCACAGGGAGGGCGCCACTACCGAGAAGGCCCCAAACCAGCCCCTTCCCAATTGCTTCTCCCCTTTAGGTTTCCAAATATGTATTTATATGTATAAGCAGACATTTTAGTCTCTGCTGGGGAAAACACTACTGGACCAAGGAACATTTTAAATGGGAAATTGGTTGCAGGGAACATGTTGAGCATGCTGCAACTCCATTCAAAATGTCAGCCTCCCAAGCATGCTTTTCACCTTCAAAAACTGTCGTGTCATCACCACATATATTTATCCCCGTGTTCAGCCTGTTCCACTTATAACACTCTCACCAAATAAGTTTCTAAGGAGGCTTATAATCAGTCATTTACCCATCAAAGCAACACTGCAAGATACTTCAGGTTGTCAAATATGGCAGAGTGTTGTTTATCTACATATTTTGAAATGGAAGTATGATAACCTACGGAAAGGAAAAGGCATGGCTGAAATTCCTTTTCAGGTCCTTCAGCAGAGTGACGCCTGCCTTGTAGAGCACAAAGGCCACTGAAGTTGGACACCCTCCAATATTATGCCCGTTTTGTCAGATGCTACAAACACTATTTCAAAAAGATTCTCCAGAAGATTGTGTTGACTCCCAGGCAGTATCTGAATTCTTCTGGGAAAACTGCTTCAATTACCGGTAGTTGCATGTAGCCATACCACATCACGGTGATATTTGGCCATGTTTTGTTGTTGTTCAGTCGTTCAGTCGTGTCCGACTCTTCGTGACCCCATGGACCAGAGCACGCAAGGCACGCCTATCCTTCACTGCCTCTCGCAGTTTGGCCAAACTCATGTTAGTAGCTTCGAGAACACTGTCCAACCATCTCATCCTCTGTCGTCCCCTTCTCCTTGTGCCCTCCATCTTTCCCAACATCAGGGTCTTTTCCAGGGAGTCTTCTCTTCTCATGAGGTGGCCAAAGTACTGGAGCCTCAACTTCAAGATCTGTCCTTCTAGTGAGCACTCATGGCTGATTTCTTTAAGAATGGATAGGTTTGATCTTCTTGCAGTCCATGGGTCTCTCAAGAGTCTCCTCCAGCACCATAATTCAGGCCATGTTTAGTGGTCTATAAATACTTCAAGGAAATAATTTCAGGAAGAACAAATGTGGATTCTATGTTAGCTATGTGAATATAGCTGCTGCTCGTGAGTGTTTGTGCTCTCCCCTGCTGCCAATTTCATCTGGACTCTGGGGGGTGGGGCCTGCACTCACCTCGACAGCTTAAAGGCCGGCAGAGAGGCCCTGGAATACCATTGCTGGCTGCTGCTCGTGAGTGTTTGTGCTCTCCCCTGCTGCCAATTTCACCTGGACTCTGGGGGGTGGGGCCTGCACTCACCTCGACAGCTTAAAGGCCGGCAGAGAGGCCCTGGAACACCATTGCTGGCTGCTGCTCGTGAGTGTTTGTGCTCTCCCCTGCTGCCAATTTCACCTGGACTCTGGGGGGTGGGGCCTGCACTCACCTCGACAGCTTAAAGGCCGGCAGAGAGGCCCTGGAACACCATTGCTGGCTGCTGCTCGTGAGTGTTTGTGCTCTCCCCTGCTGCCAATTTCACCTGGACTCTGGGGGGTGGGGCCTGCACTCACCTCGACAGCTTAAAGGCCGGCAGAGAGGCCCTGGAACACCATTGCTGGCTGCTGCTCGTGAGTGTTTGTGCTCTCCCCTCCTGCCAATTTCACCTGGACTCTGGGGGGTGGGGCCTGCACTCACCTCGACAGCTTAAAGGCCGGCAGAGAGGCCCTGGAACACCATTGCTGGCTGCTGCTCGTGAGTGTTTGTGCTCTCCCCTGCTGCCAATTTCACCTGGACTCTGGGGGGTGGGGCCTGCACTCACCTCGACAGCTTAAAGGCCGGCAGAGAGGCCCTGGAACACCATTGCTGGCTGCTGCTCGTGAGTGTCTGTGCTCTCCCCTCCTGCCAATTTCACCTGGACTCTGGGGGGTGGGGCCTGCACTCACCTCGACAGCTTAAAGGCCGGCAGAGAGGCCCTGGAACACCATTGCTGGCTGCTGCTCGTGAGTGTTTGTGCTCTCCCCTGCTGCCAATTTCACCTGGACTCTGGGGGGTGGGGCCTGCACTCACCTCGACAGCTTAAAGGCCGGCAGAGAGGCCCTGGAACACTGCTGCCCAGGATTCTCCTGCCTGAATGCCTACAGGACCTCTCCATGCCTTTCACCATCTGGCCCAGGGCAGGGCCTGTTGGCCCTCAAAAGGACGGCTGCCACAGCCCAAGATTCTCCTGCCTGAGTGCCCACAGGACCTCTCCCTGCCTCTCACCATCTGGCCCAGGGCAGGGCCTGTTGGCCCTCAAAAGGACGGCTGCTACTGTTGCCCAGCAGAACTTATAACAGCACCGAGTTATTTTTAGAATGTTTTTAAATGGTTTTTTGTTTTGTTTTGTTTTTAATTCTTTCTGGTAGGGTGGGTGGATTGGATTCTTAGTTGGTTTGGGAATTTGTTTAATTTTGGTATACTTGTAATCTTTATTGTTTTTGGTTTATATTGTTTAATTGTTTTTTGTGGGTTTTTTTTTGCTTTGTTTTTTCTGTTGCTTTTTATATAGGTGTTTGTTCTTAAGGGGTGGGATCAGGGCGGCCCGGGAGTGGGTCCCAGCCGATAAAATGGCTGGGACAAGTTCTACAGGGGGGGATGCACTGGGACACCCGATCTCAGTGATCACGGGCAGGAGGAGGAGTCACGCTAGGACCAGACCATGCCATTACCGAGGAGGCAGGCTTAGTCGTTGTTTGAGGACTATCCCTGCCTCCGGGTCTGGCCCTGACTGGACGGGTACTGGAATCAACAAGGGATACCCACATGACCTGAAAGTGTTGCTGTGTAATGCCAGGTCAATGATGAACAAAACCACTGCCATCCACGACCTGATTGTGGATGGGGGACTTGACCTGGCATGTGTGACAGAGACTTGGTTGGATGAGGCAGATGGGCCAGTCCTTGCCGCTGCTTGTCCACCAGGTTTCTCTTACGCACAGCAACCCAGGCCATCTGGGCGGGGAGGGGGGGTTGCAGTGATTTTTAGGAAGTCATTAGTTTGCACCAGGCGTCCTATTGGAAAGACCAAGTTTTCTGAGTGCATGTTCTGGAAGTTGGGCAATAGGGGCAGTACAGGATTCCTTTTGGTGTACCGACCTCCCCGCTGCACCAAGGATTCCCTGCCCGAGCTGCTTCAGGTCGTGGCGGATGTGCTCCTGGAGACACCTAGCCTGGTTGTCTTAGGAGATTTTAATATCCACGCCGACACGACCTTACAAGGGGCCGCTCGGGACTTCGTGGAAAGCATGGCCTCCATGGGGCTGTCCCTGAATAAGTCTGGCCCAACTCATAGCCGCGGACATGCCTTAGACCTAGTGTTTACCTCTATGGATGTTGGTGATCTGACACTAAGTAAAAGCGATACAAAAGAAGTGCCATGGTCAGATCACTTCCTGGTGCAACTAGACTTCTCCGCGACCCTTCCCCTCTGCCGGGAGGTGGGACCGATTCGGATGGTCCGCCCCCGCCACTTAATGGATCCAAATGGTTTCCAGAGAGTGGTAGGGGATGTTTTATCCCATGTTGATGGCCTTTCAGCTGATTCCCTGGTGGCCCGCTGGAATGTGGAGTTAACCAGGGCTATTGACTGTCTGGCTCCGAAGCGCCCTCTCCGATTGCATGGAGCCCGGACAGCCCCGTGGTTTTCTCCGGAGCTGAGGGTGATGAAACAGTCGCTGAGACGGCTAGAGCGCCGGTGGCGGAAAACTCATTCTGAATCAGACCGGACACGGGCTAGAGCTCAACTTCGAGCCTACCAAGTGGCAATGGCAACGGCAAAGAGAACTTTCTTTGCCGTTTCTATTGCATCTGCAGAAAACAGCAGCAGGAGACTCTTCCAGGTGGTTCGCAATCTAGCAGAACCACCTCCGTCATCTGGGTCTGATAGGGACCCCAAGATCTCCTGCAATGCTTTTGCAATGTTTTTTGCAGATAAAGTCGCTCAGATTCGGAAGGAGGTAGACTCCACCGTGGGAGCAGAGCCGGGGCGGGAGAGTGCTAGAGCCCTGTCTAGTCATGTTTTATGGGATCAATTCCAATCTGTTACCTCCGAGGATGTGGACAGGCTGCTTGGACGAGTGAAACCGACCACCTGTCTTCTTGATCCTTGCCCATCCTGGCTAATAAAAGCTAGCCGGGAAGGGCTGGGCGATGGGCTCCGCGGGGTGGTGAATGCCTCTCTCTGTGAGGGAGCCTTCCCAGACCCACTAAAAGAGGCGGTTATTAAACCGCTTCTTAAAAAACCATCTTTGGATGTGGCCAATATGGCCAACTATCGCCCAGTCTCAAATCTTCCATTCTTGGGCAAGGTGATTGAGCGGGTGGTTGCTGAACAACTCCAGGCACGCCTGGAAGAAGCGGACCATTTGGATCCCTTCCAATCGGGGTTCAGACCTCATCATGGGACTGAATCTGCCTTGGTCGCACTGGTTGATGATCTCCGGCGGGCTAGGGACAAAGGTGAGAGCTGTTTCCTAGTTCTGCTGGATCTCTCAGCGGCTTTTGACACCATCGACCATAACATCCTTCTGGACCGTCTAGAGGGGTTGGGAGCTGGGGGCACTGTTATACAGTGGTTCCGCTCCTTCCTCCTGGGCCGTGTTCAGAAAGTGGTGGTGGGGGATGAGTGTTCAGACCCCTGGACTCTCACTTGTGGGGTACCTCAGGGCTCTGTCCTCTCCCCCATGCTTTTTAACATCTATATGCAGCCGCTGGGAGAGATCATCAGGGGGTTTGGGCTGGGTGTTCATCAGTATGCGGATGATACCCAGCTCTACCTCTCTTTCAAATCAGAACCAGTGAAGGCGGTGAAGGTCCTGTGTGAGTGTCTGGAGGCGGTTGGAGGATGGATGGCGGCTAACAGATTGAGACTGAATCCTGACAAGACAGAAGTACTGTTTTTGGGGGACAGGGGGCGGGCAGGTGTGGAGGACTCCCTGGTCCTGAATGGGGTAACTGTGCCCCTGAAGGACCAGGTGCGCAGCCTGGGAGTCATTCTGGACTCACAGCTGTCCATGGAGGCACAGGTTAATTCTGTATCCAGGGCAGCAGTCTACCAGCTCCATCTGGTACGCAGGCTGAGACCCTACCTGCCCGCGGACTGTCTCGCCAGAGTGGTGCATGCTCTAGTTATCTCTCGCTTGGATTACTGCAATGCGCTCTACGTGGGGCTACCTTTGAAGGTGACTCGGAAACTACAACTAATCCAGAATGCGGCAGCTAGACTGGTGACTGGGAGCGGCCGCCGAGACCACATAACACTGGTCTTGAAAGACCTACATTGGCTCCCAGTACGTTTCCGAGCACAATTCAAAGTGTTGGTGCTGACCTTTAAAGCCCTAAATGGCTTCGGTCCAGTATACCTAAAGGAGCGTCTCCACCCCCATCGGTCAGCCCGGACATTGAGGTCCAGCGCCGAGGGCCTTCTGGCGGTTCCCTCGCTGCGTGAAGCCAAGTTACAGGGAACCAGGCAGAGGGCCTTCTCGGTAGTGGCGCCCGCCCTGTGGAACGCCCTCCCTTCAGATGTCAAAGAGAACAACAACTACCAGACCTTTAGAAGACATCTGAAGGCAGCCCTGTTTAGGGAGGCTTTTAATGTTTAATAGATTACTGTATTTTAATGTTCTTTTGGAAGCCGCCCAGAGTGGCTGGGGAGACCCAGCCAGATGGGCGGGGTATAAATAATAAATTATTATATTATTATTATTATTATAATATGAAACAATGACCAAGTCTGGCATTCTACAGCCTCTTAATATAAACCAGGGATGGGGAACTTACGACTCTCCAGATGTTGTTGGAATCCAGCGCCCATCAGAATCAGCCAGCCTGGCCAATGGTCAGGGATTATTATCTAAATATATGGAGTGATCACTGATCAGTATGGAAATTTCAGCCAAGATGAATTGCTAATGTGAAGCATATTTCTAATACAGGACCATACTGTACTTTTACTTTATTTACTTTATTGCCCTAGCAAGTCTTTGGGCAAAGCTGATTCAACAAGTCTTCTGTAAACATCATTGGTTGCTTCTTGCTGCATCCCATGTCCTTTTGCTTAGCACTTTTCATACCTTTTTATTTACGTGGATTGTCATTTGTCATCTCTCTCTGTCATACGCTGCTGATCCAGACTCTCAAATTCACTGGGATCCTTTCTGTTTCCAGATCATAAACCAGCAGCTTTTGGAGCTCACTCCCAGGACAGCAGATGAAGCAACAGACCCCACAGAAGGAAGTCAAGACACTGAGGCGCTCAAAATAACACTGGACAAGCCATTTTTGCTAGCAGTGTATGAAATGTCAGGCGCACAGCTTTATTTTGGCAGAATAACAAATCCCCTGAAAGGAACATAAACTTCCACAAGGGGGACAGGGGGGCGGAATGGCTTTCCAGAGTTCATTTGATCTTTTCCTTGCTTTGCAACTGTTTTTATAATCCCACCGAGTCCTACTGAGAGATTTTGAAATGGCAAAACTGATGTATCTTTCAATTATAATATTGATAAAATTATCAATAGCATTTAGCAGCATCTTTATTTCATTAAGGGGCTAGCGTGAGGGCAGATCAGTTTACACCAACATCTAGGGTGCCACACAAATGCCATAATATTGTACTTGGCCTGTTGCATGTAATTTCTTGGTAAGCCAGCCATCTGTACTGTTCTGCCAAGAAAAGTTCAACATACTTTTGTACCTGATTATCACTTGGTCAGTGGTTGGATATTCATTAACTGGATTATCCCAATGCCTTATTTTCTTGAATTAATAATGCTATTCTAATAGATGTACCGTTTAAGCAACCCCAGTGAAATTATAGTCTTAGGTCAGTTTCTTTCAAATAAGAATGGTTGTTTGGATTTTTTTTTAAAGGGAGCATAAATAATAGTTTTCTATTCTTTGCAGCACTTTTCTTTTTCATAATTTCCTGTTCACTTATCATGATTCAGCCCCTATTGTAGATGCTATTTAATCTCAACACTTAGTAAGCCAGGTTTCCCTTTTTTTTATTAGATTCCCCCCTCCCTAAATCTTCTAGGTTCTCACCATAATTAAATTAGGTGTATATCATATTGCAGGTTTAATTTGCATGCTAGCTTCTCACCTGGGACACCAAAGCAGCTCCAGAGCAAAAAATAATAATTCTGATTATCAAGCAATATTGAATCAAAAGGTTGGAAAAGTAGATACTGCTAGAAGGTAACACAGATAAGGAATGAAAATAAAAGTACTGGTTGATATCAGTATATTTTGCTAGTTCTTCATCACCTCCACTAACTTCCAGCCCATTTTGGAGCTCAATTGGTTGTGACCTATAAAACCTTAAACATCTTGGGGATAGCATACCTGAAAAATTATCTCCTCCCATATAACCTGCCCAGATCTTCACCAGAGATCCTATTCTAGGTTTCCCAACTTGTGAGGTAAGAGAGATGGGCAATGCCCCCTCTTTACCCTGGGCTGTGTGGAGAGAGTCTCTTCCTTTAAATTCCTGGGAGTCCATCTTAGTGAAGACTTTACTTGGAAGGTCAATACAGCCCAGGTGGTTAGGAAGGCCCAACAGAGACTTCATTTCCTTAGAGTCTTGTGAAAGAACAATGTTAGACAACAACTAATGATTTCCTTCTATCGGTCCACGATAGAAAGTGTTCTTTCATACTGTATCATGGTGTGGTATGCTGGTTTGACAGCCATGGACAGAAAGTCCCTACAGAGGGTGGTGAAGACAGCACAAGACATCATGGGCTATCCCCTGAGTCTGCTAGATGTCATCGCAGAAGCCCGTTGCCCCAGAAGAGTGAGGAACATTCTCAGGGATGACTCACACCCTGACTCACGCACCTTTTTAATCTCCTGCCCTCGGGCAGGAGGTATAGTAGCATGATAAGCCGAACCAACAGGTTAAAGAACAGTTTCTACCCATGGGCCGTGAGGCTGCTGAATGGAAGACAGCAACATTGCAGCTGACGTTAGGGGTCGGTGGTTGTACAACAGCACACAGAGTGTGACACGGACTGAGAGATTGTGGGGGGAGAGGGGGGCTCGTTTAATCTCCCTGTAAACATGTGGTACAGTGACAATAAAGTATTTCTATTCTGTTCTGTTCTATTTTGTCAGGACCCACTCTGTTCATGTGACTAATTTGCTTTAAACTGTTTTTAATATTGAAAGGGTGGGGAATAAATTGAATACATAATACATAATAGTGGCAACAAGAGTCTTTTTGCGGGGATTAGGGTGTCTCTGTTAATTCACTTCAATCTTTCAGCTGCTTTCGATACGATCGCCCCTGGTATCCTTTCAAAGTGACTTACAAAGTAAGGGGTGGGTGGCACTGCTTTGCGGTGTTAGTTTTGCTTTGGATGTTAGTTTCCTGAAGGTGATGCTTCGGTAGTGTTTTTCGGTCTCGTGGAGCATTCAATGAGGAGTTCCTAAGAGTTCCTCAATTTTATCCCCTGTGCTATTTAACATCGACATGAAACATCTGGGTTGTGTCATTCGGGGTTTTGGTGTACATCGTCAGCAATATGCTGCTGACACACAGCTCTACTTCTCCTTTACAGCTGCAGGTGTGGCAGTGGATGTGTTGAAACATTGTCTTGCCTCAGTAATGGATGGATGAGAGCCAACAAACAGAAGCTCAATCCAGAAAAGGCTGAGGCGCTGCTAGTGGGCAGTTCCTGAGGCCCTTCTTTGTGTGCCCCTCCAAGGAGAGGTCCGGAGAGTGGCAACGCGGGAACAAGCATTTTCCGTGGTGGCTCCTCACTTGTGGAATGCTCTTCCCAAGGAGGCTCACCTGGCACCTTCATTATATAGCTTTAGGCATGTTTCTCTTCAACCAGGCGTTCAGCTGGTTAGCATTCTATGGTTTTTCAACTATGTTTTTTTTGGGGGGGGGATTGGTTTGTTTTTGTTGTTTTACTATGTCTTTTGTGTTCTCATTTTGTATTTTTCTGTTGTAAACTGCATTGGGATCTTTGGATGAAGGACGCTATACAGTGGTACCTCGGGTTAGACTCTGCTAACCCAGAAATATTACCTCGGGTTAAGAACTTTGCTTCAGGATGAGAACAGAAATCGGGCAGCGGCGGCGCAGCGGCAGGGGGAGGCCCCATTAGCTAAAGTGGTGCTTCAGGTTAAGAACGTTTTCAGGTTAAGAACGGACCTCCGGAACGAATTAAGTACTTAACCAGAGGTACCACTGTACTACTACTACTAATTTTTGCACCTGACATCATCCATCCCTCAAAAGCACCTGCAACCTCAGCTCTTACTATCTACAACAGTTATTACCCTTCTATTTGGGTGAAACAGGGCAAGAGACAGACTGAGTCATTTTATTTCTGTTGATATATTTATAGCCCGATTTTTAATATAAAATACTCAAAGCAGTAGCAATCTCATTTAAACATCATAAAAAATTAAAATCATTAAACATCGAAACAGTACCATCAACGTGATAAATAATCATTTTAATTAAGCAATGAGAAGCCTGTTGAGATAAACAGACCAACTGAAAAGAAATTAAAGATGTAGCCTAGCCCCTTGGAAGAATGTCCCACAAGTGGCTCTGCTTCTTGTGGCTGTTTGTCAAACCTCAAACGGCAATACGAAGAGCCCCCCCCCCCGTCAATCTTAACAGGTTTGGGACAAGGTGGTTCTTAAGGTACCGTGGTCTGGGGTCAATTAAGATATTAAAGGTTACAACTTGCACTATGAATTGAGCACTCCAAAAGATAACTAATGGAGGTGCCATATCATCAGTGTTACATAATGCAATTTTGGATTATGGAAAAAAAACCAATGTTATATATATAGCTTAGCAATTATCTGTCCTTTAATTATACTTCCAAATTAGACTCTTTCCTTTGGGTATATTGTAGGACCTGCCTTGAATGGGGCTCCCAGTGTGTTCTCATGCAAGCATTGAGCCACATCCTGTCACCAATTAGGTTTTTCAGATTAACCGCTAGAGCTATATAAAGTGAATACCCAAAATTATGGAAATGTCTAATATTATATTATCCTACCTTTAAGGTGCTGTTGTACAGGTTACTGAGATAATAATCTCACTGAATACTCAGAAAGGACTTCATAAATGCTAAAAGGTAAACGTAAAGGACCCCTGGACGGTTAAGTCCAGTCAAAGGTGGCTATGGGGTTGTGGTGCTCATATCGCTTTTCGGGTCATGTGACCATCTTTTCGGGTCATGCGACCAGCATGACTAAACCACTTCTGGTGCAACAGAACACCATGGTGGAAACCAGAGTGCATGGAAACGCCATTTACCTTCCCACCGCAGCAGTACCTATTTATCTACTTGCACTGGCATGCTTTCGAACTGCTAGGTTGGCAGAATCTGCGACAGAGCAACAGGAGCTCACCCTGTTGCATGGATTTGAACTGCTGACCTTCCAATTGGCAAGCCCAAGGAAATGCAAATAAGAGCAGAAAACCCACCCAGGATTTAGCATGATTGGGGAAGTCTATCTTGCTCCCAAGGAGGTGGTTTCAATATTATGCTATCAGCAAACCTCCAGTCAATCATCCCCAGTCCCATCAGAAGTATTTGAATACTAGCCATACCGATTCCCCAAACAAAAGATGTGGACAAAATTGCAAAGGCTTGATGTTACTCTAACATACCATGAATAATTCTATAAGAAATATAATTCTTTAACAGCAGGGTGCTTTCTTTCCAAATTCACATTTATTTGGTTCCTTCTTTAGAATGGGCCCCAAAGGAAAAATCACAGGGCAAACAGGCATGCTGTGCCATTTGAAAACGACAATATAAAATTTCCTTGTATTCTTCCATCAGACATGATAATCTACCATTTTGTGAAAATAGTTGGAAATAAAAATCTTTATAACTTTTTAAAGTATTTAAATAATTCTATATCCCACCGTATTCAAAAAGCTCAGAAGTTAACAATACATTTTTGCTTAACCATGTAATAAATGTAGGTAAGTCAGGCTACATCAAGCTTTGAAACCAGAGAGGTTTTTAAACCAGGAACACCTTGGATGGTGTAAGACAAATACGCCAAACCATGTACTGTACATTAGGTTTCAAATGTCCTCAGAGAAGTATATACTTCCTTAAGGAATGCATAAGGTCAGTTGCCTGTCTTATGAGCTTTTTCTGAATGTGGATGTTAGCAGCAACAGGAACAGGTAGTGTGTTTTAAGGAGTTTGCATGTAACTTATGATGATGGTCTTAAAGAGGTGCAAATGAAAACCCCAATCCAAAAGTAATCCTGAGTTTTTCATGAGACGGACAGACTGACTTTTAGGTGATTTAAGACCCTTCCAAGACTTAAGACAACCACCTCGATAAATGCTTCATTTTCTTCTCAGAAAAAAAGTGTGACCTCTTTGAAGACAAAGGTCAGGAGAATGCTTTCTTGTTTTAAAATTCAAGAATAGTAATGCTTATTTTAATCTCTTCTACACAACCCAACCTTCTAACGTATAAGGTATGCTTAGAGGTCAGTAAATTACTATTCTTACATTGTGTGAAGATTAATACTACAAAGCCACTTGAACTTACATATTTAATACATCTTCTCTCCAGTGATAAAATGTTACAAAGGAAGACAATGGTTTTCTTGTTTGTTTTAATCATGTTAAATCAGTTTTCCTGCATGATAAGATTTACAATAATAATAAAAATAATAAAAATAATAATAACCTTTCATAGCTTTGTAGTAGATTGCTTAGAAATATATAAACTTTCTTCCATACAATGGAAAATGAGAGTAAATGCTCTTCTGTAAGGTTTTCTCCTTTTTGGTGAAACAAGTTTTTATGTCTCTTGAGACACACTTAACTTGCTGCTGAAACTGCATTAGGAAGCACTTCATTGCTACACAGTATTTGACGAGAGAAAATAAAAATAAATCCTCTCCTTTTCAGAAGCCAGGCCTGCTCTCTCTCATCAGCTGAAAATCATGTTTGTTCTGCTGCTATCTGATCCTTAGCAGCTTGAACAAGCTCTGAAAGAGCTGAAAAGCTTTTGATGTTGCTCAGCTGCAATCCCATCTTCTGTATCTAAAACAAAATATTACAGTTCATTTATTATTTTTGCAGGCAAAAGCAGAAATTTCTTATTTAATCATTGCATGATCAGAAGATCTATAAGACAAGCACATAGAAACTGTCTTGTGTTGGCAGCCACTTCTTTTATTTAGCATGCATTTGACAAAGTTATTTTTAGGCAGCTGGAATAAGTAGCATTTGAGAACTCAGACTTGGTTAATATTCCAGTTACTTTTGCTGGTTGGGACGTTTTGATGTTCACCAAGCATGAAATAGCATGGGGGGGCAACTGCTGTTGGTACCTGATGAAGTGCACAACTTGAATACTTGCTAACGGATCTCAGTTTTGCTGCCTTGGGTGCGGAGTAATACAAAATAGCTACTCCCACCAAAAGAGCAGTAAAGAGATGGGAACACGGTGGTTTGAATATGGAAATCTATTCGATTTTGTTTGTTCGCAGAATGCCTTCAGCTGACATCTGAAGACCAACACTAAAGGTGAAAGATGTACCTCTAAGAGGAGACCATTTGACGGGCAGGGGTCTGCAAAGGAGAAAGCCCTTCCACATATTTCCCACCCCAAATTTTAGTAGGGACAACAAGCAGAGTCCTACCCACTTGAGTGCCAATTATAAAGACTGAGTTTGCTAACAGTGGAGGAGGCCCTCTTTGGGTTATTTGGGTCATGCGCCAAGACAACGAAACACCGTTGCACAGCCTGAAATAAATGCTTACTTCCCTTTCAAAGGCATGAAATATCTGCTTCCAGTTATTTCTGATCCGTCTGTATTTACTCAGGCTTTTGTTGTATGGTGATTTTTATCCTCAGCAACAATACCGGGTACCTGAATTAGTGTTTCAATGAACTGTTGGTATTTTTTTCGTGGTATTGTGCTTTTAAAGGGACCCAGGTGGCGCTGTGGGTTAAACCACAGAGCCTAGAGCTTGCTGATCAGAAGGTCGTGCTGGCCACATGACCTGGAAACTGTACGCCGGCTCTCGGCCAATAAAGCGAGATGAGCGCCGCAACCCCAGAGTCGGACACGACTGGACCTAATGGTCAGGGGTCCCTTTACCTATTGTGCTTTTATTGTTATTCTGCTGATGATGTTAAGATGAGTTACACATCACCCTGAGCCTCTCCCCTCTCATTTTATTTCACTTTTAATTTGTATACCACCTTTCTATATTGCTATACACAAGGCGGTTTTCAGTGGTTTACAAGCTTTGGAAGGAGGCAGATTTATATAACCCAGATAAAGAAAATTGTTATCCCACAAAAACACACATAAATTTGTGTCTGCATCCAAGTTACCTGAATTCCAAAGTGCTCCACATCCAAGGCCAGCTGCAGGCGGATTTTGTTATCATCGCTCATGCCTCCATTTGGAGCGGTGCTATTTGCCGTCACGGTTTTTCTTGCCTGCTTCAGCCTTTTCAAACTCTCTTCCATTTTCTTTACAGAATTCAGAATATCTGATATTGTCTCAAAGTACCTGAATAAAGAGGTTCATTAATGCATTAGACTGTGAGCCCCTTACGGACAGAGTGATTAGCATTCAGAAAAACAACTCTAATCTGCTTTGAGCCCACAGGGAACAGCCAGATAGAAACAAACAAAATGTGCGTTTGTTTCTCTCACTGAACTCAATAGGACTTAAAAGTTTGGCTGGAACATGCCACAGCTGTTAATACTTAGATTCTTCCTTTACCTTACCAGTAAGTTGTGTATACGATATCAGACCCCCAAAATCAACTATTGTAACGGCCTCAGTCCAGTATACCTGAAGGAGCGTCTCCATCCCCATTGTTCTGCCCGGACACTGAGGTTCAGTGCTGAGGGCCTTCTGGCGGTTCCCTCGCTGCGAGAAGCCGAGTTACAGGGAACCAGGCAGAGGGCCTTCTCGGTGGTAGCACCTGCCCTGTGGAACACCCTCCCACCAGATGTCAAAGAGAACAACAACTACCAGACTTTTAGAAGACATCTGAAGGCAGCCCTGTTTAGGGAAGCTTTTAATATTTCATGAATTAGTGTATTTTAATGTTTTGTTGGAAGCCGCCCAGAGTGGCTGGGGTACAAACAAACAAACAAACAAACAAACAAACAGTGCATATTTAGCAGCTGGGACCACAAATGCCATGTGGGACATGGGTAGCAGTTTCTGCAGGGCCAGCTCCAAGTTTCTATAGGCTCTGGGCAATATAAAGGCAGTGGGCTCTGCAACACCCAGTCACATGCTGTTGCCAGTCCTGCTGCTGCATCCCATCACTGCAGAGCTGGACTGTGTAGAAGGAGAAGGGAAGGAGCAGCAACAGGGAAATCAGAGACTGATACAGGCCAGAATTCCAGGGTAGCATCAGTGTGGCTGGCCGAACTATGGAGGAAAAGGGTCAAGGAAGGAGGAGCTGGCTTGCTTGCCCAAGTGCACTGCTGGAATTAGTGCAGGAATTGGTACAGGCCTCATGAATGGAGGAAGGGAAATGCATTCCATCACTGCAGAAGGCTTTGCTGATGCAGCAGAGGCTGCATGATGACAACAATAGGAGTTAGGCAATCAAGCATGTCTGTAAATGCCTTTGCATACAAAACAGTAAGATTCTAAAAAAAATAACAACTCCACACCAAAGTTTCATGGGAACTATAGTTAACTGAAGAAAACCTGGTTTGTTTGAAGAGAAGAAGAAGAAGAAGAGTTTGGATTTGATATCCCGCTTTTCACTCCCCTTAAGGAGTCTCAAAGCGGCTAACATTCTCCTTTCCCTTCCTCCCCCACAACAAACACTCTGTGAGGTGAGTGGGGCTGAGAGACTTCAAAGAAGTGTGACTAGCCCAAGGTCACCCAGCAGCTGCATGTGGCGGAGCGGGGATGCGAACCCGGTTCACCAGATTACGAGTCCACCGCTCTTAACCACTACACCACTGCTGGCTTCTACTACGAAGGGAGGATCATAGGGGTTATGTGCACAGCCAAAGTGCTCACTCCCATCTTATTTTATCTAGCCCAAGATGTGATTGTCTTAACCCACTGTGACTTGGGAAAAGTTGAGTTTTTAATGCTGAAATACCCTTGTGAAGTTGCATTAAATTTTCACTTACTTTTGTGTGCTTTTGCTAAGGGCTCCTTCAAGCCACTGCTCAATTACAGCTGCTTTTAGTATATCTTTGTACTCATTCTTCAGTTGGTGGAAAGGTTTAAGAGCAGTGTCAACATAGGGCAATGCTTTGGTTGGCACCTCCTGGTTAATGTTACACAAATTGACAAGAAAACGAGTAAAAAGCTCATTATTTTAGAGTTCAAAACAAGCAAAGCTCAACATGCTTATACATAAGCAGTACATGAAAATACAATACTAGGTAGTTAATCAAATGGTTTTTGAATACATATACAATCATATCACCTAAACCTCAATTAGGTTCCTTTCTGAGCCTACACATTTGACTTTTTCAGGGGGGGGGGGAATGTATTTTTGTTGGATTCCCATCATACCAGACATAAACATGCACGGAAAGGGTTGGGGTAGGAAACTGCTTGCCCTGTGTTAAGTAGTAGTTTGTCCGAATTAAATGAATATGACAAAAAGCAATGGACATGTTATCAAAGGTCCTGGGGGGAAATGGGAAACAAGAGATCACAAAGTATGTGTAAAGGGCAGGTCTATTCTCATCACATATAAAGTGGGGGAGGTTTTGGTTTGAGGAAGTCTGCTGGTGCCAGTCTGCAGTAATGCAAACATACACTATTCCTACCACCTTGGCTTAGGTGGGCATGGCAGGCTTAACTGAGATCCATAAAGTGTAAATTAAACTAGAAGTTGAAAACTATGTTACTGCATGCAACACAGATCATCATTAATCAGCATAACACTGTGCTCTTCCATCTCATAGAGCTCACTGATGATATCTCAGGTAAGAAATGATATGCCAAAGCTACTGCGCTTCATGAGGTTGGGGGCCATCAGCTGCAAGTAAGTGGTCAAAGCATTCTACGCTGCTGACACAAGCCTTTATTGTTTAAATATGAAGTGTGCGTTACCTTATTGGTTCTTCTATATAGCCTTGGAATCTCAACAGCACTTTTCAGGCAACCGAAGCAAGAATCACTTAACTCCTGAATAAGCTTACTGTTCAAGGTTGGCCAGCAACCCAGTAAAGAGTCCTTTGAGTCTTCCAGGGCTCCTGTTAAGAAAAAAACAAACTGTGGTAAAAACTGAGCTCCCCTGATTTATCCCAGATGAACACACACCTTTGGAGTATTTCTTAAAACATGTGTATACTGCCCTTCGTTAGAAATTCCAGGGCTATTACAAGTCTTTTTCAACTCATTTGTCCGCCCCCCCCACCCCACAAAATGTAAACAAATAAAGAAGACAGATACTATTTATTATGCTGTGTTACATTTACAATTTACAGCATAGTCTTCAGCGAGGTTTGGATGGGTGTGAAGTGACTGGTTGTCTGCCACAAGAGGTATGGAGGGGTTGCCCCTCTTCCTTCCTGTGTGGATCTTCTTTTTCTTTATCATCCTCCACCACTACCATTGGTTCTAGATTAATTAATTAATCCTGTGGCCTCTCAGATGAACAAAGCGCCTGGAATCTAACAAATCCAAGGCTGTCTCCGCCTCCCCTGCCCCACAACTGCAGCAGCCTTTCAAGGGGTCTAACATTAAGTAATGAAACACTAGCAGTAACTCTATGTTCACAGGGCTATCCACAGACATATCAAGGGCCTCCACAGTGGACATCCCACTCTGCCAGGCTCTTTTCCGCTGGTAGATAGACACCACTGATTCTTCCTATCCCCCTCTACTCAGCGAATCTGTGCTTTAGGATCTTTCTGCCCTGATGCATTAATATTCCAATATTATCTCTCATTCATACACATACAAAAGGTTTGGGAGCAGATGCTAAAACACTGCCTGATTAAAGTTAGGCCATCAAGCAATTCCTGTGGGTTCATGACAATTCTATGCTCCTTCTTCATATGCAAACATCTTCTTCTTTCCCTTTCATTTGTAAAGCTAATCAATAATAACAACAACAATAATAATAATAATAATAATAATAATAATAATAATAATAATAATAATTTTATTATTTGTACCCCACCCATCTGGCTGGGTTTCCCCAGCCACTCTGGGCAGCTCCCAACAGAACACTAAAAACAGAATAAAACTTCAAGCATTAAAAGGGCTGCCTTCAGATGTCTTCTAAAAGTCAGATAGTTGTTTATTTCCTTGATGCCTGATGGGAGGGCGTTCCACAGGGTGGGTGCCACTACCGAGAAGGCCCTCTGCCTGGTTCCCTGTAACCTCACTTCTCGCAGTGAGGGAACCGCCAGAAGTAAAATATGTATTATACTTGCACTGGCATTTTTGCTACCACAGTTAGATCTAAATCTCAGTTGCAATCACAGTAAAAAGTAAATTTGCAAACTGTGGTAGTGAAATATCAGCGCAGCTGTAATGCCACTTGATAGCTCACTCCAAAAATGAAGGCAAATTAGATTTCTGAACAAGCAAGGAGAAGGAGAGAGAGGACCAAGCAAGCCACAGGCATTCCCAATCTCCTAACCATAGTCTGCCTAATATGGGTAGGGTGTCGCATGTATAAAATATTTAGAAATTTCCTCAAATTATGGTGAATCTTCTTGAATCAAAAATAGTCTCTCTCATTAAACAATTTATCTCCATTAGGCATTTGCCGATATACTTCCCAGCAGAGTATGTTCATCATATCATATCATGAATATGTAACAAAAATATATATAAGCAGATACCTGAACTCACATTTACCTGAGATGCAGGCTATGTTCTTGAAACCAGTGGTTTCAAGTTTTGGTTTGATAATTTCCAACAATTCAGGAAACTGAAAGAAAAGTAATATTCAAACAATTACAGCTACATTTGAATATGTTTTCTCAATATATTCAAATTCCCCATGCACAGAAGTGTTTCTTGTGTGCAACTACAGTATATAAATTTTACTCCAACATCACAAAACATAACATTTTGAAAATCAGCTATGCAAATGCCAGACACAACAGCAAGAGATTCTGAATTCAATGCAGCGCACTATGAAAGCCTCAAGGCAAAACATCTAGAATTCATGAAACAGTTTTATTCAAAATAGCATATTTGCTCCTTGAAGCATTTAATTAATCTTGAACAGAAAAACTGATCAAAAAGTCACACTCAAACAGACTTCACAGCACCCCAGTGAGCTACAAGGCTTGTGTTGCAAAATGAGAGCTTGACAGTTAAATCTTGCAGAGGGCCGAGAGGCTAATCAATGAAAATTTACATTGCAAAAACAAGCACATGGCTCACATCCCAAAGATACACAAAACCACAGAGCTGCTTTCTATAGAGAGTTGTGAAAAACTGAAGCAGCAGCAGCCATGAATGTTAGAAATTGATGGCAAGTTAGACTGCAGGAGATGAAATAATTCTCTTTATGACATAATGTACTGCGTTATAGCTTCCCTGCAGATAGACATACTTTAAAGTAAGCAGATAAACCTTGATATATCTAAACTCCATGGAACCAAAGGCACAAAGATTAAGGAATATTTTTCTACATCTGCAACCATTATTCATACAACAGTCACAGCACCCTTTATGTGAGCATCTATTCTAATGCTTAAGGTGCTGGAATTTTTAGCTATTACTGAACTGTAGCCTGCCATTTAAATATTTCAAAAGCTCAAGTTTGGTGTCAGAGTGGGGTTAATGGCAGGACAACAAAAGTGGACTTTGTGAACCCTTATGGTGCCTAAGAGACAGAAATTATATGTGTGTGTGTAAGTAACAACCATTAGCTCAAGTTGAGGATACAGTAACCATAAGTACATTCAACTTAATTAAACACATTAGTTAATATAAGCCCTCCAGATGTCCAAATACCGGTAAGTATCAACACAAGATTGACACTTTTAAAAATATGTTCAAATGCAGCCAGGGCAGTGAGGTCCTTAGACCACTGCATAATACAGTCATACTTTGGATCTCGAACACCTTGTGACTTGAACGTTTTGGCTCCCGAACGCTGCAAACCCGGAAGTGACTGTTCCAGTCTGCGCTTTGGTTTTCGAACGTTTCTGGAAGTCGAATGGACTTCCGGAATGTATTCTGTTCGAGAATCAAGGTATGACTGTAGATGGCGGATATTTATCCTTATAGGCTTGAAGTTTAATTTTCTTTCCCTAATTTTTCTTTTTTCCTTCTTCATTAAATTTGCTAACAAAAAATTAACAATAATAATCATTAAGAACAAAAGTTCAGTATCAGAGTCAGCCGGGCTCAGAGAACCTTAGGCCTGATTTGATACTTGACATGCAAACCAATGAAGTATACTAACCCATTCCTGAAGCTTATCCAGATCTGAAGCAACAAGCACCAGCTGAGTGGTGGATATGGAAGCTAAAGGCTGAGACTCTGGACAAGAGTCGTTTCCTTGGTCTTCAACAGAGCTTGGGTTCAGTGGGCACTCCTTGCTACTGCTTGCCAATGATTTTTTATCCTTTGTACTTTCATTAGAGATGGGCCTGAGTAAAAGCTGTGACACAAAAAATGAAAATGGCAAAGAGGTTATTACAGACATAAAAGGTAAAGATACCCCTGACCAGTCGCGGACGACTCTGGGGTTGTGTGCTCATCTTGCTCTATAGGCCGAGGGAGCCAGCGTTTGTCTGCAGACAGCTTCTGGCCAGCATGTGGTCAGCATGACTAAGCCGCTTCTGGAGAACCAGAGCAGTGCACGGAAACACCATTTACCTTCCCGCCAGAGCGGTACCTATTTATCTACTTGCACCTTGGCATGCTTTTGAACTGCTAGGTGGGGAGGAGCTGGGACCGAACAACGGGAGCTCATCCCGTCGTGGGGATTCGAACCGCCGACCTTCCGATCGGCAAGCCCTAGGCTCTGTGGTTTAGACCACAGCGCCACCTGACATACTATACACCAAACAATACACCTCTCAGTACAATGTCCGCTCACAAGTAAGTTCCACTGATTTCAATGGGAATTGCTGCCTAGTAAGTGTACAGAAGATTGTAGCCTCAGGCTATCAACACAATACCCTAATTTGATAAAGCTACAGTTAAACAGCATTTTGGCTTGTCATACAGGGTTTAGACAACCTCCTAAAAATAACAACTCTAAGACTTGAAAGGAGAACCATAGAACTTTGAGAGAAGCCTGTGGTTTTCCTCACCTCGCTAATAAAAAACGAATAGCGTGCTACAATCTGCAGTGAAAGCTTCCAAAGGCGATGTGTGAGCAATGGCAGAAATATCTGATCTGACCAACACTTCTGCAGACTTGCACATGCAACGTGTGTTGCCAAGAGGCTGTAGGAACTTTGAGCTGAAAAGAAAACACAGGAATAGTTAAATTATTAGTCACAATCCAGTACTGTAGCCCTCTGTGCTTTTCAAAATTATCCCAATTAGACCAGCTATATTATGAACGTTTATGAATACATTTTTGCTTTTATTCTCTTATTTCCAATCCTGTACTCATACCTGCCCCACAACCTCTGTGCAGCACCAATGTTTGGGGGATCACTGACACATCTTGTGTAAAGACAGATAAGCTAAAGTGACAATAAATAATGCTGAGACAACTATCTAGCTAACTTAAGGTCCACCCCACCCCTCACTTAATTCTGAGGAAAAGCAACTAACAATCACCCAAGATTAATAATAATAATATAATAATAATAATAATTGTATTATTTGTATTCCACCCATCTGACAGGGTAATAATAATAATAATAATAATAATATTCGTATTATTTGTATTCCACCCATCTGACTGGGTTGCCCCAGTCACTCTGGGTGGCTCCCAACAGACTATTAAAAACACGATAGCTGAAGGTCAGAGGCAGGCACATCTTATGGATTCTGGGTAGCAAAGCCATAGCTGCTGAGGAAGGGGAAAGGGAGGATGCTGCTGCTTCCTTAATAACCTATTAGCTTTTTTAGGAGGGTTACCTCTCATTACAGAACTATGGATGGAGATGCAAAAGCAAAATAATGCTATGCTGTGATGGTGCACATTTTATTTCAGTGCTACACAGAGGCTGTAGAACTACCTGTTTGTCAACTGTCCCTCCAGTCATACATCTTTAAATGACACAACATTTAGGGCTGTAAGCGAAAGAACTTTTGTCTTCTTCCCAGTGCAATTCATTCTTCATTCCTAGCCACTATGTCTAGCCATCACTGCTACCCAACTTCTAGGCAGTGCAGCAGACAAAATTTCTGCCACAGTTGATGACATTGGCTAAAAGCAGAAATCATTCTTGAGAATTATTTCCTTGAGTTCCACCTTAGACATTATAGTATTTTTCTTAAAGCATAACTGAAGTTCCCATCAGTACAAACATGACAGATATAATTGTGAAGTGCTTTATGGTAGTGAAAAATGATTATTTGTCATTCATTCTCAAATCCTCATTGCACATGCTAGTTACAGTGAAGATCTTTACCTGGAGCTTCTTCTAAGTCATCAGAAAAGGCTGTTTCTAAGGCCCCCGCTATTTCTCTAAACCTAAAAAATAAAATAAAAATCCTAATTAAAATTAATATTTGGCAGCATACTGCTGCACGCTGTAGTCCAATTCCCCCAAATGTATTTCAAACCCGAATACCATAAGAATCTCTATAACACAACAGCTATAAGTGCTCCCATGTAATAGAAGAATGACAGCAGGAGAATGAGAGGCAGTATCAGAATGAGTGTTAGGTATGAAGTGGAAACAGAAGAGAGTTCGAAGAAGAGTCTGAGCGACAGAGCAGTTAGCTAATGCTGCCGTCTCTAAAGAGCTGCCCCATCATCTGCAAGGCCAATATAGGTAAAGGTAAAGGGACCCCTAACCGTTAGGTCCAGTCACGGACGACTTTGGGGTTGCGGCGCTCATCTCCTTTACTGGCCAAGGGAGCCGGCATACAGCTCCCGGGTCATGTGGTCAGCATGACTAAGCTGCTTCTGGCGAACCAGAGCAGCGCACGGAAACGGCGTTTACCTTCCCCTATTTATCTACTTGCACTTTGATGTGCTTTCGAACTGCTAGGTTGGCAGGAGCTGGGACAAGCAACGGGAGCTCACCCCGTCGCGGGGATTTGAAACACCGACCTTCTGATCGGCAAGCCTTGGTTGTGCACTGTAGTTTCCTATGTTAGTTCTTGCTGTTAGGATGAGTAAGAAAGCTGGTAAATTTCAGGAATAAAGGCCATCCCCAAATGGACAGGGCTGGTAGAGAAATGCTGGACCTTGCGAGGCCCCTAGAGGTTTCCCCAGCCTCAAGTTATGATCACTATTTTAGCATCTCTTTAAAACAAAACCTTTTGAGTTTTGCAAGCTGGGACTAAATTTAACTAGAGCAGCCTTTCTCAACCTTGGGTCCCCAGATGTTTTTGGCCTACAACTCCCATGATCCCTAGGTAGCAGGACCAGTGGTCAGGGATGATGGGAGTTGCAGGCCAAAAACATCTGGGGACCCAAGGTTGAGAAAGGCTGCACTAGAGGGAAGTGCAGATTGGTTAAGAAGCTTAAAGGGGAAAGTTTTACATTGAAAGAGGGAGGGAGAAGGGGAGAAGGGATGTGCCTTAGTTCTTAGAGTTGCTTCTGATGACCTCTGGCTGGCTAGGCCTTATGACCGTGGCACCGACAGTTGCCTTTTATTTGCTAATGGACACTGCCACAAGGTTCTGCAAACAGTTCTAGGGGATGGAAATCAATAGTTCTTTCTGATACCCTGAACATTTTTGTTTTAAAAAAAGAAAAGTTTTCAGAAATATAAACAGAAGCAGCTTGTAAGCTTATCTGTGTTTCAAAAGAACATGTGGCAATTGCTATCAGTCTATCTGGAGGAACGCCACAGAGTGCAAAGGGTCCAAGGAACACCATAGCCAAGTCAAATGTTTCAGCCCAATTAAGCAGGAAGGTTTGGTTACCTTACTCTGGGGTTTGCTGCTAACATTTAATTATTTATTCAATAAATAAGTCTAATTCTTTTAGGTACAGCTTCGTTTCACTTCACTTCACTTTTAAATCAAGCTGTTACAATAAAAAAAACACCTTAGTTTATTAACCACGAGTCAATCAACTGAATTTGCATATGAGTAAAAATAGTAATTCTGAAATATGAAGCATAATGTCTTATTTGTAGATGATGGATTCCTGTTGTAGATGACATTATCTTATGTGTTCTCTTCTATATGAAAACATATGACATCACAAAAAGGCAAAATCGGACGGAATGTAATTGTTAAATTTCCAATCACCTAATAGGAGAAACTGTTCCTGTTCAATCCACATTCTACCTCATAGTAGGAAAGCTGACAGGACAACTGCAAACCACAGATAATGTGTAAGATTTGAAAAACTGTTCTATTTCAGTACTTGTTGCACAAAAAATGGAGATGTATTTGGATGCTGTTCTGACAAACAGCATGCTATGATACCAAAGGACATTTATTCCACTTTTCAACATTTTTGCCTTTGTAGGTTCCAGCAGGCAGCAAGGAACTGTGTCTTGCAAAACATGATTTTTTTTATCTAAATGAAGTAATTTCATGTCCCCTAAAAATAAAACTCAAATACCAACCTTATTTGGAAATAAACAGGCAAATTCCATTTATCATTAAAGCTGTGGTAGGAAGGATGTAACCGTAGTCTTTTAACGCTGGCTTGTGAGCCACACTGCCGTTCAAACTTTCTCACAAAATCCATGCTTATAGTGTATTTCTAAAGAAGGAAAGCATACTTTAAGGTATATTTCATACTTTCTTTAATGTACAAATGTTGAAATAACATAGTGCTATCTATCCAGTCCTCTGAAATCCAAAATACCAGATATATAATTAGCAATAGAACTGGAAAACTAATTCATTTTTTGTTGTTGTTGCAGCTCCTTGAGGGTATCTTTTGATGAGCAGAGATAACACAACTTCCAATTAATCAGAATTGAGATTTTTAGTCAATTGAGTAGGTTAAAAGGCCTAGTACCAAGGCAGATCTAATGATGCTTGCTTGTATCAAATGATACTTCATGTTGACATTCTTTACATCAATATTATTGTTAATCTCTGTATAGAAAATTCAATACATGACACTGCTCTTAGTTGTTGAATTTGAGCATTCTGTATTTCAAAAATCATTTTCTAGTTTTCATATTAAACTAAAGGCCCGCACTCCTTGGTTCATTGTGTTAAAGAGAAGGTTAATATGCATATTTTAAATTACCTCATGAAATACATCTGGGTTCCCAGGATTAAACAGTGATGGCAGCTTAACTTCTAAACCACGTACTATTTCTGGCCACACAGAATTTACCAAAAAATCATATCCAGGAACAACATTCCCCTTTTCACTGCAAAATTAAAAAGACATTTTTCTTATAAATACTTAAAATATAAGCATTATCAATAATTATACAAAAATGTACATTAGTAGGTTTGTAGCAAAGCATTTAAATATTTGAATATTTCTACAACTTAATGTCAACATATTCTTAGTTTCTTATTATTTTAATGTCTTGTCTTTTTGATACTATAATCAAATCCAAATTAATTAACAGATACTTCTATGAAACATATAAATCTGCTTATATTAATCTGTGGGGATATACTCAGTCTGGGAAAACTTTATATATATATAAAGTTCTGCTCAGCACAGAGTTGGCATTCTGAGCAGAGGGCATTTAGGAAGAAAATTTATGCCATGCTGAAATTTATAGCACAGCAGCAGCTAGTTCATACTTAACGCAAATACAGGAGAATGTGTTAAGTCAGTGACTTAGTCCCAATAACTCAAGCAGTCAGCAGGAGAGCTAGCCAATAGTGCCCATGAAGCTGCACAACCTGTAGGAGAATTATCGCTACTCAGAATTGAGTTTAAGGGTGCTTCCAAATGGGCAAATCCTATCCAGTTGTTGCTTTTCTGCTACAAGCTACACATGAAATTGCAGGCGACTTTCCACATCACTCAGAACATGTTGCGCTGCATACTTGTAATATCTCTCAATAATAATAATAATAATAATAATAATAATAATAATAATAATTTACTACTTATACCACGCCCATCTGGCTGCGTTTCCCCAGCTGCTCTGGGCGGCTTTCAACAGGAGATTAAAAATACATTAAAACATCAGTCATTAAAAAACTTCCCTAAACAGATCTCCAGATCTCCACTCTTCCCTAAACAGATCTCCAGAGCTCCACTCTCGAGGACTTAATTCATTTCTGACTCTATAGCACAAAGATGTTGTTCAAATAGGGTTTGTGTGTATGGTTGGTTCAGGGTAGGATCTTGCGATAAAGAGGGCAGGCAAAGATAGGGAGAATCATTCTTTTCTCCCGAGTCTCTTGAACAAAGCTAAACATGAGGTGCTGGGCATTAATGGATAGGAAAATAGGTTCTGCAAATATCAAAACCACACCTCTTTCAAAAAGTGGAAGAGTCTTTCTAAAGCTGTCAATAGTTGTGAGGCTTGTGTTCATAGTTTTTGAAGTTGTATTTTCTGAGGCATAAAAAGACATGGAAGCATCATGGAGGAAACATACTAGGAAGTCCATGATGTAACAACTTTGTGTGGAGTAGCAGAAAGCCCTATTGTGCACTTGATAACTGGACTATTGGACACTCCAGCAAATGCATGTATCAGTGAGGAAAAGACTAAAAGGCAACAGACATGGCTTACTTTAGGCATCCCCAAACTGCAGCCCTCCAGATGTTTTGGCCTACAACTCCCATGATCCCTAGCTAACAGGACCAGTGGTCAGGGATGATGGGAATTGTAGTCCAAAACATCTGGAGGACCAAAGTTTGGGGATGCCTGGCTTACTTCCTCAACAGCTACTGATAGATAGTTAAGTACATCCTGAGCCTGGGCATAGACGAGATATGGACTGGACACATTTGCAGTGGGCCATGTATGTGTCTGATTTTAACATCAAAAGGTCATGTGCTTCAGAGGAACTAAACCCTCCCCCGCGGTCTGTTGACCGCAGCAGTTTTAGTCTAGTCCAGCTCATTCTGGAGCTTGACTATGTGAAAAGAGGGTAAGGAGGAAAGGTGGAAAATGAAGCAGGACTCAGTTTCCCTCAAGAACACATAATAATATAGACATGAATGGAAAACACACTTGAACATTATTGTGGCTGCCCCAGGGAGAAAGAAGAAACTTTATTTTCTTTTTCCCCGAGTTCCAATTTCTAAATGTAACTAGCATCACATACAGATTAGGATTTATAGCCCATTTGATAGTTCGGAAACTTGAGAGGCAGAGTGGGGGAATGAAATGTTTTATAGTTCTCGTCCATCACAAACAAAATATTAATGATTTTCTCTTATGAAAGAAGATTAAACCTATTCAGGGATTAAGAGAATTGAAATGTTAGCAAAATGTTAAGTCATAGGAAGAGTACCACAATGCCTGGATAATTAGGAAAGTATTTCTGCAGTCTCGAGAGCTAAATCCTAAGCACCAATAATTGCAGGCTACTGTGTTAACTGGTCTGTTAAGAACAAAATAAATGGATTCAATTTAGGTGGCCTGAATTTAATTGCAATATGAATTAAGCACTTATTTAAGGAGATAGCAATTCGAAATAATAGGCAAAGTGCTCAGTCATGTAGCTCCACTAGTCAGATTTACAATCTCTTTTTCTTTTTTGATTTTATATAGACAAATTAGCAAACTACATTTTCCAACAATTAGCTGTAACACAATGACCCATTATATGAGATAGCAGCAACCCAGTACACACATTCCAGAACTTAGACCCACAGTAGAGTTACTACAGTAGATACACAACACCCTATGTCTTGATCGAGTGTTGCCCTGAATCTACTGACTGTAGCCCTACTTCTACACCACAGTCAAGCTCATAGACTTTACACTCTAGTCCACGGCTTCCTGTTGCCTGTGATTCCTCTTGCTGAATGGTGGACATCCATTCTGTAAAGGCTTGAGTTATAACGGTTTTCTAGTTCCCCAAACCACCACAAACATCAAATCCAAACAAAATACAGCAGGTGATTTGAAACTGTCTGTTGAAATCATGTCTAGCACATATTTGGAAACACCTGAATATACCTGATGTGCTATCCTGGATTAAGAAATTAAAGGACCCGGCATTGAAAAGAAAAATATTTCATTAATGAAGGGAGAATAAAATCAGACACTTTCAGAATGAGTTGGGGTTATTCTATTGACTCCCCACCACCACCCCCAGGAGACCACAGACAGGAATGTGGTTCTGATAACGCTTTACTGAGTATGAAAAGAATATTTAGGCTTTTAATCTTTTTTCTTTGTGGCAAACAGTTGCATTTTCAATAATATTCTCAGCAGGTTACAGCACCTCTATTCTCTACTGTAAGATATTGATTTGCTGCAGATGAGGATCAGGAATTCTGCTTGCATCGTTTCAAATAAGCAGGGTGCTATCAGACTAAATCACACTCAAGAGTAGCCCCACTGAAATTGATGCACTTTAGTTACAACTAACTCAAGTCCACTGACTTCAGAAGGTCTACTCATCAGATACAGTCATACCTTGTTTTGCGACTGGCATCTGTTCCGGAGCCCCAGCCTCTAGTCGAAAAGGACGCAGGGCAAAGCGCTGTGTCTGCGCATATGCGCGAAGCGCGATTTAGCGCTTCTGTGCATGTGCGAGTGGCAAACCTGGAAGTAACCCATTCCGGTACTTCTGGGTTTGCTGTGGACATTTGCCGAAGCAGACGCTAGACAAGGTGGACGTTTCACGGAGGTATTATTGTATTGTCCATAGTTATAAGTGAAACTGAAACAACAATTGCTTACGCCATTTAACAAAAAAAGGTTTGTGTTACCTTGAAATACCTCCCCCTGTTACTTCACGCAAGAGACGGCAATGGAGAGGAACAAACTCCAGCAATTTGTTGTACATGGTCTGGAGGCCATTAGGACGAGATTGAACAAACTGTTCCACAATCACCTGTTAAAGAACATTTAGTATCAAATTGAAGATGCAAGACAAGAATTCCAGTGCAAAAAAAGATTAAAATATCTTCCATCTACAGCCCAAAGTCAATAATTACTCCATTATCATAGCAATGCTCAAAATGCTGTTTAATAGGAGATATAAAACAGTTAAATTAGCTTTCAGTTCCCACATGCAACAGCCTCCTGATGTTGTAACACACTGACACCATATTTTATTTAGCACCTGAACATATTCAAGGTCTAGTGGCAAATATTAATATTATTATTTATTAAATCTGTAGCTCTCAGGGCAGTTCACAGCATAAAAATGCAAGATAAAAATATAAATGTTCAAATGTTCTGCTCTAACTTTCTTTCCACTGAGTGCTTTATCATAAGTCAGGAAGAGCCCCAGAAGTACTAGACATACCGTATTTTTCTGTCTATGAGACACCCTCAAATTTTGGACATTATATTTTAGGAAAGAAACCTAGTCTTATACACGGCAAAAATACGGTATATACTGTACAAAACACAATGTATTCTCCTGAGTCAGTTCCCTCCAGCTTCACTTACCTCATCTACATATGGTTTCACAAGCACTTCACCAACTAATGCTTCAGCATCCCGTGTTTTGTCTATTGTTGCATAGGTTCGCAAGCAATGGCGGATTATGCCAATGTTGGAAGTTTGAAGGCCTTCTAAAAGCAGTCCTTCCAGGGACTGCTGCAGCATTGCTGTTATCCCAACTATTCGCTATGATTTTCAAAAAAGAATGAGAAGAATTGTTATAACTGTGACAGAAAAATTAGAAATATCCACTAGTTTTATTTAGTCATTCAAGAACTGCATTATAGTCTCGGAAACCACCAATCACCAATATCAGGTTAAAATTCTAATCTGAAGTTTACCAGAAATCCAACCCTTTTATGATTTTTATAATTATTATTGAATGGCTGTTTAAAATAAAATTGTTTTAAACATGCTTGAATATTTGGGGAAAATCACATTGGTTGAGGTATAATTTGAGTTAATATTACATTTATTACATGTGTTTGCTACTAACAGGGGGGGGGGGAACTACTACTCCTACAAAGTTGTAATTATTGAAGAATGCTGATCATTGTACTCACAACAAAACTGACATACTGTATTTGTTAGAGTTCTGGATGGTAAACACTGTTGAGCATGTTGGTTAAAAGTGTAAAAATATAAACAATTTCTTGAAAGGATAATTTGTTCTTTACATACTGGAGCAGTAAATATCAGAACAATGTACTGCTATACATACAGTTTTAATTGATAGGCATGATTTGCTTATTTTTATAAATATGTTTTTTTAAAGCCTTAGCTGAGATAATTGGTGATTCACCTGCCAGAAGGCAAATAGAAATGCAAGCATTTCAGTCTCCAACAAACAAGATTTTAGGGACTTTAAGGAGAAGAGAACATATTGGCTGACTAGCTGTTTGGTAACAGATATAATTTTTGCATTCTTCTTGTTCATCACAACTACGGTCCAAGATAAATGCATGAACTTTCATAATGATAGCACCACTGAAAGTCCACAATATTATTATTATTTAATTGTGACAATTTTTTTTGTAAAACAAGGCAACATACTTACTGGTTTCAGCTTGTCTAGGAGTGGCATTCCTTTGCTCTGTACTGCATGAAACTGTAACTGGTTGAATTCTGTGGCAATTCTTTCTAAAATCTGTCCGGTCAGAAGTGGACTTGCAAAGGAATTGGCACACATCAGGATATGATTTTAATAAATGGCAGTAGATAATCATAATCCCTCCCCCCTTCACACAAACACACAGTCTCTTCCTATATCTGTATATACGCAAGTTCATGTGATTTCCTCCCAGCTCCCAACAATCCCTTTGCATTTAGTGTGACCAAGAAGATCCCGCAACAGGGCTACGCAGTTAAGAAGAGGCTTGACTCTTAATGGCGGATGCTTTCAGAGGCCTTAGGGCAAGGGACAGGTAATTCTGTGTCCCTTGGTGCACCCCCTTCTTGTCTTATGCCTGGGCAAAACCTACCCAGTACCTCCAACACAATAGAGGCCACATGGCATTATGCAACATGTCTACTCAAACCAGCTTCAGAGCAACTGAAACAATTGCCAGAACATAGGAAGCTGTGCCAGGCCCTGTCTCTTCTGTCAATTCCAAGGTGTGTCAGAATCCCAGGTGGATCTCCTATCTTCAGAGACCAGCTAGTGAACCCTTGCAAAGCCTAAAGATATGCAGGGGGATTTGTGAAAACAGGCAAGTCAAATGGGCATTTGCATTTTAAAAAGATGTACTGGATGCAAAGACCAAGATGATTTCAGAGGCTAGGAAAATGTTCCAGTGCTACCGGTATGTCTTCATATGTGATATTTTTCTTATGGTTGGTATCACAACACATAAGTACAGTGCATGCTCTGTCCATCATACATGAAGAATGCATACATGACTGTTTCACTAAGCAATGGGTTAATTATAGGTTTCTACCACATATACGGGTCATGAAACAGGCACGTGTGTCTTGCACAGGTTTGTGTGCACACCTCTTCCATACATAGAAACAAGATCTAAGCAGGGAAAACATGACCATAGCTCCCTTTTGTTGCTGGCACAAGATAAAAAACAACAACCATAGAGCCAAAGTCAGCAGACTGCTCCACAAAAGGGTACACAGGTGGCAGGACAGGTGCTCTGCTAACTGTAAAACAGCATTTGCTATTTTGGCATGTTATTATGACAGGAGCAATTGGTGTATCACGAACTAACATCTTTAAATAGTTGCTTCCTCCCATTTTAGAGTTTCAAGATGCTGCTATATAGATTTCAAAGACAGACAGAACTAAGCAAAAGCAACTTGCTGATCCCATACCTGCTTCCTTCTAGTGATGACATTTCTTTAGAATTTTGGGAGTGCAGAATTTTCTCAATTTTCTCAACTGCTTTAATAACTTGAATAAGTCTCAGGACACACATCTGGTTGGGAGGGGGGAGGGACAAAGAAAAGAAAAACTTCTCATATTGAATCTGAGATATTTTCTTCCCAACAAATTTGCAGGTATTTGGGGGAAATGATTTGACTCAACAGGTAAGGAGCTGGAAGTAATAAACCTATTACAATGTGATCTCTGAAGTGCACCACTATGCCAAAGGGACCCCCACTTCTCCACTGCTGAGGTTAATAACTGTATGGAGCTCCCAGTTAAACCTGGTGCTTCTTGGTATAAAAGAGGGGGGGAGGTGAGTTGTGTCAGAACTGCAACATGTATTAAAGGCAGTGCCTTCTGTTACCACATCCAAAGGAATGCGTAAGAAAAAACAAGGAACCCAAACGACAAAAACTCCCTATGATGGGCTTTGTCCATGTTTACCATCATTTAAATGCATACTGTTCAGTGCAAGTGGGAAACAGTTTAAACAGTGCAATCCTACACATGGCTATTCAGAACTAAGTTCCACTGAGTTCAATGGGGACTCACTCCCAGGTAGGTTTGTATAGGACTGCAGCTGGCAGAGCAATTCAAAAGAGGAAGGGAGAAAGAAGCAAAGGCAGAGAAACTATGAAATCCAAAGCTCTGTCAGGTTCATGTAGAGAGGGTAAACTTGTTTTTCCTCCCTTGCTATTAGCTCTGAGGTCCTGTCCATCAGTTTCCCTCCCATAGGTTTCTATGCTTCCAGCTCTGGGTCTTGTGCAGTTTTCTCCTTGGTTTGATAATGTACTAGAGGCATGAGAGCACTTTAGATTCAAGGCCTCCTTCGATCCATCCTAACACACCTCTTTTTTCTCACTTGCATTTGAGCACTGACAGGACAGGGAGGATGTCCACAAAGGTTCCTACAGCCACAACAAGGTAGACTCCAATGAAGGATCTCCCTTTCTATGGCCAAAGGGAAAGGTGTATTCTGTCCTATAACTCCTAGAACACTCTTCAAGAGAACATAGGTCATGCCTTGAGAAAGTGTGTTAGAAAAAGTAAGGCTCTGATCTTCTAGTAAAGCAAATCTGCCTTTACTAGTGCCTTTTCATTTTGCCATGTCAGATTCAGAAGATTGCATGAGTGCTCTCAAACTAACGATTACATTTCCATATGGTGATATATTCAGGCATCCCCAAACTGCAGCCCTCCAGGTGTTTTGGCCTACAACTCCCATGATCCCTAGCTAACAGGACCAGTGGTCAGGGATGATGGGAATTGTAGTCCAAAACATCTGGAGGGCCGAAGTTTGGGGATGCCTGGTATATATGTTCATTTTGCCCTTTTGCCATAAAAATGCAGTAAATGGATCTGCCTGTTGTACCTTTTTTGCCCTGATATCTTCTTGTTTAGACACACGTTCATCAATTGCTCGAATTCCTTCACTGACGCATGACTTAAGACTCTGGAAAGAAAACACACACACACACACACACACACACATTCCTTATTTCCTCCCAATTAAAACAAGCAGTTCTGTTCATATATGAGTTAACATCTCTCACACAGATTAATCACGTCTTTTGTGCCTTTCTAAAACGCATAAGCAAGTTATGAACAAGGCCAAAATATTTATTCAAAGCCAAATCTCGGGTGCTGGACACCTCCTATTATGTGCTCAGCTGGAGCTCCTTTCCCTCCCGAAACGTGAAGTGGAAAAATATCACTTATTCCAGGCTGTGCTATAGTGATTGCAAGCCCATTTATCTTTTGCAACAACACTTTCCTATGCTGAGCTACATTTGAAAAGAAAGGTGGACATGACAGGAGATTGCAGGGCTTGTTGGCCATAGGCAATTTCCAATTGATCATGATCAGGGACAGATTGCATCCAAATGGCACCAACCCACTGTTGATATAACTTCTGTTTGTTTCTGATAATTCCTAAGGCCCCTTTCCAATATTATCTTAGCAGCATGGGAGCCAACATTGTATTTTTCCAGTGCTACTTCAGCAACATAGGATGTCTGAGGCAATGCAGTGCTGTTCATCTTGGAAGCTTAGTCAACAGTGACGTAGTCTCCCATGTACCTGGGGCTTTCATCATTCCCATGTCAGCATAGGAAGGACACATCCTTCCATGATCTAAGGTAAAGTGTACCTTACAAGTTCTGGATGGCAGCTCTCCTACTGCTTTCTGTGTGGGAGCATCAGTTCTGAAAAACACGACCCTTTACAAATTTCATTTTCAGAACCTTATTAGATTTCGGTAGAGCCACTTATAATCATGAGTTTCCAGGCAGTGACAAGACAAAAGGAGTGTAGCTCCTGGTTCATTAGGTAGATTAGTAAGGAAACGGTTATGGAGAGTGAGGAGTGGTGGTAAAAGAGCTCAGGGAAATTAAATATGAGGAAATTCAGCCCCAACAGAAGCAACACTTCAGGTCTTGCTTTCAATTTAATCTAACTGCGGTCCTGTAGAAAAATAAATGTCTCAATATCTAGAAATTATTCTAATTATCTTTTCAATCTAGTGGTTCAGAGACATTCCATCCCATTTCTATTATTTCAGTTCATGAGGTCACCTAGCTAATCTTGCATGTGTTGCTGGTTATTAATATTATTTCCTATTTTAGTGCCATCTGCATATTTAATCAACACAGCCCTACTTTCCTTTCTAACACATAATACATTTAACTTTTAGGGGGAAAAGGTGACTGAAATAAATAATTTGTTTTTTAGAAACAAGTATTTGCTGTTCTAGTGGGGGGGGGGAGAAATTGTTTGGCTAAATATACTTTACGCACAGTAAAGGTAAAGGTACCCCTGACTGCTAGGTCCAGTCATATACGACTCTGGGGTTGCGGCGCTCATCTCACTTTACTGGCCGAGGGAGCTGGCATTTGTCTGCAGACAGCTTCTGGGTCATGTGGCCAGCATGACTAAGCTGCTTCTGGCGAACCAGAGCAGCACACGGAAATGCCGTTTACTTTATGCATAGGTTAACATAAATGTATGCCTATTTGACAAAAATTAAGCTAAAAGTTGAATAAATGCTTATTTATATTTGTGGTGTTCTTGTCTCTGTTCTTACCACACAGTTAGGGCTCCTAAAATGGTTTCTAAATGTTCTGACAAAATGTATTTTGCTGCTTCATGAAATCCCCTATGTCAGCCCCATATAGAATTTATTTGGTTTCTCAATATTTTCAAAATCAGACAAATGATATGAGAAGTTATTTCAGAACATACCATAACTTCCTCTCGCAGTTGTCCTAAAGGCACTGAAAGCTGATTAAGGGCTTTGTCCATGCCAACCTAAATAAATTGTCCAAACATATTACATATTACGATTAATGAGCAGCTGAAACTGTGTATGTGAAGATATATATTTTGTAACAAAATACCTTTCTATTGAAAACAAATGTAAAAAATAAATAAATCCTGTTTACAATCAGTACTTCAGAACACATTCCAACTAGCAAGTAATCCTGACTACTATATTTTCCTTATGGCTGGCTGTCATTGGTACAACAACAGAAACGGCACCTGTACATTGCTAACTTGCAATCTCTGGCGAGCTGGCTCCATTCCTGCACAGAATTATCTGTGAATGACTGCTGAAATCAAAACAACATAAACTGTGGACAAAAATGGAAGACTGTGTGTCCACATACTCTACATGTGCAGAGTGTTCGATAGGTACCTTATATTTAGCGCTGTTATCAGCACCCCATGCCAACTAAGCAGACAGAACAAGGATCTGGACCAAAGGGACCCATTTGAAATCTACACTCAGCCAGGAAACTCATCTAGTGGTATGGAACAAGTCATCCTAATGCACATTAGAAGACTTTTTAAGAATTGCATATTCTATCTATTTTCAAAAGTATCAAATGCTATAAAAACAAAACCTTATCTATCCATTGAAGGAAAAGTGGGATGCAAATATGATGTGAGAAAGAGCTTTATATATATATTTTACCTCTGGACTATTTAACCTCTCTTTTCTAGCATGCACACACTTTTTCATATTACAGCTAAGAGATTTTAATCCAAAGGTGTTTTTTATTTACCAGTTGTCTTCCTTCTGTATATTGAAGTATCCTATGACATCCTGCACACCCACCTCAAACAGCCTATTCACCTACCAAGCCCTTGTCTAGAAGCTTCCAGTACCTCCTTAAAATGTAAGGACCTCCAAATGTTGCTGGACTACAACTCCCATCATCACTGACCATTGGCATGGTGACTGGGGCTGACAGGAGATGCAATCCAACAACGTATGTAGAGCCACAGGACCCTGCTTTTGGAAGTATGTTGAATATTAGCATCTTCAAATATATATTATTAGTATATTTATACCCTAAGCTTACTACATATAAAACATTTGAAACTTACAAGATTGGTGGAAAGATTAACAAAGTCTGCATAATCCTTGTTTATGAGCTCTATCATGGCAGTTTTAAGAAGTTTGTAGTAGAGCTCAAGATCATCCCGAAGCTCTTCCAACTGAACACGTTTCCTGCACTCCGACACAAAGTGATCGACATCAAAATCCGGCTATATATGAAACAGGTAAATAATAATAATCAGAATTTAAGAAATAGCTCATAACAGAAAATGCAATTCCTTGTAAAAGCAGTTTTTTGTTATCTAACTTCCAAGAATGCTTGAAGTGAAGGGATAAAAATGAGGCCCATGGACTAGGAAAAGTTTTTGTTCTAAATGAAACACTAAAATATAAGATGCGTACTGTAAACACAGTCTTATTGGTTTGTTAAAGTGCTTTCTGTCTGTAAAGCCTAACTAATTGGTACTATTCAAAATAATATTAATAATGATGATGATGATGATGATTTATTACTTCTACCACCCATCTGACTGGGTTGCCCCAGCCACTCTGGGTGCCTTATAATAGAGTATAAAAGAACACACGATACACCAGACATTTAAAGCTTCCTGATACAACGCTGCCTTCAGATGTCTATGGAAGGTCATATAATTGTTTATCTCTTTGACATCTGATTGTTTATCTCTTTGACACAGGGTGTTTATCTCTTGTTTATCTCTTTGACACAGGGTGGGCACCACTACCAAAAAGGCCTTCTGCCTGATTAATAATAATAATGGGTCTGACAGCATAAGACATTAGAAGAGCCCTCATGAATTAGGCCAAAGGCCCATCTAGTCCAACATCCTGTTCAACAAGATCCCTATGGGAAACCTAAAAGTAGGATATGAGTGCAAAAACAAAGAATGTTTTAAAGTTGTATAATTGCTTACATCCAGGAATCCCCTTTATTTTATTTTATATATTTTGAACAGCAGTTTTTCAAGGAAACAGCTACCGTATGTGTCCAGAATTAGAATCACTGAACTGTAGAGTTGGAAGCGACCTTGGATCATCCAACCCAAATTCCTGCAATGCAGGAATAGGCAGTTGCTGAACCCATAATCTTATCAGCACCATGCTCTAACCAAAGGAGCAGCACAGTCTCCGTGTATGACGGACAGTAGTACCATAGCAGGTGAAATACAAAGAGCTGTCTGGCAGGCCGCAACACAGGGATGCCTCACAGACCAGAGGACCCAAATCCAACAAGGGAGTGAGGAAACATAGGAAACATCCTGGCTGGGGCATCCAGATTTTAAACGGGTTCAGACTGAAAAATGTGTGCGTGCAACATACACGAAACATAAAAGCCCACACACAAGATCGTTCTGCATGCCATGCACAGGCAGCATGGACTTCCTTGTGGGAATTTAATAACGTGTGAACGGGCCAGCAGTAGGGAGTGCGCGTATTCATCTATTAAAAAGAGGTGCATATATCCCTATCTCCCCCACATGGAGAAAAACAACCTATAAATCTCCTCTGACAACCCCACTAAGGAGGAAAATGAGCTACTTTGAATGGCTTTCCGGGTGGGGGGTCAGGACTAGAGAGGCCTGCGAGTCACTCCAGCCCAGCCAGGGTCTCCCAGAGACACGCATCTCCCCCTATCATCTCCCCACACCTCCCAAGTTGCCCCTCCTCTCCCTTCAGCCACGGCTCCGGCGGCCCAGACAGGCGCCCTCCTGTCCGGGGGCCTCCGCCTCCTCACCTTCATAAACTCGTCCTTGTCGAAGCACAGGTTTTCGGGTCCCCGGGGCAGGTTCATATTCCACGTCTCCATGGCTGGCCGGCGGAGGGCTCCGCTCCCTTCCTCCCTCCCTCCCTCCCGGCGACCCGGCCGCCACGTCTCTTTCCCGGATCTCCGCTCGGCTTCGGCTTCGAAGTCGACACAAAATGTACGCGCGCGCGCCACACTTCCGCCAGCACCGCGTTGCCGAGACCGGGCACCGCCGGCCGCCTCCTGAGCTCGGGAGAGCGGCCTCCAGCGGCCTCCGGCCTCATTGCAGGCGCGCTCGAGGCCTCTTCCTCGGGGCGGGATGGAGGAGCGTCGTAGTCGTGGGGGATCCCGTTTTCTCATTCTCGCCCTGGGAAGTGAATACCGGGAGGAAAAGGGTCTGACCTCGGCCCCAGAATTTATTTTCCAGGCCCGAGGTCGACGCCAACCTATGTGGAGTCTTGGAAGACTTTGGGGCTGCATGGCTGCAGATTTGGGTGGGAAAGTACTAGGGCAGCAGGTGCTGCACAGGGAGACTTTCTTGCCTCACAGTTTCCTTACGCGAAGCCCCTTGTTTTAGTATACAATAAGATGGCAAGGATTAAAAATTAAGCATGAGCAAGGTTAGGGTGCCTGGAATGTCCTAAACTAGGGAAACAGCCCTTCGCCTCCAGGAAATATGAAAAAAAGAATACCATTAGCGTAGCCAGGAATTTTGTTAGGGGCCCTCCACAGGGGCGTACCCAGGATCAAAACTAGGGGGGGCAAGCCATGGTCGTTCAGGTTTGCTTTGAATGGACGCTGATCGTTTTTGCTTTTGGGGGGGAGCTGCCCCCTCTGCCCCCCCCCTGGGTACGCCCATGGCCCTCCAAAAAAGTTGTTGGGAGATTGTGAGTAAAAATCACCACAAAAAAAGGACATGGGGGGCAGGCTTTTGTTGTGTAAAAGTTTACAGATTTTGGATATGTGTGTGTGGTAGTGTTGGGTTATTTTAATAAGGAACATGACAGAGATCGGATTACTGCTTCACATTCCATGTGGCTATAGATGCTTCAAATTCTATAGGGCTATAAATGGAGGGACAAGCAATTAAAAGTACTGTCATCATTATCATTGCTGCTAGAAGTGGGGTGGGAGGGGATTTATAGTGAGCATCTTTGTAGGTGGATTTCTGCTGGGCCTGTGAAGAGACGCTGCCTGAAAGAACATGTAGGATCAAAGTAGGCCAGGTAAGGTTACGCAGTTCAGGTAGCAGATTGTGGCATGCTAATTAAAAGGCAGAACATTGCAATTTATTTAAGATATATTTTCATGACCATGGGAAGTGTGTTGCTCTGACCCTCTCTCCAGCTTGCTGCTTTGCTTCTAGCTCACATCACCATAAACTCTCTGCCCTCAACTCTGCCTCTGTCTTTTTAACTATCCCACCCATTTGAAAAAATTCATAAGAGTATCACTTGGAACTCTGACTGAAGTCCAGAGGAAGCAGGAAACATACTGAAAACAGTATGGCTTGCTATAGTGTAAAGATGCATAGAATCACACTGTCAGTGATGTACCCAGTAAAGATACACGATACCTTTAAAGCACATTTGAAGCGCATTCTTTCCCTCTGGACAGTGTGCCGTTTACTGGCATTTCTTGTTTCCCTCTAACCATAGTTTGTGGTACATTGTCAAGGATGCTTCCCAGCCAAAGGAATGAACACGGCAGATAACTCTTTATTGTCAAAGGTAACACAGTAGTTTCTATGGCTCCAAATACCCATGCACACCAGTCTAGCATCTAGGCAGCTGTTCCCAGGTCCACACTCTAAGCCGAGTAGTAACAGGGAGCCACTCCTCCTCCACCAGTTTATGTACCTCCCCACAACAGGCTGCACTCACAGCTGGAGACTACATCTGCATGGAAGCTTTCTCTGCTCATCCCTCTTCAATCCCCTCCTGGTTCTGGGAAACAGTGGTGCAGGAGAGGGTGGGGAAGCACCCAGCTCCTTCACTTGCCTGACCTGCCTCTTCCTCCTCTTCTTCCAGCCCATCCTGTGCTCCACCCTCCAGCTCTGTAGCTTCCCCTGCCTCTGGTTCTTGCCTCCTGGCCGGTACAGTTCCCACAAATCACTGCCCCCCCTCTCCTGAGTCAGACTCCAGCCCCCTTCCCCCAGTGCACACTTGTCAGCATCCTGCCAGTCCCTGACATACATCCGAATTGGACAAACTAACCTCCAAATCAGGATTTAAGACTTGGAGATCAGAGCTAACTAGCTGCCTGATTCAAACATCACAGCAAACTATGGTTAAATCAACCAGAAAATGGAGGAGCCAATCAGTGTACAAGAGTGGAGAAGATGATGTGAGTCTGTGGCACATTCCCATGGTTTGAAGGGCCATCAGAATTGAGCCCCAAGCAAATAAGGTTGGGGGATGGAGATAAAGTAGCTATTAGTTAATGGTTGGATTAATTTTTTCCCAAAAATTGAAGGTTGCCAATCATGAGGAATTGCCCCAGGTACTCTGTCTCCTAATTCTGTGTTGCCACAATCAATGTACTTTCAGCCACATTTGTCGTGTCGCAGGAAGGTTGGCAGATGGGATATCCAATATGTATCTACCTAATCTATGTCCATTCTTTTATGCCCCATTGTTACTTGGTGTGTTTGCATCCAGTCCCACACAATGAATTAGATACTTCTTTCAGTAATTTTACACTCCGGACTGATAATTTTTTCCAATCACATTTTATTTCTGATTTTCTGTTACAGGCATGTCCTGTATGCCCTGAACATTACAGTTGTTTATTCTGTCATCTGCTGGCTCAGCTGCACTCTGTGGAGAGATCTCTTTCACACAATCCCTTCAAACTGTGGGAAAATTGTGTTTTTAATTACCTCTTAGGGGACCTTCCAAGTACCGTACTTAATCTGCAGTCCTTGGTTGACACCAAATTAATAGATACCTGTCCTTCTGCAAGCCCTTGGGAAGGCCACAGGTGGAAGATCTGAAAGTCATTAGAAATGATTTTCTGGTTGCGGAACCATTACCAAATTAGTGTGAAAATGAGGAGAGATTGATAAACAATCTGCAGAAAACTAGTTTTTAAAGACCAGAATTGTTCTTAGAACTACGGTACCTTTGTGTGATAAAGTTGCCCTTCTCTTGAAGGCTACCTGTGACTAATTCCCTATCTTGGAAAAGCTCTGAGTCCAAAGACATTAGTTAAATCAGACTGCAAAGAACTGCCAGTATCTTTTGCCTCTGGCCTCACAAAGTTTCCCCTGACATATTTTTCTCCCTAAAGAAAATGTTTTTAATTTAGCAGCACACCAAAAATACACCAACTGGAGCATTCAAATTCATAGCTATTATCATACCTTAAAAAGGGCAGCTTAAGCCAATAAAAATAACTTGAAACATGCCATGTACCCACTAGTTTGAAGACTCCACATGATTGTGCTGATACAGTACATACTATAAGCAGCTCATACCAGTAAATGTTATGGTTCCTGCAGTTAGCTCTACTGCTGGTGTTTTTGGGTTTTTTTAATATATATATATATATAGAGAGAGAGAGAGAGAGAGAGAGAGAGAGAGAGAGAGAGAGAGAGAGACTGGTTTTCCCTCTATCCATTATTTTCAGTTGTACTGCCAGTTACAGTACCTACAAAACAGGTAAATAGTTGAAATGCAGTTTCCGAAATGTAGGATGTCTTGGTCAAAAATATTTTAAATTGAAATCCCAGATTTTGACTTGATTTTCAACCATTGCAAATCTTTTATCTCACTTTTATTCCTTTCTTACTTATAGGTAGGTATGCTGCTCACTCCTATGTAGTTTTCAGGTACAAATCCAGAACATATTGAAAATCCTTGTCATTAAATTTATTGCTTTCTGTACCATAAGAACTTACTGGATAGCCAGCTACCATTACATGGCAGTAATTCACATTAATTTCAGTGACATTGCTTTTCAATGGAAATTGAGACCAGCATTCTTGCTTGTCATTAAGTAGGTCTGGCCCACTTATTTATTTATGAAAGTATGTGTATGCCACTTTTGGTGTTTAGGATGATGCACATGTTTCTAGTGGTCATCAGCCAAAGCAAACCGACTGGAGGTCTCATGAGCGAGGCTTCCAAAGCACATCTCAGTGTCCAGACAACCAGGCTCATATGTATGCAGGTCGTGCTTCAGATAACTCAGTCCCAAACCATTTAGGACTTTAATTATTAAATTGGTGCAGAATGCCCCAATAACAGATGACCAGAAACATTATGCACCAGTTTCCAAACTGTCTTCAAAGGCAGCCCTACAAACAGCATTTTACAGTAGTTTAACCTGGATCTGACTTGGGCGTGGATTACTGAGGTCTGACCTCTCTAAATAACCGCACAGCCAGCACACCCCCCCCCCTGCAAACCCCATAGTATCAAATTTAAATTCATAGAAAGGTGGAAGAGATTTAGGGTTATCAGTAACACCTGCCCCCAAAGTGGAAACATTATGAACAAATATGTTCGAATCCAGGTGACAACTGGGTTTAATTGAATGATTTTGGAAACAATGGGATGGAAAACATCACTTTCAACAAATTGGATTTTGTCTAGTGTTATCTTCAAACTGGGATAGCCCATGGATTTTTTGTCAATAATAGACTCTTCTCACTGATAAAGTAATAGGAGAAAAAGAGTGGGTTGTAGTCAACTAAGTCCTAGTCATAGTAGATCCATTGAAATGAATGAATCCTAACTTTGGTTGGTCTACTCTGAGTACGACCAGCATTGAGCACTACCTAATTCCTTTATAACACATCAGTTTTGCAGGTATCCCTGTTAGTGAGAAAGGAACAGAGGCAGCAATATGATACCTGCAGCTACATTTATTGCAACTACACTGTCACAGTCGGCTCGTGCAAAAGTAGGTCAGATCCGTAAGGCAAAATGAGCTCGGGTTTCTGACGAAATTCAGCTGGGCTGATTAGATAAATGAATATAAACTTGCATCTGTGCACAAAGCCAGATGTCTAGTAAACACTAGTGCCTAAATTGAGCCTGGTGATTGTCCTTTGGCTTGCTGAAGAGGGCAGTAAGAAGATTTTTCTCCTCTCATGTGTGATGCTTTTTTTTTTTTTTTTTAAAGGATTTGGCTGCTGCCTACTTACATTACTCTCCACCTTATTGCATAGTTGTATATTTCATATGGCAGTTAGCGAGAACATCACTGAGATAAAGGAGAATGTTAAAGAACAACTTCACACAAAGTCTACAAAGCTTCTGGTTTCAGGTATCTGGCCTGCCGAGCGCTGCTTGCACAAGCACAGAAACTTGCTTAACATTCTGAGCAATACTGGCGTTGGTGGCCAATCTTGGGTTTTAAAAATGTGTGTTATGTTTGATTTCCTATACAGTTCAGTCTTGTGAGCTGGAGAAATTGATATATTAAGCCAGACAGGCTGCTTTACCACCATCCGTCGTAGTAGCAGAAGGGCTGTGAACAACATCGGCAGAGAGCTTTCACAGTGGGTTGCCATAACCAGTAGGGATAAAGGTCCTGTTTACTGGAAGAGCTCCCAAGTCCCTTTTTTACTGTTATAATTAAAGAAACATGAATATGCACTCCAGTAAATGTGTAACAGTCAATATGGAAATCTGAAAATTAATTCACGCCTCACAATTCCATTCCGAATGTTGGCAATGTCAATCAACATGAATGACAGTTATCCAGCTGCTGCTATGAAGGTGCTTCCAGATAGATGCTTATTGTCAGATGTTTTGCGGCATCCACACAATGTTGTTGGCATCAAAATGCCAGCCAGTTCTCCACCCACCCACCCCACCCCATCCCATTTTATTCAGATTTACCCTTTCTGGGGGAAATCCGATAAGTTAAAAAAAGGGGGGCGGGGAGTCCCTACAGCCAATGACTCATTTGCAATATTTGTACAACACATTAACAATATTAAACCCTCATCTTGGAGGACCATAAGACTGCTTGGTTTTCTATCAAAGCCTCTTTAAAAAACCAACTTGTTCATGACGTAAAATGGGAATGACTTTGTGTCAGGGACATATTTCAGCATACTGGGATATGAGTAGTCATCCTTGATTGGAACCTGATTGGAAGAGCAGGGAAGCCCAAGCCCTGGAGGGGCCTGAGAGATTGTCACAGCTCACCGAGATGTGGGAGTTCATCCTATCGTTAATATTTATCCTTGAAAACATGAGCATACATAGGATATTGGTGAGTACCAACACACAGGATTCCCCCCCCCCCCAAGGTATTCAAGTGCAGGAACAAGATTATGGAGGCTACAGATCGCTAGTAAGCAAAAACTGAAATAATTTGAAATTACAGCTTTATGAACAGAGGCACTTTCCTATTTCCCAAGCAACCTCCTCATGAGACACTCACTTTATTTATATCATGATCAACCAATTCCAATTCAAGGTAGTCAATTCACATTTTCAGCTGCTGTCCTCCTATTTCATAGGCTTGCCATACGTCTAGAATTTCCTAGACATGCCCAGGATTTGGCCGTCGGGAACTGCATCCGGGCAGGAATCCCTTTAATGTCTAGGGAAATCTGGATGTATGGCAACCCATATTGGAAGTGGCGATTTTGGCAATTTCTAAAAAAATTAAAATGCTCCAAAACCTCCTCTTCTTCTTTTTGCCCAACTTTTCTATCCAGATTTTAACTTTCTGAAATAAGGCAACTCTATAATAGGGCAGTGCCTGTCTGTGCTTCTAAACCTGATTAGCCGTCCTTTTTATAAAAAGGAAGAAAATAAGTGCCCTTAACTCTTGGTGCCAATTATTTCAATTTCATTTTGCCCTCACCACTTATAATTGCTCTCAAGAATCAATCAACATAGGCTTTAGTTGATTAATCTGCAATTAATAGCCTTAGAAGAAAGTTGCTCAGTCTGTATTGAAAAAATTGTTATGCATTTGGGAGGGTGCGCCGTATGCCTGAACCCCCATTCTAATTCCTGGATCCAGCACAGATTCAATTCCTGGAATAGCTAGGGTAGCTTCCTGGAGCAATATTGGCCCTCTAAGTATGGGCCATTAAGGTAACAAAGGAAGTGGCTCCGTGCTAGATAACAAATGGGTGGACCTTCCCGCAACTCCCTGGTAGTTAGAAAGATAATGGCAGTTGAGTTAGAAGCTGGAAGGCAGGCTGCAGGCTGGGCAGAAATCGAGAGCTATGCTTAATTTCTGTTGGAATCCAAGGCTGTGGCTATGGGAGAAGCAAAACCCTCTTGGAGTGTTAATGTTGTGAACCCCTCCACTGCAGGCTCAGGTTGTATGTATGTGTAAATAAACCATATATCATAATGACACCACAGTCTCCACTGTTCCTCATTCTGAAGAAAACATGAAGCCTTTCAGTCAACATATTATTTGGACCCTGCTATAAGAAATGTAGATTTGGGTCAGGCAGCCTAAATCACCCCACCAATTCTAACAGCAAAATCTGTCAATCTCCCATTTAAAATAAGTCCTAGTTTGACGCTTCAAAACCATTGTGGAATGGAAGTTGTAAAATAATTTGCTAGCTGTAATTGGTTTCCCCCAGTTTCTCTATTTGCTCTTTTGAGGAATGCTAGATACCTTAGCTCCAAAGAGATGTGATTAGCTTTTCTTGCACTAAGGCCAAGGAGAGGGCCATTCCATCATTACTTTAATAATAATCTCTCTTCCTTTCTCTCTTCCCCCCCCCACCCCATATTCCAGACATTTATTTCAGAATCTTTTATTCTAACATAAAAGGAAATGTATATACAGCCTGACTTTTGAGAGCTTTAACCCAGTTGTGCTGGCCTCTCCAGTAGCTTAAATGATATGACACAAATGCAGGAATATGTGTGACAGTGTATATTGGGAAATTAGTTAAGAAACTGATTTTGAATTAGATTTTTTTTTTTAACCCTGTAATTTCTTTTGGGAACTTGGATGAATTTTTACCCGTTAAGGAAGTGATGTCAGGCTTTGGTCCCTTTTGCCTCTCTGTAACTACAGCTTCTAAAGCTACCAAGCAGCATTTATTTATTTACTATCTTTCATAGAATTTCATAGAATCGTAGAGTTGGAAGGGACCATGAGGGTCATCTAGTCCAACCCCCTGCAATGAAGGAATCTTTGACCCAATGTGGGGCTCGAACCCACAACCCTGAGATTAAGAGTCTCATGCTCATCAGACTTACAAAGAAGCAAAGACAAAGAAGGGGGGAGATCAGTTTCTTTTTAAAGGGCAGTGTTGTTAACTGAATAGCAGCTGGCGACTCTTGTTCCTTTGGCCCATGGATGGGAACCCTCAGGACTGAGGGCCAAATGTGGCCCTCCAGGCATCTTTGTCTGGTGCACGACACTCTCCAGAGGCCACAGCCCACACCAACCTTGCTTAGCACCCTCCTTGAGTGTTCCTGCCGGGTTGGGATGTACCGGTATCTTTGAACTCTGATTGTGACCTTTGCTTGCCTAGATGGAGGATAGAGAGGGATGTGTGAGGGTGCAGGAACTAGCCTACTATGCAAGGTGATAATTTCCTCCATCGTCAGGGCACAACCTCTAAAACAGGTGTGCACTTCATGTGTAGAGACTCCCCTCTAGTGCTCTAATTGCACAAGGTTCTAAATCACAGGGTGCATGGAAAAGGCTCCCCTTTGCAGACAGAGGCTTCCTGGACACGTAGACCGTGTGGGAGCAGATGTGCCTTCCCTACTCTGTGCGATTGATTATTTATTGTGAGAATTGAATGCCCAAGAATAGAGGGTGTGATATCCATGCCGGAACCTGCAAACAGTAGCATGAATCCCCAGGGAAGATGCAAGCTGACAGTGTTCAAATGACCAAAGGATATTTATTACATTGATTAATTAAAATATTTTATTTCTTTTAAAAATTAAAACCACAACGTTGCCAAGCAATGGAACAGCAGCACTCCAGAAAAGCCAGTTTTTCTGAACTCTCCTGAGTGGAGCTACCAAAATGGCTTCATCCTAATATGACACAGTTGTCTGAACCTGACATACGTCTTCAGACAGCGGTGCTGACCATCAAAACGGAAACCGGCAAGTGGGTCCATACGGGCAAGGAAACCTGGTTGAATTAGCTCCTCTCCCAGAGACTATTTAAGATGCACAGGGAAAATACACTACATGCTTCTTCACGGAACTGGATCGAGGCACTTAAAAAGAATTTGTTCAGCTCATAAAAGCTAAAGTGGTTTCTCCTGCTTTTGATAGAAACTCGCTTATAACATTTTTATTTGCTTGGCATAACAGTGGTACATCATTTTATCTTCCCCCCTGAGCCCCATCGGGTGTGTGGATGATTCAGACAGTCCATCCATGCAGCAGCAGCAGATTTTATGTATGTCTGTCCAGGCCAAGAGCGGGTGCATCTTATGTCATGCCTCATCCTGGTGCAAGAAATGTGTGCATGTGCAACAATGCACAGAAAAAACCAGGACTCTGATGCCTTGGAGTCTGGCATCGGAGAAGTCAAAAAGATGTCCTGTCTGTTTAGCAAAAACATGCTTAGCTCCAGCATGTCTCTGCCAATGTGCCCATGGCTGACAAACCCCAGACATCACTGACATTTCTACCAGAATGTTCTTTTTCTTTCTTTTTAAAATGTGGGGTAGTTTACAGTTACCCAGGGGCTAATGCACATACCTATTTATTGTCAGTTGCCATGGCAGTTTGGCACATGAGCGCCTTAAGCGTGACTGATTAAAATGATTCAGTATTGCATCCTCGCTCCTTAATTTTTCAGAAAGTGACTGAGAAAAGTTCTCGCAATTAAGTGGTATCTATTTTTATCTCTACAGAAGCTTAAGTATTATTTGCCCCTACAGTGTCCTTACATTAAAGACAAGCATAAATCATTGGCGATGTAGTGTTGCATTGAAAAGCCATCCTTCAAAGCCCGAAAGGGAAGCCAATTATTATAGGAATGATTATGGGAAGTCAAGGGAAGCCAGCTTCGCATGGCAACTTTGGGTTTCCTGACAAGTGATTAATTTTACCTTAGCAAAACCATTGCTTTTTTCCCCTTTTGAATTTTTTTTCCCAAAAAAATGAGGGTGACACATTGATTTTTGCAAAACAGTTCCTTCTCTGATATGAACAGCTTCAGAAGCAAGAGCTCAAGTAACATGAAAGAAATTGTATAAAGAGAACAGAAAAGCACAACAGTGCTAGTATTAAATATAAAAGCCAGTTCACCTTTTCCCCTTGCTGCTTCAAAAGGAAACCCTTCTGTTTGTTTAAATACACTCTGAGCAACAAGTAAACCTAAACATTAACGGCCTAGTATGGCTGGGTGGTGCTGTGGGTTAAACCACAGAGCCTAGGGCTTGGCGATTAGAAGGTCGGCGGTTCAAATCCCCACGACGGGGTAAGCTCCCGTTGCTCTGTCCCAGCTCCTGCCCACCTAGCAGTTCGAAAGCATGTCAAAGTGCAAGTAGATAAATAGGTACCGCTGCAGCGGGAAGGTAAACGGCGTTTCCGTGCGCTGCTCTGCTTCACCAGAAGCGGCTTAGTCATGCTGGCCACTTGACCTGGAAGCTGTACGCCGGCTCCCTCAGCCAATAATGCGAGATGAACGCCGCATCCCCAGAGTCGGTCACAACTGGACCTAATGGTCAGGGGTCCCTTTACCTTACTTTGTGAAGTATTAAATATGGGTCCGGACTATGCTTCAGTCAGGGCGGGAGGAACTCACACCACCACTCTGATTCCTGAACAGGGTAAAATTGGTTTTGCGTGTCATATTAAAAGCTGCACCGTGGAGGTGATTTTGAAGTAGAAAAGAAGAAAGGGTGAAGCAGCTGAATGCTCCCTCAAGAGATGATTGGAAGGTGGTGACAAAAGAAAGAGCCTTTTTGGTAGTGGATCCTGGGCAGTGGTTTATAGAATTTTCTTTTCCTTCAGGTCTGCCTTGTACCAACCTTAACATCTTTTCATACTCCCAGGCATCTCACAGTATTTGATGGTAGCTGTTGGGTTTTTAAAATTGCTTTTTCTGTTGGAAAATATGTAATAATAATAATAATAATAATAATAATAATAATAATAATAATAATAATATAATATTAATTATTATTATTATTATTATTTATACCCCACCCCTCTGGCTGGGTTTCCCCAGCCACTCTGGGTGACTTTCAACAGAACATTAAAAACAGAATAAAACTTCAAACATTAAAAACTTCCCTAAACAGAGCTGCCTTCAGATGTCTTCTAAAAGTCAGATAGTTGTTTATTTCCTTGACATGTGATGGGAGGATGTTCCACAGGCCGGGCGCCACTACCTCTGCCTGGTTCCCTGTAACCTCACTTCTCGCAATGAGGGACCCGCCAGAAGGCCCTCAGAGCTGGACCTCAGTGACCAGGCTGAATGATGGGGGTGAAGAGGCTCCTTCAGGTATACTGGGCTGAGACCGAGATGAGCTGTTGTCTTGAGATATAAGTATTTGCGGGGTAAGATGCTTTTAAATGTTGTATTGCGCCTGTTTCGAATTCAGTATGCTTATTTTCTGTAAGTTACCTTGAGATTTGTCTTGGTATAAGGCATTTTAAGAATAAATAAATAATCACAGTAGTTTTAGTTGTAATAGTAAAAATAACTACTGTTTATCTCTCCACACTCTACCTCTACTCCCAGCCGAGCGAGATTATTTTGTGTAAATCTCTGGAGGAAAGTTACACCAAACTGTGCCTAGCGTGTAGTTTGAGCCTCAGGCTGAGGATGATAAAAAAAAGTACATAAAAACAAAGAGCAGTATAAAACAACATTTTTGCAGCCTAAGTTTGATCTTTTTATTTTATTTTTAAAAAAGAGACTTCAGAATTTTGAGCCCAGAATAAACAATTCTTGCATATAGTGACATACCATGCATAATGCAATTTGTGCAGCCTTCAGATCATTTGTCAAGGAACATAACAACAAAGGGATAAGGAATAATATGAGAAGAACGTGGAGATCATATTAGACTAAGCTTGGGGTTGTCCGTGTGGCACCCATGGGCACAATGACACCCTGGAGAATTTCTTCAGGCACCCACAAAGGCTCTCAGCTACCCCTTCCCCCCTCATCCTGTGATGATGAAGGAGGTTAACTTTCCCCCCATGGGAAGTACAGACCCTCCAAGTGTCCCTGTTTTCCAGGGACATCCCTGATTTAGAGAATCTGTCCCAGTTTCTGTTTTGACCCCGGAATGTCCCGCTTTTCCTTAGGACGTCCCTATTTTCATTGGAGAAATGTTGGAGGATATGGAATTATCCAACCCCTGAACCGTCTGAAGGCAATCCTGTATAGGGAAGTTTTAAAAAAATGTCCAGTGTTTTATTATGTTTTTATATATGTTGGAAGCCTCCAGGAGTGGCTGGGGCAACCCAGTAAGATATGTGGGGTATAAAGAGTAAAATTATGATTATGGAATGGGATGAGACTATTTTAATCGGAGAAATGTTGGAGGGTATGGAAGTACACAGAGCTGAAGGAGGAAGCTGAGAAAGCAGCACCCTTTCCCAGTTCTCCTTTTAGTTTTAGGTACCGTTCAAGGCTCCCTTTGGTACCTGAACTGCTAATATGAGCCTCAGAAAGCACATAAGGTAGAAGAAGAAGAAGAAGAGGAGGAGGAGGAGTTTGGATTTGATATCCTGCTTTATCACTACCCGAAGGAGTCTCAAAGCGGCTCACATTCTCCTTTCCCTTCCTCCCCCACAACAAACACTCTGTGATGTGAGTGAGGCTGAGAGACTTCAGAGAAGTGTGACTAGCCCAAGGTCACCCAGCAGCTGCATGTGGAGGAGTGGAGACACGAACCCGGTTCACCAGATTACAAGTCTACCGCTCTTAACCACTACATCTCACTGTCTTTCGCTTCCTCTTTCAGCTTTATCTGCTTTTCAAGGCTCAGATGGGAGGACAGAACGTTGGATGCAACAGGAGAAGGGGAGAAAGAGAGAGAGAGAACATGTAAATGAGTAGCAGCCAATCAATCCCATCAAAACTGCATATTTTTTTCATAGACCCCTCTTCCCATCTCTCCTCAACTGGCATCAAACCACAGATCACATCTGTCTTCCTTGCCTTAATTGTAAATCTCTCTCTCTCTCTCTCTCTCTCTCTCTCTCTCTCTCTCTCTCTCTCTCTCTCTCTCTCTCTCTCTCATTCCAGCATTGCCACAGCACAAAAACATGAACCTGAAGCACGAGTCCTTAAGAGTCCTAATAACTTTACAAAGGATCTCCTCAAAACCAGAATCATTTGTATTCTGTGGTTTTGTTCAAAACAAAATAAAATAAAAAAAAATTCTTCCAGTAGCACCTTAGAGACCAACTAAGTTTGTTCTTGGTATGAGCTTTCGTGTGCATGCACACTTCTTCAGATACACTGAAGTGTGGTTTTGTTGTCATCCACTTCTTCAGATACACTGAAGTGTGGTTTTGTTGTCATCCAATGTAAAAAAAATAATAATAAATCAGGAAGATCCATGAGAATCTGTGCCTTCCGCCAATTTTTTTAAGTTCTAGCAAGCACTGACTTTATGATTTCTGCTATGCAGTCTAGCAGTGCGGCTTTAATTTGATGGTGGTTTGGGAGGGGGGAGCCCTGTGTAAAATCATGCAAATTCAAGAAGAGCCATTTTAATTTTACAGGGTTTAACTTTCACCTAGAGACCCACAGAAAAACAGCTTGCACACACGTGTGTGTTTTCTCTTTTTCTGCCTGGGGTTGGCAGGTACCATGGGGAAGGGCAGCGAAGATCCAGCAGAATGTCTAGGACTAAAATGAGATTAGGGACCAGATCTCCCAGGCCCAACACTCCTTATTCATACAAATTTTGGGGGGGGAATGGTGGATTGTTTGGGAGGAAATTTGGAAGCTCTTATCACCCTTCAGTTTTGAGCATCGTTCTCATTGACACAGCATGCCTTTCCTCTTTCATATTTCTCAAGTTCTGTTGATACCAGCAGTCCCCCTCCCTCCATGCACACACATAATAGCCAGCATCAGTCACAACCATGTGATGTTGTGTATTTAAAGTGCTTCAGTTTTATTTATAGCTCTTCTGAAACCAGCATCAGCTCATCATTTCAGCGTGGAATAGAATATATGATTTGATCACCAAAGCTAGTTTAAAAAATTCCACTGTTTCTATCTTGCACAAGAATATGAAAACCCCCACATGGTTTTTGTCTGTTTTTGTGCCTCTGCCTACAGGCACACACACACCTTTTGTCTGTCTGTCTACTTGTGCATGCCCACACACACACTTCCACATCAGATTCCCCCCTCCCTTGCTCTTGACCTCACTGGATGGAGATTTCCATATTTTATACTCCCCACCTCACACCTTTCACATTTGAAAGCTAAGGAGACAGGTTGTGACTAAGTAACTCACAAAGCTCTGCAAATCTGCTCACGGGAGGAGGTTATCCAAAATCAGTTTTAAAAAGAGCCCCTCAAGGATCCAATTCCAAATCTGTCATGTCACGATTGGACAGATCATTGGTGCGTACTTCATGGGAACAATTTTATTAGGTTATATATATATATATATATATATATATATATATATATATATATATATATACTGTTGTAGCGCGGGGTTAATGATTCCAGCAAGTGATTCAGCTCTCTGACATAGCAGGCAGGAGACAGCTTCTTCATGTAGCAATTCTTTATTCAGGCAAAACAAGACTGAGGGAACTGAGGGTAGGGAAGCTACTTTTATAGGGACAGAGGACTGGCTAGGAAAAGATACATTTTGGAGGGAACAATCTCAAGCAATCACACAGTGCTTTTTGGTGGGAACCAATAAGACTGAGGATCCAAATGCTACAACTAGAATGCACCAATAGTAACTGTTCCTTCTGGGACAGGAAGGCAGTTACTTTACCCTAATGTGATTACAGACAATAGTAATACAGATATGATAACTCTTTGAATCAATACACAACATATACTTCGTAGTATACACTACTCATGTCCATGCTCAGTAGCGATGTACAATATGGGTACACAGTGACATGATTTTTCATACTGGATTACACAATGTTATGGAATTGGATTCAAGTTGCAAGGAAGGAGCTTCCGACTAAACATCAAGAGCAACTGTCTGATGGTAAGAGCAGTTTGACAGTAGAACAGACTCCCTTGGGAGGTTGTGGACTCTCCTTCATTCGAGGTTCATAGCCATCTGTCTTGGATGCATTGCAGGGAGTTGGACTAGATGACCCCCAGCGTCTCTTCCAACTCTACAGTGCTATGGTTCTACAATATTCCTGAAAATGCCATCATTCTCCAGTGTTTTTTCTTCCAAAGGAAACCCAACCCAGCTCATGCTGACCCTGAACTGAAATTTCTCATTGTTTGGAAAAAAAATGGGAAGCGAGCAACCATATTTGTCAAACAACAAGGGAGAAATGGTCCAGACTGTTTACATGTGTCCTCTCTTAATCTATTTTCCTAGTAAGAACAAAACAAAGCCCAGCTGTTCTTCCAGACTGCAAATAAATATAGGCCCAGATCCAAAGGCATCCTGTTAGTTCTGTACATCCAGGGGGCTTTGAGCTTCCCAGTGATGCAAGTATCTTCAAAAATGTCATAGTATGGGAGCAAAGGTGGTTTTAGGGTTGTGTGATGGGTGTGGTTGCACTGGGAGCCATGCTGCAGGGGGCGCCAAATTTTAGCATTGCTCAGGGTGGCTGCTAAAATTTGAGAGTCCAAAGTCTGCCACCGCAGGGGAGTCGCTTCAGCTGTGGTGCATTCCGCAGCATAGCAATTAATACTGAAGGGCTTGCAATGATCAGAGTGTGGCTAATGCAAAAGCCCTGTTTGGGAATTCGGTTTTTGCATGTGCTGACGTGAAAGAAAGCCATGTGTGTGGTGCCAACCCCTGCCGCCTCCACTGTGTGTCATCTTCTCATATTTCATCCTCATCCCTCCATGAGTTGGAGGGTCAGCTTCTGGAGCAGAGAGCAGCTGGAACTCATGGAGACCCCCTGTGTGTGGAACCCTGGGAAGATCAGGGTGCTAAATTGCATGCGGATCCTTTGAGAGTGGAAGAGTCCCTCTCCTTCAGAACTTTGGCTTCCATCTCATGAAATATGAGAGAATGACACGCTGGAGAGTTTGGTCCCTGGGAGTGGACCTGCAGCTCTTCCTCACACACACCCAGATACAGCTGAAACCACTGGCAATTTCATGCTAACGTTTTGTGTAGTTAGTTTCACCCACATTGTTGTGGGTGTGGTGTGGCATATACCCACCATAGCTGGTGCCAATCCAGCAGTTCCACCAACTCTCCCCCCAAGTCCCATCTAGGTAAGTAGCAGTGAAGCTGGTGCTGGAAGGGAGTCCTCTAGTTCTGTCCTGCCACATGTACCACTAGTGGTCTTTTTTCAGTGATGGCTCAGACCTGGTGGGAATGCTCTGTCCCACGAGACTAGGGCCCTGCAGGACTTGATCTCCTTCTGCAGTGCTGGTAAGACAGAGCTATTCCGCCTAGCCTTCAATTTAGCCTGATCCTTCATTCCTTTTTTCCCTTCCCTTTTTCTATGAAGAAACCCTTCTGAGACCCTACATTTAAACTCTTCCCTGGTCTCCTTGCTGGCCCTAGCAGGATTAACTTGGCCAGTTAGCCCTGGCAATGCTACATTCATGTTTTACTTTATGCTGTTTTTAATCTGTTTTTTAAAGTTGTTTTTAATCAATGTTTTATATTTGTTGTTAGCCGCCCTGAGCCCGGTTTTTAATCGGGAAGGGTGGGGTATAAAAAATTATTATTATTATTATTATTATTATTATTATTATTATTATTATATGTTACAGAGCCATGCCACAGAATGAACCAGTAGCAGATAGTGTATGGAGGGGCCTGTACTCACTTGACCTCTGGTCGGTGCAAAGGTAAGGTAAAGGGACCCCTGACCATTAAGTCCAGTCGTGTCCGACTCTGGGGTTGTGGCGCTCATCTCACTTTATTGGCCGAGAGCCCGCGTACAGCTTCCAGGTCATGTGGCCAGCATGACAAAGCCGCTTCTGGCGAACCAGAGCAGCACATTGAAACGCCGTTTATCTTCCCGCCAGAGTGGTTCCTATTTATCTACTTGCACTTTGACGTGCTTTCGAACTGCTAGGTGGGCAGGAGCTGGGACCGAGCAACGGGAGCTCACCCCGTCGCAGGGATTCGAACCGCCGACCTTCTGATCAGCAAGCCCTAGGCTCTGTGGTTTAACCCACAGCGCCACCTGGGTCCCGGTCGGTGCAAAAGCACAGGCAGAAACACCCGATTGACTAAAGTGGTGCATTTGCACTGCATCAGCCTCACCAGGACCTCACTCCTCTCCTTCGATCTCCCTGTAAGCAGCAGCAGCAGCAGCAGCAGCAGCAGCAGCAGCAGCAGCAGCAGCAACGTGACTGGGAAGTACCACTGCCCCATTATGCCATCTGCTGCTGGAACAAATTCATAGAAAAGCGTCACCTGCTCCTAAAACATCGAAAACTTACCAAACCACTTTTTAAATTGAAGGGATTTTCAAAACTGATTTGTTGCATTGACTTTTAGAGGTCGGTAATGTTCAAAGGAAAATTTGATTTGAGTCCTATCTGGAGGAAAACAGCTTACAACATTGTCCCTACCCAGCCTGTAGTTATAATATATAAAGGCGAAGGGAACAATTTTGCATCTTCAAGGCACTGGATAGGACGTCTTCAAAAGAATTTATTCAGCTCATAAAAGCTAAAGTAATTTCTCATGTTTATGATATAAACCAACTTACCATTCCTACTTGCTTGGCATCAGATCAGGATGCAATATTTTATCTCTCCCTCTGACTCTGACCCCTGGGTGTGGCAATGATTCAGTCAGCCCATCAATGCAGCAGTTTTCATGCTATTATTTTCCTACTGTGAGAAGACATATCTCATCTCATGCTTCATTTGCCACAATGTTTTCCTGCCACTGAGCAGAAAGGGTGTGGCTGGTTGGAGACAGAGCACTTATATGCCTGCAATACATTTGTATTTAAATCCTATTGTTTCCTTGCGTTTTCAACAGCAGTTAGGCCACTTGATCCATTTGGCCAGCTGCAAGCAGAAATAACAACCCACATAAACCTGTTCTTCCAGGTAGCAAGTACAACATTGACAGCCAGAGTGTTGTAGTGGTTACGGTGTTGGACTAAGACCTGGGACCAGTCACTTCCTCTCAACCTAATCTACCTCATAGGGTTGTTGTGCCACTCTGCTCCCTGCCAGCACCTGCTACCGGTATATGAGGCAGCCACCTAAGCCTGCCTATTGTTAGGGCTGGCCCTGTTCTACAGAAATCAAGAATGGGGTTTTAAGTGTATGATCATGACACATGATAGCAGCTACTGCATGAATGACACATCTGCAGCAACATCACATTAGTGATGTAGAAGAATGCACACTGTTTTATTTATTTGTAGACTATGTCTGGGTATTTTTCAAGGGTCACGTGTGAAGCAGCCCCCATGGCAGGTATATTATTTAAGGCTTCAGCACTTGCAGGTAGATGCGAGTGACTGCTACATGCCTTCCTTGAGAATTGGATTGGGTGTGGTGTGGTTCCCCCCCCCATAGTTAATTGCCTATTACTTAGTTTCCATTGTCTCCATCAGCTTGTGGGTTGCATCATGCTCAAGAGAGAAGATTTTTCCATTCCACTTTGCATGACAGCAGAAGCATGTAACAGTGCTGAGCTAAGTTCCCCAAAGAAGACACACAGGCAGTTGTTGAAGGTAGGAAAGTTTATTGAACTATTTATTGGTAACTGATGATAAAAGAAAAGTAACAAATTGGACAGTCTCTGGTCTGATTAATAGGTCTGCCTCTCTTGGCTTCCTTTAAGCTGAGTGCCCCATACTATCATCTATATCTACCGGTATCTAACATCTATCATCTCTATCTATCATCTATCTATCATCTATATCTATCTATCTATCTATCTATCTATCTATCTATCTATCTATCTATCTAATCTATCTATCTCTATCATCTATCTATCTATCTATCTATCTATCTATCTATCTATCTATCATCTATCTATCTAACTATCATCATATCTATATATGTCTGTCTGTCTGTCTATATCATCTATCTATCTATCTATCTATCTATCTATCTATATCTATCATCTATCTATCTATCTCTATCATCTATCTATATCTATCATCTATCTATCTATCTCTATCATCTTCCTTCCTTCGTTCCTTCCTTCGTTCCTTCCTATTTACATTTATGACCCATGCCTTTATGTATATAGATGCCAGAGTGGGCTACAGCACATAATATGAGCAAGGAGTGCAATTAAATTAACAAAACAATAAAACCCCATGTCAGAAGCATCTGGGGCAGCAGCATCTCTGGAGGTGATCAAAACAAACCGGGCAGGGTGGCCCCACCAAAGAAGGGGAGACACTCAGCCAATCAGAGGATAAAGGTGTGGTGGCTGGCAGAGAAGGATCAAGGAAGGAGAAATAGTAAGAAACAAGAGATGAGTAAAGAGCCAGGCCAGGGGAAAACCTTGTCACAGTGACATGGGACGCAATGTGGGAGGAAGGAAAAAGCAGCAGCTCTGTTGCCAACCACTCTAGTGACAAGTAGGGGAAGGTTAACTGGAGGAAGGAAGAGGCTGCTTGCACTCCAGATGACAGAGAAATTAACAGGGAAGCAAGGCTGCTTAAATAAGCAGATCTCAGAAGAGTTCACCGGGTGTTTTCTGAAGGTAGGAGAGTCCCTGGTGCTCTGGAGACCCTTGGGAACGAGAGGATGGAAGCTTCCTCATCAGACTTATTGAGATTATTATTAATATGGTTGTTTGTCTTGTTAGAAATAGCAGCAGTTAAGCTAACTTGACACATGGGTGGTAAATGTAAGAATGCTCTAGGTTGAACTTCTAAAATATCTGGCCGGCTTTTGCACTTGGAGTAGAGAAGGAGCCACCTTGTCCTTCTGCTCAGGTGGGCCAATGTTGTGACCAACCCCTTGAAATTAGCTTGAAGGAAGAAAGGTGCCAGCACAAACACTTCCCACTTCTGTTTGCTTCCTACAGGGATTAAAAGAGGACAGGATGTGGCCATGGACCGTCATCTCCCAGAAAGTTTCTGTCCCGTTCATCTTAATAACTATATTGATTCTTCTTCTGCTGTCATATATTTAATTTCCACTAGATCAGAAAAAACATCCCTCTCTCCAAAGTAGCCTTGTACTTATTCCTTGTATGTGGGAAGGACTGCATCTCACAAGAGAGCACTTGCTTTGCATCCAGATGGTCTTTGGTTCAATCCCTGGCATCTCCAGGTCGGGCTGGGGAAAGGATCCTGTCTGAAACCCTGGAGTGCAGCTGCCAATCAGTGTAGAGTCAGTACTGCAGTTGATGGACCAAGAATCTGGCTCAGTATAAGGCATCTTGCTATATTCCTGAAAAAGACCAGCTAGAGCATCTCACCTTTTTTCCATACTCTCATCAACGGTTAAATGGGGATTGCTGGCAGAAGAGGGAGCATGCAGTGGGGGGGGGGGGGAGTCCTCCTTCCCTTTTCTTTAGTATAATTTGCTTCTGTCCTTGGCTACTTAGTATTGCATTTTGTAGCTAAAGCTGCTTCATTCCAGTTTTAATAATGCAGCCAAGCTGCTTTCTGCCATAATCTCAATATAATCACCATAATTCCTTCAGCTTCCAATATAGGTCATGTTATGCTTGATTCAATAAAATTTTGCTCTAAAGCTTTATTAATCTGATAGTACATTAGGCTGTGTCGATTTGATAACGGTCTGCTGTTATTTTGTTTGCTTTTATACCGTTGTTGCTTCTAATATTGAATTTGATTAAATAAATAAATATGCCATTGCTGCTGTGTAAGTCTGCCAGCTCTGTCTCCATTCTTTGGGCATACAATGATCATATGTGCTTTCAGATCCACAAAGCCTTACTAGGTCAGAGCAATGGTCTAACTTAGCCTTGGGAGCTACAGAGGAAGAACAAAGGAGCTGGCATTAATAAAGGATTCCTTTTTCTCTCTTTTTAAAAAATAGCTTTTATTTATCTGCAAAGAAAGAAAAAAGATGTTTGAGTAAAGAATACAGGAAAGGTTTGTGATGCCCCCATTGGCCTATGCAAGTCGTCACTTGATGCTGCAGTCATCACCAACCAACCAACCCTTATCTGAAAGAAAGTTCTGTTGAAGTCAATGAGATTTAGGACTGCTTCACAGTTGTTTGCTTATCCCTACACATGTGTAGACGTGGGTGGCGCTATGGTCTAAACCACTGAGCCTCTTGGGCTTGCCGATCAGAAGGTTGGCGGTTTGAATCTGCGTGACAGGGTGAGCTCCCATTGCTCTGTCCCAGCTCCTGCCAACCTAGCAGTTCGAAAGCATGCCAGCGCAAGTAAATAAATAGGTACCACAGAAAGGTAAACGGTGTTTCTGTGCACTCTGGTTTCCATCACGGTGTTCCGTTGTGCCAGAAGCAGTTTAGTCATGCTGGCCACATGACCCGGAAAGCTGTCTCGGCCTGAAAGCGAGATGAGCACCACAACCCCATAGTCGCCTTTGACTGGACTTAACTGTCCAGGGGTCCTTTACCTTTGCACATGTATACACTTTATATTTGACAACTAAGTTATACAGAGAGATCTTCTGTGTCACCTCACATCACTTTGGGCTTTCCAGTAGGCTGAGTTCACGCACTCAGTTGCCAGCCGTCAAGCGTACATTAAACACCCACAGTGATGCACAACCTTTACAGACAAGTATACCACTAAGAATGCTACTACTCACGTCTGTGTTATTCTAACATGCAGTTGAGAACCTGCACAGTTGCTCACTTACACTAAGCCATGGTTTGGCTTAGCATCTCAGCTGCACTGGGTCACTGGCTCTCACACTGGTGTATGATCACCACAAATCCAGCTACGCCCATGCCAGGCAGGGACTCAGGTGGTGCTGTGGTCTAAACTATTGAGCCTCTTGGTCCTGCTGATCAGAAGGTTGGCGATTCAAATCCCCATGGTGGGGTGAGCTCCCATTCCTCTGTCCCAGCTCCTGCCAAGCTAGCAGTTCGAGCATGCCAGTGCAAGTAGATAAATAGGTACCGCTGTGGTGGGAAGATAAGCTGTGGTTCAGTGCGCCCTGGTTTACATCATGGTGTTCTGTTGCACCAGAAGTGGTTTAGTCATGCTAGCCACATGACCCAGAAAGCTGTCTCTGGACAAACACCGGCTCCCTCGGCCTGAAGCCACATAAGCACCGCAACCCCATACTTAACCATCCAGGGGTCCTTTACATGCTACATGTTATGAGTAAACTCTGTCTGCTAGGCAACATGGATAGGCTAACAAACCCTACATAACCTGCGGCTTTATTGAGGTGATGAAGGTGCAACCATAAGCAAAGTCCTTACTTGGAAGTAAGTCCCACTGGGGATGAATTTCAAGTAAAATGTTTTAGGACTTGAGTATATGTGGCCTAGGACGTGGGTGGTGCTGTGGGTTAAACCACAGAGCCTAGGGCTTGCCGATCAGAAGGTCGGCGGTTCGAATCCCCGTGACAGGGTGAGCTCCTGTTGTTCGGTCCCTGCTCCTGCCAACCTAGCAGTTCGAAAGCACATCAAAGTGCAAGTAGATAAGTAGGTACTGCTCTGGTGGGAAGGTAAACGGCGTTTCCGTGCGCTGCTCTGGTTCGCCAGAAGCGGCTTAGTCATGCTGGCTGCATGACCCGGAAGCTGTACACCAGCTCCCTCAGCCAGTAAAGCGAGGTGAACGCCGCAACCCCAGAGTCGTCCGCGACTGGACCCAATGGTCAGGGGCCCTTTACCTTTTTATATGTGGCCTACTTTAATCTTATCTATGAAGCTGTTCATATAGAGCAAAAGGGAAGAAAGAAGCATCTTTCACTAGCTGTGCTTTTGCAGAAAGAGAGAGTGGGAGGAAAGGAGAGAGAGAGAGAGAGAAAATGAAATATAGAATTTTATATATGGTATATTTTTAAAGACTTTTGCATCCTTTGGCCAAGAAACTATGTGCAGCAGCATTTGTTAGTATAATTGCATATGTTGAAAGCTTCATTACAAAAGAACAGTGAGTACTCAGCAATGGGAACATTTCAGCAAAGTGCTAATTTTCAGATGGCTGCCTGTCAGCATCTTTATTTGTCTCACATGGCCAGAGTGTCTGGGAGCAGTCTCTACCAGATTTGGACCTTTAAATAACTCTTGGCCACTGAGGACTGTGTCATTCCAAATGCACAAGGCAGAGGGGAGAAAGCATCTTAATCCTGTTGGTGAATGTGGTTTAACAGTGTTGCTCATGTTTTAAGCTGCAGTGCAGAAAGGATGGATCTTGAGTATCATAACGTCAGAATTGAATGGTTGTTTTTAATTCCACCCAGTTCCAAGAAACATCTTTGGAAAGCTGAAGTATATGTCAGTGATAGAAGCAGTCGCGGCAATCAGTTTGTGTGCGCAAGTATTTGCAAGTCACGGAAACAGAACCTTGAGAAACGGCTTAGGGAGCTGGGTATGTTTAGCCTGGAGAAGAGAAGGTTAAGGGGTGATATGATAGCCATGTTCAAATATATAAAAGGATGTCATATAGAGGAGGGAGAAAGGTTGTTTTCTGCTGCTCCAGAGAAGCGGACACAGAGCAATGGATTCAAACTACAAGAAAGAAGATTCCACCTAAAAATTAGGAAGAACTTCCTGACAGTAAGAGCTGTTCAACAGTGGAATTTGCTGCCAAGGAGTGTGGTGGAGTCTCCTTCTTTGGAGGTCTTTAAGCAGAGGCTTGACAGCCACCTGTCAGGAATGCTTTGATGGTGTTTCCTGCTTGGCAGGGGGTTGGACTGGATGGCCCTTGTGGTCTCTTCCAACTCTATGATTCTATGATTCTTGGCTCATTATAAAAAGGGGACAAAGGGGGACACAGTTTTGCATAAAATTTCCATACGCAAATTTATATGTGTAGATGAAAAACGAGGAATGATAACTAGAATATAAAAAGATACAAAGTAAGAGTCATCCTTATGAGGAAGACTATGACCAGGTGACTGTTGTGTCTGCTCAGTCTGTAACCTAGGTGCTAACTGATGAAGGACAACTTCAAGGCCCCTCCTACTTGCCTTTTCGAAAGAGCAATCCAAACCCCCAATCTATCAGGCTGGAGGGGGTTTGCATGAGGCAGAGATGCCCCTTTGCCCAGCTCCACTGGACTCCAATGGCAGGTGTGCTCTGCCATCAAGGAGTATCTAAACATGGTTACCATTGTCACAATAGCCAGTGGACCCTCCCGGAAAAGGTGTGTTTTGGGATGGGGAACGGAGTTATGCCAGCACAAGATCTTCTGGATCCTAAGCTGGGTCTGTGCTCTCACATGATGGCAATGGGCCCAGTTCAGTCTAGCAGCTGGCAAGCAAACAGGTATGGCATGAGTGGCTTCATTAAGCCCTGACACAGCTGACCAGAGGGGTTTCAATTGCAATCCCAGGGTTCTTTATTTTTAAACTGGACTTGGACCCAATAGCCCTTCAAATTGACAACACCTTCAAATAGAGGGCTGTCCTCTGTAAGGTAGGACACATGGCCACCCTCGTAGACAATTTAACTGTGAAGAAGCATTCTGAAGAGTTCTAGAGGAATCAACTGCCACTCCCAATGCTGCAGTTAGCCAAATTTGGTGAAATAAGTAAGTCTGATTGAATCCATCACTCACCAACCCAAAAATAATTTGCCACCTCATTCATAGATGAGAGCTTGGTGGGCATTTTTGTGGCTCTGGAATGCCCAGATGTAGTAGCATTCTGTCAAAGAAAAACACCTAAAAATACAGGGGTGGTTCAGAAGGTAGATGGGGATCTACTGGCCATTCAGAGTCACTGTCAAGAGTTTTTAAAATTAAAAAATAAGATTATTCTTGGAAAACGTTTATCCATCTTAAATGGGGGAAATGTGGGCTGGCATTCTGATATGTGGACTCTGTGAAAAACCTGCTTGCATGAGCAGTACCTAGCCCAAAATAAACACCCATATGGTGTTAAATTAACTGAGCATCCAATAACCAGAGTTCTCTGGGCAATGAGCACATTGAAAGCCAAGTGAAATCACAAGTCAGAAAAACAGATGTCAATAACAGCACAATTACTTGCAATGGAGACATAAGGATGCATTTAAAGTTGGGGTGGTTAACCTTTGATCCTTCAGATGTTGCTGAACTACAATCCCAACTATCTGGCTGTTGGCCCTGTTGACTGAGGCGCAGGGGTATCATCTTCCCCAGGCTCTGATAAAATATCTCATTTATATGCAAACCTTTTCAATCTCCTAAAAATGTTCCTATCGATGAAAGATCATTCTGGGCAATCCAGGAACTTCCCTAACAAAGGAATGCTTGGCCAGCTAGCTGAGCACCTTGTTAGAAGCCCAAAACAGTGACTCTTGCAAGGAAACAAGCAGCCCAGAGGAGGAAGAAGGAGGAGGAGGAGGAGGAGGAGGAGGAGGAGGAGGAGGAGGAGGAGGAGGAGGAGGAGGAGAAGAAGAAGAAGAAGAAGAAGAAGAAGAAGAAATGTAAAGAGGAACTCTAAAAACAGCTCAATGAAGAGAGGGAATAGGATGGAGTATTGGGGAGACCAGCATACCTGACTGACTGGAACACTAAGCAGGATCGCTGCACGCTGCAACATTTTGCTGCAGATCCCAATTGTTCTTTTTCTTTTAAAGAGAGCAAACTTCTATGCACAGAATAAGGCAGTGCCATGCACAAATCACACACATGAATAGAAAAGAAAGAGAAGAACTTGCACACAGGCCTTACACTGGCCCACTTAAGTTCTTTAATGGTACACTATTGACTTTTCTGTTTCTGTTGTGGGCAGAGAGTTATTACATATCGTGCTTCCTGTACTGATCATGACATTGGTGGTATATTAGTCCATTCCTGATATAGCATCTGGCTGGAGTATTTTTTTTTCAAGTTCAACAGTTATATAAGGTACTTTTTTCCAGGCTATCCTTATTTACGGATAGGCACTAGCACAATGTCTTTTAATTTATTTGCTGCCTTTAGCTATTCTTCTCCACGGTGGAATCAATGACTCTTTATTTAAACTCCACAGATGTCAGGTTCTCTGTGCCAGGCAGGACAGGCTAAGAAGCTTTTCCACATAAATCCTGCAAGAAATGTATCTGGAAAGACATTTCAGAGACAGATAAACAGTCAGGATTTGTTTCCTCATTTGGCTTTCGCTCTACCTTTGTGTGGATTTCAAGATCAGAAAGATTTATGGGATTTGAGATCCCTGAATTGGCAAAAAGGGACATTATTACAGTCAACAGAGAAGGATCTGGACTCTATTCACCCTCTGATCATAATAGTTCAGAAAATTGGGTTGAAATGTTCTGAGACTTACTGTAGAACGTGTCTCTGATAAAATGTATTTAATTTGGTGGCTCGGAAATGGCTGGAAATATAACAAAAAGTCAAGAAAAAGTCCTTATAGAACAATGCTATCAAATTATTAATCGGCAGAAAAGAAATTGGTTTGCTGTTGATATGGTTAATTACTATCTTGCTAGGACATTTACTATTCCAGGGAAATGAAATTGGCACAGTGATCTTTAAATAGAGGCATGTGTGAATCTGTTTCGAAGAGGGGTGTGCAGGAAACTGCTTATGTTTTTCTTGGGGGGGGGACCCACACTTTTTTAACTAAAGAAAAAACCAGACACTGTGCATGATGTTCTTGTTGCAAAAGGCCAGGACACAGGAAAGGTACATAAGTGGTGCTAAATATATGTTCTTGTCCCACTTCCTAACACTTTTTTTAAAAACCTGGCAAATATGGCTAGTGGAGCACATAATGCAGCCGTGGAATATTTTTAATGGTACTTTGTGTATTAAACTTGAACAATTTTGATGAGCACTTGCTACTATTCTATTTGTATAGAAATCCATCTATACCAGATATGGTCATCTAGTAAGGTGTTTGACAAAGTTCCCCATGATAGTCCTGCAGAGAAGATGGTAAAATGTGGGCTGGATGAGGTAACTGTAAGGTGGATTTGTAGCAGGTTGATTGACAGACCCCAAAGAGTGTTCACTAATGGTTCCTCATTGTCCAGGAAAAATGTGACAAGTGGGATTCTTTCCTGGACTTGTTGTTCAGTGCCTTTATAAATGACTTGGATGAAGGAATCGAGGGGATGCTCATCAAATTTGCAGATGATACCAAACTGGGATGGGTACCGAATGCAACAGAAGACAGAATTGGGATTCTTTTTTTTTTTTTTTTTTTTTTAAATTTATATTTATTTAATTTTCCAAATTTTACAAGCACATAACAGTCCGGTTAAATTTCCTTTGCCTCCCATCTCCCACCTTAGGAAGCAGTACATACCTTCCCTCCCTCTCACGGAGGTATTTTTTAAAAAACAATGATCATTTAACCATCTAAACACAACCCTCACTTTGCTTGGGCCTGATCTCCTTCCAGACCAGGCATCTACATTTCTAACTATTATCAAATGACTTCCACAGCCCCTCCCTGCTGAATTCTTAATTAATACTTGGCTCACGGGTTCTTATCTTGGTCTTAATACCTTTATCATCTATTTTTTAACTTAACTTGAATATATCTGCTTCTTTACAATTTCCTCTTAACTTCAAAATACCTTAGATTATAACTTTCTCTTAATCCTCCTTACAAACCTTGGTTTTACCCTTGGCCTTACATCCTAATTTTTAAACTTAATTTCCCCCCCCTCCCCCCACACCCCAGAATCTAGTGTCCGTTTTTCCTTTCATACCAGAAATTAAAGCACATACTTTTGTCTCCAAACCATTAAATCAGTCCAAAAAAACAATAACAACATCTCAACCCACACCCACTCGCTGTTTCACCAATGTCCAGTTCATGTAGTCCATCAGAGCTTCTTTCCAAGTGATTTGCTGCAATCTTCTTTTCTTCCTTCGCCTTCGTCCTGCGTCACAATCCAGGAAAGCCATATTTACTTGCTGTGCTTGTTGCGAGCTCTTTTTCTTGCTGACATTCTTGCTGACATTCCATCTCTTAAATTCTTTCTTTTTCTTGCTGGCATTCCTTCTCTTAGGATTCTTATTTTTCCTTGTCTTCCTATAAACAGTCCTGCTTCCAGAAGACCCGTTACTGATGCGCGGCTGGGTGCGAAAACTGTGTTCCATAACTAAATCCTCATTCTGGTTCTCACACACATCAGCGTGAAAACCTTCTGGCAACAGTTCATCCGGTATGAGTTGGTCCAAACGTCTCTCCAGTCTTTCCGAGGCAGCATCAAAGGCATCACTAAATTCTTGCAATCTTTGTAGAAATAGGTTAACTTGTAGCTCTGCCTTTGAAATGCCTGTCATTTTGTCAAATAAAGATACAATCTTTCAATTGTTTACTTCACTGCGACAGTTGTAGTTACAAAATAGCGATCTTCGCCAGATTCCTCCGGCATGAGGGAAGAGAGGGGCTGGTTGCGCTGAGACTAAACTTTGATCAAACGCCACTTTCGCTTTTGCCTCGGCTGCCATTTCCCGTCTCTAAATCTTCAACAACGATAGGGCTGGCCTCCATTTTAAGCCCTATACTTTGCTCTCAAATTGGTCCGAAACGTTCAATTTACTCACGATCTCCGAGTCCAAATCACTAATTTGTTGAGGAATCCCGGCGCACGAACAGGAGAAGTCACGGCAGCTGCGCCCGTCAGGGGGATAGATGTCATCAGATCCGATGGGCTCCGGCTCCCCCCGCCCGCTTCCCGGAGACCCTTATTAGGGTCTCCTCGGGAGCAGGAGAGCCGTTAACGAGCCACTGCCAGACCAACCGGTCCCGGGACGCCCTTCCCGGGAGTTTTGGGGGCTGGGGCGCTGTCCCAGACACCCCTTTCACCCCTTTTTCGGACAGGGAACATCAGAGCGATGTTCCCCCCGACTTCTCCCTCCGGCGCCGGAACCGGAAGCCTCGACAGAATTGGGATTCAATATGACCTTAACAGATTGGAGAACTGGGCCAAGATTAACAAAATGAATTTCAACAGGGACAAAATTAAGGTTTTACACTTGAGCAAGAAGAACCAGCTGCACAAATACAAGATGGGGGACACCTGGCTCACCAGTGGTACATGTGAAAAGGATCTAGGCATCTTAGTAGACCACAAGCTTCATGAGCTTAACATGAGTCAACAGTGTGATGCAGCAACAACAACAAAGCTATAGTGTCTTGACCAAGGGAAGTCATAGTGCCATTCTATTCTGCCTTGATCAGACCCCACCTAGAGTGCTGTGCCCAGTTCTGAACACCACAATTTAAGGCTGCTATTGACAAGCTGGAATGTCTGCAGAAGAGAGCAACCAACATGATCCAGAGTCTGGAAACCAAGCCATATGAAGAAGAGTTGAGGAAATTGGGTATGTTTAGTCTGGCAAAGAGGAGACTGAGAGGAGATAGGATAGCCATCTTCAAATATCTAAAGGACCATCACATGGGAGCTGGAGCAAACTTGTTTTTTCCTACTCTGGAGGGTAGGTTCCGAACAAATGGCTTCACGTTCTAAGAAGGAAATTCTGACTAAACATCAGGAGGAGCTTTCTGATGGTAAGAGCAGCTTGACAGTGGAACTGACTCCCTTGGAAGGTGGTGGACTCTCCTTCGTTGGAGTTTTTAAATTCAGCAGAGGAGAGTTGAAAATGCTTTTCCATTACCAGCCCCCAGGCTTCTACATTAAAGTGTAGAAGATGAAAAACAAAACTCAATCCATGAGAAAAAGAAGGCCAGTGTGAAGCTACAATATTTTTTTTAATGTACAAGCAAGAATAGATACCACCTGACTGCCTCTTAATTATTTTAAGGTGAGAAAGAGATAAGCCCCCACTCCTCTGTAAGGGAATGTGGAGGATTTCCTCCATTCTCCTAGAAAATGTTCCTGTATGTATATGTTTGAAATTTGGGAGAATTAATCCACTCTGGAGGGGCTTCTGTGTCTGTAAATTTCACCCACTGTAAATTTCATCCCCAAAGCGAAAGGTTATAGCTGTTTTTAGATTCCCTGTAATAGTGAATGGGAATATACAGAGTTTTGGCTCAGAACCTGAAACGAGAGAGCATACAGTATCTCAGAAACAGATCAGATTTATTTATTTTTAATGCACAGAATCATAGGGAATGTGCACACTCCTGTATAAAATGCTTAACATCAGGCTAACAGCTGCACAGATTAACATGCTACGTTAAACATTAATTACTGCTTTAATTTCCCCACTTTTTGTCAGTGGAGTCTTGGGAACCCACCAATTGGGGGGCGGGGATAGATCAAGGACCCAGTTCAGGGATTAACCACTCCTGCTTAAATGACTGGTATGTTGCAGAATTATGTATTTACCCATTGCATTTCTCAAACTGATTCTTTGGATGAAAAATGAATTGCTGCGTTACTGTTTATTTTTGTTTTAAGCTATGCACCACAAATGATTGCCATGAGCCAAGCATGCTGTTCTTTGTAAAATGTGGATTTAGTAACACGTATCTTTTTTTTAAAAAAGTGCACATCTTTGAAATATTTTTGGAATACTGCATTTGTACATGAAAGAATGGCTTATTTTCATCTCAGCTTAAGTACCATTGGGCAAGTAATCACTCACTCAAATGACATCTCATGAGGACAATAGCAAAAACAGACGACTAAAACATGCAACAAATTTCCCAAGTCTTAACAATGGTTAAAATAGACTCCACTTCTGTTTCTTTCTGAATCATCTGGGGCTTAGATGTACTTCTCTACAAACCTGCATTTTAAAGCTTGAAAATTAATTATAAATGCACACTTTATGATTTATGCTGCAAACGTATTCCTGTCTCGGTCCTAATTTTAGCTTCTGGTTTAGCAAAGGTAGCTGGCACCTTAATTACTTGTGACTGTTCTGGGTTTTTTTTAAAATCCAACTTTTGTTCCAGGTAAATAGAAACCTTGTTTTTCAAAAGAAAGAAGATCTATGTTTCCCTATTTCTTGTTGCATTTATATATCGCCCTTCTGTCAAGGGCGATACATGGCTCTTCCTTCTCCTCATTTTAACCTTGCAAACAGATAGACTATACTGAGAGAAGAGGACATGCTTTGCATGCAGAAGGTCCCAAACAGAATCATTGGCATCCTCAGCACCCATCTCCAAGACCTCTGCCTCTTAGGAGACCCTGGGCTGGAGAACTGCTGCCAGTCAGCATAGGTAGCTAGATAATAATAATAATAATAATAATAATAATAATAATAATAATAATAATAATAATAATTTATTATTTATTATTTATACCCCACCCATCTGGCTGGGTTTCCCCAGCCACTCTGGGCGGCTTCCAACAGAATATTAAAATACAATAATCTATTAAACATTAAAAGCTTCCCTAAACAGGGCTGCCTTCAGATGTCTTCTAAAAGTCTGGTAGTTGTTTTTCTATTTGACATCTGATGGGAGGGCGTCCCATAGGGCGGGTGCCACTGCCGAGAAGGCCCTCTGCCTGGTTCCCTCTAACTTGGCTTCTCGCAGCGAGGAAACCGCCAGAAGGCCCTCGGCACTGGACCTGATATAGCTGGGTTTCTATACAAATAGAATAGGAGCAAGCACCCATCAAATTGTTCAGGTTTAATAGACAAAGTGTATATGTTCACTTTGAGATGAACTAATGGCTTGGAAATAAACCAATTATTCCAGTAATATTACTCAAACCTATATCAGTCCAAGGAACATTTGCAGATTGATACCCCGTCAAAGTGAGGGCAATGTGTTTGGTTTGATTTGCCCTTGCTCTCTGACATCACATAGCCAAGTCTGATTAGCTCCATATCGTCATGACATCATTAAGTTCATCACAGGATCCCTGGTTGGATGGGATCACATAGTGAAGCAGAAAGAAGATCCCAAATACTGTATTGAAACAGCAAATACATCTGGGCTGTGAGGAGCATGTCAAATATGAGTTGTCACAAAGTAAGGTTTTGGAGACAACTTTAAGCTCACTCCAGAAGCAGTCCTAATCAAGCCATAAGAAAAATAACTGGCAACATCAAACACAATAATATTGTGTTGTACCTTTTAGTACTCATACAACACCATCATTATTCATTTAGCACCAGCAGCAGGAGTACGAAGGGGAACTTGCCCACTCCTTTATGTAAATGAAGTGTCTGAATCAGACCATAGTAATTCATTCTTACCAGGACCGATTTACTACAGGGTGGGGAAGCTGTGACCTCAGCTGTTATGGGCCTACAGCTCCCATTATCCCTAATCATTTGTCATGTTGGCTGAGGCTGATGGAGTCCAACAATATCCCTAATCTAGGGTTGATCCTACTGTTAGGGAGAGTGGAGCAGTTGCCTCAGGCAACTTTATTTGAGTGTCACGAAAGGGCAGAAAATTGTGACTTTTCAATGTATTTTTGTATTTCTACTACCAGAGGGAGAGGGAGAAAATTTGGGGAATTTCTACCATCCCACAATAACTTGACTGGTCTGCACCGTGACTGGGGAGGGGTTTGCATTTGCTGTTCTACATCAGGCAGCAAAATGTTTTGGACTGGCCCTGTTCATATCTTTAACTATGTGGTGCATGATTCTCACTTGGTTGTCTGGATTTTGTAAATTAGTCTGCAGGGAACTTACAAATGGAGGGTCCTGATTGAAGCATTAGAACTGGGAAATTTTATTATACCTTTTAGTCCTATAATTTTAGTCCTATAATTCTACCCTGTTCCATTTTTAGACAACAGACTTTCTGTTAATGATGTGTAATCTGTCTTCCATTGAATGGTAGTAGAACAGGATTTGAGTTCTAACTTGATACTTAGAATGTGTGTGGTCTGTCTGGTTTAATCACATCCTGTCCCTGCTGTTCCTCTTTCTTGTTTTGATATAGAAAATTTAAGGATGTGTTTTGTTTTTACTTTTAGATGGTTTTATTATTATTTTAAAAACCTGATAACATATCACATTGGCTGCTTATTGCAGGAATTGGAAATTGTGGGCCGACATGCCATTTGATCCAGGAACTCCATCCTGAATCTTAGCTGACCCAAAGCGGAAGAATATAAAAAGGGGAAGCGCTTTTTATTTGGGAGAAATTAAAAGCTCTACTTCAGGTTGCCATGGCTACAATATTCTATTCACTGTTTCAACTCTTGTCTGACTATCCAAACATAGGTAAAGTAATTATCATGAAAGCAGGATGTGATATGTAATCATCCATTAGATTAAGACAGATTTAGGTTTAGCTGAATTGCAGTGCTGTGATTACTTGCCTTTGGAGTACTGACTTCAGTAATAATGTTGCTCAATAAATTGTATACGTACTTTGCAAATTCATAGATACTAGGTTTCCTTTCCTTTCTTTCTTTTAAAATCCAGTCACATAATTTGCTTGAGAGCTGAAGCTAATCTACTATTTTGCTTACGGATTTGAACATCACACTGCAATACACTTACAACCCTATCCTAAATGAAATAAATTGTCACCCCCTCATTCTGTATAGCCTTATTAAGGTTTCATGCCAGAGTAGGGAATGTAAACATTGTGGGATGTATAACACTGGTGCAGTCAATCACAACATTCCTAGAGTGTACACAAAGGGGACTTGGTCCTCCAGGTAGAGTTTCCTGTGCCAAGACTGAAATCACTTCCTTTGTGTGACCAGAAGTGGGAGTGGCCTTACCTGTAGCTATTCAAAGATACAGGTGAGCTGCTACTCTCCCTCTCTTCCCACCAGGACTCCGAGGATGCAACATCTCAGGAGATGCTCTCTTGGCTTCCAGCCAAGAGAGGCCCACATGGAGCCTTTCTCCCTTAAGGAGAATCTCCACATGTAAATACATTTAATCTAAGCTAGCCTGCCTTTCTGAGACTGTAGAAGCTTGAAATGACTGTGAGTAAAACCTTTATACTTTTATAAGCTTATGTGTCGTGTATTTTCTTTTAAGAGGGAACCAGGGGAAATATGTGCCAGGATCTGCCTTATTCTAGAAGTTCATAGGAACTTAAACGCCACGCTTTGCTGCGCTTTATTGGGGATGAGAAACTCTGCTAGTTTGGAGCTTGTTAGCACAAGCTGGGATAGGAAATATTAATCAATATTCCCTCATCCACATTCCCTCTCATCTCCCACAAAGGGTTTTGAGGCCCAGAACTGCGTATTTTGTGTATTTTTAAAGGATTGCTTTGGATTGTGATTTTTGGCAGAGTAGAATTTTTCTGTTTGTACTTCCTGGTAAGCACATGGTCTTTTGTTCTCCATTGTGCTGTGAAAGGGGGATTAGCGACCCCTCCCCTCCCTCAGAGCTCACAGACCTCAGAGGCAGTGAAGATTAGTTTGCATTTTGAGATTTTTAAGTTTTGATTTTTGAATTTTAACCATTTTTGGGAATTTTTGAAATTTTTTAAATTTTTTAAATTTTTGAGGATTAAGATGGCAAGCTCAGGTTTTGATAGTGAAGCAAGATCAAGCTTTATGCTGCTGAATGATCGTAACTTTGTGCAATGGAAGCAGCGCCTTTTAGTGCATCTTGGTGCAAAACAAGTGCTTAAAGCGGTGAAAGATCCCAAACCTGATTTTGCTGATTTAACCAAGAAAGCAGATTGGGAAAGGCAAGATGCAGAAGCTAAACACATAATTTTGAGCAGTTTGAAAGATGAGCATTTATCTCTGATTGACTATGAAAGTGATGCATCTCAGATTCTAAAAGATATTGAGAGGGTTTATGCACAATCATCAGAGAACTCTTATAGACATTTATTGGATAAACTGCTGAAGTTAAAGATGAATTCCAGAGAGCAATTTACAGGGCATTTTAAGGACTTTAATGAAATTGTTCAAAGGATTGCCCTAACTCCCAGAGCTTTTGATGATGCAACCAAAGTGACTTTTATGCTGGCATCATTAGGAAAAGAATTTACTTCATTTAAGAGTATAATGGATCACACCAGAGATTTGACTTTTAATGAACTAGTAAATCACTTAAGAGAGGAATGCAGAGATTACCTTGATTCTCCACAAAGGAATCCAAGGAGGGACACAAGTTATGTTTCTAAGCAATTTCCCAAGTCTAAGGAAGTGTCCAAAGAATTAATATGCCATAACTGCAATTTAAAAGGGCACATTGCAAGGAGTTGCCAGAAGCCCAAGAATAAGTCCCGCCCCTTTCAACCAAAAGGTGAAAAGAAGGGGGGTCACGAGCGTACATTTCTACTGCAAGAAAAGAGTTTAAATGTGCAAAGAAATGAAAGGAAAAGTGACCAATTTATTTTAGATTCGGGAGCTACAAGCCATTTTGCGCATAAAAGAGAATATTTCAGAGAAATTAATGATAGTGAATGGACTGAAATCCAGATTGCTGATGGAAATGTTCTAAAATCACAAGGTGCAGGTTCAATGCGTTTGAAATTCAAGGTGAACAATGAATCTCTTGAAACAACTGTGCCTAATGTTCAATATGTCCCAGAATTGAATTGTAACTTGCTTAGTGTGTCTGCTTTAGACAAGAAAGGTTTCAAGGTTACATTTGCCAATGGAGAATGCAATGTAACGAAAAATGATGAGGTTTATGCTCAAGGGAAACTAATCAATGGTGTTTATGAGATTAACGTTTCAGAAAACCAATCAGCACAAGTCGCCCAATCCAAGCAGAAGCATGAAGCAGATCTGGAGCTCTGGCATCGAAGACTGGGTCACCGGGATATCAGAGTCATCCAGGAACTGCAGAATGGAGATCTTGTGAGAGGTCTACAGGTAAACAAAAGTAACACACCCACACCAAAGTGTATAACTTGTGTAAGTGAAAAAGGAGTCAAACCTTCTTTCCCACGTTGTGCAGAAAAGAGAAGCACAAAAGTTCTGGACATTGTGTACACTGATTTAGCTGGACCTATGAATATACCTTCCTTAGGAGGAAATAAGTATATTTTGATATTTTTGGATGATTATTCAAGGTTTTGTGTGGGATACCTTCTCAAAGAGAAGAGTGAAACAGTGGAATTGTTCAAGCAATACGTAAGCATGGTCAAGAACAAATTCCATCGAGCACCCACCACCCTAATGTCCGATAATGGTGGGGAGTTTTGCTCACGTGAAATGGAAGCCTTCATGGCTCAGGAAGGCATAGCACATGTGACCACAGTAAGCTACACACCTCAACAAAACTCTATTGCTGAGAGGAAATTTAGGTCCATCCTAGAGATGACAAGGTGTATGCTAAAAGGATCCAACTTGTCGAAGAAACTTTGGGGTGAGGCAGCAAATACTGCGATTTATATACAGAATAGGCTGCCAACAAAAGGCACAGAGCGCACGCCATTTGAACTTTGGCATGGAAGAGTCCCAAATTTGTCACACATACGTGTATTTGGAAGTTTGTGCTATTACCACGTGCCCAAGGAGCACAGACACAAACTTGACTCCAGAGCAAAGCCTGGTATCCTAGTTGGATACGCTTCTGGAGGAAAAGGCTACAGAGTTGTGGACTTACAAACAGGGAAAACAAGTTCACATCACGTGATTCATTTTGAGGAGTATGAAAAGGCTGACACAAGGAACACAGCAATTGACTGTTCCAATGAGCCACCAACAGAGGAGTTTGTAAGTTTTCCTTTTGAAGCCATACCAGAAACTAATCCACCTCCTAGTATTGTACCTCCTAGTGTTGTAGCACCCCCTACAGATGACACCCCAGAAGACGCGGAGGACCAGATGTCAGAAGGCTCCAGAGACGAAGAGGACCCGTATGCAGGGATGCCGCCATTGGAAGGAGATGAGGAAGCTGATGCGGTTCAACAAGAGCCAGAGGTCAGACGTTCCTCCAGGTCCAACAGAGGCGTTCCACCACTACGACTGTCCTACTTTGCAGGGTCGGCGCCACCACAGGAACCTTCCACGTGGGAACAGGTTCAACGGTTGCCAGCTGCTGAGGCCAGTCTCTGGAAGCAAGCCGCGCAGGAAGAGATGGATGCACTGCATCGCAACAAGACCTGGACCCTGACAGAGCTACCTCCTGGTAAGAAGGCAATTGGGTCCAAGTGGGTGTTCAAGCTTAAGAAGGGGTCAGAAGGGGAGGTGCAACGCTACAAAGCTAGGCTTGTAGCACAAGGATTTTCACAACAGTATGGCGAAGACTATGATCAAGTATTTGCGCCTACAGTGCGATACAGCAGTGTTAGATTACTTCTAAGTATTGCAGCATCTAAAGGCCTATCAGTCCGTCATGTCGACATAGCAACAGCTTTTCTTCATGGGACGATTTCTGAACAGATTTATATGAAGCAGCCCAAAGGCTTTATCAAGCAAAATGAGGCACATCTTGTATGTAAACTTCAGAAAGGAATTTACGGTTTGAAACAAGCTGCAAGAGCATGGAACCAGAAATTACATGAAATGCTGGTTCAGCTTGGGTACAAGCAGTCAACAGCTGACAAGTGCCTGTACACTAAGAACAGAAATGGACAATTCTCTTACATTCTGGCTTTTGTCGATGATTTATTAATATCAACGTCCAATGACAGAGACTATAAAGACATAGTCAGACATCTCAACAAAGAGGTGGAAGTAAAGGAATTGGGACTTGTCCAGTATTACTTGGGAATTCAAATTGAGAGAGAAGAAGACGGCTCATTTCTTCTCAGCCAGAAGCAGAAGATAATAGAACTGATAGAAAGCATGCAGATGCAAGGTGCACACCCTGTCGCGACACCCATGGCCACAGATTTTCTAAAGAATCAGCAAGATTCGAAGCTGCTGCCAGACAACAGCGAATACAGGTCAGCGATTGGTAAACTTTTGTATTTGGTTACTACCAGCAGACCTGACATAGCAAGTGCAGTGGGGATCCTAAGCAGAAAAGTGAGTTCTCCCACTGAACATGACTTGGGTGGGGTCAAGAGGGTGGTGCGTTACCTCAAGGGTACAATGAATTGTAAATTAAGATTGCCAGCTGTAAGGGACCCTAAGTTGGTTGGGTACAGTGATGCAGATTGGGCTGGGGATAAGGCGGATTACAAATCCACAAGTGGTTATGTTTTTATGTTTGGAAATGCACCTATCATTTGGGGCAGTTATAAACAGAAATGTGTAGCCTTATCGTCCACAGAGAGTGAATATATTTCAGCTTCGGAAGCATGCAGAGAGATCATCTGGCTGGATCAACTCCTGACAGACTTTGGTTTGCCGAGAAAAGGACCTGTCAGCTTGATGGAGGACAATCAAGGCTGCCTGCAGCTAGCGCAAACCGAAAAGTTCCTTGCACGTTCAAAACACATTGGGGTCAGGTATCACTTCATTCGCCAGATGATCCAAGATGGACTAGTAGAAATGTCCTACTGTAATACTCAGGAGATGACTGCGGACATTCTCACGAAACCCTTGCCACGAGAGAGTTTCCAGAACCTGCGTGTCAAGCTGGGACTCTGGGTGGTTGAATAAAGTTGTTTTATGTTTGTTAAATGTTGTTCAGACTGAGAAGGGGTTTGTGGGATGTATAACACTGGTGCAGTCAATCACAACATTCCTAGAGTGTACACAAAGGGGACTTGGTCCTCCAGGTAGAGTTTCCTGTGCCAAGACTGAAATCACTTCCTTTGTGTGACCAGAAGTGGGAGTGGCCTTACCTGTAGCTATTCAAAGATACAGGTGAGCTGCTACTCTCCCTCTCTTCCCACCAGGACTCCGAGGATGCAACATCTCAGGAGATGCTCTCTTGGCTTCCAGCCAAGAGAGGCCCACATGGAGCCTTTCTCCCTTAAGGAGAATCTCCACATGTAAATACATTTAATCTAAGCTAGCCTGCCTTTCTGAGACTGTAGAAGCTTGAAATGACTGTGAGTAAAACCTTTATACTTTTATAAGCTTATGTGTCGTGTATTTTCTTTTAAGAGGGAACCAGGGGAAATATGTGCCAGGATCTGCCTTATTCTAGAAGTTCATAGGAACTTAAACGCCACGCTTTGCTGCGCTTTATTGGGGATGAGAAACTCTGCTAGTTTGGAGCTTGTTAGCACAAGCTGGGATAGGAAATATTAATCAATATTCCCTCATCCACATTCCCTCTCATCTCCCACAAACATGACTAGAAGATGTTAGAGGCATGTTCTACACTCAGAAACCCCCTTCACCTGAATTGGAGTATTGTATTAATAATTTTTCTTCTGTACAAAGATAAACTTGGAAAGAATGGACAGAATTAGGCTGTACCCCCACACCCATTTATTTGAATGTTAGCCCCATGGAACTGAATGGGAGTTACTTCTAATTGCATGGTTAATCTCTTAAATCTAAGTACCCTAATTATAGGGGTAAGTAGTCGGCATTAAGGATTGCTGGCTGATGGCCAGATCCACAACACACATAAGCACATCCATGCACATTTAAAGCATGTGGCTTTTCCAAAAGATGCTGGGAACTGTAGTTTAAAGGTGCTGGAAATTGTAGCTCTGTGAGGGGGACACAGTTTCCAGGTTTCTTTAGGAAAGTCATGTGCTGTAAATGTGCACTAAATGCATTGTGTGGATCTGCCCTTTAGGTTGCAGGTTGTGAATATAACTGCAGATCCTCATCATCTAACTCCATTGCCCTACTAAAAAGAGTCTATTGTCCTAGTTATTCTGGCACTAGGGATGGGTGTATTTTACTGGTTTCAAGCTGGAAAAATTCCAGTAAAATTGGGTTATTTTTCTGGCGCATAAGTGGAAATAGAAATACTTTAGTTACCTTTTCTGAATCTGCTGGACCTCTAAATGTAGACATGTTTGTTTGTTACATTTGTAAATCACTCCTCACCCTCAGGATTTCAGGGTGGTGAACACACATAACAAAACCGTTAAACAGTTAATTCAGCCAATGAAACCACTTCATAAGTAGCATCAAAAATAGCCATACCCAAATGCTTGTGTGTGTTTCCAACTGCCTTTTTTTTTTTTAAAGGAAAAACTAATCAGAGTGGCAGCTTTACCTCTATACTGTAGGTACGGAATTTCACAAACGGGGACCAACACAGAGAAGTTCTTATCCCTTTTCAACACATAGCAAACTATGCTTATTGATGGGGACATGAGATGGGCATCCTCTGCAGATCACATGGGGAGCCAACATAGGAATAGGCATTCTATCAGGTAGCTGGGATTTAAGTCATTTAGGACTTTACACATTAAAGTCAGCACCCTGAGTTGGGTCCAGTCATAAATGAATGGCCAGTGCAGTTTGTGCAAAATTGATACTATGTGATTCCTTCTTGCTGCATCACTCAGAGCTTGTGCTCTTGCACTTTTATTTTATACTTAAGTGGTACATGCTAGTGCCTAGAGGCATCTGGGCAGGCCGTGAGTTGCACTTCACAGATAAGGGCCTCCCTGCTCTGGGAAATGACCTTGGAAGGTAGCAGCCTGCCCTGCCCTGAGGTGAACTGTGCAGAGGCCCCAAATACTGGCTTCCCTGTGTACACATAGTGCAGCTGTGGGCATGTGGCATCATCATGGCAAATCCAGGTCTTGGGAGGCCTATAAATCCCAGGAGGCAAACTGACATTGCAACAGATTCCAATAAGTTGTTTGTTTTATCTTTGGGCCGAACGTGCTTTTAGTATTTCTGGTTTTATCAATGTCGTGAGTTTTATGGGAGGTTTCATATTGTATCCTGTTTTTATTATTGTCAACATTATTTTTTTTATTAGTAATTGTGCAAATAGTTTAAATAAAACAAAACAAATCTCAGGACCATACTAGGGTGGCTTCCCCATGCACCTTTAGTAATGTTAGAAATCTGAGGTCAGCAAAGCAAATGTCAGCTACTGGGCTAGGTATGTCCAGAGAACCAACATTCTCCTTTCCAGGAGCTGAAGCAATGCTGGCATGGGAATGGTCGAGATCATTGTATGCCTCAGCTATTTCGAAAACAAGCCTGACTTCCCAATACTTTGGTACCCGACCTTCCAGAGCTGCAGACGAGCAGCGACTCTTCCCCTCTTTGCAGTCTTTCCCAGATGCTCTAAAGTGCGCTCTTAGGATGTATTAGTGCCACTCCAATTTACTCCGACATGAAAGCGACTCGAAGACCTTCATCACAGCTGAGTGCAACAAGCGTGCTTGCAGATGCTATTTGCGATGAAGGGTATGTGACAGGATGCTTATTATGGCCAGCCGATTGTCATGTCCCAGGTTTGTGCAGAAAGGCGTGCAATTCCCACCCCCACCCCTCTTTCCCCAATTCTTTTCCGGCTCCGGTCAGCCGACCAGTCCTTCTGGGTCCTGCTGCTTGCCGCCTTTCCTTTCAGACCATGTGCCACATCTGTTTGTTGTTGCGAGTGGCGAGGCGGCTTGATCTCGCCCGCCCTGCCTTGAAGTCACTTATTCCAGACTTCTGGGGGACGGATTCCATAGGCTGGTGGGGCTTCAGCACCAGCGCCGCTGGACAGCTCCACACGCAGGAGCTGCGCAGAGGGGCTCGGCGGCGCACGGAGTGTCTCGTCCGGCTGGGCGGTTGCTCTGTGCGCAGCATCTCTCTCGCCTTCCTCCAAGGCAAGCCTGTGGTTTTAAGGAGCGGAGACCCTCCCCTTTCGGGGGCGGGGAAGGGGCGGGCTCTGGGCGTCCGGAGCGCGCATAAAACCCCACCTCCCGCTTCAAGACTGCAGCTACAATTGGCTCGATGAGGCACTGGGAGAGATGTTGAGCTGGCTGCTTCCACCCATGGCTCTGCACACACACAGGGGCGGGTTGTGCCGGGGAGAACGGGAGGCTGGGCTCCGAGGCGGCGGAGGCGGTGGAGGAGGAGAAAGCGGTGGTGGTGGTGGCGGCGGCGGTGCTGCTGCTCCCGCAGCCTGCCTGCCTCCTTCGGTGACCGAGCCGCTGCTGCTGCTGGGCTGCTGCCTGCGGCCGGACGACCCGGCCGAGCGGGGGCTGCTGCTGGCGCCGGTGGGCGAGATGATGGCGGAGGGCGCCGGCGGCCAGAGGCTCAAGGCGCTCTCGCTGCTGGAGGCGGCCCGCTGCCGCTACGAGAGCCTGCAGATCTCCGACGACGTCTTCGGCGAGTCGGGCCAGGACAGCAGCGACGGCAACCCTTTCTACAGCACCACGGCCGAGTCGCGCTCCGCCTCCGACGAGGACGCCGACGAGGAGCGCGAAGCCCCGGACGGAGGACGCAGCCAGCGGGGAAGGACGGCGGGGAGACGGGGAGCCAAGCCAGCGGCCGAGCAGCAGCAAGTGCCCGGCGGCTCGGAGGCGGCTTGCCCGGCTTCCTTGGAGCAGCAGCAGGAGAAAGAGAAGGTGGAAGAGGAGGTGGTGGAGGACGAGAAGAGGGGCTGGAGTCAGAGCCTGAGAAACACCGCGACCCCTTCCTTCAAGGATAGCAGCGGTAAATCGGCTCGGGTGTGTGTGTGTGTGTGTGTGTGTGTGTGTGTGTGTGTGTGACGGTGGGGGAGCTTAGGTGACTCGAACTGCGTGGGTCTCTAAGTGTGCGCGTGGGGGAGTAGCAACCCTTCTCCCATCGTTCCGAGGATTCTGTAAAGTGCGGTGGGGAGAAGTGGAGAGCTACTGGGTGGTGCGGGGAAGGCTCAGCCCCTGGTGCCTAAGACTTCCTGCTTAGGGAAAGACCCGCGAACTTAGGGAAGAGCACGTCTGGACGGGCTCCCGGGTAGGTGCATGGCTTCCCCCTCGCCCTGTTGGCCGGTTCTTCTTGCAAGGAGCGCCCCGCTTAATTCCCAAAGACGGCGGCACAATCGAAAGTGTGGCTCGATCTGTATTGGGATGGTCCCCTGTTGCATCAGTGCTGCTGCTGTGCCTAGCCAGGAAAGTGACAAGAGATGTGTGTGCGTTTTATAAATTGATAACGGCGATGCTCTTCTATCGAGTGACTCTTTCATATTGTGGGGTGGCGGAGAAAGAACCCCCTTTTCAAGGGGGTGACCCTTCCTGAGCAGAGCCATCTTCTGTGAGCTCGAACGAGAGGAGGAAGGAAGCTGATCTCGCCAGTGCCAGACTGCAGTCACCGCTGCTGCCTAGATCTGCCCAGAGGAGAGGAGATGCGGAAAAGGCGCATCGCTCTCCTGGAAGCAGAGGAAGCTGCCTTAGAGCAGGTCACAGCTAGTTCAGTGTTGTCCACACAGACTGGCAGTGGCTGCTGGGGGTTTCAAACAGTGGCTTTCTCAGCTCTACCTGGGGCCTTCTGCATGCAAGGCGAATGGTCCACCACTCGGCGGAGGTCCTTCCCCATTATTGTTCTCTTTAATAAAATGTAGAAGGGGAGTAGGAAACCGGTTTTTATGATGTATTTTGACATTGTTGTAACCTGCCCTGGGACCTTCTGTGGAGAGGAAATCTACTGAATAATAATGACTACTAATAAAAATAAGGGAACTATGCCAGGCTCCATCCCACTCCATCTGTTTAGAGGGCAAAGCCTCAAAAAGTCTCAGATCAATTACATTTTCCAGTTTCAGAACTGGCTGTGTGGTCTGATCTGTAGAGTTTGAGGGAGCTGCGGAGCATTTAAAAGCAAAGCACCTTGGAAGTGTGTTCCTGAAAAAGGGACTACCCTGTGCAGTAAAATGGTCATCCTTTCAAATAACAGAGCATTTTGGAAATTTCTCCTCCAGAGAATCCCTCTCTAACCTGAGTGGTAACAAGGAAGCCTTGGGCGTTCAACTGCTGAGCCAAGCCGTCTCACTGCATCTTGTAAAGAGTGGGGCAGCAGACATAAATGAGCTGCAAGATCCCCAGAGCTAGTGCGACAGCCCAGCCCTGAATGTCTGGCTGCATCCTGGCCTCATTAAAAGACTAGCTTGGAGGGCAGACTCCTCTTCATCATGCCTGTTAGTCATTAGGGGAACAAGCTTTTCTTAGGCTGGGGCCTGGGAAATCAGCTGTGCAGGAGGAGAAAGGAGTGAGGTGGCTTTCAGGAATGGATGCACAGAGGTTCCTAAGTTTTCTTTGGATATCACTTTAACTAAGTGTAGATCTACATGCCAGTCAGAAACTTTGAAAGCTTAGTCATTGGCAGGCAGGGCTTGGCTACTTTTGGAAAATGACAACTGCCTCTTGTTTCTGATTGATTATTTATGAGAATGGTTTATATCCCACCTTTTAGGATACAAATCCTTTCAAGTTGGCTTACAAGTAGCATTTAAATTACATTTTTTAAAGCAATAATCAATATCAACATATTAAACATATCAAGAAGTTTTCGGGATTCTTCCTCTGGGGCAGGTGGTGGTAAGTCTAGCTGGAGGTGGTCTTTTGAGATGTTTTGGCTGGAGGTGGTCTGCTGAGATGGTCTTTGCCTTGTCCCTTTCTCTCCTGGGATCCCAGGAGGGGCAGGGGTTAGCAGGATCATAAGCCCTTCTCCTTGGATGATTCCAGGAGAGTTCACAAATGAATGTTCACCACTCGGTGACTGCAACAGCTAGTGATGACTTGCCTGTACAAAATGGTAATACATCGTGCATGTCAGAATCTGCTTTTGTGTTGCTCAAATACAGTAATTTTTGCCCATAGAGATGGTTCTACCGAGAGCCAGTGGGTGACGAGTTCTAAGTGACAAAGGTGCAAGTGTGAATCGGCCCTAAGGATACCTTTAAACAACAAAGCACATGATGCAGGGCTCTCTGACATTCTGCAGTGAGTGGGAGGGGTGTGTTTCTCATGAAGCACATCCTGTATCTACTTAATCTCATCTAGTCTGCAGAATCATAGGATCAATGTCCAGACCTGTGACCCTCTGAAGTTGATGGTCTTTAGTGCCCACCATCTCTGGCCATTGGGCATGTTGTCTGGGGCTCATGAAAGATGGACTCCAACAACTTCTGAAGGACCACAGGTTCATCATCCTTGGTCTAGGTAGACATTTATGAGTTGTGGATTGGTGACTATGTCAGATGGGACTCCTAATGAGTCTGACTTGGAAATTCACAGTTGGTGAATAAACTTTGTTTTTTTTGCAAAGTGTGCTAACAAATGTGTGGCTCTTAACAATGTGAAATACCAGGTTTTATAGTATGTGGTGGTGAAAAATGTTGGATGTAGCCTGGTTAAAATTATATTGTACCGTAGTATTTTACCATTTTCTTAATGAAGAACCCCACCACTATACTGGATGCATTCACTGCACTGAATTGTAGGAACTGGACAATGTGAGCAGAAGTTGGCAGCAGCTGTGTAGCAAGTAGGAGTGGGTGTTGCTCCAGTTGGAATTGCTTTGGAATTATTTATCTGTGTCTGTGTGGTGGGGGAGTTCGTCTGTTTTCAGAGACTTCTTGTCTAGCTCATAATTTCTTCAATTGGTTCTCAAAATTGTATGTTGGTTTCTCAGTTTGTTTAAGCCCATGGTACTATATTTACTCCTGCCAACCTAGCAGTTCGAAAGCACGTCAAAGTGCAAGTAGATAAATAGGTGCCGCTGCAGCGGGAAGGTAAACGGCGTTTCCGTGCGCTGCTCTGGTTCGCCAGAAGCAGCTTAGTCATGCTGGCCACATGACCCGGAAACTGTACGCCGGCTCCCTCAGCCAATAAAGCGAGATGAGCACCGCAACCCCAGAGTCAGTCACGACTGGACCTAATGGTCAGGGGTTTACCTTTACCTTTACTATATATACACCCCCACCACATGTGAACATCCCCTCCAACGTAACACTGAATATGCCTTGTTTATTTTATTTAATCTGGGGTAAAATACCTTTTATAACTATTTTCTTCTTTATCCCCCCTTTTAAAATCATTTTTTCAAATTTTGTATATTCTTTCCCTTAACCACTTCTTTGTCCATTGCTCCAGTTGTATACATTAAAACCAAGTTATTTTACTTCCTGTTAGAGCTTCTCTTGTTTTTTGCTTCTCATTTTCTCCACCCAATCCTTTGTTTTAAGTATTTTCTTCTCTTTCACTTTTTCAGTTTCCTTTTTTTAAATTTACTGGCCGTGGATACTATAGATAGAAAGGTGTAAAAAACAACAACAAAGCAAATAAAAGAAACAAAAAAGACCACCCCAAAGGATGATTATTTTATTTTTAGAGGCTCCAAGGATTTGCATAATACCTGATCTACTGGCACAAGGCATAGCTCTGGAAAGGCTGTGCTCCCTGAGCTTGTTTGACTATAGGGATGGAGAGGGAATTTTGATTCAGTTTGCATTTGAAGTGAACCTGCCTAATTCATGCTTTCCAAAACTACACAAACCAAAAAACATAGCTATCCTTCAAAATTTGCACTCTGATGAATTTGGAGGGCAACTTTCCAGCCAAGTTATGTGTACAAAATATGCATATGCTAAGTTAGCACATGCATAAAAATACATACATTAGCGAAAATAACAAAATGCATTATATTGGGGTGAAAAAATGAGAAACCGAAATTGACAAACTATTTGATCAAGCTCAGGGAATCTTCTTGAGCCACATGAGTTGAAAGGGAGACAAGACTAGCTTGATATACTTTGTACACTTCTTGTATTTAGCCCATGTGCTTAGTAAGACCTCTGCCCTAGTTGTGCTCCCAGGTCTACAGTGACTTGAGCTGTGCAGGGGAGAGGGGAGATTTACAAAGCCAGTATAAATTGAAGCTAAAGTCCCAGGCTTTAACTCACACTGGTTGGGGAGCCTCCCTCCATCAGGCAGGTTCAGAGATTGCACAGCTCATTTTCTCCCAAGACAATGGGCCAATAACTAAGGGATCCCAGAGCTCTAAAATCCACCCTTTAGTGGCTCCATTGATGCTGTGATTTAGTGTCCTAAAGCTAAAAGGTAAAGGTACCCCTGGCCATTAGGTCCAATCACGGACGACTGGGGTTGTGCGCTCATCTCGCTCTATAGGCTGAGGGAGCCGGCATTTGTCCACAGACAACTTCCGTGTCATTTGGCCAGCATGACTAAGCAGCTTCTGGCAAACCAGAGCAGCGCACGGAAATGCTGTTTACCTTCCTGCCAGAGGGGTACCTATTTATCTACTTGCACTTTGACGTGCTTTTGAACTGCCAGGTTGGCAGGAGCAGGGACCAAGCAACAGGAGCTCATCCCATCACGGGGATTCGAACCGCCAACCTTCTGGTTTAGACCACAGTGCCACCCGTAGTGTCCTAGTCTTGAATAAAAAAAAAATTAAACATTTTCAATTTTTGTACATTTATCTGTAAGAAAGTCTGGCCCCTAGTCTTACATTTAACTCTTTTCACATCCTGAGCTGGAGAAGAATTTTGCAGGGAAGAGACACTCACTCTGCAATACATCTGAGCTCTAGAAGTCAGACAAATATATACTCCGGACCACGTGACTGCAAACTCCAGCAATCTAACTAGTTGCCAGCATCTATTTTGTCTCGATATTTTGTATAGCCATCTTAGATTGCTGATCTCAAAACACTCACTTAAGAATAAATCCCTTTAAGAACATGAGACTGCTTCATAGAGTAGGGTTGAGGAAACCACAGTCTACCTTGTGTGATACTTTTGTTCTATAATCCATTAGCTTGTGAGTTAAAAATAAAGAGTGGACTTCGACATAGCACAAATGAGATAGTTCCATCAGATCTCATCTTTTCTCTCCCCACCCCCAACTACTGATCTGGGGGTTCTTGCAATCCTAGAGCAAATTTGGAGGAGGTGGAGGGAGGGGCAGTAAGATGAGAGACTCCTGCCCAATGTAAGGCACGTGTTGACTCTGCAAGATCAGTTTTTCTGTTGGCGTGAATGTTATTATTCTTCCTGTTAATAGGCTGACCTGCTTGCTACAAATTGGAAATGCTCAGCAAGTGACTCTAGGGCAGACAAGATGAAGCGCTACTTTGTACCACGTGTGAGTTTTAATTGATGGAATTCTCTGCCATATGATGTGGTGATGGACCTATAGCTGTGTTTTAAGATGGGATTAGGCAAATTTAATGGAGGATAAGGCTATCGGTGGCTTCTAGTCCTGACATCTAATGGGAACCTCCAGGTCTGGAGACAGTTTTCAGCTGAATATCAGCGGGAGAGGGGCTGCTGGTTCCTACCAGGCTTGTGGGCTTTCTGGAGGTGTCTGACTGGCCCCTGTGGGAAGAGGGATGCTGGACTAGATCAGGAGCGAAAGACCCTTTTCAGCCTGAGGGCTGCCTTCCCTCATGGGGAGCCTTCTGGGCTCCCATATACTAGTGGCAGCAAACTGCCGGTTTGAATCTAGAACCTAAACAAAACGTAGTCCTCTATTCTGCAAACGATGAAGAGTTCTTTTTAAAAATGACATGGAAGCTGGAATCAAGATAATACAGTGGTACCTCGGGTTAAGTACTTAATTCGTTCCAGAGGTCCGTTCTTAAACCTGAAGCGTACTTAACCTGAAGCACCACTTTAGCTAATGGGACCTCCTGCTGCCGCTGCGCCGCCAGAGCACGATTTCTGTTCTTAGCGGAGTTCTTAACCTGAAGCGTACTTAACCTGAAGTGTACCGTGTTTCTCCTAAAATAAGACACTGTCTTATATATTTTTTCCCTCAAAAAAACACAGTATAGCTTATTTTCGGGGGATGTCTTATTTTAATCGCTCCACATTGGTACGCTGCATAGCCATGCCTATCCAGGCCGTCTTAAGGGAGAGGCGCCGCGTCACTATGACTTATTTTCAGGGTATGGCTTATTTTTGGGGTATGGCTTATATTTCACAAATGCTTAGAAATCCTGCTACGGCTTATTTTATGGCTATGTCTTATTTTAGGAGAAACAGGGTACTTAACCCGAGGTACCACTGTAAAACATATTCTAGCTACTTCTGCCTTTAAACAGTTGTAGGTTTGAAATCTTATTTTTTGGATGGGAAATGCAAGCTAAGGATGAAGATTCCTAAGGAAAAGCCAACGGGAGCTGGGAAGCATCTTGTTCGTGACAATTTATTTATTATGGGGGATGATGCAAATGTTTCAGAAACTTAAAAGTAAGAGAGAGGGAAGCTGTTGGCAACACGTACAGAGAACCAATTTTGTCACGGGGAAAAATTGCATGTGAAAAGGACATTTGAGAGGAACACCAGGGACTGCATCCAGCATTCATCAAACTCAAAGTCTGAATGTAACTAACTTGGGTCCATTGACTGTGAGTCTTAGTTAGATCAAACCCTATGTATTGCTGCTTATATTTTAAAACTAGAAGGTTCAAAAGCAAATGGGGGACAAGGTGTGTGAAAAGAAAAGGGCTTTTTGGATGTGGAGACACTTCCCCCTCACCCACCAGACAGAGGGCAGGGAGTGCAATAAATATGGGAAGGAGCTCTAGCTGAGTTGGGGAGCAAATGCTTTGTGTGTAAAAAGTCTCAGGTTCAATCCCCTACTTCTACAGATAGGTCAGTGAAAAGGACGCGTATTTGAAACACTGGCGAGCCACAGCTATTCAGCGTAGTAAATAATTCTGAGGTAGATGGTTTGACATGGTATAAGGCTTCCTATAATCCTGCGCCAGAAAATGTAAAAGGTTAGGTAAAATGGATGCTTTAGTTGAGTTTCCTTCATTGCAGGGGGTTGGACTAGATTGGGGTCCCATCCAACTCTACGGTTGTATGAAAGAGCGTATTTGTGAATACAAATATCTGCCCCCCCCCCGCTGCAAATAATAATATTCACTAATACATTGTTTCCTCACTTGTCAGCCCCGCTCGGTCCCTCAAGTGGCTGCTAACATTAGGAAAGTGTGTGTGTCGGGGGGGGGGGGAGCATATCATAACAAAGCAATAATAAAAACAAGCAGAGCTAAAAATAAGAAGAAGCCTGAAAGTACAGCAGCAGCAGGGGAGCAAAAACTTCAAGCAAAGCAACAGCTTGGCACAAGAAAAAACATCTTTTCAGTTTGCTGAAATTGCAGAAAAGGGGAGGAGGGGTCAAACAGGATTCTGGAGGAAGTGAGCTCCGCAGTCTAGAGCCAGTCTGTGTTGTGTGTCAGTCAACCACAGCATTTAGGAAGCTGCCTGATCTCGAACAAATAGGACCACTGGTCCAGTTAATTCAGTACTGTTGACTCTCTAGGGTTTCAGTGTCCTTCCCCAGTGCTAGGGATTGAAGCTGGGACCCTCTGTCTGCAAAGCAGCTCCTCTACCACTGAGCTACAGCCCCTCCTCATGACCTCCAAAGGCAATGGGACTTGGAAGAAGCACAGTACTGGGGCCATGTTACCTCCCTGACCTCAAGAAGGACAACGAAGGTGCGATGGGAGCCAAATGTTGCAATGCTAACAACAGGCGAAGGTGTCTATTTTTTTACATAGGCCCGGGAAATGTACATTGAGATCTCAGGAAAAAAGAAAAGAAAAAAAATCCTTAGGAGAGTTAGTCACGGAGCCAGTCTTTTCATGCAAATGGCATTAGTCATTCCTTTTCCAGAGAAGTGCCTTTAAAAAAGGATAATTTTTCTTTTAGAGAAGAAAATCTCGTGGATCTTACAGCTGGGCTCAGTGAATCTGTCAATCTTCTTGCAGTGTTGGAGGCATTGCAATGAAGCAGAGAGATAATATAAATAATATAAATTCTAGACCATCTCTATTATATAAAGCTTTTTAAAAGTGTGACAGAACATGTTCCCCCCTTTTCTGCTTATTTAAAGCTTGTGATTTTTCAACATTATAAATCTTCTTAGCTTTTTCTTTTTTAAAAATGTTCTAGTTATGCATGATATCTGTCTTGCAGAATAGAGACTGCAAAGTTTTAAGTACCACCAGTTTTTCTTAAGGGATGGCATGTATTATTGCAATTGAGATATGAAGGAATTTTAGCATAAAATCAGTACAAAGCCCCCCTCCCCAGGTTTAATTTAATTTTTGACCAGGCAGTTCTTTCCTTTGCATCGATAACATTCTTCAAGAGGAAGTTACAGTTAAGAAATATTTATCAAGAATATTATGATTTTTTCTAAAAGGGAGTTAGTATCTTTGAGTATCAACAAACCTGCAGAGAGGAATAACGAGTAGATATTTCACACTGGGCTTTCAAAAAGCTTAGTCTCTCACCAAAGGCTCTTGGGTGAAATTGGCAGTCATTGGATAAGAGGACATGCTCTCTTGGGGATCTGTAATTGGTTAAAGAACAGAAAGCAGATGCTCTAGGAATAAATGACAGCTTTCACACTGAAAGGAAGTAAGCAGTGGGGATCCTCAAGTGTTGGGATCTGCTCTGTTTCACTTATTCAGAAATGCTTTGCCATTACAGGTAAGCAATAAGACTGTGCATGGACCTCCAACCCAATTTGATTTGTAAGTGCTGCTGAGGCACTGTCTGTTTCAGACTGATCTGGACCTAGTTTGACATAATCTGCATCTGAGTTTTACACAACTCTAAAAATCCCATTGACTTGCATTGCAACATGCAAATGGCTATAACATTCTTGGTTTCTGACGTAGCGGCATGAACTTTGTGGATATGGTAGCCACTATAGAAGGGGTTAGGGACCCAGGTGGCACTGTGGGTTAAACCACAGAGCCTAGGGCTTGCTGATCAGAAGGTCGGCAGTTCGAATCCCTGCGACGGGGTGAGCTCCCGTTGCTCAGTCCCTGATCCTGCCCACCTAGCAGTTCCAAAGCACGTCAAAGTGCAAGTAGATAAATAGGAACCGCTCTGGCGGGAAGGTAAACGGCGTTTCCGTGCGCTGCTCTGGTTTGCCAGAAGCGGCTTTGTCATGCTGGCCACATGACCCGGAAGCTGTACGCCGGCTCTCGGCCAATAAAGCGAGATGAGTGCCGCAACCCCAGAGTCGGACATGACTGGACCTAATGGTCAGGGGTCCCTTTATCTTTTATAGAAGGGGTTAGCCCTGCCAACATTTCAGGTGTGTTGTTCCAGGGCTTTATATGTTAGCTACCTTTAAAGTTTGCTTTTTTAAAAAACAGGCTGTGAGTGCTCCGTTCTCATGCTGCTGTATTTGCCCTGTTCCTTATAGCAGGATTTTGAAAACATTAGACTTTTTAAAATTAAGCTTGAGATATCAGGCATGGGCATCTAGCAGACACTGGTGGGAAGCAGCATGGGGATATCTGCGCAGTGCCAGGGGATATAATGCAGATACAGGAGTCTTTTCAGGGTTGTCTTTTTCAGTGAGAAAAAAAGTAGTATATACATTGGACTCACAGAACAGATCCTATCATATCGGGGTAGATTTGCAGCAGCAGGAGGAAGTGAGGGGAGAATAAAAAGATCTAATTTTAATAATGTTAAAACGTTAATTGTGGTTAACGCCTGATGGTGACGGTGATCCTGAATTCAGAAGGTTGTGGCTAAATAATATGCCCACAAAGTTTGGCTGTTGACAAGAGCATGTTGTCTTTCCTCCCACAGACCAAGCTTGTTTCCCCCTGCCTTTGTAATGGTTCTAAAAGACATAATTATCATAAATGGAATGCTGATGGAGTCGTCTGTCTCGCATCTCCCTTCAGGCTTTAGGTGGGCTGCCTGCTCTTTCTTCTTAGCACACAGCCCCACTTGCAGGTTTGCTGTTTACAAGTTCAAACATCTCTTTTTCTTTGATGCCACCAATCAGGTTTCCCCTGCCTGGCAAGCCTTCTGCTCCTCGGTTGGCTGTCTCACAGGTGTGCATGATGGTTGCATTATATATTTATACAGTGGTACCTCTGGTTAAGTACTTAATTTGTTCCGGAGTTCCGTTCTTAACCTGAAACTGTTCTTAACCTGAAGCACCACTTTAGCTAATGGGGCCTCCCGCTGCCGCTGCGCCGCCAGAGCACAATTTCTGTTCTTATCCTGAAGCAAAGTTCTTAACCTGAAGCATTATTTCTGGGTTAGCGGAGTTCTTAACCTGAAGCATATGTAACTTGAGGTACCACTGTATTATAATAATCCATGCAGTGAGGGTTCGACACAGGTTTGTAAAGGGTAGAACGGTCAGTGCTTCTTTTTTTCTGGGATAGCTTTGGAGAAGCACCCGCACAGCTCTGCTCGACACAGAGGAATGAGCCATGTTCCTTTCACCCAGGTTCTTGCTGATGACTGCAAAGTGAGGCTCTCTCCCTTCATATTTCTGTGCTTCCTGTCCCCACGCCCTCAGCTCAGTCACTGAAGCACTCGGAACCAAATTGGGTTTGGTAATAAAGCCCAACTTCCATTCAACGTAGCAAAAGCCATGTGCAACACTGACAGTACAATCCTATACACACTGGGAGCCAGTGTGGTGTAGTGGTTAAGAGCGGTAGTCTCGTAATCTGGTGAACCGGGTTCACGTCTCCGCTCCTCCACATGCAGCTGCTGGGTGACCTTGGGCTAGTCACACTTCTCTGAAGTCTCTCAGCCCCACTCACCTCACAGAGTGTTTGTTGTGGGGGAGGAAGGGAGAGGAGAATGTTAGCCGCTTTGAGACTCCTTCGGCTAGTGATAAAGCGGGATATCAAATCCAAACTCTTCTTCTTCTTCTATATATCAAAGTCAGCCTCATTTGAAGCCCCTGGGAGTTGGACGTACTCTCAGGTAAGTGTGTGTAGTTGGGAGAGAGAGAAAGATAGTGTGCATTCTGATTTATCCAGGATTAAACTGGGACCCATGGCTGTATAAGTGGATATAAAGATAATACAGTAGGAGGAAGGAAAGGGCTGCAACCCTATTAATGCTGGAGAGGATCATGGCCTTATTCTCCCTTCATTATTTGTATATGCACTTACACAAGCATGAATCATTTGAGTGATGCTCTTATAGATACTTCCCAAGTTTAATCCAGGATGAGTCTGAATGAGCACACTCTGCTTCTCCCTCGCAGATAATCCATTCAATCATTTCAGCATCTAGAATGGCTCTGTGGGACTAAATGCAGAACAATGGAGAGACCCAGTCCTTAAAACCTTAGCATTGGGTTGCTACTGATGTAAACCTGGGAATTCTGGGTATGGGAGGAATTAATGGACTTGTAATTAAGAATAGGAGAAAAGGTTGATGCAGTTCAAGGTGAATCTACATAATTTGCACTTTCTAATAGTAATAATAATAATAATAATAATAATGCATTGAAACAGCCATCCTTCAAAATTTGCACTTTTCAGCATTTTGCATTGCAGTTCTTTATTCAATTAATGTCTGAAAATGCACATACTAGTGTGTATATAAATGCATACGTTATTGAAAAGAGAATACAAGAATGCATTATATTGGAGGAAATTGATATGCAAAAATCCATATATTAGGAGAAATTGCATATAAAAACGTGTGTTTTAGGAGAAATTTGCACTAGCATGCTGAATTTTCATGAGGATTTTTTTTTTTTTTTTTGCAAACTGATGTGGAAATGTGAAGAACCAAAACAGGAACAATGAGGAACTAAGAGAAACCAAAGTTGACAGATTAGCCCATCCTTGGTTGTGACCAATTGATCGGGAGTTCTAACAAAGGCTGGGGTTACATGACCACTTCCCTTGCTTTTAATTAGGGCTGCAAGCATTTGTTAGCTTACAGGGAACAAAGTGTATCCTAAGTATGTCTGTGCAGAAGTCCCATGGAGTTCAGTGGGGCTTATTCCTAGGTACGTGGATATTAACCCACTATGTTGATTAACCCACTATGGCTGCATTCCTCTTCCCACTTACCTAGGAGTTATCCCTATTGAATCCAATGGGTCTTACTTCTGAGTAGACATGTATGTGATTGCACTGCAAAACATTAGTTGATTAATAATTACATCAAGCATGCAAGTTTAAGAGTATACTTGTGTCCTTTTGAGGCTATTTTGGTAATAGTGTATTACTTGTAATAGGGAATGAAAAATAAAATGGCATTTCCATGGTAGCCTTTGTTAAGGTAACTGTAAGTTTATCTCATGCATCCTTGCTAAAAATGAAATAAAAATCACCATTTATAACCAGTGCGGCTGTCAAAACCACCATCAAATCATAGGTTACCTCTGTGTCCACTTCTAGCACTGGTCTGAAATGACAGCCCAAATTTCTTAAAGACCTCTGAAGACCCCAGAGCACATCTGCCTTCACTGGAAGGTGTTTTCGACCTACATTTCCAGGAAACGTCACCTGCAAACTACTAGATTACTGAAAACCTTTTGCGTACAATCCACTGGGAAATCCTATGTGCTAGGCCTCCTTTGAAAAGGATGGGAACCGTCCCAGAGAATGATACAACCCCCCTTTACTAAGAGAATGTCACTGTGCCCCCATCTGCCAAAAAATCCCTCTCAGCTGGAGAGATTTTAATCAGGCCCACATGCCCTGCTATAGCACAATCTAGACATTTATGCCAGGAAACCAAGGAGATAACTTGATTAATGCAGAGAGCTGGATCTGCCTTTTGGGAGCTGGCCATGTTTGCAAGACCTGCAGCACACTGCTGAACAGAGTGTGGAGCGTCGACAGTGTTAGCTTTAAAAATGCTGCTATTTTCCTAAATGATGGCCAAAGAGAAGAAAAACATAGCAAACATAAGGACAGGTTATTTCCCCCTCGTGCCATAGAACCACTTTGTTTTATTTTAACTTCAGCGCTCATTTGGGCCATGTTTTCTTTGCAGTTAAAATATTCTGAGTGGCAGTAGAAATGCACTGAGCAAGCACAGAGGACGTGCGCCTTGTGTCCTTGATTATGCAGGGAACTTTTGGCTTTCATTCATCAAATGTTTCCCAGGGGAAATGTTAAGAAGTTTAGAATGGATGGCTTGCAAAGAAGAGCTGGATCAGAACTTTAGCGCAATGCTGCTGTACCACTACCTTAAATGGGGTGAGCCAGTTGACCCTTGACCTGCCTTCCCATCCTGTATAATATAGGATCGGCCTGTAGTTCAATGTAAAATGCTATGTCCTATATTGATTCAATACAGGATACAGTTTGTCCTGTAGTTCCACTCCTCCCTCCCACTCTGCCAAGTTAGGGAATCCTCTCCAGATGTGTTTGTGAGAAAGGGTGTGCAAAAGGGCATGTATTTAAGCTCTGGGTAGCAAAGCACAAACAGATTTACACGTGTGTGTGTGTGTAAAATTTCAGAAGGGCTATTTAGGCTGCAATAGATTATAATGGATTGCTTTGAATTCATTTCAGCACCAGATGGGAGAAAAATTGCCCCCCAACCCCAACCCCTGCCCCACCCTGTCCTGTATTTTGCCAGAACAAAGGTGGCAATCCTGCTTTCCACTCATATGCATGTGTATATATCCTAAAGAGACATGGTGGCTGCAATCTGAGCAGTTGAGACCGCTACATACATCACAGAAAAGTACACTGGAATTAAGTGGATGCAATAATTAATCAGTTAGATGATGATGATGAAGAAGAGTTTGGATTTGATATCCCGCTTTATCACTACCCAAAGGAGACTCAAAGCGACTAACAATCTCCTTTCCCTTCCTCCCCCACAACAAACACTCTGTGAGGTGAGTGAGGCTGAGAGACTTCAAAGAAGTGTGACTAGCCCAAGGTCACCCAGCAGCTGCATGTGGAGGAGCGGAGACTCGAACCCAGTTCACCAGATTATGAGTCTACCGCTCTTAACCACTACACCACACAGGCTCTGAATGAATTGTTTTAAAAATCTTGGGTCAATTTTAAACTATCAGTTTCTTAGAAATCAGGGTGTGTGTTTTTTGGTGTGTTTTTTAAAAAAAAAAATCTGAAAATGGGAAGAGGCTGATTAGAAGAGGCATTCCCCATTCTCTCACACAGAGGAGAGAATGCCTCTTCAAAGATGGTGCATGCTAATATGTGCACCCACCATCTTTAAAAGCCAGCTATTTCCTTCAGGGTGAATGTGTTGAGGCATCTGCAATATTTTATAGATTTACTAGGCCATTCTAAGCACAGGCTTAAGTTAAACCAGCATAAAGGAGGCCAGATCCAGAGCTAGTTTATGAGGTTCAGGGAGGGGGGGAAATGTTGGCTGGGCCAGCCTGAGACCAGTGGGGTGGAAATAAACCAGCAAAACACAAAGAACTGGCTCAGCTAGTATCAGTATGGAAACTGTGCCCACCTGTTGACATTCGGGGATGAGTTCCCAGGCGCCCTGATCAGATGTGTAGGATCGACAAGGCTGCACAGAGATGGCTCATGGGAAGCAGCATGCAGTTGATAGCACGGGAAAGCAAACAGCCAGGGGATGGAACACACACAGCACATGCGAAGCGCACACCCGCAGGCAACAACAGCAAGACAGGGTAGTGAAAGGCATTTGGAGTGCTGCAGTGCCCCAGCAACCCATATCACACACACACACACACAACTTGCAAAAACACCAGGCGTCCACACAAGATGCTAGTGGCACCCCCACACCCCAACAGAAGGGAGATGTGGTTTGTTGAAAGTTCCGTGTGAGATACACATGGCTGAAGACACAAGCGCAGACAGTGAGCAAACAGGAAACATGCATGTGACCCTCTCCAAACACCTCTGGTGGCTGCAGCAGGGACGAGCCTGGTAGTGGACAGCTGGCATCATGGTTGCCATGTTGGCAGCAGCACAAGTGTGCACACCTACTGGTGCCCCCCCCCCCCGTGCCTCAGCAACCATGGCCTCTGTGGTCACCCCAAAATATTGAGAGACATCGCTGTCACCATTGCTAAGACGTATCATCTGTGCTGTCATTTCAGAATGACTTAGTCGAAGTCCCTCATCATTTTGTGAAATCAGAACATGCACCTCAGATCTGACCGCTTCCTCATGGCTACCCAGCTGGTTTCCAAATAATAATCTGCAGTTTATTTAACAGTTTGGTTTCTCTTTGCAAACTCTGCATTATTCACTTAGCACAAATTTGGTGACAAAAGGCAGAGCCTGGAGGCTAAGCTGGCATGGAAGCCTGATTTTCCGGTTTGAGAATGAGAGTCGATGTTACTTTGGACAGGAAAGCGAAAGTCAACAAACACTGCAGTTTAATCTCTCCAACTTGTATGCTATATTCAGAACAGTAATAGAAAGAGTGTTGATAGGTTTTGACGAGATGATTATCCCTTAATTAATGCTAGGGTCCTTTAAGACAGTCAGTAGATCTGGAAAAAGAAGTTATGTGAACCTAAGGCAGGCACAGTTCACAGAGCCCATGTTTCTGCAAGAAATGGCCATTTCTCCTTACCATTCTGCTCTTTGGAGGATCCTGGCCCCCTCCAGACTGGTGTCCTTTTATGGATGTATTCTGCAACATATTGCTGATTCGATAATAGTGTGGTAGTGGTGAATTTATACTGGCCCATCTAGCTAATCAGTTGTTATGCAATGTTTTCCCAATGTTGCGGCATTATCACTGTCTGGAGGGGCGCACTCTGGCAACAGAGCACAACAAAAGTAGACAACCCAGCCCAGAACCATTTAAGAGTTACAGGATTTCAGCAGGGAAAGATGGGACATGCACTGATTGGAAACAAAGCAGTACGTGTGCCCCAAAATGATTGCAGGCACGAAGAGTACTGAAAATAGGGGTTGCACATAACCACCCTGATACCATCATGAGCGCAAATCAGCATAGATGCAAAATAAGAAAGATGTCTAGTAGGGGCGCTTGTCATGAAAGACAGCAATATCAATGAGCCATTAACTGAAATCATGTTCCTTTCAGTCCCATCTTCTGCATCTTCACTCAAAAGTTACTTGAGTTCAATGGGACTTACTCAAAATAAGTGCACCACCTATGAAGATGTCCTGGTGTCCTTCAGATGATTTGAAGTACAACTTCCATCATTGTTTTATTCCTTATTATTTCATAAAATTTAGACACCACTAGTTCGTAAGCCCCTTCTCAAAGCGTTTTACAAAGAAAGATAAAACAATAAAAGTACCACTCAGAAAAATTAGCAACAATAATTTAAGAAATTAGAAAAGCTAAGATAACAATAGACTAAAGGGATGTCCTCCTGCCACCCAGAGCAGATTTTTTGGAGAGGCAGATGGGGTTGCAGAGGAAAAAGGACGTTAACAATCTATGGCCTTTTAAAATGGGGTGTGGTTGCTTTTAATGTACCCCCTCCCCCCGGTTTTAATGAATGTATGGTATTGCTTGCTTGTTTTTGTTTTTCTGTAAAGTCACTTTAAATTGCCTGTGGTGAGAAAAAGTGTCCAATAAATTTAATAATAATAAAAAGGGACATAATCAAACATGATATCCCCTCTTCTACCCAGTTAGTGGAGTTCCATTCTCAGCAGGTATAGTCTGTAGAGATTCAGCTTCTATTGTTTTCGTCGATGGTTCCTTTCATCTTCTCATAAATTACAAAAAAAATACCGACTTGCAGCACTGAGGTCTTAAGAACAAATCTTATTGATTTCTGTGGGACCCCTGGCCTTTGTTCTATGGCCAGACATTTCCACTGTGGTTCTTTTAAAAAGAAGGAGCGCTGTGCTAGGTAGTAACGGCGACTCTTCTTGGCTCTCTGGTAAAAGAAGATTTGTGAGTCACAACAGTCACTTGGGGTTCTGTCTGAGTGCCACATAAATAAAAAATGGTGTTTTCAAAAGGAGAATTGCCACTCATTTTCTCTGGGCACTGACTCAGCAGCAATCTGAAATATTGGAATGCCACAGTCTTCCTCCTGTGATCCCGCCTTTGCTAACAATTTGAATGGAAGATTGAAATGTGCTAATGACTGCAGCTAGCAACCTGACTTTATTCATCAATGCTGCTTCCTTTTACTGCTCTTGGAGAGGAACTTCTTACCCCTTCAGGAAATGTGTAGCTGGGACAGCTCAACCACAGTAGGGAAACTGGAATGACTGCCTGTCAAAGATTTCTCAGTTTTCCTTGATGGTGGCCAATTCCCTTACTCTTCCTTTGCTCCACAGCCTTCCACTGAGCAACTTCGACTCAGCCCATGCTTACTCAAAAGTTGTTGCTGGCATCCATATGTCTTGAGAGATAATGGAGTGCGCCTCCAGGGGTGCCTCCAGTGTTAGCAGCACTGAAGTGACTTCTCTGGGGCACATGTCTGGGCAGTGTGTATGGAAGTCCTGGGCTGCCCAAATGGCAAGACCTCTCCTCCAGCCTCACTGATGTTTCCCAAAGGAAAGCAGAGCAATATGTTTGGCACCAGCTTGCCTGCAGGAGTTGCCAGAAGGAGGCATATATGGCGCCATCCAACCGCCTTAGCAACTCCACTCCGGATTTGTATAGGGTTTATTCATGCGGGTGGTGCTGTGGTCTAAACTACAGAGCCTAGGGCTTGCTGATCAGAAGGTTGGCAGTTCGAATCCCCGCGACGGGGTGAGCTCCCGTTGCTCGGTCCCTGCTCCTGCCAACCCAGCAGTTCAAAAGCACGTCTAAGTGCAAGTAGATAAAAAGGTACCGCTCCGGCGGGAAGGTAAATGGTGTTTCCGTGCACTGCTCTGGTTCACCAGAAGCGGCTTTGTCATGCTGGCCACATGACCTGGAAGCTGTATGCTGGCTCCCTCGGCCAATAAAGCGAGATGAGCACCGCAACCCCAGAGTCGTCTGCGACTGGACCTAACGGTCAGGGGTCCCTTTACCTCTGCCTTTATTCTCCCAAAGATACCCCACAAGGCAGCAGAGGTTTAGGATCAGAGTTTTCCTTCTCCTAGATGGGGCTACCTTCCCAGGTTGATAAGCCCCATCTCCCCCTCATTTTCCTCTACAGCATTTTGCAGAAACTGCCTCCCAAGCACCACTGTCCCCAGCAGAACCATAAAGGGACGAGTGGTGGAAGAGATGCAGAATCCTGCTTCTTGGGGACCAACTATCAAATTACCTCTGCTTCCAAAAGAAACAAGCAAAAAATCAGCTGCTTTCTGAGAAAGACCTGCTTGGAGAGCAGGACTTAGACGCACCTGTTCCCCAAAAGAGAACACAGTTGTCTTAGAGCAAAAGCGGATTTCAGTGAAAAACAGCACGGCTGATTAGGCTTGTTTGCTGGACCTTTGCCAAACTGCTGCACAGGGTGCTATTCTGACAACAGCAAAACAAACCAGTCCAGAACAAAACTCACACATGAGAATTAAGGCTATATGGGTGAAACCCTTGCTTCACCCTTTCCTCCTCTCTCTTTGCTGCCCTGGTGCCTTCAACATTTAGAAGGGAAGCTTCTCCGAGCAAGGCTCTGTAATATGTACATGGATGGTACTAATAGTACAAATTGCTCTCTTGATCCAAATGCTAATGTTATTTTACAACCTAATCATTTTTTCCAACTCAGCTTGCATACCTTGACTTCCTTGCTTGCTTGAGTGTTCTGGAACTATTGATCTTCAGGAGGGTACTTTGCTGCTCTCTGTGTCGTCTCTGTAACATGGATTTACACACAACTCTAAGGGTAGACTCTAAGGGACACGGGTGACGCTGTGGGTTAAACCACAGAGCCTAGGGCTTGCCGATCAGAAGGTCGGCGGTTCGAATCCCTGTGACGGGGTGAGCTCTCGTTGCTGGGTCCCAGCTCCTGCCAACCTAGCAGTTTGAAAGCAAGTCAAAGTGCAAGTAGATAAATTGGTACCGCTCCGGCGGGAAGGTAAACAGCATTTCCACGCGCTGCTCTGGTTCGCCAGAAGCGGCTTAGTCATGCTGGCCACATGATCCGGAAGTTGTACGCTGGCTCCCTCGGCCAATAAAGCGAGATGAGCGCCGCAACCCCAGAGTCGTCTGCGACTGGACCTAATGGTCAGGAGTCCCTTTACCTTTACCTAAGGGTAGATATTCTTGACCTTTTGAACAGGGTAGCAAATGAGTTCTCTCTAGAATTGTGTCCAGTTCTTTTGGTACCAGTTGATATAGATGGCAGCACCACTAAATTTCCTATTGGGTTTGTAGGAGAGCTGTGCTTTGTCCAAAGTCTGGATCCTGAACCAAATTGGGCTGATAGGGGGCAGGCTTTGGCTGGATCAAGTTGAGACAGTGCCATTTCACCCCATTTGGTTGGGAACAGGGTTGAATTCTCCAGTCACCAGCAAAATCAACCTCCTTAGTCCCTTGGTTCTGGTGAAGAATCCAAAGCAAAACAACAGTACAGGCCACAAATTCCCTTTCCTGGCTTCTTATACTTCTGTAGGATGACACCGCCATTTTCTTAGGAAAGCTAAGGTTTCCACTTGCCCCAATTCCTTTACTTTTTGCTACAGGAATATCTAGCCCATGACATTCTACTGTCCTTTTAAAGTCTGCATGTGGCCTATGAACTTTGGGTCATGTGTACCATCTTCCAGGAATGTGAGGTCATTTGCAGCACCTTTGTAGAATTGCCGCTCTTTAAAAATTGAGGGACGCTGAGGAAGAACATTCTCTTATCGCTGCAGGTGCTGTTTTGTGCACGAGTAACTGCTGACGACTGAGCATGCTCCACCTCATTCTTAGCATCAGCTGTGAAGCCTAAACCAAAACAGTCTTTGCTGTTTTCTTTGGTAGCTGCACAGTAACTTGTACAGTATTTTTCCGTCACAGGCTCCAATTCAGCTCTGAAGATGAATGTGTGTTTCAAGGCCCAGCTGCGCAATGCAAGGCTGGAATCTTCATATGTGTATGTCTGAGATTTTAAATAGCAGCCTGGGATCTAATGTATGCAGGAGTCTGGGGTCATCTAATCCTAGGCATATACCTCTCAGGAGTCTTAATGAAGCTGTTTGACAGTTTTAGGACAAGGTTAGAAGTATTAATTAATATTTTCAGGACTAGATTGACAGCTCTTAATACCCTAAAATGAAGCAGGTTAATATTTTGCTTGTACTGAAGGTGGAAGGCCTTGTTTTTAAGTGCACAAATTTGCTCTGCACATCAGAGATCCTATTTATACCAAGAGTCACAAGGAAATGGCAGAAGAATTGTAGGCAAAGTGTTATGATTTATGCATTTTAGGGCAACATATATACCTGCATGTAAGCTTATTTGATTTTGTAGGCATAAGGAACCCAGCTATGATACTTATAGAAACCTGAGTGGAAAATTACTAGGCCATAAAAAGAGCGTTTTCTTTAAGATTCTAAGTGTCAGCTTTCTGCATCAGAAGAAATGAGAAAACGTTCTGTGGTTACCAAGGGAGTTTACACCAGATTCAGGTGGCCTTGTGGTTAAGAAAACAGGGATGTAATAATGAAAACCTTCTGTTGAAACAATCTTCTGTCATACCAGAAGTTGTTTGTGGATTGTTATCTGGATATTGGATTAGATGAGATCATGTTGTTATTAGTAAATATAATTTTTGGAAATCTATCATCTCAAGAAAGAGAATTCAGTTAATCAGACCTGGGAAAATAATAAGATGTTGTTTTGTTTGTGCAAGCTTATTGTTTCACTTGCCCCCCCTGTTCCCTCTCAAGCACCTCTCATGATGAGGAAAGACCTGTTCTGAGTGACATCTGTCATTTACCATCTCATTGCCCCCCATTTTAGAACAGGGCTTCCTTCTTCAAGCTTATCTTTTTAGAATTGCTTCATGGAAGAGAGTACCTCTAATTCTCTCCATCAGTACAGTAATCCCAAACCATATTTGTAAACTTTATTTTTTGTGAAAGTATTTTTTAAAAATTGACAGACACAAATCTGAACAGTTGCTACACCATCATCATATGAAGAAAAAAAAATCTCCCAAGTGGAGCTACCAACTGTGCACAAGAACCGCCCCCCCCCCTAGGTTTTAAGATGTCCAATTTTATTCTCCCTCTCCCTCTCCCTCTCGCTCTCATATATGTGTCTCACAGATCTCCTTGGAGCCATGCTCCAAATATGTGTGTTCAGATATGGAACAACAGAAAGTAAACAAAGAACAAAGACACCATAGAGATGTAGATGATGGAAGAAGTGTGTGTGGTGGTGGGGCTGGGGTGGGAGGCAGATTCATTGTACAAAATGAAAGGAAGATGCTATATAATCTGCAGTGTGTGTGTGTGTGTTGGAAGTAGTCCATTTAGAGCCATTGACATGAAGTGTGATTTAATTCTGCAGAATGCACATATACAATGGGTTAGATCCAGAGCACACCTTCTGCAAATGGAAAGGCAGAAGGGACTGAGAACCAGCACTTGTTGGAGGAAGTGTGGAAGCGGAAGAAGACAATTTCCATTCCCTCTTCCCCATGCATCTTCCATGCTGTCCCAGAGGGTTCCTCAACTCTTCAGCTTTCCAAGAAGCTGTAAGAGGAAGGCAGAATTGGCAGAGACCATCTCCTTCCACTTCTTTGGCAGGAGCATCCTGTGAGCAGATGCTCACATTTGTGTCAATGGCCATCTTACCTCAGAAATGAATTATGAGTAAAAAGAAACAAACATCTAAAGCTTCAAGAGAAATCCACTGATCTCCACCACACCATAGCCTTCTATGGCAAAAAGGGCCTTGATCATGGATATATGTGCTCATTGTGATTTTTGCATAGCGTGCACACACACACACACACACACAGCATGATTTGCAATATACCGTGTTTCCGCGAAAATAAGACACCGTCTTATATTTTTTCCCCCTCAAGAAAACACACTATGGCTTATTTTCGGGGGATGTCTTATTTTAACCGCTCTGAGTCAGTACGCTACATAGCCATGCCTATCCAGGCCATCTTAAGGGAGGCGCCGCGTCACTATGTCTTATTTTCGGGGTATGGCTTATTTTTGGGGTATGGCTTATATTGCGCAAATGCATAGAAATCCTGCTACGACTTATTTTCAGGGTCTGTCTTATTTTCGGGGAAACACGGTATTGCCAGGTCAAAAATAATGAAACAGACATAACGATATGGACTTCAAACTGGTTTTGGACGATATGTTTATATATCTCCCATTGCTCGTCCTGAGCATTCTCCCTTCTCCACAACCAACACTGCAGCTGAGGCACCAGTGGAGGAAGCCACTCAGACGCCTGGGGCAACGCGCCCATAAGGGCGGGGCAGGGTGCACCGTGGGGCTTCCAGAGTCTGCCTGCCTCCTCCCACTCAGCTGCCCTACAGCTGGGGGGGGAGGCAGTGGGCGGATCATTTGGGCAGCGCAGAGCCTGCACACACCCAAGCTCTCCCAGGAGAGACGCATGGCTCGGGGGTGCTGCAGGCCCCGCAGTGAGTGCCTCCCAGCATTTTGTCACCCCCCCTCAGTGGTGACACCCGGGGCAGAACGCCCCCACCACACACCCCTTCCTCCGCCCCTGGCTTGAGGAACCGGTGTGGTAACCAGAGTTCCCAAATGATGCAAGTCCAAACCCTAGAGCAGAGACTTCTGCAGCCATTCCCCAGCTTGAAAGAAACAGCATTGCTCATTCAGGCCATTTCATTGAAAGGAAGCAGAAAGCTGCCTCAAAGCTGGGGCTGGTGAATGGAGACAGCAGGTGCTGCTTGTTAGTTTATTCTGGGGAGATAATGGTCAGCAATGTATATATATATAAAACTATAAAAGGCTTAGTTGAGAAAATTATTGCTTAACCAAGAAATTTCTTTTGAGCATCATGCTGAAAAGCTCAAGGAAAAAAAGAGGAAACACAAAAGCAATATAAAAGGTCAATAATATTAAAAGAGGCACCCAAACCCCCTGTGGAGCTCTGGCTTGTTTCTTCTCTTTACCTTTGATGATTTTCTTGCTATGCTGTTCCTATAAAGATTGCCTTCGGCTGGGGGAAGGCTAGCAGATGCAGCCTGGGCTCTTTGCTGTCTTCTACTTTGTTCAAAAGGTATTTTAAACTAACTCGTTTGAAGGAAGGAGGTTCAAAAGAAGAAGGAAAAACAACCTAAAGGAGCAGCAAAAGCAGGCCTGGCATTGTAAGGGCTCATCCAGACTTCCAGTTGTGATTTCTAAGGCACAGAGTCTGAGAGGTTTTCCTTTTGTCCCACCACCTTCTCTACGGTTGACGGCTGAATCAGAACAAACGTCAGTTGGGTATTTTGTGGATTGATGTTTGTTCTGATTCAGCCGTGAACTGTGGGTTTCCCCAGAGAAAGTGGCAGGACAAAAGAAAAACTTCTCAGACCCGTGCCTAGAAACTGTGTGACAAGCAGAAGAAATCGCAGGAGAAAGGGAAGTTTTCGTGAGCCCTCAGCCTTGTAGCAGTCTCAGTTGAGAGCCAGTGTGGTGTAGTGGTTAAGAGCGGTAGACTCGTAATCTGGTGAACTGGGTTCGCGTCTCCGCTCCTCCACATGCAGCTGCTGGGTGACCTTGGGCTAGTCACACTTCTTTGAAGTCTCTCAGCCCCACTCACCTCACAGAGTGTTTGTTGTGGGGGAGGAGGGGAAAGGAGAATGTTAGCTGCTTTGAGACTCATTCGGGTAGTGATAAAGCGGGATATCAAATCCAAACTCTTCTTCTTCAGTTGTTTACGGACACATCCACACAATACACTGAAAGCACACAACTCCCCCCCCCCCAAAATTCTTGGAACTCTAGTCTGTTCAGGGTGCTGGGAATTCTAAGTCTGTGAGGGGTAAACTATGGTTCCCAGGATAAGAATCCTGGGAAGAATCCTAGTGGAAGTTATGTGCTTTAAATGTATGGTGTGAATGTGACCTTTGCTTGAAAAGCCATGAAGCAGATCTAGGGCCAATTTAGGTCCTCTTCAGGCATCCCACAGCTTCCCCCTTCAAAGTTAATTTATTAGTTTTTTTACAAAACAAAAACATAAACGTTAATTTGTTGTCCGCTATCACAACTTACGTTGCATATTTTCCGTAACTAAACAGTACAAGGCTGCCCTGTCAAGATGCCACTTCCCCCAGAGCAGATAATATAATCATCTAATTACATTATATAATTATCTGTCGATTATCTGTGGTGTGGGAAAATTCAAATTTCCTTACTTCTGCTGGGTCACATCACAGCCCAGTACTTGAATTATGAGGGAAGAGGTAAGGAGGGTCCTAAATGAAACTCACAAGTCCTATCCATTCAATTTAAACTGAAGTTTTCCATCTCTGTAGCTTTTTAAAAACAAACAAACAAACAAACAAACAAACAAACAGGACTTTGGGGACTCACCTCAAAAGGAGGGGGTACATCTGACCTCCCTGTGATTCGAGCACTGTCTATATGCACACACCTCAGAATGAGGTAGTAGAATCCCGAGAACTAGAGTGGCTGAGGGGTCTGTACCAATTTAGACAGAAAATGGGTGGTGCCACTTTTAAATGGTCTTCTGTGTGCTCTACTAGCGATAATAATGAATACACTACATTCTTATGACTGTGTGTGTGTGTGTGTGTGTGTGTGTTTGAATGTTGGCCCATCTCACTTTTCAAAGATAATGAAATATTACCTTTATTATCTTCGGCATTAACACAACATCCTGAAGATACCTGCGGACAACGTCAAAGAGATTGAAGACAGTCTATTCCCAGAGATTTGTAAGGTATTATAAATAGCCAGATCTGAAATAGCATTTATCTCCTCTCCAGATCATAAATAATATTGACCTGACTGATGAATGTGATCATTCAGTTAAAATCTGGCAGACAGAACACTTTATTTAATGCTACTCCTCTGACTCGGCATAAAATCTGTGGAATCAGCTGTGCCTCCTTTGAAATGCCCTTTCCTCCCTTTTATCTCTAGGAGTCCATTTGAAGACATCAGGGTCTTCATTAGGGATTAGGGAGCCCTGAATTGGAGTTGGCCTGTTTTGAGAAATAGGGCAAATGTGGAGAAGAGAACAGATGAGCAGAGAAGATGTGGGAGGGAAGGCATTGCAAACAGAATCCGATAAAGATGCAGATGAAACGAGAATCAGAATAGGAGGTGGGAGAACAGGGACAGGAGGAAGGTGGGTGGTTCAAAGAAGCACAAAAGCTGAATGGGATTTCACGATTCTTTTCCTTTCCTTTCCTTTTTAATTCCAATCCTTCCTGGAAACAACACAAGACACTTTACATGCCTTCCCCCACCCACCAGCCCATTTTATGACAACCCATCCAGCATGTATCTGTCAGGGCATTAATAGGCCTCCAGGTCTCATTTATTTCATGTTTGCTCAAACAAAGGGGTATTTAAGGAGCTAAAGGGAATTGAAAATGAGTGAAAGAGCTCCTGAGAAATTAGTGGCTGGACTTATTTCTTATATCACCATCTTGAGACTGAGCAGAGATGGTTGGTGTTTAGTATTGCAGGCAAACATGTAGCGGGCATGTGAGTGACTTTTAGATAAAACACTGTTCTTTGCTAGAATATATAGAATGTGTTTTCTTCAGCATAGCAACCTCAAGTTAAAAACTTCAGGGATCTCTTAGAGCAGGGGTGTCAAACTCCGGCCCTCCAGATGTTTTGGAACTACAATTCCCATCAGCCCTAGCTAACAGGACCAGTGGTCAGGGATGATGGGAATTGTAGTCTCAAAACATCTGGAGGGCCGGAGTTTGACACCCCTGCCTTAGAGTATAGCAAACATTCTACACAAAAGAGGTGTAGAGCTTATTATAATTTTAATGGTGCCATTTTTAAGTGGCATTGCATTAATCAGAAGCTCATTATAAAATGGCATGTTTTGCATTTTAACTTCTCTGCTATGATGAGATTCACTTTCTTACCCTTGGGATCGCTGCGTGATGACAGCATCGGAGATGGAAGGCAATTTTGGTTCAGCATCCTTCTGTGTCACTTGAAAGGAGAGACCTTCACCTGCACACAGTACCAGCTCCAGGTTTTGGGGGTGGGGTGGGCTCAGGCAGGATACCTAGAATGGGTTCCCTCCTCATCCCTTGTACTTGATCTCCCGTTGTGCCAGAAGCAGTTTAGTCATGCTGGCGACATGACACAGAAAGCTGTCTGCAGACAAACACCGGCTCCCTTGGCCTGAAAACGAGATGAGCGCCACAACCCCATAATCGCCTTTGACTGGACTTAACCGTCCAGGGGTCCTTTACCAGTGTGGTGTAGTGGTTAAGAGCGGTAGACTCGTAATCTGGGGAACCGGGTTCGCGTCTCCGCTCCTCCACATGCAGCTGCTGGGTGACCTTGGGCTAGTCACACTTCTCTGAAGTCTCTCAGCCCCACTCACCTCAAATAGTGTTTGCTGTGGGGGAGGAAGGGAAAGGAGAATGTCAGCCGCTTTGAGACTCCTTCGGGTAGTGATGAAGCGGGATATCAAATCCAAACTCCTCCTTCTTCTTCTACCTTTTACCTTACCACCTAGAGACCTGACCAACCAGGTCTTCAGCTGGTTGGTCAGGACTCACCACCAGGTCATGGCCTGATTAAAGGTGTGTCTCAACAGCAGCACTATATGGTAAAAAAGAAGAAGAAGAAGAAGACAAGGATTCCCAAATTAGGGCTGCCATACGTCCAGGGTTTCACAGACATGTCCTCTTTTGGGGGGCCAGCACCCCCATCTGGGCAGATGTTTGCATTTTGGATTAAATGTCCGTGAGGAGGAGAAGCAAGGCCAGGAAGTCTGATGAATCAGCAATAGGTCTCCTCCTTATGTGGGGTGCCCAAGAATGCTGACCCCCGATGCTTGATCCTGCCTGCCGGCCCAGTATAGGGACATTTTCCTACCATTTGCTCACACAAATGGACTAGTCTCCAGGTCTGTCCCCGTCCTCTTTCATTCCTGCACTGCAGCATTGAGTCCTTAACACTGACTCCTTAATAGGTGCTACTCCATTATGCCTCCTGCATGCAGTTGTTGGAGAGCAGTTAGCAGAGGTGGTGTTCTGTCGCCGAGGGACTCTAATGCTATTTCTGGAGTCTGTTCTGACTCCATCAGGTTGTTAGTTGCTGGAGTTTGCTGCTGTCACCCCCCCTTTTTTTGCAGATGCCTAAATGCTTCTTCCCCAAAATCCAGCTTTTCAAACATCTGTGCATTGCCCTAAATGCTTTTTAACAAAAATCTGTTTAGCTATCTATATATAACAGCTTCTCAAGTGTGTGTATGTGGGGGGACATTTTTTAACCTGAGCCAAGAATTCTCAGTTAAAACTGCCCCCTCCCCTGTCCAGTCCCTGGTTCCCATTTTACCCCTTCTGGCCAGTGCAGTTATGATATTGGAGCACTCCTTCCAAACACCCCACAGGCGAATAATCCCATAATTGCTAACTCATACTCTCAGCCAGATGGGCAGGGTATAAATAATAATAATAATAGTTCTTTCTTTCTTTCTTTCTTTCTTTCTTTCTTTCTTTCTTTCTTTCTTTCTTTCTCTCTCTCTCTCTCTCTCTCTCTCTCTCTCTCTCTCTCTCTCCTTTGCCTCTAACTCAGCCAGATCTGCTTTATTAACCTCTCACTCTTCCACTACTCCGGGAACCTCTCTTTCAGGAGGCAGCGTAAGAACTGACTCAGCTAAGTCCTCTTCCCTTACCGAACCGTTGGGCAGCAGCGGTTCGAGACCTCCATTTCTGCCTGAACTTTCCCACCCTCAACCTCCTCCCCTCAGACAGATCCTGCCATTCCCCACCACATCCTAATTGGCACTACGAGACCCATGTCACATCTGGAGGAAAGCATCAGGTTGGGGGAGGTTGGGCAGTGGGGCAGAGAGAGCCAATGGGGTGCCCTACGGATGCTGCTGGATTCCAACTCCCATCATCTCCGTCCATTGGCAGTGCTGGCTGAACTGATGGAAGCAAGTTCAGCAACAATCAGAGGGCACCACATTAACTTCCTCTAGGGCACGGGTAGCCTCAGTTAGGTAAGTGCTGTGCCCCAGGAACTTCTCACCATTCAGGGAAGTGGTGCATCATTGGGGGGGGGGGTGGAGAAGGAGGAGAAGAAGAAGAAGAAGAAGAGTTTGGATTTGATATCCCACTTTATCACTACCCGAAGGTGTCTCAAAGCGGCTAACATTCTCCTTTCCCTTCCTCCCCCACAACAAACACTCTGTGAGGTGAGTGGGGCTGAGAGACTTCAGAGAAGTGTGACTAGCCCAAGGTCACCCAGCAGCTGCATGTGGAGGAGCGGAGAATCGAACCCGGTTCCCCAGATTACGAGTCTACCACTCTCAACCACTACACCACACTGGCTCTCCACACTGGAGAGAAGAGAGAGCACACACATAAATGTGTTTTGGGGTGTTTCCTTCTCCTGTCCTGAGTTCCTTTGAGAAGGAAATCTGATGGAACAGCAATTGTGTCCCCTGTGTTGGTTAGTCATTCCTTCCTCCACTTGAGTGTTTGTCTAGAGCTGTTCAGCACGGAGCAATTGACAAACATTGGCTCCAACCCTAGGCAATCAGGACGTTGCGAGAGGAGGAGAAAGAAACACTTCTTCCTGTAGCATTTCTCTGATGAAGACAAAGGTCACACAGGCGTGAAATGCGTTAGATCACTGTGGAGGTTTGGTTAAAGAGTTTGCATTGCTCCTTCTGTTTTCTTAGACAGTCGGCAACGTTGGCTTGCAGTTAATGTGCTTCTGACTATCTGGATCTCCTCTCTCCCAATGCTTAAAAAAAAAAATTAAAGCCCCTTTGCATGAATTAACAATCAGTTATTGAACAAAGCCACTCATACAGGTCTCTCTTGAGATTCACTAACAAAGCTCATTTTCCTCTGCCCTATGCTTTGCATACAAAGTACGCATTAACCTCAATGCTTTCAGCGGTGTTATGCAGGTCAGTCAGCTGATAACTTCAATTTCATGAATTGCTTTTATTTCAGCATCTTGACCCTTAGTACGGCTGCTACTGTTTCTTTGTATAACAATGGCTGGCAATGGCTGAAGGAGCAGATTCTTCTTAAAAAGTCATTGTGGGAAATAATATGTTATACCTCCAAATGTCTCTGACTTAACAGCAACAGGAAATGTTAACCCATTGATTCGTATTATCTCCTGCTCTGTACCTTGACTGTGTACAAAGCCCTTTTCTTGTTTTACTGTGGTATATGATTTCCAGTTCACACTAGGGGTGGAGGAGAAAATCGATTTCATATGCATTTAAGGCCAAATCTATCAATTTTGCACTTTCCAGAACAATATGTGAACCCAAGCACAACTAACTTTCTAAATTTGCACTTATCTGAATATTGCGATTAAAATGCATATATTGGGGAAAACTGCATAAAAAGGAATATATTAGTGAAAATTACTTACAAAAATGCTTTGTATTGGGGAAATGGCTTACAAACAAGTGTACATTAGTCAAAGCATGTGTTTATTAGGAGAACTTTGAACTAAAACACTGATGAATTATTTTGAAGATTTTTTTTAAAAAAATCACAAATAGCTGCAAAATATCAAAAACTGAAATTCAAATAGGAAAACATGAGAAACAGAAAGAACCATAATTGACAGATCTTTCCATCCCTAGTTCACATCAGTGTAAAGAGACACATGTAAAGGTTATTGCTACTCTAATGAGATAGTAAAGGTAAAAGTAAAGGGACCCCTGACTATTAGGTCCAGTCATGAACGATTCTGGGGTTATGGCGCTCATCTCGCTTTATTGGCCGAGGGAGCTGGCGTACAGCTTCCAGGTCATGTGGCCAGCATGACTAAGCCGCTTCTGGCGAACCAGAGCAGCGCACGGAAACGCCATTTACCTTCCCGCTGGAGCGGTACCTATTTAACTACTTGCACTTCATGCTTTCGAACTGCTAGGTTGGCAGGAGCAGGGAACGAGCAACAGGAGCTGACCCCGTTGCGGGGATTCAAACCGCCAACCTTCTGATCGTCAAGCCCTAGGCTCTGTGGTTTAGACCATAGCGCCACCCGCGTCCAATGAGATAGTAGTCCTGTCCAAATGTCATAAGCATTTTGACTAAATATCTGGACATTTTACTTTTACCTTTTAGGAAGGGATTTTTAATCACTCACTTAAATTAAGGGCAGCCAATTGAAACAGAACATGTAATTGATTGTTTTAATGGTATTGGGATTTATTGAATTGTAGAATTCATTTTAATGTTTATGATTTATCTTAGTTGTTATGACTTATGGGCCTGATAAATTACCTGAGTTGGATATGTTGTGGTTTGTCGTGGTCCTCTGACACATATTTTGAGGCTGTATTTTAAATGTTGAATTTCAAGAGGAGCACAGTTACAATCAAATCTGCCCTACTCCAGGATATGCCATTCCTCACCCCCAATTTTCCTTCCATCTAACAGTCAGCTTTCTGAGGTCACACACCTTACTAGGCTGTTGTTTTTTGCCGGGGGGAGGGGGGCTTTCCCCCTTAAGGTTTGCTGTATTTTTAAAAAAATCTTGGTGTTTGCCAAGCCTTCTGATATCACCTCTAGATTGTGATGTCATCATGATTCCATAAGGAATGGCACTCATACCTGAATGTCAGAAATAGAGGGAATAATGAGCAAAAACACAGTGGCAAAATACCTGTGATGAGACTAAAACCTGATGAAGATACCCCCCCCCATTTCCCCATTATCTCAACCAGATAATTGTGCAAGTTGTGGAACTTTATGTTTCTTTGTTTTGAGCAATGCTATGCTATCTCTAGGGACCCAGGTGGCGCTGTGGGTTAAACCACAGAGCCTAGGGCTTGCCGATCAGAAGGTCGGCGGTTCGAATCCCTTCGATGGGGTGAACTCCTGTTGCTCGGTCCCAGCTCCGGCCCACCTAGCAGTTCGAAAGCACCTCAAAGTGCAAGTAGATAAATAGGTACCGCTCCGGCGGGAAGGTAAACGGCGTTTCCGTGTGCTGCTCTGGTTCGCCAGAAGCGGCTTTGTCATGCTGGCCACATGACCTGGAGGCTGGACGCCAGCTCCCTTGGCCAATAATGCGAGATGAGCGCGCAACCCCAGAGTCGGTCACGACTGGACCTAATGGTTAGGGGTCCCTTTACCTTTATGCTGTCTCTAGCTTTACACTCCTATCCATAATGCACCAGCACAAAATGTAGGCAGCTTAGTGGCTGTGTGGGTGTCAATAATACTGATTGCTACAACTTGCAACACAAACCAGCTGCACATATAATTACCGGTAATGCCTGAAATGCGCTCAATTGTGTGCCTTCCACACATCCCACCTCAATTTACTGGTCACAGCATGAAATATTAAGTTTATCACAAGGCTATAAACAAGGAAATATAGTGAAATTCAGTTTCAGTTTTAAATCCAGAAATATATATATAATGAGAACATGCCTGCATATGAGGAAAAGATGAGCTTAGTGAAGAAGCAGACTTATCCTGTATATGTTATCATATCTCGGTCTGCAGTGTTGTTTTTATGACACCAGGGAGATAAGAATTGAAATGTTTAGCCTGTGGAAGACAACTACAGGTCATGATACAGTGCCAGGTATCAGATTCTGAGCATGCATTTTTGCAGTCAGACTTTGCCTGTGCAAGATGACTGTAAATATTCATTAATGGATAGTCCCCGAGGTGCCATGTGTGGATTGCTTTACTGCCAGCACTGTAAAAGATATGATTTGGTTTGATGTTCGTTGGCAAAATAGAACCAATTCACGGAGATATTCTCTGAACGTTCTTTTCGGTGACATGTACATGAGGAAATTGGAAGTGCTGTGTCTTCTGTTTGCAAACCTGTAGCAGGTACAGACTGTCGAGTCATTAGATCCTCAACAGTAGCATGAGAACATTTTTTTAAACAATGGCATGACTGTTTGAAGCAGTGCTTTGACATTTTTCAGCATATTTTTGTGATGAATTCAATTGTTTTATGTACTTTTGGCAGTTTGTGATTTGTATTGTATTCTAGATTGTCCATGTATATTGGTAAACAGACACACACCATTTTACAAAAATATTTAGTTAATGGTCATTAAACTTCCCAAATGAAGGCTCCATTTAAATACAAACAGCAACATGGGATTATTTATTCTTGTTGTAACATCCATGTTGTTTTCCTTTCCTATATTTTTCTAGCTCTAAACTTCTCTTTCTCATTACTTTCTCATTTTTGCACCCCCCCACCTTTGACATCTCCCCAGCATTTTCCAGGTACAGCTGGAAAAAGCCTCTTATCTAAAACCCAAGAAAGCCAGTGTAGACCTGCATTTGCCAATCTGAAACTCTCAAGATGTTTTGGACAATTCCTGTCACCCCTAGCCAACTGGGCCAGCTGGGAGTTGTAGTTGAAACACCTGCAACAGCTGGTGTAGTCACAGTTCTAAGCTAGATGAATCAAAGGTCTGACTCAGTATCAGTCAGCTTCCTGTGCCATTCTTCCTGCTGCCTATTCTTTCTCCTTTCCCCAAAAGATGGCTGATATAACAGCCGCATAATTACACATCCATACTGCTGAGGCAACCCACTGGTTGAAGACCAATGCAAACATTTGGGGTCCTCCCAAATTGCCAGCTATTCCATGCTAGGGGCACCTGACAGTGACTGCATAAATAGAAATGTAGACTAGAGTGGCATTTTTTTATTGCTCTTTCCTTTCCCCTGCCGAAGCCTTTACCTCGGGGACTATGAATTCATGCTAGACTGCAGGTGAATCACAGCTATTGAGCCGTGTTCTTCCGCTTGGGTGCCTCTGATTCTCTGCTGAGAATGCACCCATTAGAAAAATACCACTTGCACCTTAAGAATCTATGATGTTTAAACTATATTCTAGTACATATTTTCTACTATACTACATAGTAGACCCATAGGGAAATGCCAATTAAAGGAACATTGTTTTGGTCTACCTTGTACTGTACTGCCCATTCACCTGCCACTTAGGATCTTGCATAGCTTCTAATATATTTCCAGCTGCTGTAAACACATTAACCAATAGCTTCTGTAGCTTCACTGTTGTATTAAGGTAAAGGTAAAGGGACCCCTGACCATTAGGTCCAGTCGTGACTGACTCTGGGGTTGCTCATCTCGCATTATTGGCTGAGGGAGCCGGCGTACAGCTTCCAGGTCATGTGGCCAGCATGACAAAGCCGCTTCTGGTGAACCAGAGCAGCGCACGGAAACGCCGTTTACCTTCCCACTGCAGCGGTACCTATTTATCTACTTGCACTTTGATGTGCTTTTGAACTGCTAGGTGGGCAGGAGCAGGGACCAAGCAATGGGAGCTCACCCCATTGCAGGGATTCGAACCGCCGACCTTCTGATCGGCAAGCCCTAGGCTCTGTGGTTTAACCCGCGTCACTGTTGTATTATGCCGCCCCAAAGTTCAAGGAAATGTATTGTGTAGGGTTGCTTTTAATTGGTAGCTGTTGGGACTGTTACTGAAGGGAACCATCTGATGGACCATCAAATCACTGTGAGGCTTTTAAATGGAGGAAATAAAACCATAGGCAGTTGCCGGGAAATTCTCTATGGCTTATAGCCTTCCACTCCCACCCAGTTCTTATTGGACAAAGAGATTTGAGTATGGTCTGACAGAAAATATATCTTAGAAATATAGGCTGGGTTTTATTTCTTTATTTTATGGCACAATGGGACAGGATGAAGCTTGCATTTTACCCATAAACTCCCAGTCACCGTGCAACAGATTGAGCTTTAGCTAAGCATATTTTCACAGCTGATGCTATGATGGTCTTTTAGCATCCCTTGCACCACCTATGAGCAATTGTGACTGGTTGAAATGTGATTCATCATGTATCATAGAGCCCTGCTGGAAAATTAATGTGTGGACTTGAAAGCACTATTTTCTAACCTGCATACATGGTCTTCAGCAGGGTATAAACCCATAATTGTGAATGAAACGTCCAGCTCTGTCAATTTAAGGTAGCAGGACAGATGATAGCTTTTCCAGCTTGTTGAAGGTGGGGTGAGAGAAAGACATCACAGCATGTCTTCTGGCAAACAGGTTTTTGCCGTGTTTGAAAAACCTGTTTGACTAGAGATCACAGTAGGGATTAGGGGGCAGTAATGTGTGAGTATGTGATCATGGGCTCCTGACACATTCTTTTCAACCATCACTCGCCAGCTTCAAGAACATGAGCAGGCATAGAGAAGCAAAAATAGAAGGAACTAGGCACAGCTGAAAGACAAGAGGAAAGATGAATTCTCAAATGTGCCTGAGTTTAGGCTTAGTCACATGTTGCACTGAACACACAGATAAGCTGACTTCTTTCTACACATGTGCAAGAATTTGTGTACACTGGATTTGTACAGCTCTTCTGTTATGAGCACACGGGTCCGCAGAGTATACACACTCACTGAATGTAATGTGTGGACATCTCTTTTGTTAAACACATCTCAGAAATACAGCTTTCCTTCTTCAGCATCAATCTGTATAAGTAATGCTTGTGGTCCATCTGCATAAGCACCCCCAGATCAAACTGGGATGCCCTGTAGCCCAGAAGCTTACTCAGATTGCTTTTGAAGAAGGAAATTTGTGCCGTGTTTCCAAAATAAGAGCATAAGAGGCTGCTGCTTCAGGCCAAGTCCAGCATCTTGTTTTCACATTGGCCACCTAGAAATAGAAATGGCAAATAGTTAAATGGGAATATTCAAATAAGGGGTGGTTTGGGTCTTGCCAGAGATGAAAATAAAAATGTTTTCTTTGTTTTGCAATATTGTTTTGCAATATTGTTTTGCAATATTGTTTTACAATATTGTTTTACAATTTGTTTCACGGCACACTCCAGAAATACTATGGTGTGTCTAAATCCTACTGAAATTATTGGGATTTTTTTTTTTTTAGCCTGCCCAGCGTATTATTCTTTTATGGAAGCTGTGACCTGACTCTGTCTTTCTTTGGGGTAAGCCCACTAAACGGAAAGTCTGACACTCTTCACCAGCATCTCTTTTCATTCTGAAATTGTTCCCTTCTGATCTGAGAAATATGATTTGGTGTGTTTCCATCCTATTTCCAAGCTCATCACTGCAAAAACATATGTATTTAAAAATCTGAGAATCTGTGGTACTCTTAAAATCCAGTGAGAACCTGGAGGCTAAGCAAAAGTTATTTGCTTTCGGACTTGTTTTTCAGCAAATAGTGATTGGCCAAAGCAATATAATAGTGCAAAATAACTAACTACTTGCAGGACCTTAATTTGCAGGACAAAGTTGTTGCAGCATTTGATTGACTCTGATGATTTGTGAATGTGCATCCTTCTAAGCTCCCTATGATGCACTGACTTCTTCTTTTTAACTGTAATGCTGTTTGGCAGATTGGATGTGTGGTTTCCTCTCGTGTGCTCTGTTTCTGGGTGCTGGATTCAGCGAGACTACCGCAGTAAGCAGTCGTGCTTATCAAAGCCAGAACACAGTGTGCCGAGTACAGGCATACCAGACTCCTGCCATGTCTATTGTGGAATTTAAATCACCAGAGACTTTAATAGCAAGTGACTTAATGCTGACCACAGCTGGGTGGATTTTGTATGGAGGGGGGCTGGAGAGGACTCAAACATCTGTCAGATAGCATGAAAAGAAGCATTGCTTCATTTGCAAGTTCAAAATACCTACCTACCTACACACACACACACACACACACACACACGTGTGTTAACCTTGGTCCTGTATACCTGAAGGAGCATCTCTACCCCCATCGTTCAGCCCGGGCGCTGAGATCCAACATCGAGGGCCTTCTGGTGGTTCCCTCATTGTGAGAGGTGAGGTTACAGGGAACCAGACAGAGGGCCTTCTCGGTAGTGTTGCCCACCCTGTGGAACACCCTTCCAGCAGATGTCAAGGAAATAAGCAGCTATCCTATTTTTAAGAGACAGCTGAAGGCAGCCCTGTTTAGGGAAGTTTTTAATATCTAATGCTGTATTGTTTTAACATTCGATTGGGAGCCGCCCAGAGTGGCTGGGGAAACTCAGCCAGATGGGCGGGGTACAAATAATAAAATATTATTATTATTATTATTATTATTAACCTGAACAGGTTCAGCAATATACAGTATGAAGCAACAGAATACAGTTTTACAGTCTTCCCAACCTGATCCCTGTAGTTTTGGACTACAGCATTTCATTTCTGATCATACTGCCTGGGCCTGGTGGAAGTTGTTGTCCAAAACATTTGGAGGGCATGAAACGATACGGAGACACACAGGCTGTAGTGCACTGGCCAGAACTCAGGCACACCTTTCATACTGCCACCAACTGTTTCCTTTCTTTTTCAGAGCCCCAGCCAAAGAAGTTGCTTGTAGAATAACTTGCAGGCCAGGGGTCCCGTGGCTGTGTGTTTCTTGCTGCTTCTTGCTGTTCAAGACTGAAGAAGGGGGAAGAGATAAGGCCTGTGTTGACTGCCCACAATGGGTTAAGCTTTACCTGTGCTGGGATGGATCATGCCCTTATATTACATAAGGAGGAAAAATATTTTTGAGCATTACATAGAAATAACTGCACTCAGGAAATGCATCTGTTGAATAAATGAGTACCACTTTAACATAATCACTTCTCAGAAAATTGCACTTTAAAGATTGCTAGCTGCTGAAAATATAATTGTGCGAAAAATCATAGTAATGGAATATTCTGTACCAACCTGGTTTTCTGAAACTTCTAGCATGTACTTTTTATATATTTATTTCATTTCATTGGCCTTTGGTGCTGTGCATTATGAATGGAAATTTGCTGTTTTGGGAAACGTCATTATCTGTACTTTCGAAGCAAAGTAAATTGATTTTACATATAGATGCAACCCAAAATGATAAATGCCAAAGGGCCAAACAGATACATCTCCCTGTATCACTGCTGTATTCCTAATAGGGACGTGGGTGGCACTGTGGTCTAAAGCACCGAGCCTCTTGGGCTTGCCGATCAGAAGGTTGGCAGTTCAAATCCCCGCAATGGGGTGAGCTCCTGTTGCTCTGTCCTAGCTCCTGCCAACCTAGCAGTTCGAAAGTATGCCAGTGCAAGTAGATAAATAGGTACTGCTGTAGCGGGAAGGTAAACGGTGTTTCTATGTGCTCTGGTTTCCATCATGGTGTCCCGTTGTGCCAGAAGTGGTTTAGTCATGCTGGCCACATGACCCGAAAAGCTGTCTGTGGACAAACACCAGCTCCCTCGACCTGAAAGCGAGATGAGTGCCACAACCCCATAGTCGCCTTTGACTGGACCTAACCGTCCAGGGGTCCTTTACATTTTAAAAAAAACCTTTATCTGTATTCCTAATGCTGATGGATGTGTGATGACACCCTGAATTGCTGGGCAAATATGGTATAAACATCTATCGAAGACCATGACAGAGTTTTCAGATGATTTGCCCTGGTGACCCAAGTCTGGAAGAGGAAATGCTGGTGTTCACGCTCAACTGTTATGTGAATCAAGTTCAGCCCTTAGATATGGCCTAACTTTGCATGGTCTGAGGAATGGTCCAGCTCTGCAGACCCTGTGGGCCTTTCCTTAATCTCATCAACAGCTGGCTGGGGTGATGAGGAACAGAAAACGAAGAGACAGACAACCATAGAGACTGATATGGACCACCACACAGAGAGAAAGAGTGAAGAGAATGTAGGGATGATGAGAGCCTGGAAAGGAGAAGGGGGGTCTCTCTGGAGGGGCAGGGGACTTACTGTACTCTGAAAGGGCCAGACTGCTCTTGAGGAGAAGGACAGTCCACAGGGCATTATGATTTACAGTGTTGAAGGCCTTGGTCAGGTCAATAAATTCCATATACAGGGGTTGGTTTTGGTCTCTACATTTTTCTTGAAGCTGCTGAGCACTGAAAATCATGTCCACTGTCCCCCTAGAAGGTCAAAAACCATTTTGAGATTCAGAAAGGGTAGCCTTGAATATAGTTAGGAGATGGCTTGTAGAGATCCTGGCAAGAATTTTGCTGGCCACAGCTAATAAAAGGATGCCTTGATAGTTTCCACAATCCATTCTGTCACCTTTTTTAAAAAGGTTGATAATATATCTGTATACAGTGGTACCTCGGGTTAAGAACTTAATTCGTTCTGGAGGTCCATTCTTAACCTGAAACCATTCTTAACCTGAGGTACCATTTTAGCTAATGGGGCCTCCCACTGCCGCTGTGCCACCATCACGCGATTTCTGTTCTCATCCTGAAGCAAAGTTCTTAACCCAAGGTACTATTTCTGGGTTAGCGGAGTCTGTAACCTGAAGCGTCTGTATCCCGAGGTACCACTGTATATGCAACTATACTATGTAACCAAGTGATCCATACACTGGCTCAGTTTGCTCTCCACATGCTAACTGTTGGTGGTTTCCGCCTTCTTGTCATTGTTTATCTTTAAACTGGATAAAGGATTGTCCTCTGACAGCCCTTCAAACCAAGTTTTTAGTCCTTATGTCTGGAAAGGCAGAGTTGAAAGTAGATGAGTAATGTGCACTGAAATCTCAGAAGTCAAAGGGGCACTCGAAAAAGTCTCCATTGCTAAACTGACTCACTTTTGTGGGTTATTTAACAGTTTAATAAAAAATAAAAGCAGAATTCCCTGGATGCCTGGATCCAGGTTTGGGGGCAAATTCTCTCTTGGTGAGAAAGCCCCAGCAGAGATTTAAAATCACAAAACATGCAGGAAAGTAAAGCGTGGAAATATAGGCTGTTAGACCTTAAAAATATCTCCTTTTAGCTAAGTCTAGGAAACCAGCTTACTCTATGTTCTTAACCCCTTCATGCATTAACTAGGCCTGCTGGTTATATGAGGCTGATTCTGCTTATTGAGCTTAGTGAGACTCACTTCTGACTACATGCTGTAGAATTGTTTTTATTGGGATGCTTTTTGTTTTTATTCAAATTTTAGATTGCTTTTGTTGTTGCTCTGCTGTAGACAACCCTACCAACCATCTGGTTGAAGGGTGGTATATAAATGCATATAATAAATAAACAGGAATAGTGATCATGCTGCATATTTTAGCAGTTGAGGGTGGAGTTTCTTTCCCCTTCAATATCTAGCAAAGCCAGAAATGGAAGAGAAGGCAATATATATGTTGGCTATATATTTCTTCCAGTATAGGAGTCAGAATAGCATTGAATAGTAGGGTTCATGTCAGGGGAGTGCTATCATGCTTACGTCCTGTTTGTGGGCTTCACATAGACTGGCCACTGTGAGAATTAGACTAGATAGACCTGGACTAGATGGGCCTTTGGTTTGATCCAGCAGTGCTCCTCTTATGTTCTTATATATATGTTCAGAAAAGATGATGCAGAACAAATTTTTTTTTGACTAAATTAGGCAAAATAAGATTGTCTGCTATGTTAACATGCTGAATCTGCATCATTTATACCACAAAACCCAGCTTTTCATGGCACCAAAGTTGGATTGCCCTGGTACATAATTCTTTATTTTTCTTCTTTTTAATAGGGTACAACGTCGCTCAGACTACTGATTATGATATGTCTTATAAGAAAACAGCTCTGAATTTGAGTGTCCATGAGCCAGATGGTCTAACTGCTAATTCTCAGCTCCCTTACTAAGGAAATGAGCTCAACATGTTTCTTTTTGTGTTTTCCAGGCCCCACTCACAAAATGCCACCAACTGCCAGTGCCATGGACTTCTTCCAACTCTTTGTCCCTGACAACTTGCTGAAGAATGTGGTCGTGCAAACCAATATGTATGCCAAGAAGTACCAGGAGCGGTTTGGGAGCGATGATACCTGGGTGGACGTCACCCTGACAGAAATCAAGGCTTTCCTTGCGTACATGATATCCACCAGCACTCACCATTGCGAGTCCGTACTCAGCATCTGGAGTAGTGGTTTCTATAGCAACAAGAGCATAGCACTGATCATGACTCAGCCGAGATTTGAGAAGATACTCAAGTACTTCCATATTGTGGCCTTCCGTTCCAGTCAGACTACGCACGGCCTCTACAAAATCCAGCCCTTTCTGGACTCCCTGCAACACAGCTTTGACTCTGCCTTTAAGCCTTCCCAAACCCAGGTGAGATGTGGTTTCTTGGCTGTGGGAGATCTTTGGTTACTCCATGCTGGTATGCCAGAGGCTCTTTTATGCCAAAGCTGCAGAACATAAATGTATCCAACTTTCCTTATACAGTGGTACCTCAGTTTTCGAACGTAATCCATTCCGGAAGACAGGTCGGCTTCTGAAATGTTCAAAAACTGAGGCGCAAAGGGCCGCCTGCAATTTCCATTGGGAAAATTGAAAAAAATGCAGCGGAAGCCGTTTGACTTCCGAGGCGCTTTCAAAAACGGAAGCAATTACTTCTGGGTTTTCAGCGTTCGAAAACTGAAACATTCGGCTTCCAATGCTCGAAAACCGAGGTACCACTGTAAACAGCTGATTAACATAGTACGATCTCATAATACAAAATAAAAGTGGATCATGTAAACAGCCCGCTGAGATTATTACTTTTACCATGTTACACTTTTTTGTGTTTTTATATTGTAAACTGCCCTATGATGCTCAGATGAAGGGCAGTATAGAATTTTAATAAATTTAAAAAAGATTTTTTTCAAGTGCACGCACTCCCAGCAGAGCATGAATGTGCAGTGGTGTGTTTGCGAATACATGTCATACAGTTTTGTGGTACATCAAGGTAAGTATGTACAAATCTATCCTGAGCTAAGGCAGACACTTAATTCAGTCACAAAATAAGCCAAGGTTTAAAGTTCATATATGATATTTCTTTTCAGTAAATTGATTAGCTTAGCTGTAATCAAATTAAGATGAAACCAGTCACCAATAAACCAAAAGAATTAGCCAGTAGGAGCTACTGGTTTTCATTTTGGAAGGTGGTGAATCAGAGGGATAAATTAATTCAGCTTGTGTCTGTACTATTTCTCTTCATGGCTAATTGTTTAATTGAATTGAAGACTGGAACCCACCATTAAATGTTAACCCTTTCCAATATGAAGGTATAGCATGCTTTGTAAGTGAAGAACATTCTTGGAAGGCTGTTAGTTAGTGAGATATTGTATTTTAATATTTTATTGGAAGCCGCCCAGAGTGGCTGGGGAAACCCAGCCAGATGGGTGGGGTATAAATAATAATAAAAATATTATTATTATTATTATTATTATTATTATTATTATTATTACTAGTAAATTAAGCCCGTTAAGATAATGGGCGCTAGGAGAAAGGCGGCGGCGAGAGCCTCCAGGAACGGGAGGCTCCGCTGGAGGTGTGTGGGCGGCGGCGGCGCTTTGCGCCGCTTCCCCCGCGCTTCAGCGAGGTTATAAAGGCGGCGGCGGGAGCCTCCAGGAACGGGAGGCTGCGCTGGAGGTGTGCGGGCGCCGGCGGCGCTTTGCGCCGCTTCCCCCGCACTTCGGCGAGGCTCTAAAGGCGGCGGCGGGAGCCTCCAGGAATGGGAGGCTCCGCTGGAGGTGTGCGGGCGGCGGCGGCGCTTTGCGTCGCTTCCCCCACCGCGTCCTCTCCCTCGGTGCCCGAGCGCAGCCTGCAGCAGGCGCGGCTCCCGCAGGCCAAGCAAGCGCCGGCCGCAGCGGCCGCCATATTCTCAGCAACAGCAACTTCCGGGCCGCCGACCCGCCTCTGCGCTCCAACTGTCTGCTGTCCAATCCCTGTGTCCCTGTGTGACATGCGCAGTAGCGCACTTCCGTGACACACAGAAAGTGGACGCAGGGACACAGCAAGATTATTATATAGGATTATTATCTGAGAGAATATTCTGCTGACTAAAGAGTGGAATGGGTTTTATCCCCACTTGATGACTGCAGCATCGAGTGTGAGAATTAGCCACCAGAGATATGCTAATAAAGACAAGAAGGCTGGGAAAGTGTCTTCTTCACTGCCTCCACCACCACAAAAATCTAAAGATGCTGTTACTTTAACATTTCTTTCCCAAATAAAACAACATTTCTAGCCACAGTGACAAACTGCAGCAGTAAGGCAAATGGTCTTAGAGCCTAGAATGCCTTTCTCTGAGGAAGGAACCGCCCCATGGCCATTCCTTAGAGGCTGGAGCAAGCGTGAGGAACTACTTTCGGCTGGCGGAGAGGATTCAATTGTGGCCAACCCTCCACAGGTGGAGAGCAGATGGATTTGACACTCACACCTCCCTACTGAGGCAGCGTGGCTTGCATTTGGCGCCAAATTTAAATGGCAACAAATGCAAGTTGTGCTTGCAAAGGCCTTAGAGTGTGCTACCTGTCATTCATTGGGAAGCATATTGTATTCTGCACTCTTTGAAACAGACCATGACCATGGCGATGTGGGTGGATCCACTTGTTTGCTCCCATGTGGATCCGATGTCTGTTGAAAGCAGTGCAAATTTAAACAGCGCCAAATTCAACCTATGCAGGCGAAGGGACAGCCAAGAGTTCCAGTTCCCTTTTTTGCAGCCACAGCTGACATCCTGACAGGTGGGCATGGCTGTGGGGCGAGAGGAATGGCTTCATGGGCCAAATTAAAAGCCCTGGTGGGCCTAATTAATCCCATGGGCTGCTGCTTCCCCACACATGGGCTAGAGTGAGGCAGGGAGGAGGTGGAGATGACCAGGCAATGACAGGGTGCATGAGCCTCGGAGGACGCAGGATGTGTCAGTTTACTGCTCCACTTCACCCACAGCCCAAGACGATGGTCTCAGTTTGCCTCATTATCACCTGGCTGCCAATGCACACCTGCCCAGGTGACAATCATGGCCGGGCAAAGGCTTAAAGCCCTTCTCCCCCAGCCTGCGCTGCTCCACCTGAGATCAGAGGCCAGCTTTTTACCTCAACATAATATCACGTCTGGTTTGGCCCTAAGATTAACTGGAAATCAATGAATTAAATTAGCCGTGACATTGCCCAGATTCCCATTGCTCACGGTGGGAATTTGTTGCAGATGACACAACTTTGATGGCAGAAAGTGAGGAGGAATTAAAGAACCTCTTAATGAGGGTGAAAGGAGAGCGCAAAATAAGGTCTGAAGCTCAACATCCAAAAAACTAAGATCAAGGCCACTGGTCCCATCACCTCCTGGCAGTGAGAGGTTTTACTTTCTTGGGCTCCATGATCACTGCAGATGGTGACAGCAGTCACGAAATTAGAAGATGCCTGCTTCTTGGGAGAAAAGCAATGACAAACCTAGACAGCATCTTAAAAAGCAAAGACATCACCTTGCCGACAAAGGTCCCTATAGTTAAAGCTATGGTTTTCCCAGTAGTGATGTATGGGAAGTGAGAGCTGGACCATAAAGAAGGCTGATCGTCGAAGAATTGATACTTTTGAATTATGGTGCTGGAGGAGACTCTTGACAGTCCCATGGTCTGCAAGAAGATCAAACCTATCCATTCTGAAGGAAATCAGCCCTGAGTGCTCACTGGAAGGACAGATCCTGAAGCTGAGGCTCCAATACTATGGCCACCTCATGAGAAGAGAAGACTCCCTGGAAAAGACCCTGATGTTGGGAAAGATGGAGGGCACAAGAAGAAGGGGACGACAGAGGACAAGATGGTTGGACAGTGTTCTCGAAGCTACCAACATGAGTCTGACCAAACTGCGGGAGGCAGTGGAAGACAGGAGTGCCTGGCGTGCTCTGGTCCATGGGGCCACGAAGAGTCGGACACAACAACAACAACAACAAATCTGCTGGTTGTTTTTCAGTGGTGTCAGTTCACACATTCAGATACTAGCAGATATTGTTAAGTGACGTCCATGCATGTGAGCTGGCCTTTAAATGCATTGAATGTCAAAGGCTTAAAAGCTTAATCATATCTGACTGCTATAATTCTGAATTCTATCTAATCCATCTCCCCATTTCCAAGTCCTTTTGCCAAGAATACTTTGCTCCTGTTTGAAATACTTTATGGCTGGAATCAGCCTTATATAACGCTGAACATCTGGCTTTGCCTATATACCTGTGTTTGACCCTATGTTGAAGATTTGCTAAAGCAAATTAAATTGTCTTTGTCTCTTTGGTCTGCCTCTCTTCCAGTACTAATGGAAGAGCGCAGATTTCAGAGTGGCAGATGCTGAAATAGCTGTTTTTGCGGTAGTTTAGCACAGATTTCAAATGAATTATTCAGAGACCTTTAAGTTTGGCACCTCTTTCCCTTGACAGCATTTTGGTTATTGAATTTATTTTCTAATGTGCCAAGGTTAACAATATACAAAAAGTGGTACATAAAATAGCAAAGGTGGGGGGGGGGGGAGAAGATACTTCAGTTTGCTCCTGATTTAAGAAAGACTGTTACTGGATATTGAAAGGCTGAGATTCCCTTGAGTTTGAACCTTGCACTACACACACACACACACACACACACACACATTTCACTAAAGGAATTAGTTGAATTCTTTTGTGATCACTTATAGCCTAGAAATTGTTGCCATTTTGTTGTCGTCATTGTCACCACTATGAAAGTGTGTGTGTGTGTGTGTGTGTGTGTGTGTGGCCTACTCCAAAGTCTCTTGGCAACTTGCAACATAAAAAATAAAAACGTTAATTAAAAATGACATAAAATTGCATGCAGGCACCAGTAACCCACCCCTCCATTATACCAAGCTGTATGGAAGACACTTCCCTTTCCAAACCAATGAAACTTAACAACCCGAATAAACAATATTAAAATTGTCAGCAGAAGGAAGATGTTAACTCAAAAAGCTTCAAAATTGTGCTGCTGCTGAAACCAATAAAACTTCTAAAATTTACTATAAACCTAGGCGGGGAATAATGTATTTGCTTGAAAATTGCACAGAAGGCACCAGGCAAATTTCCCTGGGGAGCATTCTGTATGGGGGGACACCACTGAGAAGCCCCCCCCCATTGTCACACTCTGTAACTCTGATGGAGCGACCACCCTGAGGAGGGTTCAGGTGGTAAAGGAAAAAGGTACTGGAGTCCCAGACTGTGTATGGTTTTGTTGGTTAATACCAGCACCTTCAATTATTTGCACTTTGTGCTAACTCCTCTTAGACAAGCAGTCTGATGGATGGATATAGCTTCAAGGCAAATTAAACATGATAACCCACCTGTACAAAGTGGTGTCAATGTTAAGGTGCCACATTCTAGTATTAAAACTTACTTGAGGAGGTAAGTGACTGAGGAGAATTGCTAGGGGCTGTGATAAAAATCCATTATACTGAGTCACACTGTTGGCCCAAATAGCCCAGTTTTGTCTACCCCGACGTAGGGATCCTTGAGGGATTTGATTTCTGGGAATTCAGGTGTGAACTTTCCTTGTCGGCACCTCATGGACTAAAGTGTGGATCCTTCCTCTTTCTCACTTCTCCAAATTTTGCGATAACAGCTTCCCTGCACGAAATAAGTACCAAAATGCATTAAAAACGTCCATTTTAGGAGAAATCACAGTTCGATTGGCTTACATTGGGATAAAAGACATTTAGAAAGTCATATATATTTAAATACATATTTGAATATGATTTTTCTTTGGTGCAGATTTTTTTTAAAAAAAATCTCAGATTAATGCAGAAACTGGACAAAATGGATTTAAGAATGAGCACATGCAAAAACTGACACGGACCAGAAACAGGTTAATAAGGCTATCACCTTTACCATTTGTTTATTTATTTTCCTATTCCATAAAAAGTATATACTACTTGATGGTCGGGGGGGGCATTAAAGTGGTTTCCAAAAAGAATAAAACAATAAAACAATAAAAACAACGAGTGGAAAACACAAATCCATGCTCTTCATATCTAGGTTGGGAGTGGCTTTCTATGGATTCAGGCCAAGGTCTTTGATAGCCTTGCTGGTGGGAAATCTGGTGGGCTGAACCCGGGACGACTCATGTGCAACTGAGCTCTGTCCTTTTCCCATACCTCCTACATCTGATTTGCACAAGTCCTTCTTGAAGAACAAAGAACGAGCAAAAGAAAGAACTCTTTACCCACCTCCGTGCACTTGTGTTATTTCGACTGATCTTGTTAAATAATGTCAGAGTAATGGTGGTGCTCAGGGTAGTTGCTGGCTTAGCATCCGTATTCTTTAGGACAGGCCCGTCCAACTCCCGAGAGACTGCGATCTACTCTTAGTGTAAAAAAACTGGCAGTGATCTACCCATTGTCATTGAGGATTGACCCAAATTGTTGAGCTTTTTTGGGGGAGAGCAAAGATGTTGACCTTTTTTTGGGGGGGGGGGACACAGTTGTTGAACTTTTTTTTAAAGGGAGAATGGCGTACTTCGCTCATGCTCCGCCAATCACAAACGCACGCAGTGCTTAAGTATTCGCCGTATTCAACATTGCAATGATAAAGCACCAAACTCTGCCCACTTGATGCAATGGTGGGACAGAGCGAGAGGGGTGGGGGGTGGAAACATTCATTTTCTAACCCAGCGATCGATAAGGATCCCGCGATCGACAAGGATCGACAGGGGATCTTCCTGTCGATCGCAGTCGACCGGTTGTACATGTCTGCTTTAGGATGTCAAAAAGACTTTGCCCAGCTCCGCACATCTGTGCCTCTTATTTTTTTGAGTCTAATCTGCACGTTTTGCCATGGTGCTTTCAGATGATGCTGTGAATCTTTTATGGGCTACTAAAGGCTTGCATAAATGAAGACGTGCAGCAGCTCCAGAAGTGAAGATGTGTCGATGTAAAGCTGGCGGGGAGAAATTTTGTTATAACAATATCCAATACGTTTGAAGGCAGGCATATTTGAATTTTAAACTCTCGGTATCAAAACCCTAGAAGACTCCCTAGAAGTCTTCTCCCTAGAGAAGACTCCCTAGAAAAGACCCTGATGCTGGGAAAGATTGAGGGCACAAGGAGAAGGGGACGACAGAAGATGAGATGGTTGGACAGTGTTCTCGAAGCTACTAACATGAGTTTGGCCAAACTGCGAGAGGCAGTGAAGGATAGGCGTGCCTGGCGTGCTCTGGTCCATGGGGTCACGAAGAGTCGGACACGACTGAACGACTGAACAACAACAACAACAATCAAAACCCTGAGCCACGCTTCCACTCGACTTTCAGAGTATACCCCCATGGTGGTTCAAGAAAACACTACACATCCTATAGATGTCCCTTGCAGTGAGACCAGGCAGATGTTCTGCAGGCTGGGAATCCAAATACCCTGGGTATTGTTTTTCGGCTGGTCCTAGATGGGATTGCACTCCCCCTGAGGGATCAGTGCGTGCAGTTTGGGAGTTCTCCTAAAGTCCTCTTCAGGCATTCTGAACAGCGTGTATGTCATAGAATTGTGGGGTTGGAAGGGTCACCAAGAGTCATTACAAGGAAGAGACGGTGTGAAAGAGCACACCAGCTCTGCCCCCGCCCCAAATGCTGTTGCCCACCATGTTTTTCCCCCCAGTGACTGCCAGCAATGGAGAAGTCTCCTGTAATCGTTTTTATTCATTTATATTTTATTGAAAACTTTCAGCGGACAAATGAAGTGAAAGAAATGGGGGGGGGGGAGAAACAGGTGCTTGAAACTGTAATACAAAGTGATATCCTATATAATAAAGTTGCTGTGTCCCTGCGTCCAACTTTCTGTGTGTCACGGAAGTGCGCTACTGCGCATGTCCGTGTCCTACACGGACGCAGGGATTGGAGCGGCCAGAGAGGGGGGCGTGTCTGCGAGGCAGCGGCGGCGCACGCGCGTTGTCAGTTGCGCCAGCACCGCTGCCTCGCACGGACGCAGAGGCAGAGCCCAATCCCCGCGGCTCGCCGCCTGCTGCTAAGGGGGACGACGGAGGCGCGCTCTGCGCTCCGCTCAGGGGCTCCCTCTCCCAGGCACCGCTCTCCGCCTCCCCTCGCCGCCTGCTGCATCCGATGGGCTCCCGGCAGCAGCTGCTGGCCTGGGCTTGGCTTGCTGCTGTTCCCTGAGCGCGGCGGGAGGAGCAGCAGCAGCAAGCAGCTCAACTCGCCGCCGCTACCGCCGCCGCTGCAGCCGCCCCCGGGGAAAAAGAAGAAGGGGGAGGGAGCCCCTCTCCACCCCCCAGCGGCCACTGTTCTGCCTCCTCCTGCCTCCTCCTCCTCTAGCGCCCGTTATGTAACGGGCTAACTTCAACTAGTATAGGTATATAAGTAATGCTGTTATTCCAACAAGTGTACAATTATTAGCAAGTCATTACAATTTTTATAAACGCACTCGCAAGTATCATTATATTTATCCATCCACAATCTGCATCTAAAAGCAATCTGTTCATGCTTGAGTACTGCAATGTACTTTTTGTGGTAGGCTCAATACCCAACAGATTCAATTTAATGTATAGATTATTTTGCTGAACAACTGGAATTAATCCCGTTTTCCAAATAACCTTCACGTGGACTGTGAGGATCCTCTCCTCACAAGCTTTGTGTGCTCCAATTCCTTGCGTTATGTGGAACACAATAAATATGTTGCTTTTAAAAAAACCCAACTATATTCATTTGTGGCTTCAAACTTTTCACTTTTTAATGATAATTGCACAGGTGAGCCCCGTGATGCGTTGAAAATGCTTTCCAAAACAGACCTATGTTTTGAATGAGCAACCTTTTCATTTTATTTTTTTTTAAAAATCTCATTTGATGGCTTCATGCTATTGGGTAGCCGGAGGAGTGGAACATGGCTGGCAAGAAGCAACATGAACTCGGCCCAAGATTAACATTCTGGAGGGAATTAAAATTACCAAGGCATAGCTCTCAGGAGGGAACAACAAGTTCATTATAAGCAAGCTGTTCTTTGCTCTGCTTGCAGTCTACAAATTCACAAGGGCTAAAGTAAATGTTTCGACTAGCGATAATCAGAGAAATAAGGGCTGAGCAAAGATGGTGACCCCACCTCCTCATATTTGGGGAGATTGTTAACATATGCCCTGGAGACATTGATTACGTTCACATTAAACTATAGTTGGTGCACAAACAATAGTTACTGGTGTACACTGCTCAAAAGTTCTCACAGCAATCCTGCCGTGGCATAAATGAAAGAAACCAGAATCTGGGTTGTGTAATCTAAACCCAGGCTTGTGATTTGTTTTCCCCAAATAAATCATAAGTGGCAGAAAGAACAAACCTTAGTCACCACACACGGTTTAGTTGGATAACAGCATAGCTTGTTTGAACTAGGCCAGGGTGCCCTGTTCAGACATGAACAACATGATTTTGTTGCAGCTGCTACAATGGGTTGTGTATAACCCCCTATGGATTATAATCCAAAATGTATTGGGATCTGGATAATCTGAAGTTTTCATCATTCTGTCATCTATCTATCTATCTCTATCTATCTATCTATCATCTCTCTCTCTCATCTATCATCTCTATATCATCTATCTATCTTTATCTCTCTATCATCTATCTATCATCTATCATCTCTCTCTCTCATCTCTCATCTATCTATCATCCATATCATCTGTCTATCATCTGTCTATCTATCTATCTATCTATCTATCTATCTATCTATCTATCTATCTATCATCTTTATCTCTCTATCATCTATCTATCATCTATCTAGCTATCATCTATCTAGCTATCTAGCTATCATCTATCTATATCTATCATCTATCTCGCAGTCGTCTCTGTTGCATAGGACAGCAATTGATTCTCCACTATGGACTGGGGGTTGAGGAGAGAACATTTTTATTTGTTTCATCACATCCATGGTCTTCCTTTCCCTTCCAAGGAGCTCAGAGCCAGTTTGTGACTGGAATATTTGGGAGAAGCTCAACATTATACAACTCCATATCCTCCACCCTGGGTCTTCAAATAATGGGGGCGGAAAGATGTGTGCAACTCGACAATTTATCGGTTTGTTCCAATAAATGGAAATATTGGCGAACGCCAGGTGATGCTGAGTCAGGTTAATTCTATCTTTTACCTCTTCCACTTTCAGTCCTTAAGGATTTTGCCCCTTTCTTGGCTCTTTCAATAGCTTGCGCCTGTGTCCACCACAGCCTTCAGGGTTTTCCTGTGCCTCTGGACATTTCTTCTGGCTGGCTTTTTTTTTAGCTTACAACGTGGCAATCCTTTGTTATTTTATTTTCACAAGAACCCAGCGATGTAGATTAGGCTCAGTGATAGCAACTGGGCCAAGGTCACCTGGTAAGCTTCACAGCTGAATGGGGATTGGTTGAAATCCGACACTTGATCCACTTTGCCATGCTTGCTTTAGAGAAATTGAAAACCCCGTTTTCCTTCCCAGTGATAGAATAACACAACCCCGTTGTGATTTTAGGTACTCCATGAACCTCTGATTGACGAAGATCCGGTTTTCATTGCCACCTGCACAGAGCGAGAGTTACGCAAGAGGAAAAAGCGGAAATTCAGTCTCTGGGTACGGCAGTGCTCATCAACTGGTTTTATCTGCCAGGTAAGAGCCTGTGGAATTGACCTCAACCCTGAGTCAGGCATCTGCACAGAAAAGTGCCTTAAATTGTACTTTGAGGCATTTTACAAGAGGCTACAAGAGGGAGCCACTGTCTGTCCTGTACAGAAAAAGGCCTTAGTCCCAAGTCTTTGTTTGCATGATTTATGTGAAATTGAAACTTCCCCAAGAATAATGTTTACTGTCCATCAACAGCCCCCTGCATGGGCCAAGCTAACACTGTTTATTTGACAAAGTGTGGCAGGTTTTTAAGAAATATCCTAGGAAAGTTCATCTTGTCCAGGGGTTAGCAAACTTTTTCAGTAGGGGGCCGGTCCACTGTCCCTCAGACCTTGTGAGGGGCTGGACTATATTTTTTTGGGAGGGAAATGAACGAATTCCTATGTCCCACAAATAACCCAGAGATGCATTTTAAATAAAAGCACACATTATACTCATGTAAAAACACCAGGCAGGCCCCACAAATAACACAGAGATACATTTTAAATCAAAGGACACATTCTACCTATGTAAAAACACGTTGATTCCCGGACCATCCGCGGGCCAGATTTAGAAGGCGATTGGGCCAGATCCGGCCCCTGGGTCTTAGTTTGTCTACCCATGATCTTGTCCTTCCTGCCAGTCTGAAGGTTGTTGTTTTCTATGCCTCCTAATTTTAGTGAATAATTCAGACTGCAAGTCCAAGGTACCTCAGCAAGAGACACAATTTCTGACTTAAGTGTCCATCCCTTAAAGATGTGGCCTATACAGTTTTTCCTTCAACAAATCTTGGGTATCTATTGCAGGGTGTGGACGGGGAAAGACAAAATGAAGGGGTATGTGTGTGTGTTTTGCTCCATCCCAGGATGAAGCATAATCCTCATATTCCCAGCTTTCATTAAAAAAGAAACCTAAGTTGCAACCACTTGTAGCACCTGAGGCATGAGACAAACTGGACAGGAAGTATTATTTTCAATTTTTGTGAGAAATTAATCCTATTGCCCCTTTTTGGTATTCTACTTGGATTTTTAAAAAACAAACAAGCAATTTTATGAAATAAATACTTTGCGCATCTCTCCCCCCAAAACACACACACACACACACACACACACACACACACACACCCCACAGTGGATGCCCACATTTCCATTTGCATGATTTGGGACATAGGAGGGAATTGGCAGGGAGCACAAAATGATGGTCATAGAATTGTAGAGTTGGAAGGGACCGTGAGGATCATCTAGTCCAACGCCCTGCGAGAGCCAGTATGGTGTAGTGGTTAAGAGCGGTAGACTCGTAATCCGGGGAACCGGGTTCGCGTCTCCGCTCCTCCACATGCAGCTGCTGGGTGACCTTGGGCTAGTCACACTTCTCTGAAGTCTCTCAGCCCCACTCACCTCACAGAGTGTTTGTTGTGGGGGAGGAAGGGAAAGGAGAATGTTAGCCGCTTTGAGACTCCTTTGGGTAGTGATAAAGCGGGATATCAAATCCAAACTCTTCTTCTTCTTCCCCGCAATGCAGGAATATGCAGCTGTCCCATACGGGAATCAAAGCTGCAACCTTAGTGTTATCAGCACCATGCTCTAACCAACTGAGCTATCCAAGCAGTAAAGCCATTATGGACTGGGCCCAAATTTCAGAGAGGGCTTGGGCTTGGCTTCTGGTGGATCATGGATTTCTGAGTCGAAATCATTCTGAAACCCCCATTTCTAACATTTGTCATCACCACCAGTTACTTCCCATGCTGACATTGCTGCACTTCCCACTAGCATAGTAGCTGTGTCTTCAACTCCTACACCACAGCCTCAGGATTCTTCTCTTACAGGAGCATCCTGGGAAAAAGCCATGGGGGATAATTCCCACGGTATAAGACTTTTTGTTTGGCCTTCATGGACTTTGGCACTGAAGGATAATAAGGAGAAAGAGCAAGATCTATAGATCATAAATGAAAACTGTTACAAATGCAGACTTGCTGGAGAGATTCCAGCTACTGTACTCTGGGCTCCAAATATAATTTATTTTCTGCCCTCAGTCCATCTCCATTAACATACATCTTCAAACTGTCAAAGTCAATGAGAATGGATGACACTCCGCACGTCACAGGATCAAGCTCAACAGCTTGAGCAAAATAATGAACTTGACACTTGCGTTTGACTTGCATCCAAATAACTCCCAAGTAATCTCAAGAGCCTTTGTCTATGCACATCTTGACAGCCCTCTGTTCATGTTTGAAAGGATCAGGTGAGAAAGGAGTTCAAGAAGTTGTGAAAATGAACATTTCAAAAAGTGTGAACCCATCAATATCACAGCTTGCAAGAACAGGTGTGATGTTTTCCCCCCAGTGACTAGAGACTTAAATACCACATTCACCTTTATGTTGACGACCTTTCCAGTACATTTATACAAAGGCCCTGTGGAAGTCAACCACTTATTTGGAGAATGCCTGCTGTTCTGTGAAGGAGGAAAACAATAATTTGCTCAATGCACCAAAATGAGGCTTTAGTTTAGTCTAAATGATTGGTTCCAACCCGGAGATAATTGACTTAAGTGAGAAGAAATGGTAAACTCTCTGCAGCTATCTGGACGAGAGCATATTTCTAACAAAAACAGTTTCTACAAATGTAGAAGCCCAGAGTTCTTGAATCCAAAATGCCATTTATTATACTTTATGTTTTGATTTCATAATCTTTCCATATAGCTTACATTTAAAGAAACCTCAAAGCAATTCAGATGAGTAAAAAGATAAAGCAAAGCAATTAATTGCACAAAAGCCAAAACTGGTGTAGCCTGTGGGGCTTATGGGTGGAATTCAACTAATGAGTCTCATCCACGGAACTTCTACCTATGCAATGGGACTTCTTTGCCCCCTGCCCAGCCTTCATACTAGCTATTTTACTTAGCACCTGGGGATCACAGTTTGGGATGCAGGTGCCTGTAGGAATATCTGTTGCCACATCAACACATCAGTGCATTGAAGCCAACAGATGAGGCACTCCTTTGGGTGCCATACTAAGGCGAGGTGGATGGCAGCCATAGAAGAGGGCCTTTTCTGTGATGGCACCACTTTCCCTCTCAGTAGAAAGTCACCTGGTGTCTATGTTGCCTGACATAGACCTTACCTTTTGTTGTTTAGTCATTTAGTCGTGTCCGACTCTTCTGGAAGCAGTAGGAGACTCAAAATACAGTAACTTTCAAAATATACACTTCTCTGAATTTTGCAATGTAGTTCTCCACCCAAGTGATGTATACAAAAACACATTTACTAGGGTATAAATGTGCCTTACAATGCATATATTAGTGAAAATAGCACACAAAATGCATTCTAATTTGGGAAGTTGTTTGGCAAAAATGCGTATAAGGCAAAATTGTGCACAAAAATGTGTATATTAGGAGAAATTCAACATTTAAATGCTGGTGATGTTGTGAGGACTCTTTAAAAGAAAATTGCAAAGGGGTGTGGAAATGTGGAGAACTGAAGATTGGGAAATTAGAAACTGAAATCAAAATGGACAGATTCACCCATCCCAAGCTGCGGCCCAAGTCTGGTCTTCTCTTAATGGTTCCAGTGGTGCTGAATGGGGCTAGCATCTTGAGTCTTGTCAATAGCCTTGATTCTAGACTCTTAAAATGTGCTTATGTTGATCCAATCTTACATGGCATCAGACCACACTGTAAATGTATGCAGGTGGGTTGGGGCTTTCCATCTTTCTTTCATTTCTCCTCTCTGTCTTCCTGTTACCCATTTGTTTTTCATTCATGATAAACCTGTGGCAATTCTAAACAGAGAGCCATTTCTGATGTTGGAGAATGTCAGGACTGTGCACAGTGGTAAGGTGCTACATTAAAAATTAGAATGACTTTCGCTGTCCTTACGTTGTGAATAAGCTTATTTGATGTCCCATTAAGTCCTAATTGATTTACTCATTCTACTTTGAGAGAGCAAAATATAAGCCCGGGGTGAATTTCCTTTTCAAGGGCAGAGTTGCAGAAGGGTTAGCCATCTGTCGTTTTTGTAGGGGTATCTGTATTTAACATCTCTCTCTTTCTCTCTCTCAGAAATTTGTGAAAGTTCAAAGCTTGTAGGAATAAAACCAGTTGAATTTATCAGTTGCCTTGTTCATATTTTTGAGACAGCTCCTTTCCACAACATCCCATAGAGTATATTTCATTTAATTCTTTTAAATAATACTTGCTTTACTGTTGTTTCTCCTTGAGCATCCCAAAAATCCATTCCCAAGTATTAATTAAGCCATGGCTTAAAGAATATCCACTCATGAGGGTCATGTGGGGAACCTTCCCTGTCAAGCACAGGGCCAAGACATCAATTTGTGCATAGATTATTGCAGCTGTTAGGCAGACAGCTCAAACGTCTGTGAAAATAGGCTTTTGGAATATTACTCAGGACGGAGTTGCTTTCCTGGTGGCTGCTTTGTATAGGACAATTATATGCCGTGAGTCATTCTAAAAATAGATGTAAACATAATGGCTGTCTCCAGACGTCACTATAAACCATGGTTTATTCATTGACCCTAGCCTCTCCCACCCACCAAGAGTGTGTGCTCTGCTGCTACCTCCTCCTCTGGTGTGGGCCCAAGAAGGAGTTTTGAAGCTTTTGTTTGTCTATTAACGGGAATTTAGCATTATGCCAGGTACCCCTCAATTATGATTGACCAATGGTTAGTTGAACAGTGAGATGAGCAGTGGTTGGCAGAAACAAGCTAGCCGCATGACTCATGGTCTGAAATTGGCACGTTTCAACCTAGATGAACCGCAGTTGTTGTTGGGTTTAGACAACATAGCGAACTGTGGTTAATCAAAACTAAATAAAAAATAAAAAAATTCCTTCTAGTAGCACCTTGAGACCAACTAAGTTTGTTCTTGGTATGAGCTTTCATGTGCTGCCAGGTTTAGGCAGAGCAGCTGCCCCACTGCTGAATGGGACTTGCACCTGGTGTAACTTTACGCCGGCTTAAGCTACACCAGCTTGCCTCTCACCAGCTTCTTCTGCATAGGACTGCTCCCCTTCAGGATTGAATAGGCCTTAGCATTTTATTATTATTATTTGATTTGATTTTTAAAAAGTATAAACATGTAACAAAAAAACAATTCCAAATCCAAATATTGAGATTACTCTGAATCTTCTGACTCCCCCCCCCCCAAATCCATTCCATGGGTCCTAATGGTAATGTTTGCAACTGCATATCAATACAGTGGTACCTCGGGTTACAAACACTTTGGGTTACAAACTCCACTAACCCAGAAGTAGTACCTCGGGTTACAAAATTTGCCCCAGGATGAGAACAGAAATCGCGTGCCAGCGGTGCGGCGGCAGCAAGAGGCCCCATTAGCGAAAGCGCGCCTCAGGTTAAGAACGGTTTTGGGTTAAGAACAGACCTCCGGAACGAATTAAGTTTGTAACTGGAGGTACCACTGTACTTATCCAATTTTTTATCCTTCTAAATTATCCATACTTTCTGTTACTTTGCAAGTGTGACTAAAATCCTGCTAATGTTTTAACCTGTTTACAGTGGTCTCGTAAACAAATTATAAACTTTTCCCATTCTTTCTTAAAATTATTGTCTTCTTGATTTCTGAGCTTCCCAGTTAATTTTGCCAAAATAGTCCATCAGAAGAGGCCTTAGCATTGATTAGGGATGCACTTGTAATATTCAGCTCATCTCCCAGGAGAACGAGAGAGCGTTGCCACTGGCCTTTTTGCGCACTGACTTTTCTCCCTGCTGTTCTGCCCCTGCCCCCGCTTGCTTGTTAAGATCTATGTCCACCTGAAAGAAGGAAGTGGCACGGAAGGCCTGGATGCTTTGAAGAACAAAACCCAGCTCCACAGCATGGTGGCCAAGAGCCTTTGTCAGAACGCTGCAGGGAAGAACTACATCATTTTTACTGGGCCCAGCATCACCAGCTTGAATCTCTTTGAAGAGTTTGAGAAACAAGGTTTGTGTCAGGCTACGTGTTGACCTGTGTGTTAGGGGGGGTGGCCTCTGGTTCACAAAACAATAGAATTGTTGGTCTTTCAGGGGCACAAAGCTCTCTTGTTTTGCTTCTGCTTTGACAGATTAACTGAAAACAGGCTAGCATGGTTGCTGTGGAGTATCCCAGTGGACCTCAGAGGCAATTCCTAGCTGTTTAATTGCTGTGGCATTTTAGGGGTAGCAGAATTTCTCCTGTCCCCGTCCCCCACCATCCTCCAGCAATTAATGGGAAAAAGAAACGGCCTGTGTTAATTCTACATTGCCCATAATTTTTTTTAAAAAAAATTCAGGACACAGGAATCTTTGGGAAATTTAAAGTGATATAGGAATGCTTTGAATCTATGGTGTGACTTTAAAAGATTTCAGTTGTTCCCATAAGTGGAAGATGCAGACAGATAAGCAGGTAGTGGTGACCTAAGCTGTCTCTCTAGAAGGCACTTGTTACTTTTTCTCAAATGTACAAATAAGCTTGTCACTCTCAATTTTGGGTCAAAGCAGTTGTGACCTGGGAGAATGTGATTTCCAGCTTTCCATTTTCACTTTAAAGGAACGAGGGAGTCTGAATTTAAATCCCAATCCCCTATTTTCATTCTCTCTCTTTCTCTCTTTCTCAAGCTACCATTTGCCCAAAATACCTGTCCTGAGGCATGTGTGATATAAATCAAGGAAATGCCTCATCTGAATTTCTTGAAGCTTTTGTTCCCCTGCAATAGACAATTCCATTGTTCTGCTTTCTTCTCAGGGCGTTTTAGAATCTCCTCATAAAAATCTTAATGTTGAAAAATTGTCAAGCAGCTGTCTGGGAGGCAAGGTAGGCAGCCCCACCCTCCTGTGTCTCCCAGGCTGACCTACGTGCTGTCACTGCCAAGGCTTCACCCCTGCGCCTCACAAGTATATCGTATATAAGAGAAGGCACTTGCTATTTGGACATAACAAAACAGAACAGATCAATCGATCCAGATGGATTTCATTTTTATTTCATGCTGCCCTAGCAACTGTGAGTTTCAGTCGCAGGTTTGTTTTTTGGAATCCGTGTAAGTTACATGTGCCATGTGCGGGCACTAAATCTGCTGCCACTGTTAAAGCAGTCACTTGTCTTGGCCATAAATCTAGGATGCCTCATTTGTTCTGTTGCATTAGAGAGGTGGTTGACATATGGTTCTCATTACCCTTTGTAAGGCGACGCTCCGCTTACAAGTTCTCTGTCTGGACTGAAAGAAAGATTGTGCTTAATTACCTCTAACCTTTTGGTGTTTGTGCCTCTGAATTAAAGGCCCGCTTAGCAAACTCGATAGCATTGACTTCACACTACTGGAGAAAATTGGATCTGCGCAATAGGAGTGAGCGGCTTACGAGTTTTACTGTGGCAGGAAAGACAAATAGAAGAGGTTTAAGAGGTGATCAAAACTGCTCCTGCTGGTCCAGTGTTATGGTTGGGCCGGCCCTACTGTTCGTGGATTCAGGGCAACTTTGTTAAGAGGAGTCTTTGTGCCTCCTCTTACCTCAGAGAGTTTGCACTTGAACTCAGTAAGCCTATCAGTAATGATACTAATGAGCTAGTGTTCTCCAGCTGGTACCAGGTTCAGTGGTTCATCCACCTGCTCCACCCTCCTTAGTTCTTTCCTTCATTTAGGGGCCCCAGAACTAAAATGTGAATCTTCATGTTCAGATGTGGCTAGAACTGCGGCTAGAAATCCTTCTAATGACTTGAAATTACAAATATGAACAAATCCAGTTTCCCCCACTGGCTCCTCCTCAGCTGGACCATTTAAGATTCTAGTGGAGCTTCAGAAAGCTTGGATTTTTGAATTGTAATACACCAGAAGGAATAGATTTGTAGAATCTTGAGTTGGAAGAGACCCCAAGGGCAACGTAGGACCGGCAATGTGATCTATAAGCCGCACTAGACATGAAATATAGCCACAAGATGCCAATATGGAAAAAAAAGACAGTTCTCTATATGAACTCAGCTTTTAGTCCTTAAAAGCTAAGATGTTCAAGGTCATGTAGTGTTTCTGAATAAAAATGGCAGGAAGTCTTGTTGAATCACCTTACCCATCCTTGGTACTTCAGACTGCAGTCTGATAATGTCATGCTTTAAACTTGTCAAATTGCAATGTTCTAGACTAGGGGTTCTAGAAGGGACCCAGGTGGTGCTGTGGGTTAAACCACAGAGCCTAGGGCTTGCCGATCAGAAGGTCAGCGGTTCGAATCCCTGTGACGGGGTAAGCTCCCGTTGCTCGGTCCCAGCTCCTGCCCACCTAGCAGTTCGAAAGCACGTCAAGTGCAAGTAGATAAATAGGAACCACTCTGGCGGGAAGGTAAACGGCGTTTCCGTGCGCTGCTGTGGTTCGCCGGAAGCAGCTTAGTCATGCTGGCCACATGACCCTGAAGCTGTATGCCGGCTCTCGGCCAATAAAGCGAGATGAGCGCCGCAACCCCAGAGTCGGACACGACTGGACCTAATGGTCAGGGGTCCCTTTACCTTTACCTTTAGACTAGGGGTGGTGAACTGCTGTGGTTCTCCAGATGTTGCTGGTTTCCAATGCCCATCTGCCCCATCCTGCACGGCCAATGGTGAGGGAAACTGTAGTCCAGCAACATCTGGAGAACTACAGGTTCTCACTTCCTGCTATAGACAAGGGGGCCTTTACTGTCATGACGCATGGCACAGCTAAGCAGATCCACTTCCTTTGGGGTTTCCCTTTCCAGTTTCCCTTTTCCTTCTCCCTTGGAAATGCATTGAAATCTCATTCATACAGTAGACAATTCACCACACAATTCTTCTGGGATTCACTTTTACATGGCATTCTTTATTGAGACAAGGAGGCTTTCCTCATGAAAACTGTAAGTCATTGCCCCACCTTTCAGGAGATGACCGTTCCCATTCAACTCTCAAACCGCAAGGTAGTTTTGCTAATAGAAATGTATTGTCATCTTCCATTTGCAGAGATTTATTGTTGTGGGTTGTTAAGTGCAAGAAAAAGTGACTGCACAGGCCTGCCTCCATCTATGCTAAATAACCCAGATGCTCCTCAGTCTCGAGGACAATATAGGATAAAGATGAAAGGAAACATGTCCTTGATCTGCTGGTACAATAAAGGCTACTTTCGGTTTTTGACCAACGCTTATTCTCCAATTCAACAAGGTAAGGGCTCAGAGATGCTACATTGCTTGGGGGTGGGGGTGGGACCTGGACCCCAAAAACAGGTTACAAACCCAGGGAAATTAAGGGTCAAACTAGATATGACATTTACTGTGTCTTTGCATCTAAATTCTGCCCCCCCCAAAGGGAATAGCACCAGTTTTGGAGGGGTGATAATTATCAGGATCAGAGCATACTGCATGTTAACTACAAGTGACAGCCAACATGTTTCTTTTTCATTGAAACAGGTGTCATAATTAAGAGGAAAAGTGGAGAGATCCCTTGCCCTTTGGCAGTAGAAGCCTTCGCTGCTCATCTTAGTTATATCTGCAAATATGATGACAAATACAGCAAGTAAGCAAGTGATGGGTTGGTGGGGACTTGGGGATGAACGTCATACTGTTGAAATAAGCGTACAGTACTTCTTTTCAGTTTTTCAGAAGAAAGTAGATACCTGACTTTGCCTTCACTGGCTCCAGCATGGACAACGAAGCCAAGCATAGAGCTTCATTCCCAACTTCTCTGAATATCTTCTAAGACAGTTGGATGGGTCATGGTGGGGATGTTTTTCAAACAGCTTATCTTAGAACCACATATAGACACTGCCCCTCAAGAATTACACCCTGAGCTTCAGTGTGGATTTGTGGCTAAGAATAAAAATTGGTTTCTACCGCATAGAAACAGCATATGTCCCATGTGCAGAAATGGCACGTAGCACACCCCTCCCTGGGTTGTACTACTTCACCCTGCAGCTGGGGGACCACATTTTTACATGTTCCGCCATGTGAAAAGCTTATTGTAGTTGGGAAACTATTGGGTCAGGAAATTTTACCCTTTTCAACTGCTTTTCAGTTCTGAGGTGCATTTGCACAGGGATAAAAACACTCAGAGGTGACTCAAGACATGCTGTGGAAGATCCATGACTGGGTTTCCTAACATTTTCCCCACTTTGGAGCAGCTATGGGGAATCTGAATTTTGTTTAGAGTAGAGGAAGAGGGAAACAGTGCATTTTAAAGCTTTCACCAGCACTACAGTTCTGCCAAAAAATCCTCCCCCCCATGCCAGTTTCTTTTTGTTCTGAGATGGGAACTTCCATTGGTGTTGTTAGTGGTTTTCCTCCAGAGCCCTATAGCAATTCGTGAGGTGGAGTTGTCAAAAAGGTTTAAAAAAGCCTTCCCCCCCAGTGGTGGAGCAACATGCTGCAGCCCCTGGAGCAGAGAACCGGCAGGGGCATGGCTGAAACGCATCCCGGGGGTGTGGCGCGTCGCCCGTGTGGTGTGGGGTGTGTGGCATGTGTCCTGGGGTTGTGCGTCCCGGGGCGGCAGCCACGATGGCACCCTTTCCCCAAATGGTACCCGGTGTGACGTGCTCCCCCGCCCCCTTTATACGCCAGTGCCCCCCCTTCCCACTCCATAGTTCCAGTTCTGATTCCCACCCCAGCTGCTGCAGTTAAAGCGGGAAAACAGAGAACTTCTTATTTATTTATTTTATTTTGACGACGTAATAATCATAAATAAATAAGAATAAAAATGTGCACCCCACTACCGAGACCATTCTATTGTAACTATCCAACCTCCCAAAATTTCAACAACTCTTGCAATGGTTTGACCCCCCTTCCGTTTGAACGGTACAAATTCTACAGACACCCTCCATATCTCCTCAAAATCATTTCTCCTGCATATTCCCCGTCTTACCTTAATGGCACATGTTAATTTATCATTAATAGCTATATCCCACACCTCTTTATACCATTCTTACATTTTATATTCTGCTTGCCCCTTCCACTTCCTAGCTATAATAATTTGTGTAGCTGTCAATAAATTTGTGAGCAAGTCCTTCCTAGCCTGCGAACCTTCCGCCAAACAGACTTCTTAAGCACATTGAATCTTTCGACTGTCTTAGTCCTACAGTCTAGGAACCAAGCTAGGCAAAAGTCCTTTCTTTCCGGTTGTTACAAGATGGTTTCAGCCACATGGTGTCTAGGTTCCAGAGCAGCTTCAGCTCAACCTTTGTCAAAAACCAAAGCAAACCTTTTGCAACTCAGCCAAGGGTGGCTACAGCCATTTATATGACAAGTCAGAACTGGAGCTTGTGATAGGCCAAATGGAACTGGCCAAGGTGTTAATCACGCAGTACCCAGAGTTTGGCAATCACACCCCTGCCTGGCAACAAGCTGATTAGCATTTCAATTGGGAATTCCAGGAAGGGAAAGGCAACCTGGCCAGAATTCAGTTTTGCTTCTTGGCTGTGACAGAAAGAATTAAACCAAAGAAATGCTACATATAGATATTAGTAGAACTGGCTGCTTTGCAACGTTTGCTGGCTCCCAAAATGGAGCTTAGGCACTGTAAAATGGCAGCAGCCATGACATGCAAACTCAAGATAATCACCATTAGAGAGTGTAGTTTTATTTATTAGTTGATTGCTTTTCCATGCTTCAACTTGTTTCCATGCCAGTTTCCAAGCAGAATTGGCCTTCCCTTTCCTCCCATCTAAAGGGATCACTGTTTTATCCTGAATAGGATTGCGGCACTCTAAAGGAGCTACCAGCATGGTGCTGTCTTGTTATCCATTTAAATAATCTGTAATTATATATTTAAACTATTTTTAACCCACCTGTTAAGGGTGAGATAAGATTTTTTTATTTTAAAAAATCTATTACAAACAATGAACAAGCAATAAGTACAGGAGCAGATAAAAACATAAGAATCAGTAACAACAGTATTGAAGTCTAGCTAGTTTTCCACACAAGCCTGGAGGAAATCTTTCAGCAAATCTTTTGAACATGTGACACAATTCTTCTACATTGTTTACAGTTTTGTATAGATGACACAGATTTAGAAATGGCCATTAACTTAGACAACAACCAGCGATCTCAGTGTTACCGGCGAGGCCATCACCAGGTGTCCACAAGGCATCAGAGCCTCTACCTCTTTTGCTGCCCCACTGGTCATGAGATGGAGAGGAGGATTACTTTTCTCTCTCTCCTGAAAAAGAAATAGAGCTGAAAGAGGAAGTTGGAAGTGTGGCACTCTTTCCCACTTCCTCTTTCAGCTCTATGTATCGTTCAAGATCCTACGGGATCTGACTTTCACCCATTTCTTTTGGAAGAGGAAAATGTGTGCACAATCACTTCTCTGTTTCCATGTGTGAGGGAAGAGGCTGGTCTGGAAGAATAGGGAGAGAAGTGACCAGAGTGGTGACCATCATATTCATTCAAAAATCCAAACTATGTTCACATAACTCAACTGTTCCCTAATCACTCTCTGGGTGATTTAATAAAATGTGGATGTGGGCAATTATGACTAAAGCTGACATATTACATGCAGGTCAGAGAGGCTCATCTGTTTAATAGATGTTACATGCAGAGATGGTTAACCTTGAGTCTCTTCCAGAATTATGATTCCAAGTTGACACTTGACACTCTTATCTGTCCACAAGGTTTCTAACCTGCTTGTGTAACAAAGCAATAGTTTGTTAACAGGGCTACTTTGGTTAACTTTTTCAACAAAGGATATATTTGTGGCTTAGTGTTTAAGGAAGGTCATATTGCTTGTATTTTTGTTCTCCTGTCTAGTTTTGCATGTTATGCTTTCAAATTTGAAAATAGAGTTTCTTTACCTGCACACTAAAGTGATAAAGTCCTCAAAGAACTACACCAGGGGTCGGCAACCTAAGGCCCATGGGCCGGAAGCGGCCCACGAAGGCTGTTTAACTGACCCACGAGCCGGCCCCGAACTGAGCCGCCCACTCGGCTAGTCCCCGAGCGCTGTGCTAAACCGGCAAGGCGCATGTCTTCTGCGGCTCCGGAAATCGCTTCTGCGCATGCCCAGATGCCAGAAATCGCATCTGCGCATGTCCGTGGTGCCGTAAATCGCTTCTGCACATGCCCAAACGCCGAAAATCGCTTCTGTGCAGGCGTGATTTTCGGCATCTGGGCATGCGCAGAAGCAATTTCTGGTGCCGCGGACATGCGATTTCCGGCGGCATGCTGCGCCGGCCTGGCCCACGGAAGATCTCTGCGGGAGTGATCCAGCCCATGCCTGGTAAGCCTTGCCGACCCCTGAACTACACAGTATCCGCTTTTCATATAGAAGAACTAGCAATTTGATGTATCTGGGACAGTTAAGCCCAGCCTTTGTGCTCAGAGGCTGTTCCCTATCCCGATTCAAATAAAATGCCACGGCAAGCAGTTTCCAAGTACAGGCGCCTCCCTGTTTCATGGAGTAAAAAAAAAGAGAGAGGAAAGTGTCACTCCGGTCCTCTTTGGCATAACTTCTGTGTTGTTTTGTTTGTTTTTCTTGGGGGCTTAGCTGAAAAAGAAAGGACACAAATAGTGACAGCACAGCAGTGAAAGACAGCCAGTGGGACCGGAAACTCTGTGAAGAAAATAGGCTTGCAAGCTGGGAAGTGGGGCAGAGGATGGGGCTGGAGAGGCGTCCATTTGGCCAGAGGTTCTACAGGAAAGGGAAAGGACTTGGCAAAAACAAATTTGGGCAGCCTTTCTATAGGGTGCTTCTTCAAGGGCCATTATGCCAATCTCTTAGAAATTGAATCCCATCCCCCAACAAAAACAAAAAAAAGTTTCCCCTATGGTCACTTTAGTAGGTGTGTCCCAACCAAAATACTGGTCTGGAATACACAAGTGGTAGAAAAGTGAACAAGTGTTCTTGTTTTATGGCGTTTGCCATTTTACTTGCACCAAGCCATCTTAGAAAAAAGAGAGAGAAAGATGCAATTTTCATCCAAAGAGACACCAGACCTTCTTATAAATGGGCTACTTCAGTTGAAGTATTTATCCAAATGTAGGTTGCATATACAACAAGCACATTACTTTCCCCAAAGAATCCTGGGAGCTGTAGTTTGTCAACGGTGTTGGGAATTGTGCCTCTGAGAACTACAGTTCCCAAGATTCTCTGGAAGAGGAATGGTGTGTAGGCAACTATAGAGTCATTTTATAAGAGTCCTCATGGATTTCTGTATTGGCCCCATTATAGGCAAATGGCAGGAGTTTGGATGAAGACTTTTTCAAAACAGCCAAAGGAAGAACCCATTTCATGCAATTCAAATGAAATTTGTAGGCTTGAATGTATGTTTCTAAAATATTTCCCAGAAGCAATTTTTTTGTGGTAATCAAAACACCCTCAGCCTCTTAGTAAAAGAGCAAGAATATAAGCAATCCAAAGTCGCCCTTTGAAATACAGTAGTTAACAGTGTCCCCAGTTCACTCAAGCTTGAAAGCAAGTGCTGAATCTGCACAAATTAGGAAGCAAATAGAAGAAGGGTGTTTGAGTCATCCTTTATATTGAGCGAAAAGCAAGTAGTTTGGGTCCAATGTACCAGGTGCTACTGCTGCAAATCTTCATTCCTTTTAAATAAAATAGTGGGGGCATAGACATGTGGAGATTTTGTTCCCTCCATCTCACTCATATTAAAACTGGAAAGTGGTAGGGGAAAAATCAAACTTACAGTAGGGAGATTGTGTGTGTGTGTGTGTGTGTGTGTGTGAGAGAGAGAGAGAGAGAGAGAGAGAGAGCGCACAGAATTTAACATTGAGCGACAACTGCATGGAAGTAGTTCAACCCTTCTGATGAATTTGTTATTTAATAACAGCTCCATCTCATCTGCCCAGAAGATCAGTGCAGCTCACACCACCAATCAGTATACAACATTTCTGTTTATTTCACACATGGTTTTTTCAGTTGACCATGAAGGCATCCCTAGTCAGACACCACATAGGAAGATCCTGGTTTTAGACGAATTTTTGAAGCATGGCTGACTTCATTGGGCTGCAATTCTAGAGCTCTTCCATGACCTAATTACACATGGAGCTTGTTGAAAGGTGACTGAAGAACATTTTGTACCGAGAGAGGGAAACTGTCATGAGAGGACATGTCATGTCAGGATACTGCAGTTTAAAAGAAAAGCTCATAAATTATGTTTGACGGGGGAATTGGTTCCTTTTACTTCTCCAAGATACAGCACAAAGTTAAGGTACTGTGCTGGGCATTGAGATCAGGAACTGCATAATTTGCCTTGGGGCATTTAAATAGTCTTAATCTTCTCCCATATTTATTTATTTATTTAAAAAATGTTAGTATACTGCAATTCCATTTTTTTTAAAAAAATCAAAGCAGTTTACCAGTTAAAATGAATACAATAATGTAAACCATATCACCAGCCGACTGTTTTGGAAAATACTTTTCTCCATTGTCAGCATAAGCCTGGCTGCAAAGAAAAGTCTTTGGCAAACGTTTAGAAGTTAGTACTGTATAGAAGGTGCTTGTGGAATCCCTGTTAGAGGAGCGTTCCACAGGGGAGAGTCAATAACACAGAAGGCTTGGTTTTGTGTTGATGTCAAATGAGCGTCACCAACAATCCCTAAATCCTGTACAAAATGTCCAAGGCCAATCACATGAAAGCAGTTGGCACTTAACAGGGTTTTTGCATTGACGCTTTGCAGGCAACACAAAATGTGCATTCTCAGGTGCAGAATTCAATGGACTGCTGTTCAGCAGCAGTGCCCATGCACCAGTATGTGCTATGAGAAAATCTAGCAAAATCAAACATCATTTTTTCTCAGTCTCTGCCATGCCAGTTTAAACCAAGATTCGTTTCTGTATATTTTTTACCAACCAACCAACCAACCAACCCCCTATTCCCACTGCCATTCATTGCCAGATTCCTTAAATGTAAGACATAGACAGACAAAATATTCTTCTGTCTTGTGTCTCGATTCTGTAGTTTTTAGGGCACAGACCCTTTGCCTTATCTCAGAAATGTTTTCATGACTGCTGGATTCCCTCCCCTCCCTGTTTTTTTGTGCTTCCTAGGTATTTCATCTCTCATAAACCAAACAAGACCTGGCAGCAAGTGTTCTGGTTTGCCATCAGCATTGCCATAAACAACGCCTACATCCTATACAAAATGTCCGACGCCTACCACGTGAAAAAGTACAGCCGGGTGCAGTTCGGCGAGAGACTTGTCAAAGAGCTACTGGGATTGGAGGATATTTCGCCTTGCCATTGATGCACCATTCCCCGTGGCTTAGGTCAGGAGCGGGGAAGAGGAGGAGGAAGAAGAAGACGACAACTCTGGAACGCCAAAGTGAGGACCTTGCAATCACAGCAACCATGCTGTTCCCCCATGTGACAAAGTGACCAGGGAAGCCATGAACGTGGTGGTGGGGGCTTTGATGAAGGCCCCACCAGTATCCCCAAGGCCCTAAAGAGGGCATGTGTCATGGGCACTTAACGCATCAGAAGCAAATTTAAGTTAGCAGCTGTTTCTTAATACTATTTGTTAAACAGGGTGTTACCGGTAATTGTCACATGAGGCCCCTTTCCCTGTCCTCTCCCAAACTGAAGTGGCTCAATTGTTCAGACGGGGCATTACTGTAAAGCATACTCAGTTTTTTTTTAATGTGTGATCCGCACACAGTGTAGACACAAGCGGTGTCCTGTGGTTGCAGATGCTCAGCGCCTGGCGAGGGGTCACGGAGAGGTCGCTAAAAAGAGATACTGGGAAATGTATAAATCTATTTTGAAAGCCTATGGTTAGGCAACGGCAGCGGAGACTTAGATGACTGACAAAGATTTTATTTTCTTGCAATGCTTTTGGATTGTAGGAGGGAATATAATTTAGGAGGGGGAAGAAAAAAAACCATTTTTTAAAATATAAAGGAATAGCCAGAAATTGGCGGCTTTGCCTATCAAAGCTAACGTCATTTCGCCTTAAAGTCCGTGTGAGCTTTGAGGCTAACTTTAGTGATGCCATAACGTGAGAGATTTAATTTAATTTTAAACACAGTATATTTCCCCAGCATCAAAGCACACTAATACAAAAGGTAATCTGACTTTTCGTTAACTTTTAGTGTCTGCAAACATACACAGGATCCCACAGCACAAGCAACAATGAAAAAAGCAGAACCAGAGGCCTCCCACTGCTCTGTCTTTGCAGATGCATATCCCATATCTGAATTTTCCATGAAAATACTGCTGACAGCACATAATGCACTATTGCGCGAGAGCATCTTTGGATTTGGACCATAATGTAATGCACTACCCCGCCACCCCGCCCTCCTGGTCAAGACTGTTTTAGCATACATTTTAGTTAATATTTGCACAAACCTGGCAGGAAATAATAGCTCAACATGTTTTGTTGTGTGCTCAGGGTGTTGTTCTGTAAGACTTCTTTGAAGTGGAGACTTCCCATGATAGTTACACATTTGCAGAAATTACACATCTGTAACAACAATGTACCGAGGTATTGAAATCAACCACGATCCAAGCAAGGGACCTATAGCTCTCACAAGGGCAACGTGACAAATATGTGGTTTGTGAGTAGGGAGACTACTTGGAAGTTTATGGTACTAGTGGCCAAGAGTTGCAAGAGGACACAATAAAAGGCTTCCATTAAGGTAGGGATGGACAACCTGTTGGTCTCTGCTCCCATCAGCCCCAGTGGTGATGGGAGCTGTAGTTCCCCGAATACCTGGAGGGCCATAGGTTCCCCATCGCTTGCATAGAGCATGGTCTCAGTATAAACACCTTCCAAAAGCAAAGCAGCAAGATCTCCTCTGGGAAAATATATTCATGGATTTTCCGAGGAGGGCCTGAATTCTTCTACACTCGCTGGCACTAGTGGTTTCTAAGGGCTAACATTCCTGAGAGATGGGGAGGGGTAGCTTGTTTTGCCCAGAACTCATCCTCTCGTAAAGGCCATACCATAGAGCAAGGAAATCTGACAGCATTACAACTCCTTAAGGAAAACAGTGGTACTGTTCTATGGAGCCTTCTTCTATGGAGAACGTTCCACCCACCCATTCTTTACATAGTCAGGGATGCAGCCTGACAGGATGCTGTTCTTGCAGCCTCTCAGGCCTGTAAGATTACTAGAGTATACACACACGTATGAATTTCCCTGTAGAAAATAGTAATGCAGAAAGGCTCTTCCTTGCTGTTTTTCTCAATTCAGTAAATGAGGCTCAACTCAGCGGTGTCTGATTCCAGGGTCAATTCCTGCCCCTGCCCTCTTTTTCCTCTCCCTGGAGTCCTACAGTGCACCAATTTGAAAGGTGAGTGAAGCGAATAAGGCTTCATGGCAGACTCCCTACTTATTCTGAAGGGTTCTGTATTAAATAATCTTCCAAATATGTTGCACCCAGCCAGTAATGCTTCTCTCTTACATGGACACAAGTTAAATTCCCACTGGAATTAAGGACTCCACAGAGTTCAGTGTGGGTCATAGGATCAAGATATACTTAATAGAAATCTATAGCAACAGCCAGTCAGATGTTTTAACAAAATTCTTCTTTTTCTTTTCTTTTTGTATTAAAATTTCCACCAGGTCCTAGTTTGGCCTCAGGGATTGGTTCCTGATAACCCCCCCCCCCGTAGTTAACACTGGTTATTAGATTTTACAGCTTTGGAGTGAGAAAAAAACAAAATGGCAGCCGGATGTTGTTTGGTAATGAGCTTCAGTCCCCACCTAGACACTCTACTCATTGGCGTGTGAGGGTTTCCTAAATGCATTTCAAAAATACATTATTACACTCACCCAACTATTCTAAGTTGTGAAAAGGTCCAGCGGTATAGCGCTTGGATTCTTTTAGGATGGGGTCAGTCACTGGAGGTTTACTGCTGTATTCTAATGTTTACATTCATTTACAAATATACATCTTGAGCTTAAACACTCCAAGAGCGTGCCAAAGCCCACTGCTCTGCTGTCAGGTCTTGGGAGATAAACAACACCCTGGGAAGCTTACAGAGCCCTAACTCAGCTCTTTGCCTCTGGGTGTTCTCAGCCTCAGTTCTATGCATGCTTACCTGAGAGTAAGCCCCAACGAGAGAAATTCAATTCATTTTGCATTCACCTTTAAACTACCTAATTTGCACTTTTTTTTGAACAACATGTGAACTGAAAAACAGTAATCCTCCAAGATTCACACTTTGAATTTTGCAGTGCGGTTCTGTCAAGTGATGTGTACAGAAAAGCGTATTCTAGGGTAACGTGGGCATAAAAATGCATATATTCTTGAAAATAGCATACGCAAATGCTTTTTATCAGGGGAAACTGCTTCGCAAAAAATGTGTACCGGTATATTAGTTAAAACTGCATACAAAAATGTGTTCGTTCGGAGAAATTAATACTAAAATGCTGACAAATTTTTATTAGGGTTTTTTTAAAATAATAATAATAATAATAATAATCACAGGTTGCAGGAATATGTAGAACTGAATTTAAGATTTAAATTTAAGAGAAACTTTGAGAACTGGAACTGATTTGTCCATTCCTAGTCCCAGGGAACCCAATGAGACTTAATTCTGAGTGATATACATAGGATTGCACTGTAAGTTACTAATAATCTAACTGCACAAGAACGTTGTGCTCAACTCAGACTCCAATCAGCCTTTGGAGTGCAGGCAGAATTTAATTCCTCCTCTCCCCCTTTCCCCAATTAACCAGACAAAAGTGCTAGGAAGTTATCTGAAAAGGGCTGTGTCCATCCCACCCTCGCTAGACTACTCTCAAACAAGTTGACCAGGACATAGATTCCTCCCACTGGAATCAACAGAATTTGAAAGTGTTCGATTTCTGACTAGATCATGAGGGCACCACTATTGGGTGCTTGAGTTTCTGCAAGATACTGCAGAAAGGACGGAAGTCTTGTAAGCCAACATCTATAATGCTGGTAAGTTGGGAAAGGCAAGTTGATTCCTGTACAGTTTCAACTCCTTTGCCAACATGACAAATATGAACCTGTCCTTCCCAGCTGACCAGCATTTTATATGTTGGACTGTAAAACTTCCTTCTTGTTTAGGAGTTCAACCTATGCATAGGTCCCACTGAACGCACTGGGATTTACTTCTGGGAAAGCACACACAAGCTTTTGGCTATTATTTTCTCTGGATAAAATAGTAACTATGTTGATCTGCTATATTAGTAACCACGTAAGCAGTCAGCAAGGATCTTTGCCAGTCTCATGTCTGGGAGCTGTTCAACAAAGGGAGGCAGAAGCGAAGGAAACATGCTTCTCACATGCTGAATGCCACAAAAGTCAAGTTGACCAAAGAGACGGAAGAGTGAAAAGGCTGCCCGTTTGAGGTAACTGGTTTTCCCTCTGCTAATGTCTGTCGCTCAGCACTAGAAAGAGATATGGAAGCAACCATCTGCATGTGTAACTGATACGGGCACATCTGGATGTAGCCTTCCATACATTGTGACGCCTAGAGTTGGATCGGGGCCTTTGGGCATTGTTGCAGCTCAGCCATTCAACATGAAAAAAAAGTTGTCATGGCAATGCAATATATAAACCACACTCCATGCACAATAAATTATCCTCCGAGTATCGTGTTGCCATGCTCTGTTAAGATGTTCCTTCGACTACTGTTTATTATTAAGGAATGGAACATCTTCCTGCGCACTAAAGCTCAATATCAGGGCAAAATGAGTGTTGTTCGGGAACATTTTTGAAAACTCTGAATGCTCAGTAGGACACAGACTCCTGACTGCCCCACCTTTCCCATTTATATGTTTGACAATTAAATGGTGGGGGTTAAAACAGAAACCTGTTGGGCTCCACTTTTTGCTCTTCCTAGCCATCCCTTCCAGTCACTACTTTTGTTCAGGTTTTTTTTTAAAAAAACCAGAAATCCTTGTTCCTACATACAGTTCTCTTGTGCCATTTAATAATTGATTTGGGGATATCACGATTTTTCGTTCTTGTACATTTATGAGGATATAGCTTTCTAAAGTTTAGCAAGAGGGCAGCAACTCAAAAAGAAGCCACTTTAGAACTTTTGATTGATGCTTCCCTACAGAAGGCTTTGTTCTGCTAACAGGTGCTTAGCAGAATCTCGTCTGACCTGGCAGTTAATGAGACCTCTCCTAGCTTCTTCCTGTGCTTCCTCCAGGTATGGACTGCCAGTTCTGGTGCTCATTTCAGTAGTGATTCAGGATGAGGCCGCATCGTTTCAGCATTTTGTACTTTGATGACGCCTCCCAGTCACAGAGTTCAAGAAACTGCTTTTAAAAAAAATAAAAAAAAATGCACTAATGAACTACTCACTGCAACACATGGAAACGCAAGAGCCTTTTTTTTTGCCCTATAAAATGTGGAATAGAGAAAAGAAGTAAAGATTAAGAACTGCATTAAAAAAAAAATACATTTCCTGGGTGAGCCACTCACAAATCCACCCTTGAACATTGGAGTGGCTCTATCTAGTGTATATGACAGCCAAGTGTCCACAATCAAGCTTACAGCTTGTTAGCAGTTTCCATCAATTCTCTTATGAGATCTGGTGGCATTGCTGATGTTTATCAGTGTGGTGTAGTGGTTAAGAGCGGTAGACTCGTAATCTGGTGAACCGGGTTCGTGTCTCCGCTCTTCCACATGCAGCTGCTGGGTGACCTTGGGCTAGTCACACTTCTTTGAAGTCTCTCAGCCCCACTCACCTCACAGAGTGTTTGTTGCGTGGCGATGTCCCTCCCCCCCCCCGTGAAATAAAAACACAAGACACCAAAATTAAGGTTAATGGGCATAGTTAGGCCACAACTTTATTGGTTACGGATGATGAGCGGTATTGGCTTAGGCATTGGAACTAACAGACTATATCTGACTCCAGCCCATTGGCGCTGGAAGGGATAGCCACCCAAGGTGAGCCCTGCGATGCACGTCAGCTAGGGACGCACCCTGTGACCACCGGTATGGGGCGTGCCTTTGGGCCCTAGGCCTGATAGGCTTTGGACATGGCCACGCCCCCCGCATTCCTTTACCGAAATACCCTTCAGTATTTGGGGGAGGTGATGGCACTTCCCCCCCTTTCCTTCATCCCTACAAAGATAATCCAATGCCTAACCGCCAACCCAAGTTGTGACGAGTTGCTACGAGGGAGGCAAAAACCACCAGGCTATAGCCAATTTGCCAAATGGGAAAATTCCTACCAGGCCCCTTAACGGCGACCAACCAAAGTCCATAGCAAAGTCAGAAAAACCTGCCTAAAGGGTGGGTGGGCGGGAAAACGAGTCAGCTGGGGCGATGTGGGGGCAAGAGGGAGAGCTCCGGCCACGCTCCCACTTAAATGCAGCGGGGCCCGCCCTTCCTGAGCGACCTGATTGGTCACGCAGGGGAGCGGCACGGCCGGAACTCCCCCCAAAGGAATCAGGGGATGGGCAGCATCCCCTGGGCACGGGAGGAGTCGTGACTCCCGCAACCCATTTTCCGGCCAGGGGCCGGAAATGATTTTGTGGGGGAGGAAGGGAGAGGAGAATGTTAGCCGCTTTGAGACTCCTTCAGGTAGTGATAAAGCGGGATATCAAATCCACTCTTCTTCTTCTTCTTCTTCTGACCATTCCTTTTTGCATCAGAAGTTACATTCCATGCCCAAGATCCTAGTGAATCTCAGGGCACCATATTTGACATTCTAGCACTACTTCTTTACTGCCTTCTGCTGCCAATATATGAGCTGGAGGTGTCTCTGAGCATTGCATATCTAACATGAAAGCCTAATAACATGAAAGGGTTAAGCCTGTTGAGCAGCTGGCTGCCTATCCTCTGCAGTAATTCATATTTACTTCTCATGAGCTTCCAAAGCTGTGTGAGATCTCCATGCACTAGAAAGTTATGGTTCTGAATACTATACTCAGAATAGACAAAATGCTTTGTGTTCTTTTGGCTGGTAGTGATTTTCAGTGTTGCCCACTGCAATGGGACAAAATGTAGGCTTTCCAAATAGAAAACTAGCAGAAAGGAAAATGGAAGGTGAGCAGGCTAAGCAATCGTCGCCTGCAGGAGCTACCAAGGGCCACGGCCTAAATGAAATGATTGGAAATGAGGACATTAACAAAACTCTACAGAAATGTTCTTATAGGCGAGGTTCCAATAGGGATGGGGTGAAAGTCAGTTCAGTTTGCATTTTAATGCATCCCTACCTTAATTCACACTCATTGAAATAATGCATGACTAAAATGAAGTTATCCTTTTAAATTCACACTTCTCCAAATTTTGTGATGTTGTGGTCCAACCAGGAAACACACAAAAAATCAAAAATACACAACTAGAGGAAATAGCTTATAAAAATGCACATTAGTGAAAATAACATTAAAAATGCCTTACAGATGGGGAAATTGTGTTGCAAAAATGTGTGTCTTGGGCAAGGCTGCCTATAAGAAGTATACATTAGGAGATGTGTACACTACAGGCTCATTTTTGTGACACCATATGTATATATAGGAAACTGATGCAGACATGCGCTGAACTGAATTCAAGACTAGAAAAATAAGAAAATGAGATAAAAGCAAAACTGACCGACTTGTCCCTTCCTAGATTCCAACCTCGAGGAAGATCTGTAACCCAACAGCTCTGCAGCTACACCTGCTCAATAAATAGAGACCTTTCATAGTTAAATGGTGAGCTCTAATATTGATGCTCAGCAGTGCTTTTCTTCTTGAAAAAAAGGTGTCGGTACTCACCATGACGTTGTTACAGTGCTTTTCTTTTAGAAAAAAGAGGTGCAGGTATCGCATGCCCTTGAGTACTTCCAGAAAAAAAGCACTGCTGCTCACTGAGGTTTATAACAGAGATATTAGAAGTAAAACCTTATCATTGCATTGTAACAAACTATTAGTATGTATAGATTTGAAAGAGCTCCTTAGTCTTCCTTCCATTGTGTCTTCTCATACTTCTGTATCTGAAGAAGTGTCCATGCACACGAAAGCTCATACCAATAAACTTAGCTGGTCTCTAAGGTGCTACTGGAAGGAATTTTTTTATTTTGTTTTGACCCTGTAATAAGTTTAAGAGACAAGAGCAGAGGAGAAAAGAGGAATTGCGATCCACTGTTCGAAGAGAGTAGCAAAGCCAGCAATATCCCAGATATTAATGTAGGCTTTACTGTGGATTTTGAAAGATGTGGCAGACCTTCCTAAGGCTTACAGTGCAATCCTATTACACATTGACTCAGAAGAAAACTTCACTGATCACAGCCTCACACTGTCTTCCCCAACCTTTCCAGATTTGGGTGTCTTGGGATGAACCTCAAAAGTGTTGATGAGCTGGTACCATATGATATTGCAACAGACCTTTTACTTTTGGCCCCAAAGCTAATAATCCATAGCCACACTGCAGTTCGCTGCCTTTAGAAAATAAATTCAACCTGACTAGGAGATACAAGCTTACCAGAGAATTTGCGATGGGTCTTGAGCATTAAAATCCACCATCGCGGCCCACGTACAAATACCCTGAGGCAACGGCAGCTTTCTCCAAGAAAGAAAGCAACACTCATCCTCTGCAAAAGCACTTATTATATGCATAAGTCTGCCTTTGAAGTAAGTTTACTTAGATTTTTAAACCAAACAGTCAATTCCTATGCACCCAAACCCGCTGATTTCAAGCAGTTCAATTTTCTGTTATTAAATGCTATTTCTTTTTAAAACAATATCTGTACCAAGATTCCTCGCTAACGTGTGTGTCACGAGCCTTGATTTTTTAAAAGCATCATTGGTCCTTAGAAGCCATTTTCAACTGACACTCCCGTAAGGGCTTAGGCCAGGAGGTACTAGCTCAACCCCTCATGTTACACCAGTGCAAGTATGAAAATGCAATTCATTTTCAAGCGTTGAACTTTGGCCAATTTACGCATGTGTGTAAATTTCATCCAAATCAAGACAGGGTATATTGATGGCAATCACTGTGACAGGGCAACCTATTGTGGCAAAGATATCAGAGGTATCCCATCAGCCACCATGCTTTTTACTGTATGCTGCATTTTTCTTTTTGGTAATTCTATTGTGCTTAATGGGATCTTGGTAGGCTTTTTAAACTGCACATGGCTTCAACAGCTCTCTGGAGCCCTGTTCAAGTATACCTACATATCACTATGAAGTAGAACTGTATTAGATGTGGTGTGTATAAAAATGTCACTCCCTTCAACTATTCTCCTGTTTCCGGAAATAGATATTTGCCATCATGTGTGTCATAATGTAAACAGGAGACCAGCCCTGTTTATTGATAACCTGTTACTGTTGTACTGGGGCAGGATGTTTACTAGATGAAGACAAGAGCTATCTAGGCACAGATGATGGATGATGGAAGATGGCAAAATCCTTCTGAGCAGAAGACAAGATGGGAACAGCACAAATTGGGTAGCAGCACGAGATGTTTCTGTCCCAAGCAAGGAAGGGGCAATGCTGCAGCTAAGTTTGAGGCAGCACTCAGAGGGGTCTCCAGAGGGCAGAAATGCTAGTGAGCCTGCCTTCCCCACCTCTGATCAGAACTTTTGGTGCCATTTATGGAGAACTCCAAAGGACAGAGCGTTGGGAAGTGTGGCTGGAGCATCTACTTGGCATGCAGAGGATTCCAAATTCAGTCCCTGGCATCTCCAGTAAGGGCTGGGCTGGGAGCGACTCCTGCCTGAAACCCTGGAAAGCTGCTGCCAGTCAGTGTAGACAGTACTGAGCAAAATGGACCAAGTGAACGGTCTGACTCAGTATAAGGCAGCTTCCCATGTTCCCAGTTTGGTAGCAAAGTTTTACAAATTAATCTGTATCAAGGTGTACAATTAGCAGAGACTCCACACTTCGCCGCAAGCATGCAATTGGTACGGGGGAAGATGCAAACAGTTGGGACATTCAACTCAGATTGTTCCCACTATACACTTTAAAGCTTGTTTTGTTTCCTGGGCTCTGTTTCCGTAGCCACTTTGTAATCTGACCTGGAGAGAGGTTTATTTATGAAATCTGTATACAGGAGAGCAAAAGCGAAACTGACCAAAAAGTTTATTTATTTATTTTATGGCCAAACAAACTAAACCAACTTAGCAGTTATGGTATGACAGCTGATATATGTGGCTTAGCATGTGGGAGGAGGTAGTCTCAAAGGAACCAGAAGTGCTGAGAAATCTGAAAGGAAGAGTCAAGTTTTAGTGGCTTCCTTCACCAATTTCAATTGTTCTGGTTTAGGAATGGCTCAGTTTCTGGTTAAGTCCTCTTTTCCCCACAAAAAAACCAAGACAAACCCTACAAGTGGTTTTTGATACAGCCAGCCTTTGCAATTTCCCCTTTGGTGCACTAGAAAGTTATGGTTGAGATAGCACCAGTCAAGGCACTAAAAAAAGATCTTGGGATTTGTTGTCCCTTAAACAGGCAAAGGCAATACAGAGGAGATCACGTTCTGGAAGGAAGCCCTATGAACTACAATTTATTTTTATTTTTTTAAAAAACAACACTTTTGAGTTCTTTCCACCTTTGCAACTTACATTCCATCAAATGAAATGACTGTACAGAACACTATTGTAGTGCTGTTGTTGTGAAAAGTGCATTCAACTACCCTTGTATTATCAGGCTATGCTCACAACACGACAATGATAGCAGTTCAGTTGCAAGCTTCCATTTTCTTCCCGAAAAATGTTCTGTTAAACAATGTCAATGATAGATTTAAATGTGCGGTGCTGTTTTGTTTACCATTTGGTTTGAAACTTTTAAGATCAATTTTATACATATATCTATCTATCTGTATTTGTTCAGGAAATGCATGTGTGGGGACCCCAACAGAACGTTCCCATCAGTATTCCTGGCTCCTTGGTTCACGTGAGGACCTAACTTTTGTGACTATGGTTTTTGTTCTACACAAAGGCACGCTTGCAATAAAATTTTTACAAGTTTTCTACACCATAAGCTAAATTCTGAGTTCCAAAATGTGAAGTGTGGTGACAAAACAACTGAATGGATTTATAGTATCACTCTGATATCTTGTCATGTGATTTTCCCCCTTCCCAATGCAAAGTTTGTTTGCAATCAACAACTTTGAAATACAGTCAAATATAGATTACATCTTCTCTTGTCTCATTTTTGCTGGAGGGAAGGGTGGAGGGCATGATTACCGGTAAACATCTGAAGCAGGGATGGGGAACCTCTGGTCCTCCAGATGTTATGAGACCCCAATTCCCAGCATCCCTGACCATTGGGCTATGCTGAATGATGCTGATAGGAGTTGCAGTCTATAAACATCTGGAAAGGCACAGGTTTTCCCATCCCCAATCTAAAGAATCCCATCAGCCACAAAGAACTGACCTGTTCAAAGCTCAAATTTGATACCTGACAGTTTGGATAAACAACTGGTATGTTTCTTGTTACTTGGCCGTATTTGTTTTAGCTGATGGGGCTCAGTATTTTGACAGTATGTGATAATTGCCAGGCAATGGTATTTGATCTTTGAGAACTATTATTGGAAAAACTGGTAGGATTTGAAAACTGTCAGCTTATGGCATTTGATACCTATCCACAAATAATTTCCAAGCAGTCAGAAGCACTCAAATTTTGAAGTCAAACATTTTGAAATTATATTAATTTCATTATCTTAATTTCAAATGCCCAGAATTTGGCTTAAGCAGATGCACTGCGTTTTCATAAATTCCATTTTCTCCAGTAGCATGCTGAATTTTTATAGTTAACAGTCGTACCTCGGAAGTCGAGCCTTGCAACTCGAACGTTTTGGCTCCCGAACGCTGCAAACCCGGAAGTGAGTGTTCTGGTTTGCGAACGTTCTTTGGAACCCGAACGTCCGATGCGGTTTACGCGGCTTCCAATTGGTTGCAGGAGCTTCCTGCAGCCAATCAGAAGCTGCGCCTTCATTTCTGAACATTTTGGAAGTCGAACGGACTTCTGGAACGGATTCCATTCGACTTCCGAGGTACCACCGTATTTCTGTTTTTTTTAAAGCATACCAAGTGGGGTATGTAGACATGATTTGCAAGCCACAAGATGCAGCAGGCTTAAGTGGAGCCGGAACTAGGAACCGGTTGCTCTCGCTGCAGTGCTGGGAAGCCAAATTACAATTCCTGATTCATGCTATCCAGCTAAAAATATCTGAACACATGGCTGAAGATATTGTGTCTCTATCATTGGCAAAGGCACCAGCAATAATAGCACATTAGATCTGAGAATTCAGCACGGGATATTTCACTGGAAGAAAGGCATAGGACACACACAACCAATTAGGCAAGCATTATGTGCAATGATTGCAGACACACTGGAATGCATCCAACTGTGGCTTTGTGTTGGTGCCAGGCACTTCCATTTGCACAATGCAGTGGTAACTGGCAAAAATTGTTCATCACATCTTATGCACAGAAGCCACTATTGGGCACAATCCAGTCTCTTCTGTAACTCAATGAATTCCATCTCATACATGATGGCTGTAATTATTAGAGCTCACATCCGTTAAGTCACACGTTGTGACATTTGGAATGTAACGGTTTCATCAGTATAATACCAGATTTGCATTGATACACCACCTTTCCAAGGCCCCCAAGGTTTGCAGTACTTACATACAGGAACATGGTTGCTTTCCTTCTTAAGAAAGGACAGGGAGCGTGTGGACCTCCTGATATTGTTGGACTCCCAATTTCTATCACCTGCAGTCAGCTACAGGATGATGAAGGCTGTTGTCGTGTCCCCAATGGTAACTGTAGCTAGCCGACAAGAACGCACGCCACTCCGAGAAGTCAGCGGAAGATGTCTTGAAGTTTATTGTACAGCACACAGAGAAACGTGGAAAGTCCATGAGGATTCTGAGGAGGCCATCTCAGAATCCCCCGTATGTACACCTTGCTGGGTGACTCCCAATTCCCCCCTCCCTTCTGCCCTAAAGGTCCGGGGTTAATCCTCTTCCCCACCCGGGGTGGCTTGGACAAAAGAGTTAACTGCTCTGGTCTACCTGCACTATTCATGGGTGCTTTTTACATTGTTATTGCGATGCTGACGGTTCCCGCCCGCCGCTGATGATTTGCGGTTCCCTTCCGCACCTGGGGTTGGGCCATCAGGTACGCACCCATCCTGGGGTTGTTTACCCCTCGAGGCATGCCTGGGCGAGGTCGGGTCTTGCTGCGCTCGGTTTAACCCCTGTGCGCCTGGCTCCGCTGTCGCCCCCTTTCCTGGCCCGCTGCAAGGTTCCCCTTCCTGGCGCCCGCATGGCGCGACCCTGTCTAGTCGGGTCGCGACATCCTGCCCCCCCGAAACTGACTTCCCCCTCCCCTGGGGAGCGTTCTGAGTCCCGGGGCCCCCCGGCCGGTTTGGCCACTGTTGGTGGAATCTCTTGACCAGCTGTGGGGCCAAAACGTCCGACGCCCACACCCACTCTCGGTCCCCCGTAGCAAAGTCCTTCCACTCCACCAGGTACTGCAAACGCCCTCTGTAGAGTCTGGAGTCCAAAATGTCCTTAACCTCATGGTGCTCCCCTCCCGCCAGGATCAACGGGGTGGGTGGCGCCGCCACGGGGTGCCAACCGTCGTCCTCCGGGGACTTCTTCAGCAAGCTGAAGTGGAACACCGGGTGTATCTGTTGCAAGTTCTTTGGGAGTTCCAGCTTCGCAGAAACTCCGTTGATTACCTTTAACACTTTAAACGGGCCCAAGTAGCGAGGCCCGAGTTTCTTGCTGGGGAGGCCCAGCTTCAAGTGCCGCGTGGACAGGTAGACCCGGCACCCCGCTTTGATGTCCCCCGCCGGTCTTCTTCGCTGGTCCGCCGTCCTCTTCTGCGCCGCCTTGACCTCCAGCAGTTGTTCCCGAAGGGACTCCCAGCACCTGGCCGTCCTCTCTCTCCACTTTCCGAGCTCCTCCGGCTCCCGGGCGGTGGGCTCTCCCAAGTCCGGCAGGTGCCTCAGGTCGATCCCGTAGACCACGGCGAAGGGAGACATCTCCGTGCTGCTATGTACGGAGTTATTGTAAGCGAACTCCGCCAACGGAAGCAGCTGTGACCAGTCGTCCTGCTGGTAGCAACCAAAACACCGCAGGTACTGCTCCAGCACTTGGTTGACACGTTCCGTCTGTCCGTCAGTCTGGGGGTGGTAGGCCGAGCTGAGTCCCTGTTCGATCCCCAGCAGTCCCAGGAACGCCTTCCAAAATCGGGACACAAACTGGGAGCCACGATCGGAAATGACCTTGTCTGGAACCCCATGGAGCCGGAAGATGTGCTCCATGAACAGCTTTGCCACCTGGGTGGCGGTAGGCAGTGAGGCGCAGGGCACGAAATGGGCTTGCTTGGAGAACAGGTCCACCACGACCCATATTGCTGTCTTGCCTCGGCTGGGTGGCAGATCCGTAATAAAGTCCATGGAGATCACCGACCAAGGTCGAGGTGGGACCTCCAGGGGCTGTAGGAGGCCCTGCGGCTTGCCCACTGCCGGCTTGCAGGTGAGGCAGATGGGGCAGCCTGCAACGTAGTCCTTGACATCTTTACGGAGCGTGGGCCACCAGAAGCTCCGCCGAACCAGCTTCCACGTCTTGACGAAGCCGAAGTGCCCAGCCGCTTTGGCGTCGTGGCATGCTTCCAGGGCGGCCCTCCGGAGGGGTTCCGGGACGTACGCGGCACTCCCTCTTCGCCAGATGTCCCCTTCCAGTGTCAAGGAGTCCCGCAGGTTCTGTAGTTCCGTGTCTGTCGGATACGCTGCCACTAGTCTGTCGCGGAGCGCTGCAGAAGTCTGGCTGCGCTCCCGGGGGGGTGTCCCATCTTGACCCCCTGTCTGTCCCTCTTTCCTCCTAGCCTGGTTACGGGTGGTGACGGCTCGGGCTAGGTGTTTGTCCTCAAATAGCGGACGCATCTCTGTGCGGACGTCCGCCTCGTACTGGGGCAGGCGAGACAGGGCGTCCGCGAGGAAGTTGTCCTTCCCGGGGATGTGGCTTAGCTGGAAATCGTACCGGGAGAAGAACTCTGCCCACCGCATGTGCTTGGCGGTCAGCTTCCGTGGCTGTCGGAGGGCCTCGAGGTTGCGGTGGTCTGTCCAGACCTCAAACGGTTCCCTTGCCCCCTCCAGCCAGTGTCTCCACTCCTCAAGCGCCATGCGGATGGCCGCTGCCTCCTTCTCCCAGGTAGACCAGTTCCTTTCCGCCTTCCCAAACTTCCGGGACAGGTACGCTCCGGGCCTCAGACGGCCCTCCCCGTCCCTCTGCAGGAGTACCGCCCCCATGGCCACATCACTAGCGTCTACCTGTACCACCATGGGCCGGGCTGGATCCACATGGATCAGCGTAGGCTCGGCGGCGAACGCCCCTTTGAGCCCCTGGAAAGCCTCCTCCGCCCGGGACCCCCAATCCAGAGCCGCCCCGGGACGCTTGGCCCCCTTTCCTTTCCCCTTGGTACCTAGGAGATCGGTGAGGGGGGTCACCAAGGCCGAATAGTTGGGCAAAAAGCCCCTGCAGAAATTTGCGAACCCTAGCAGGCTCTGGAGTTGGCGCCGTGTCCGCGGCCGCTCCCACCCCAGGACTGCCTCCACCTTCTGGGGATCCATGGCCACCCCCGCCGCCGAGATCCTATACCCCAGGTAATCTAAGGAGGGGCGGTGGAACTCGCACTTGGGCAACTTGACGTATAGGTGGTTGTCCAGGAGTCTCTGCAAGACCTCCCGGACCAACCGGACGTGTTCCCAGGGGTCCCGACTGTACACCAGCACATCGTCCAGGTAGACCACCACCCCTTTGTACAGGAGGTCGTGGAGTACCTCGTTGATGAGGCTCATGAACACCCCCGGGGCCCCGCTCAAACCGAACGGCATTACCAGGAACTCGAACTGTCCAAACTGGCAGTTAAAAGCCGTCTTCCATTCGTCCCCCTCCCGGACCCGCACCCGGTAGTATGCCTCCCTTAAGTCTAGCTTCGTGAAGATCGTGCCGGTACCCAACTGGTCCAGCAGATCCGGGATGAGGGGGAGCGGGTATGCGTTCCCTGCCGCTATGGCGTTCAACCCTCTATAGTCCTGGCACAACCTCCGGGTGCCATCCTTCTTGCCCACGAAGATGACCGGAGCCCCCATGGGGCTCTTGGCGGGGCGGATGAACCCTCTGGCCAGATTCTTGTCCAGGAACTCCCTGAGGTCCTGGAGTTCCTCCCCGGACATCTTGTAGATGCGTCCCTTGGGGAGGACCGCATCTTCTGGGATGTCGATGGCGCAATCTGTGCGGCGGTGGGGGGGCAGCTCGTCTGCCTCGGTTTCCCCGAACACCGCCGCCAGATCCCGGTACTCCGGGGGTATCTCCGGCGCCACCACATCCAGCTTGCCCTCGCCCCCGTGGACCCCTTTGGCCTCCCCCTTTCCAGGGCACTGGGGGTCCGATTCGACCCTGTGCTGCCCACACCTATCCAGGTCGAACGTCAGGCGCCCTGAGCGCCAGTCTACTATGGGGTTATGTTCCATCAGCCAATCCAACCCCAGCACTACCTGGTACCCATCCGTGGGGACCCTGACTAGCATCCTGGACTCCCGGTGGTCTCCCACCCACAAGGAGACCGGCCCCACTTCCACCCCAAACGGACCCCCCTTTATGGGACTGCCGTCCATCTGGACAAAAACTAAGGGGGTGCTCCGAACCTGGGTGGGCAAGTCCAGTTCCTTGGCCACTTCGGGGTGCAGCATACTGTGGTCGCAGCCTGAGTCCAGCAGCGCATCGCCCGTCCATTGCTTGCCGCCGTCCGGGTTTTCCAGCCTCACCCGGACCAGGTTGGGTGGTCTTCCCGCCCGTTTCTTGGGGTCCGTTGACCCTGGCGGGACCTGCAGCCGGGCGTCCTTTACTGCAGGTCCAGGTCGTTTCCCGACCCCGAGCCTTCGGAGTCGGACTGGCGCTTTCCCCTTGGCTCCGTCGCGACAGCCGCCCGGCTCCCGGTCTTGGGTGTCCTACTGGTTCCCGACGTCGCTTGGGACCCTGCCGGGGTCCGGACCTCTCCTGGGGGTCGCTTGGGGCACGCCACCGCATAGTGTCCTGCCCCCCCGCACCTCATGCAGAGTCCCTCCCGGCGTCTCCTCTCCCGTTCCGGGTCGGGGGTGCGCTTGGGCCGGGGGACCCCCGCGCCATTGGCGGGGCGGAGGGTCCCTGAGTTCTCCGCGGGCCTTCGGTCCTTGCCCGCCCTGGGTTCTAGCTCCAGCATCCCCAGGTCTGCTTCCAACTGAGCCACCGTGCGGCACCAGCCGTCCAGCGTTGACAGTTCCCGGGGGGTCCCTTTCACTACGGCCCACTTGCGGAGCTCAGGATGGAGGCCCTCCTTGAAATCGTGGACGAGGACCTCCTCGTTCCAGGAGGAGATTCGGGCTGCCTCCCCCCTGAACATGTCTACATAGTCCTGTACCGGGAGACCCCCTTGCCTGGCCTTCTGGACCCGTCGCTTCGCCTTCTCCTCCGCCTGCGGGTCTTGGAAGCGCTCTCGAAGGGCCGCCAAGAAATCCTCCAGGGTGGCCAGAGCCGGGTCCCTGCGGTCGACCAGGAGCATGGCCCACTGGCCGGCCTTCCCCTGCAGGGAGGAGATGACCGCCGCTACCAAGTCCTCTGGGTCGCAGTCGTCTCCCCCATACCTTCTGGCGTGGTTCCTTGCGTGGAAGATGAAGGTGGAGAGTTCCGCCGGGTCCCCCTCGTAAACGGCCTTCAGCTCCGGGGGCGGCCTGCGCCGCGCCGTCGCCCCCCGGCGGACGTGCCTCCCGCGGGCCTCCGGGGTCGCTGCCGCGCGCTCGTCCTCGCTGCTGTCGCCCGTGGAACTCCCCGCCACTACGTCGTCCTCCAGCCGGCTGCTGCGATGTCTTGGCGGGGGAAGCACCTGCCCCCTCGGGGCCGTCCCGTCCAACCACGTCAGCCGCTGAGTCACTCCGGGCTCCTGACCTGAGCCCTCCCCTGGGGTCTGCCGACTGCAGACCCCCGATCCCGCATGGCCTTGGCTCCCGCCGCCGCTACGACTTGTCCGGGGCACCGCGCCCCCACAGGCCTGGTCCAACAACCGGCCTGACTCCTCGCCAACCCGCAGCCGCTCCCAGATGAGGCGGTTCAGCTGCTCCTGGAGTCGCCGTAGCTCGCCCAGGCTCCCGCTGTCTGGTCCGGCCGAGGAAAGACTCCGTTGATTTGAGGTGAACAGATCCGCCGGCCGCTCGAGTAGGGTGCTCGAGGTAACGGGGGTCTGAAAACGTGCCGCTCCGCGCCATGGGGTCGCCATCTCGGTAGCTGCCGGTAAGCGATCCCAACACGATACGGACGTTGAAGTTTTTGGAGAATCCTCACTATGTCGTGTCCCCAATGGTAACTGTAGCTAGCCGACAAGAACGCACGCCACTCCGAGAAGTCAGCGGAAGATGTCTTGAAGTTTATTGTACAGCACACAGAGAAACGTGGAAAGTCCATGAGGATTCTGAGGAGGCCATCTCAGAATCCCCCTTATGTACACCTTGCTGGGTGACTCCCAATTCCCCCCTCCCTTCTGCCCTAAAGGTCCGGGGTTAATCCTCTTCCCCACCCGGGGTGGCTTGGACAAAAGAGTTAACTGCTCTGGTCTACCTGCACTATTCATGGGTGCTTTTTACATTGTTATTGCGATGCTGACGGTTCCCGCCCGCCGCTGATGATTTGCGGTTCCCTTCCGCACCTGGGGTTGGGCCATCAGGTACGCACCCATCCTGGGGTTGTTTACCCCTCGAGGCATGCCTGGGCGAGGTCGGGTCTTGCTGCGCTCTGTTTAACCCCTGCGCGCCTGGCTCCGCTGTCGCCCCCTTTCCTGCCCCGCTGCAAGGTTCCCCTTCCTGGCGCCCGCATGGCGCGACCCTGTCTAGTCGGGTCGCGACAGCTGTACATTTAGGGTCACAGGTTACCCACCCCTGCTCTGAGAGTAGTGCTGCATGGTTCAATTTTTAAAAAGGTTGGCGTTTTTCTGCCTCGTTAGGAAATCTTTATAACTCGGGTGGGTGCACGGTTTTGATTTTACCTTGTCACAGCAAGGTGACCGTGGACAGGGTGCGTTTTTCTTTCTGGTAAACATTTCACCAGCCCTCTGCAGCCTCCCTGGCTGTCCACACCATCTAAGGGGAGAGTGGCTTCGTGGTCTCTTCCCCATGGCTTTAATTGAAACATGGGCACCCAGGCAGGCTGCAGAGTGCAGTCCATTTGTAGAATGAAAAGCAAGGGCATTCACAAAAACCCTTTAGCCACCTCAAAACTAAGGTAACAGTGGAAGAATGGCAAATGGAAATGATAGACTTTATGGAGCTTGCCGAGATGACAGCGAGACTGCGTGACCAGAGGGAGGAAGCGGTGCAAGAAGATTGGAGCAAATTTAAAGTTTATTTAAAGAAATATTGTAATGTTTGAAATTTATGAAAATCTAGGGAAGAAATTAGAGGTTTCAGGCATAAAATTTGGGATATTATGATTTTGAAGAATGATTAAAGGAAGATGTAAAATATGAAAATGAACTGATATATAATTAGGAAACTGCTAAAAGAAGATTTGTAATGTAACTAACCCAGGAAGGGGAGGTCGGAGGAAGTCCCCCCAAGATGTTAAAGAGAAAATGTGAAGGTGATATAAGAGTTGTTTGTGTTGTGTATGTTTTTTGTATGTGTGTACATGTTTTTATCTCATAAAATGAATAAAAAAATATTGGGGGGAAAAGATATACGGCTTCCGCAAAAAACAAACAAACAACAAACTAAGGTAAGTGCAACAACAACAAAAAACAACCTCTGCACCTGACCCATGAGAATTGCAGGAAAAAAATATCTCTTGGTAAGTTTTGAATGCAATTTGTTTTCTCATTAACTGATGAAGGGTTTTCATTAAAGCCCCAAACAATTATCCCCCATGCCACCCTACAGGATAATAAAGCTCTCTAGATAGTAATCTACACTGGAGGGTTTCCCAATCCTCTGAGGCAGATTTGGGTGATGCAAGAGAGAAGAGGGGGAAGTCCACCATGCAAGGACACCAATGACTACAACTGTGCCTAGCATTTTGATTCCCTGCTTGGGCAAAGGAGAGGAAATTATGGTTTTCAACAGCAAGCCTCAATTGTGAAGGGCATACATGTGGCAGAATTATAGGTAAGGGAGGTGAGAACAGGTGAGAACACTGGAAATCTACTACCTGGCAGGCCAACTGTTGCTCTGCAATCCCTTCACTTTTCCAGATACTTGGTTCTGGATATCGACCCCACCTCCAGGAAATAGCAACAGGCTATTCTAACATTTGATACAAATAGTTTCTCAGCTGTGGCTTGATGTGAAAGTTAAGGGGAGAGATAAGTTTCCGGAGCCCAAGTTGTCCTGAACAAAGAAAGGCAAACTTTTACACAACATGAAATCTGTTTCAAAGTTGTGATGAACTGCAGCAGTTGTTACAGATAGTAATATAGTACTGCATTAGTAGAAATGGCAAGGAATTGGAGGAGGTGGAAACAGAATGTATTTGGTGAGGAAGGCAGCTTCCTCTTCCATCTACATTAGATGCAACTATAACTGTCTAGTGGCCACGGTGGAAGCCTCCTATCTTCAGCAACTCATAAAACAAATTCATGAAATCGAATCCAAAGCACCACGAACCAATTCAAAGCATCCTTGGTGTTTTTCAAACACCCACCGACCACGACAAATCTCTTTGGAAGCTAAGGGAGATTCAGAAGCGGTTTCAGATACAGCGTGAAGGTTTGCTGTTCAAAGTAAAAACCAAAAACCAAATCAAACGGATGCACCTCCCCGACTGGAAGGGCCTCAAGCATTCTTTGGACCTGCAACATTGGTTTACAAAAACACATGCCTGGTTTGCACACTCTATTAAACTACAGCTTATATGAAACTTAGGATTCATGCGAATGAGCAGCAAGCTGGTGCAAAAGTCCCTGCAGTGTGCCTCCCACATACCTTTCTTCACCGCATGGAAGAAACAAACCAGGAGCTGGCTTTTTTTTAATGCGCAGACTAGTGCTTGTAGTTTATTACTTGTGTAGCAAAACGCAAACATACCGCCATGGCTTGTTAGGAGAGAAGCCACCCACAAGGTTCACATGTAATGGCAATCCAGCCTCTTTCGGTTCACTCCATTCAGGAAAGGAAGCAGTACGGAGGAGTGCTGCACATGTTCACTTTAAAACCATAGTTTTTAAATTATATTATTAGTTATGTCCGGACTAAGTCACCGTAAGAATGCTGGCCGGCCAAGGAGATCAAGTGGTCTGAAGTTCATGTATTCTGGGGCCAGTTCCTGAGTGTACACAAAAACAGAATGGCAGCAAACCTCGCTATCTTATCTATAAAGTATTTATTTCCTTAAGTTAAACAAACAGGTTTTTTTTTCAAGGATGGTTTCCATCTATAAAATGAACAAAGTACAAGCTCTGTACAGCAGATTTTAAAGAACCAACTAAAACGACAGTTTCCAAATGACATCTGATTTGCAAAATAAAATTCACATGTACCCCCCCATCATTTTTGCTTTGAAGACACTCAGATAAGGTTAGCACAGAGATAGCATTGCAATTTGTTTCCAAGTCTCCTAGTGATTTATTATAAAAGGAAGCGGGGTGGGGGTGGGGGGGGGAGATGTTGGCTATTTCTGATACCTAAGGTCAATATCTGCCACTGTCTGCAACTGCACACCCTCCGTACATGTCAAAGGTTTTCACACAGTGCCCCTTAGTACACCCCACTGACAGAGGATCTGTGCAGCAGCAGTCGTTGGTGCATAGCACCAGAAATCCATAGACTTTAAAAAAGGATGAAGTCACAGTAAATAACTTTGGCACACTGTGTCATGTAAACATAGCTAACACCACATTACCATATTTCCATTCTCATCCATCACCCACAATTTGCGGTCTCAGCATGGAGATACTGTCTGCGTAGGATCTCTAGAATTTTAAGAACATATTCTCATTTTATAATACATAGACGACATTAGAGTTTCTGGAGTGGGGAGATATTAATAAAACTTACTAGCAACTCTGGTTAGGTTAACAGTCAAGGCAGCAAACTCCTATTATTTCAGAAAACAGCAGCTGGTTTGCCTGCTAGCTTTTAAATCACAAGAAAAAAATGTTAATATTTCAGCTCCCCTTCATTAAGTTCTTTTCCCAGAAGTGCTGGATCATAACCAGTTGGCTGTATAGTTGTGAGTTGAATGCATATTCCCTCAAATATTAAAATATCACCATCTTCATCTTCACTAATATTTTTCATGTCAAGTGTTGGGTGGCTGAAAATAAAGCGAATCTTGAAAAACACCAGTCCAAAGTTTCTCTCTTTTTGTTGCCAAGGTCATATGTAAATAGGATATACATGGGAAGTTGCAGTGTGGCAGAAGGAAATTTGGTCTGGAAGAGGATTATATGCACAAATCCACATTCAAGGAAAAAGCAATGTGGATTCAAACCATGTAGAATTCATATGACATCTCCGAATACTACCTGCAGGTATCACAAGCATGTTCAGCAGCCTGTTTTAAACCGGTACTGCAAATGTCAAAGCCTTTGTGTCAATGGAAGCATTCTGTGGCGAGTACTGCAGCTATAAGGGAAAATAAAGTTTATGGAACACTCTTAAGACCTATGTAGCTGGAAGAGAACAGTCAAAACATGATTGCATAATAATTTGTCTTTGTCCTCTGTAATCACCAGAGGGCACCGTTAAAATCTTATATAAGCCGTGTTTTTAGGAAGAGTGTGTGTGTATGTGGGGGGGGGGGGGATTTACAGGCAAAGACGTCAGAGTAACCCCTGACATTACTTTGATATAAAAACAGCAGTTGGATTGAAATGGCTCCTTCCAATGCACTCAGATTATTTTCCTCCAGCCAAGTTTGAAACACCAGTTTAAAACAGGACACAGGTGTAAAGAAAAAACCCAGACCATGATAACCCCCGCCCCCCAAAAGCAGAGGCATAACAGCTGAAATGTTGATATTCAGTAGCTTCCATGAGAAGGCTATTGTGATCTTGTGCTGTCAGACAACTTTTTAAAAGGAGAAAAAGAAGCACATATTGATAAGAACACAACCTGAAGATTAAACCCTCCTAGCTGCATTATTTTAAGAAGGCCAAACTATTTTTTTTAAGTAGCCCCAAACTGCCCAATACAAATACCAAGTTTATAGATATCCAGAGCACATGGCATGAATTCCCCAACTGGAGGTGACAATGCTGGTGAGATGAAGCGTGCGAGCTCCTTTCTGCCATTGGATCACCCTCCTCTGCAGAGATCCGACATTTCCCAGGAGGAGGAAGCGCAAAAAGTAAAATAAAAAATAGGCACACTTCACAAAAGCAGAAACATCCAGTGTTTGCATGAACACAACTCAGCAGCACAAACCTGCATCTTCACAAAGTTTTGTTCTTCTACCAACTGTCCAGTCCACTTCCCAGAAAAGTGTTAAATTGCTTTTCTTTGTTCTGTTTTGTGTTGGTTTTTTTGGGATAAATTACAGGATGAAAAATTGATAGAAAGTTGAAAATTTTGACAATATATATTTTATATATATATTTATATATAAACATATATAATGTTTATATTTAAGAGTTCTGTCATAGAAAAGTCCATGGTGAAATATACCAAGTACACATGGCAAAAACCTTCAAAATGCTTTGATTTCTGGAAACCACGAACACTGATTTCTATGTAAAATGGAGACTGCCAATGATCGTCTCCAAACCATTTGCTTCCCTCCCCATCAGTCCCTCCCACCCTCCCCCTTTTCTGTGTGTTGAAAGCAGTTTCCTACTACTGTACATCTGTTTTCCCTAGGAATCTTATTCATCTGCTGTGGAAGGGTCTAGCTCGATGCTGGAAAGGAACTGGTGAGCCTTTGCGGTGGAAGGGAGCGAGTCGTGCAGCAGCTACGTTTGACCAGGCAATGGCACGGTCCCCAGTTCACTTGCTTCCCTTTTGTTCACTTGTCGCCTACTTTCAGACAAAGATGGAATACTGAGGTATATAAAGTATCAGTAATGCAATCAAAATGTTGCCCAAGGTTTCGGGAACGGGAACAGTCCTCCTGAGCAAGCCCTACTACTACTACTGCTGCAGGTTAAGTGTGAACTTCCACTGCTGCGATAGCGAGGGGTTGCAGACTTCAACCGTCAGACCACCGTTTTTGGCATTTCGGCTGTCTAAGCAGAGGTTAGTGCCCACGTGCCTCAGTTTTGCGTTGCTTTCAATTTGTTCCCATTTCTAGAAGGAGAAGGAGAAAATTTAAAAAGTTAATTCACTTAGATAAATGTTGATTTTAAAGCCCAGTATTTTCTAGGGTTATTTTGTCTACCATCTATTTTCCATACTGTCAGCTTCTCTTATCGGTTGTTCAATAGTAACACCAAGCCATCTTGTCTTTAAGTCTCTTTATTTTAGTGCAAAGCTATTTACAGTGCAGAGTTCAGTTTATCATGTCTGCTCAGTCACTAGCAGAATCCGGAAGTGCCTCCCTTCTGTTTTGGAGCCAACACCAAAGCCTCGGCATCCTAAATTGCCGCCTTCTCCTCCTACGTGAGATATGCGCCGGAACTGACGCTTCCCCCTCCGAGCGAGTCTGCTGGGTGGTGCCAGGTCTCTCAGCAACTCCCTGGACACCTGGCACTCCCTGGCTCCCAGCCACTAACTGATCCTCCCCCAAAGAGGGGCTGCCAGATTCACTCAAAGATGAATCTGTCGTTAACACAGGCTGCGGGTCCCTGTAAGTACTCAGAGCTGGACTGGCAGGGGTGGGCAGATCCCTGACACATACAGTTGTACCTCTTGTTACGTCAGTCTCCGGTTGCGTTTTTTCAGGATACAAATGCAGCAAACCCGGAAGTGTATACTTCCGGGTTTGCAGAAGTGCTCTATCGCGCCGAGCGCGCAGAAGCGGCGCTCTAGTTGCAGACTTTTCAGGGTGTGAATGCCACCCCGGAATGGATCGAGTCCGTAACTAAAGGTTACAGCAAATAATTTTAACTCCTTAAAGTCATTACTGTTAAATTTACTTTGCAAACCCACTGTGGCTGTAAATTTTCCTTTAGTATTGTCCACATAAACTTCCCAAATGGAAGCTGAAAGCCCCTGGTATACTAGAGTGGGAGATTAAATGCAGGGAGGTGAATGAAACCTAAGGATTTAGTTACACTAGACAGCTTGCTGTAAGAAAGGCCAGTCATCAGTTCTACTGTTTGTGGAATGCTCTCCCCAGGGAGGCTTATCTGGCACCTTCATTATATACCTTTAGGTGCAGGGCGAAAACATTCCTCTTCAACCAGGCATTTGGCTGAGTAACATCCTATATCCTTTTAAATTTGTTTGTGGGAGTGGGGGGGTTATTGTTTTGTTTTTATTATGTATTTATTGCTTTATGTTGCATTTATATGCTGTGAACTTCCCTGAGATCAACATATGAAGGGTGGTATACTGCTGCTGCTGCTGCTGCTGCTGCTGCTACTACTACTACTACTACTACTAATAATAATAATACAATGAGTCTCACAGCAACCAACCCAAAGTGATTCAATGACACAAACCCAACACTGCTCTACTGCCAGAAATCCAGCAGACATATATAATATCCTACAGAAAAGTAGGCGGCAATGAAGGAAGGGGGAGCCATAGATTGCTTGTTAGTCTCCATTAGCTTAGAACGAACACATCACGTTATCACGTTCCGGGATATGCGTCACTGGGAAACTGGCCGACCACAGTACAAGGGCAAGATAAGAGCAGTCATAAGATTACGCACAAGGGCCCAGCCAAAGTAATATAATAATAATAATAAATTTTATTTATACCCCGCCCTCCCCAGCCAAGACCAGGCTCAGGGTGGCTAACACCAAATATAAAACAATTGATTAAAATACAACTTAAAAACAACATTAAAAAACAACATTAAAGTGCAGCCTCATTTCAGTAGAAACTCAAATCAAAACTATTTGGGGAAGGAACCGTCAGATCTTCACCAAGGCCGACTATCCAGATTGGTCCTACATGGGCCAGAAAAATGCCAGGGAAGTCCCCAAATAGGAGTTCCATCTCAGGAGGAAAAAAGGAAAGAGGGGGGAGGGGATCAAGTTGATTTCAAGACAAAGGCCAGGCGGAACAGCTCTGTCTTACAGGCCCTGCGGAAGGAGGAAGGAACTTCCTTATAAGGTTACAGAACCTTATGAGGTTATTCCTTATGTAGAAGGAGGAAGGATCTTCCTTATAAGGTTACAGAACCTTATATGGAAGGAGGAAGGATCTTCCTTATAAGGTTTACAGAACTCCAGGGTAAAAGTGTATAAAAGCTGCATGCAAACAGCATTTGGGCGCGCTTGCTGTGAACTATCATGCAGTGTCTTTCTACTGTCCTAGGCAGGAGAAATAAACTCTTTCTCTTTGAACCAAACCTTGGTGTCCATTTGGCTCCTTCCTCCCTCCCCCTCGGGAGCAACGCGGAACCCAGCTATGGGAAAGGTAGATAAGGCACAGGGAAGAGGAATAAATATCTACAAGGACACGCATGATATTGGTGTGCTCTCAGCCATATTTGCGCATGGCTGTATTCTGTGTACTGACCTGTCTACCATCATTTTCTCTACAGCCCTGAAGTTTTATGAGTGAGCCAGGAGCTCGGTCTACAACAGTAAGGCACAAATCCATATGTTTCACTGACTTGTCCTTTGTTAAGGCCCATTCCTGCAACAGAAAGGAAATGACACACAGTTATAATCATGCAGAATGCTTGCAAAACATTTCATTTTTACCCGATTGTTACAACATTCTTCTAATACGAGAAAAGGCTCTTACAAAGACAGAAGTGTCTGTTATGAAATGCAAATTGCTGATATTCCTCTCTCTCTCTCTCTCTACATAGGGAGAAACATTTGAGAACTCTGCCCCAATGATTTTAGATGGTGCTTTGGAATCCAATATTAATCCCGGAATTGTGAATCTGGAAGTGCAATACTGCTTTTAAGATGAACTGGAGAGAGTTGTCCTATACTGCCCTCTGCTGGCGGTACAGCACACCATCATACAGCTAGATCCTACCTTCTGGGAATATCTAAATGTATTGAATGAATTTTAAGGTTTTGCTTCACCCCTAAGAAAGTAAGAAACAGGAAAGACTCATAGACAACATTTGAACTGCCAGTGACATTTTATACCCATCTCTCTTATAAAACCTGTATTTCAGCATGTAAGGTAAAGGACCCCTGAACAGTTAAGTCCAGTCAAAGGCGACTATGGGGTTGCGGCGCTCATCTCGCTTTTCAGACTGAGAGAGCCGGCGTTTGTCCACAGACAGCTTTCTGGGTCATGTGGCCAGCATGACTAAACCGCTTCTGGTGCAACGGAACACCGTGACGGAAACCAGAGCGCACGGAACCGCCGTTTACCTTCCCGCCTCAGCGATAGCTATTTATTTACTTGCAGTGGTGTGCTTTCAAAGTGCTAGGTTGGCAGGAGCTGGGACAGAGCAACGGGAGCTCACTCCATCGTGGGGATTTGAACCGCCAACCTTCCAATCGGCAAGTCCAAGAGGCTCAGTGGTTCAGACCACAGTGCCACCCACGTCCCTTTCAGCACGTACACCAGGCCATTTCTGATGACTATCGCCCACATAGGTTATGCATATTGAGGGTCTCGTTCCATCTTGAACTTGCCTTGAAGTGCAATTTCCCATCATTGGAGATGATCAAGATCTGCCTCTCTGCTAACTACACTGTAAGCACCCGGCTCTTCCATAGGAATATTTCAAATGCAGAACTGCAGCAGCACCACTTCATTTTCAGTAAAGAAACATGCAGCCTACTTCTGGGAAGTGGCAGCAAATGAAATCTGATTGTACTAGGAGGCACCACCGAGCAATTGGCATAACTAATGGGGTTTGGCAAAGAAGCCATTTGGTAACAGTGTTTTAAAAATGATTAATGTGCAAGTCAGCCCCTGGATGAAAATACTGAAAAACTACGTGAAGCATGAGATGTTAAAGGGTATTACAAGCATATCTTTTCCAAGTATAAGGTTGTACGTTTAACAAACCATTATTCTTGGTTTTCATTCCATCAGCTTAATTTTACTTCCCACAAGATCTGACGCGCCTAAGTGGAGACTCGTTCCTCAACTATTAGGGCAGCTTAAAGTATTTCCAAAATGGAGCAACACTCATAGCGAACGGGGAGGGAGGGAGGGAGAGGGTGTGGAAAAGGACTGAGGCAAAACAAATGTAGAAAAAAGACTGTGGAAGAAAACAGCAGGCTAGGCTGGAGGGAAAGGAGGGCTAGAGAGAAGCAGAGAATGAGGCCTTCCGAGTTGTAGACAGCATGGGTAGCCAAGAGGAGAATGGAACAAGGAGGAGGCATTTAATGGATGGCTGCAGTTAGAAAAAGATAAAATTAACAAGCTTAAGGAGAAGTAAGGGCCAGGAGCTAAAGGCAGGAGTGGTCTGAATTGTGGGAGTTGCCTACTTTCCTTAAGTTCCACTCCTGGCTTTGACCACAAGATGGAGCCATTCCCAAACAATGACCTTCATAAGCCAAGGGAGAAAAGGCAACTGAAGTTGCAGCGCTAAGTTGCAAGGTGAGAACAATTTGACTGCAACTCTGCTGCAGGGAAAGATGACCACAGGTACTTAATGCATCCACTGCCTATTTTGTCTGGATTCAGTTTAGAGCACACTCCACTTCCCCTTCAGCCTATGGAATTTGTGCTCCTGTATCCATGCCAGATATTTTATTTCTTTTCACTCAGCCAAACTATCCCCCCATGCACTGCATGGGATATGGAAATAAATACGTAAGTTGATTGACATCACCTCTGCACATCATCTCAACGTGAAGCAAAAAGGCTTGAATTTTGAAAATGTCAGCTTTGTGTTCTCTCGTTTAAGGCACCATTTCGTCGGTAGCTGTTTAATTATGTTTAACCCTGAGGTTCAAGAGCTGTTAATGGAAATCCGTGTTCTAAAAGTAAGAATGTCTCTCTCACACGCGTATACACTCAACCCATTCATTCACCCACCTTATCCTCAACATGGAAAAAAAAATGCTTGCAGGCCAAGTCTCAGAAGGATGAAGTAATACTTCAAATGTCTATATGCCAAGTTTCTGTATCTGCACAATGAGAAGTTAAGCCTATTTACAGCCCGCAAAAGTTAAATTATCCAGTATCCTTTCATTTGTCATATCATATCTCCTTAACACAAACGGAAATCCACAAAGCCATATTTGGCAAACATCAGAAGGTGACCAAAACACAGTTTAACAATGAATTTCCAAACAGGCAGGTCTGAAAGACTTAAAAGAGTAATATAGTAATAAACCTACTTTCTTTGGGGTGATAAAGAATATAAAATGTGATTTTCCCATCAGTCTTGTTTCTAACATGTAGTGAATTTAATTTATTGCCACTTATGAACCTGTGATTACTAACCTGGTTTCCCCCAGCATTATGACATTCATAAACCCCAACAACGCCATCTGCAAAATGGCCTAAAGTGTCAAGGCAATTGGTTCCTTGCTGCAAGGCCCCAAAAGCTATATCTTGGTGGTCAGGTACCCTGAAAAGTAAAACACCACAAAATAGTTTAGAATTCCAAACATCCTTCAATATTAAAAACTATGTTTGAGTAAAATTCAGAAGTAAATATGTAATGTGTGTAATAAAATTAATGGTATATTTGAAGGGCTTGTATAGCCTAAAGAATGGGATATATTAGATATAGCAAATATAAGGAGAAACTCAAAATAGACGGTACACAAATGGTGAGAAGTCACTTTTTAATTGTAAACTGTTTTATATTGGTGTTGTTTGTGGATTTGTGGTTTGCGGGTTTTTCTTCTTCTTTTTTCTCTTTTTTGTTCTTCTTCTAGCCTTTCTCCTGTCTTGCTTTCTTCTTTTCTGTTTTGTTTGACTGCAGTGTTGGACGATGTTGACATTTTGTGCTTTTTGTACTTTTAAGAAAATCATTAGTAAAGATTTTTTTTCACACAAAAAATATTATATATATATATATATATATATATATATATATATATATGTATATGTATGTATGTATGTATGTATTATGGGAAATACATGGCTTGAACCAGAAACTTTGTGATTAGGACCCAGCCTAGTAAGCCATCTGAGTCTGTATATTCCGATCTTCAGCTGCTTTTTAGCTGCAGATGGGAATAGGGACATGAAATGTTACCTTTTGTGATTGGCAAGCAGCAGCTGGCCTCTGAAGCAGCCTTCTATTCCAGCCTAGGCTAAATGGCAGAAAGGCAACTTTGCTTCCTGTCCTGGCCAACAGTACAGGACACCACTTTGAGCTCCTTAGATCAGGCATAGGCAAACTTGGCCCTCCAGATGTTTTGAGCCTACAATTCCCATCATCCCCGACCACTGGTCCTGCTAGCTAGGGATCATGGGAGTTGTAGGCCAAAAACATCTGGAGGGTCGAGGTTGAGGAAGCCTGCCTTAGATGAAAGGAAGGATAGAAATGAAATAAATAACAAACATGTATATGTTACGTGTTGTGTTTTTAGTTTATCGTGGATTTACAAAAGCAGCAAACCTGTTCCTAGCAACACTGTCACACTTGATGTACAAGCTGCATTTTGAAGGTATTAAAACAGATGGACAAAAGTCACAAAATAAAAGTTAAATGAGGAAAGCATAGTTCCCCCTCCCCCCGCCACTCCCCAATTTGCTGAAAAGCAACAGCAAACATCACTTGTATAAAATAGATGACTCACCTTAGCTCAGGGTACACATTTTCAAGATACCACTTGAATGGTTTGCAGTTAAGTCTCCTTTTCAACTCCATTCGGCTTTGAATACTATTGAGAGAAACAGTGTTTATCAGCTATATTTAAACTAGCATAATCTAAAAAGAACCGTTGGTTCCTATCTCAAGGGTAGTTCTGTGTCACTGGATGAAGAGCATCACTCAGGGAGCCACCTTGTGGTCAAAGGCAGAAAAGAGAACTTGAGGTAGATTCATAATCTGGTGAACCGGTTTCGCGTCTCCGCTCCTCCACATGCAGCTGCAGGGCTAGTCACACTTCTTTGAAGTCTCTCAGCCCCACTCACCTCACAGAGTGTTTGTTGTGGGGGAGGAAGGGAAAGGAGAATGTTAGCCGCTTTGAGACTCCTTCGGGAAGTGATAAAGCGGGATATAAAATCCAAACGCTTCTTCTTCCCAAAATCCTAGCCAAGCTCCAACAGGTCGCTCAGACAAGACACAGAAACATACACCGGGAGAACAAATGCCCACTTCCCTAACAACAACTAAATGGGAAACGTTTGTTAAGCTGGATAAACTATGGTGATTAATTGGAGCAGCCAAAAACAGGGCGAGACCTGCTTGCCCCTCATCCAGCAACACAGAACTACCTTTCAGGCATGAACCAATGCTTCTTTCTCTTGTTGCTGGAGAAGAGCTTCAGTGAGGAACATGTGAAATAGAAAGTATGAAGTTTGTTCTTCCACCAGAGATCCCCTACTCCACTCCCATGGATCATATTCAAGGCTAACGAAGTGATCCAGTGAGCCCAACGCTGGTGCTAGAGGAGGGTGTTGCAATAATGGATATAAATATTAGCTGTCCCTTGGGGAATGTCAAAAGGGTTAAGGGAGTCTGGAGCAAGTTCAGTCTGGTATGGGGGGTTGAATGTGGAGCTGCAAATGATCACACTGTCCGTTCTGTGAAGGCAATACAGAAGTAGGTTTTGCCACAGGCAAGTCAGAAAGGATAGCAGTAATGTGACCCCTTAGCTCCACATACATATCTGCCAACAAAGCTTCCTTTATTTGCTGTGAGAATGTCAGTAGTAAGCTAAAAGATAGGAGCCTGAGAAGCAGTTTGTAGAGTGCTTCCAACAGGGATTTTATTGGGCACAGAAGGCTGAAGGGACTGAATAGAGGGATGCAGGGGAGGGGGAAGGAGTTAAACAACAACAACACAAAACCATAAACTGCCCATCCTCAGAGGACCGGGGAGAATGCAAAACCTAGAAAAGGGAACACTGTGAGTTGTCACATGGTATCCTCAAGCCCTCACTCTTGGTAAGGAAAGGGGCAGTCACTAGTCTCAGTCAGGAGGACTGAGTGCTGCTAGGAGGCATTCCTAGATAATAAGAGCGATTGGCTTCACATCCATTTGCTGCTTCCCCTACAGAAGGCTCAATGGCTTTCAGATTTTGTGTTGCTCTGCAGATTACCAGTTGGTTAGTGCCACCTTAGGCCGCATTCTCTGCCTAGCTGACTACCACTAGAGCAGCAAGGAGGAGGCTGAGAGGCCAGGAAGCCAAGTTCCCCATAAGGGAGAGAGATAGGTGCAGAAAATTCTGGATTCTGGGAGCTTCCCTCAAATCTTTCTTATCTTTGACCATAAGGTGGGACTGAACCCTTCACTGATGCCCCTTCTCTGGAGACATGTGAAACTGTATTTCTATAGTCAACGATACTTTAAGCATTAACTTTATATTATTTTAAATCCAGGCCACCTCCGAAAGGCAATCTCAAAACACATTAACAATAGGAAAGGAGTAATTACACTTACTTGCCATAAGGTACATTTCTGGCTGAAGGCACTGCTGCATAATAGAAATTTTTGTATTCATCCATCCAGACTTCTGCTGCTCTGCGTGTATTTCTGGAAATATAATTCAGTATGTTATTTTTGCTCTTATTAATGTGGCAGGGTCCTTATTCCCTTGCTATCTGAGTACTGCAGATCCTTGAACATTAAAGATGCTGCAGGAACCAAATAATAGACAAGTTTCATTCTTTCCCTCCTTTAGGTCATGGTCTTGCTCATAAAAATGAGGATCTTCCTTCTCCACTGACCAAGCGTTTGTAGAAAAACTGATTTCCGTGCCATTGTCAGTAAGATACATTTTGAGGTTAATATGTTCACAACAAGCATGACATGTTCCTTTCCAATTTGTCTTTTTATTGCTCCCAGTAATATTGTTTGAGGATTCATTTTGATCTCATGTCCTACTATACTTCTGATACACTTAGCATCTGATCAGTGTTGGCTAACCCAAGGACCTTGATACCAAATATGGGCATGTGTGCACTCTTCCTCTTTTATACTAACAACTCTGACATATTCAGATACATTTTGATTCCCAAATTTTTCTCGTTGTCATAGAAACATGCTGAAATCCAAAGATCTTTATTAATTCAATATGTATTGATTGATGCTCAATGGAATTTATTCAAAACCTTCTATTTTATCTTAACAGGCAATAAAATAAATATTATTGGTGGAAATACTTAACACAAATATTTGGCAATATACTTTCATTTTTCTGACTGCTGCCCTTCCTACCCATGAACATGGTAGCTAGGCCTAACTAGTCATGTTCAGCTTTGCTTTCTCTACACTGGCCTGAAATTAACTTCTAAAAGAATTGCTGTACCAGTGAGATCAACCCCTAAACCTTCTAACTACAATTAGGACTTGTCACACTTTCAATGGTTGGTTGGTTGGTTTGATCATCGATACTGCCAATATCGGAATTCCCTAAATTGATTTTGTTTCCCGGCACTTTTCTATAATATGGTTACTTCCTTCAACAACCTTTTCGACTGATGTCATTGGTCTTCGAAGGAGAAAAACTATACCACCAGTGTAGCGCAGAATTGTTGCCCCATACCAGGGAATGGTTGCTCAAGGTTAACTCATTTAGCTATTCTGACAATAGTTTAAGCTGCAGTTAGAGACTTTTAAAAAGCCTCAATAGCATTTTACTCTTTGATAAAGAGCTCTGCCAGCTAATTATAAGCTCATCATCTTTGGTTTCATTGGTTTACTTAAAGCAATCTCTTGACCGTTACCTTGCAAAAACGGTACCACTTCCTCCTGGGAAGGTATAAGGGTGTTGTTTTCGGAACACGTGGCCAACTCTGCTACAGGGGATTATTTCTAGGCTCCCTCCGCACTGCCAAACACGGAATGAAATCTCTGTCATTGGGAAACAAGCAAGAGATAATAAAAAAGAAGAAGACAAGAATGCAGAAATAGTTAGTTCTCTGTTCCTCTAAACATTCCCACTGCCGAAGTTGAGCTTCCCTGCCCCCCAACGCATGCACTATATATATTTTTTAATCCCTGGACATTTCTCGGGGTTTTCTTGTATCCAGAAAAAAAGGAGTCGGGAGAGTTTTTATTACTTGGTTGACAAAAGTAAACACTGTGATGGGAGAGGGGCTGTGCATGCACAAATGCGCAGGAATAGCTGAATCAACGTTTCCCATTTATTTTCTTCCCTTTTTTGTTCTTTAATATGGATTTGTAGGCTATGGAAGCAGTGTGGTTGCCTCTGAGGTTATTATCCCATTTTGCTTCAGTAATTTGTGCACACTGAAGCAACATCACACAAGAAGAGCAAGAATGAATGAAAAGGAACACATCAATGTCAGGGGTGATGGGGCACATTTGTGCAAGAATCAAGCTCGTCTCTCCCACGTGGTTTCTATATTCTTATATACTGCAGCAATGTAGATGGCAACCACTTCCCTCAGAATCAGTAAGAACAAAATTGCTACTTTTGTTCCAGTTCTTTCTACCCTGTGCTATTTTTATGTGCCCCTCATGTCAACACTTATGGCAAACCTGCTACTTCACCTCTCAAATTCCCATTTTGGATCAGGTTAATTTACTCATTTTCTTTCCTAATACAGCAAACAGGACAAGCTTATGTCATCAGTACAAATTATTTAAAATGCCCACCCAGAGAAAGAAGTACTCTTTGTACTTACAATTAGGTAATTAAAAATGTTTAAATTCCAACATTCAATAGCATAACTATGTGAACATTCGTATTTCTTGACTCTTACATTAACACCTTGAAATAAGGACCAATAACTAAAGTGCTAGCATGGGAGGGGGGGAATCAATATTTGATGGTGTAATAGAACTATAAAATCACCATCCATCTTCGGCTAAGGTGCCAAGTGTCTACTAGGAATGATAATCAAAATTAATTAGCTCATCCCTCAAGTAACTACTTTACAATAGATTCCTTAAAGTATTCACAAGAAAATTAAACCCATGAACTGTGTGTGCCCTACTTTAAGTTTTTAAAAGTGTGGAACGTTTTTAAAACCCTGCTAAATGACACACTTTTGCAACATTTTAATTAACACAGAATGGTGTTTCCAAATTATGCATGACTTGTTTAAAGGCTAAAATCCCTTTAGGTTTTTGTCTCCGTTGTACAAAGAAGTCCCCTCAGCTTTTATTTTTCAACATAAAGCTCTAATTTTAGAATGCAGCCCTGTTGTGGCTGAATTTTTGCCAATAATCCACTTAAAGTATTAGCTGTCATTTTAACCCACTTCAGACAGTGAACTAAAGGTCACGAACTCACAAAAATTAGATTATACTGTTTGCTTTTCTTCAAAAGAGAATTCTATGCAGAAAGATTCTTACCTAGATTTTCTCCACCCCATACATCCATCATCATATCATATTTTCCCAGCTCTTCAAAATAAAATTTGTCCATCACAAAGAGTCCGCCAGCTATCATTGGTGTTCTAAAGAGACAGGAGGGATAAAAGAGGGAAACTGAACATTACATACTGGCACAGGATAATCGGATACAAAGACTCTTCAACAAAGCATTTTCTGTTCATACCTTAAATGGGATATTTTGCTCAGTTCTAGCTATCTGCACATGCTACTGCTCTGAAACACGTTATCACATAACTAATGCGGTTAAGACTGATTCCTGGTTAACCATTTCTCAGATTTATTGGAAGTGGACGTGGCTATTCCTAGAAATTGAAAAAATGTTATCTGCAAGCTTGTTCTGAAACTGACCATAAGTTGCCAGAAACTAGGATCCCTAGTTCAGATTATACAAGCAGCTGAAATTCAAACTGAAAGTGAATTCTGCTACAGTCTTCCTTTGGACTGTGCACAGAGAAGAGGGGGAGAAGCGTGCGAGTCCAAGGCTTCTTAAGGCTCCTTCCTGCTCCTGCATATTATTATGAATTAGTATCATGTGCCCTAGAGCAAGTTATAGCTTAAGATACGTGTAAATATAATTCTTTGCCCTCTGAAGTTCTTTAAGTACAGGTGAAAATCGAAAAATTAGAATATCATGGAAAAGTTCATTCATGTAAGCAATTGTTTTCATTAGCTACTAAAGTTTAATATATGAGATAGACTCATGACATGCAAAGCGAGATAAGTCAAGCCTTTATTTGTTATAATTGTGATGATTATGGCGTATAACTGATGAAAACTCCAAAGTTGAGATTGTTAATTTGGGGTTCTCATCAGCTGTAGGCCATAATCATCACAATTATAACAAATAAAGGTTTGACATATCTTGCTTGGCATGTCATGAGTCTATCTCATATATTAGTTTCACCTTTTAAGTTGAATTACTGAAAGAAATGAACCTTTCCACGATATTCTAATTTTTTGAGTTACACCTGTATTTTACAAACCAACATACAAATCTATCCCATTTATCGATTTAAATTCAGGATAACGCATATTCTGCTCAAAACATTCTTCGCCTTAAATATGAGTTATGTGCATTTGGTTATTCTGCTTCTTGTGTTCATGGAGAGGGATAAGAACTTATGTGGCACACAAATCCCACACCACTGGAATTGTAAGAGATCCATCCCCATACAACTTTTAAGCTCATCGTTCTGAAGGAAAAGAAATTTACATTAATTTAAAGTGAGAGCAGATATCCCGTGAAACAGAGTTCTATGCAGAGAACTAAATTTAGGATCTGCATGGAACACACACAGTGCAGCAGTTTAAAACAGGGGTGGCTAACCGTTTCTTGGCCCAAGGACTATATATTCACCCTTGGCCAACCCTCTGAAGGGTACATATCATGGTGTGGGCAAAGTGGGTGTGGACAGCCCTCTCTTGCTCTCTCACACAATCCACACACCAACTCATAATAATAATAATAATAATAATAATAATAATAATAATAATAATAATAATAATAATAATTTATTATTTATACCCCGCCCATCTGGCTGGGTTTCCCCAGCCACACACCCCAGAGGCTGCTCTCATCTCCCATGTAAAGTTCAGACTGCTGCCATTTTATTTCTGGCAGTGGGTGGGTGTGGGGCCACTCAACCACACCAAGCTAAAAATGAATCCTGTTTTTGAAAACATGTTAAACTGAAAACAAAAACCTTGCCAGTATTGGGCACAAATTGAGATGGGAGAGGAGTCAAACTGGGAAAACACCTTAAAAAGGTAAAGGTAAAGGGACCCCTGACCATTAGGTCCAGTCGTGACAGACTCTGGGGTTGCGACACTCATCTCGCTTTACTGGCCGAGGGAGCCAGCATACAGCTTCCGGGTCATGTGGCCAGCATGACAAAGCCGCTTCTGGCGAACCAGAGCAGCGCACGGAAACGCCGTTTACCATCCCGCTGTAGCGGTACCTATTTATCTACTTGCACTTTGACGTGCTTTCAAACTGCTAGGTTGGCAGGAACAGGGACCAAGCAACGGGAGCTCACCCCGTCGTGGGGATTCGAACCGCCGACCTTCTGATCAGCAAGCCCTAGGCTCTGGGGGGGAAATCAAAGCAGCAACCCCATGGGCTGCACTTTGCACGTTCAACCTTTCCTCTTTTTTTTGGATTTTTTTTTCTTGATCCCAAGGAGATGCAAAGTGCAGCTGGGACCAGTCTCAGCAGCCTGGCTCCACCCTCATTCCAAACTTGCATCTTCTCTTCCTCCCTGCAGGCAGTGGGTGTGGAATGCAAGGGAAGGGGGAAGCTCATCCTTAGAAGGCTAAGGGATGATATATTGACTGTGTTACGTTTCGTTTGCTTCAGAGTGCTACTCCCTTCTGGGAAGGGGCTGACAAGGGAAAAGGAAAAGAAGATCATCGCAAGATCATAGCAAATCTCTGCTTTTGAGCTAGATAACCATATCTGCTCATCCTGCCCAGCAAGAGCCAGTGACTTCAGCTACTCTAGGGAACAGCCATATGTCTTCATTCATTAGGCATTGGCACAAAGGATGCTAAGCATTGCCGAAGCTCCCTTAAAGAAGGAGCTCTTAATAAAGGAAGTGGCAGCTGCCTCTTGCAGTGACTGTACAAAGGAAATTCAGCCCTGCCAAACAACAAAACACAAACAGCCAAACACCCATGGAACACAGTCTCAGTGCCATTATAATAATAATAAAAGCTGCAAAAATTGAGGGGGTCCCCAAAGACCCACCATAAACCCTTCTTGGAGGCCAGAGATTGCCCACAGATTAGCCATCCTTGGTTTAGAAGTTAATAGCTTCAATAGTAATAAGAATCAAACTGTGGACACAAGAATCATTTGTATGCTCACTTTATGCTATTTGGGAGGACAGCAACTTAAGAATGAATTAAGTTAGTACTCTACCCATTTTGTGAGACCACTGCTGTTTAAGGAGTCTTGTATTAACTCATTTTCTATATTGCTTTCTTGGTATGTTGTGCACAACAGAAAATCACTAAGGTTCATAAAACAGTTTTCAATTTCTCCTTCCTTGAGGGCAGTTCAACCTCACTTTAAACGTAAGGTTATACCTTTTTATGTTTTCCAATGGTAAGCCTCAGATGACTCAATATCACCACCACAGCAAAGTTCTGGTATTTAATACACAGTTAGCAATATTTGACTTCAAGTACCAGCCTGCCATATTTCAAGTCGAGACTTTAATTTGCAAGAGCTTCCTCCTGCATTTAGAGTTTGTGATGTGCAAAGTAATTCAAGAGCAGTCTGCCAAGCATAACCTGGGGAGATGGTAACTCAAAGTTGCACTTACTAAGAACCACAACATTGTTTTGTGAGGGGAAGGGTGGTGGCAGGAACATACTTTATGGGAGCAACTGGGTTTCCTTGCCGTGCTCTTCTTTGCTCAGGTGTCATGTAATCCCACTTGAATACCAAATTCCAATCGAAGCCTAAGAGGCAGTGGGGAGGGAAAGGAGAAAGTTACAAAAGTGCAGATCGGATATTACAACCTTTCGTTTCTTTTAGCTTTTGGACCCATGGTTTAAAACAGACCAAAGTTTGCTTTAAACTACGGTTTCTCGGTTGCATGTAACGACAAGCAAGGGTTCTAAAGTTAAATTAAACAGTGTGGAAGTCCTGCTGTGCAGGAGAATGAAAGAACAGGAAGAATGCATGAGATTTCCAGCTCATTCACATAACATGGAACCATGTGCGATTTGTAAACCACAGCTAAGGGTTTACAACGAATGCATCTTTTGGGGTTGTTTGTTTCCTCTCTGCTGATGCATAGAGGAAACAGTGTTATGAATGAATCAGGGATTGTGTTGTTTTGCTGCAACAAAGCACAACGTGCAAGCCAAGAACAAATAATGGCTACAGACTAACAATTCCAGGCTAAGATGTAATGTTATACAGAGGTCCTGGCCTGTCTGTTCCTCCCTGTGTGCACTTAGAGGGCCAACGTGACCAAGATCAGAGCCCATTACTGGGATGTGCAAGCGAGACCACTGTCTCCGTGCTGGCTGGGCTAGGGGAAATCAGAATGAAATTAAGGCTGCTTTTCCCTGTGCATTTGTTCACTTACTAATGCTAAATTAGGACAACAGTTGTGAGACGTAAATTATTCCCACTGCGCTGCAAAAGTAGTCAGAAATAGCTTGCAACCATAACTACTGGAGTTATGGTTAGGAGCTTGCAAATAGCTTGCAACTACTAACCAAAACTCCAGGGCCACATGTGCAGAGACCAGCTGTTAGCTGTTACAGAAAATCTGCTGATATGGAGCTTACAGACAAGCTTCTACTAACGAAGAATCAGTGATTACAGTGTAGGACTAGGATTGTGAAGACCCAAATTGAAATCCCCAGATTGACCTTGGGCCAGCCACACACTCGCAACCTAGCCTACTTCAAAGGGTTGTTGTGAAGTAAAGTAGGGAGGGGAAGAACCATGTTCTTCAACTTGTTCTCCTGGGTGGAAAAGCACAATTTAAATGTAATACAGGAGAGACAGATATTCTTGTTACCCCAGATGATTGCATTAAGAAATATTCTGCATGTGCCACAACAGTGTAATTTATAATCCTTTTATAATTGCTGGATATCTGACTCCTAAAAAGTTAGACAATTATGCATTTCCAAACTTTCCTTTGATGAATAATTATTTTATTTTCCCCAGAAGGAAAGCGGCATACTTTTGGAATATGTATTTCCCAAGTCATACCTAAACACAGTCCAGAAGCATTTTAATATTTTTCTGCAATTTGAGACTTTGTACAACAAGCCATTTTATTTCCCTAAGGCTACGGGCCTCTGCTTATCTTGCTAGACTATACACAAGGGGACTGGAAATTGGTTAGAAGTGTCAGAATAATTCACTGAATTTCAGTTGAAAATGAAGTCCAATAGGCTAATTAGTATGAGAGCAGAAGCAAAATGAGTCTCAACTGTTTCTTCTACATGTGTATATATGCGCTGTTCTTATTCATATGCCCTCCTCTGCTTAGCAGATCTGTAGGCTATCAGAAGCAATAAACCAATTAAGATACAAGCTCAACTTACTCGCATTGTACTGAGATCCTTCATCTGAAAAGCATTTTGCATACTAATTTCACACAGCACAAATTGTAGTGTTGTGATCACTAAAATGCTTTTTCAAATAGCAATACGTTAGGGGGCACAGAATGTTCTTAATTCAAATAGTAGAATAAATGCAACTGCTTCCCAGCTATTATTGAGCCAGAAGTGGTATGCACGAGAACAGGCATTAGGGGGCTCTTCTGAAGCACGAATGAAAAACAGAGCATAAGATATCTTGAAGGGCTGGCAGGATTAAGGAAAGTAATCTGACATGAATGCATCAGCCCAATTTGATCAGACAAGTTCCACCTACTTTAAGGCTAAATGGAAATTGTGTACCAAGATGATTTGCACAGCTAAAATGGACAACACCATAAAGAAGTCTCCCCCACCCCCTTTTCATAATGAAATTAAGTCACTATCACCTGCTCATAATGATTATCTGAAACTAGAAGACATGAATGGTTTTGAGGGGAAGGCCTCAAGGACATGGGAAGGGAAGAGCAAGGGCTTTTCTGCTCCCTTTTCCCTTTCCCGAAATCCAGTTCAGCCCTTGTAAAGCCTGCTCAGGACTATAAGATAACTGTTTCAGGTTTACAGAAGCCCTCTTACGAGGCGTGGGGATATACTGAACACTCTGCTTGTTCTTCTTGTTATTTTATTTGCTGCTTTCTCTAAAAGATCTCCAAAGCTAATTACAGCAATAAACTTCACACAAATGTAGTTCATACAAATGCAACTAACAGAGAGAAAGTAATAGCAAAAGAACGAGGCATCGTATATTCTGTTTCCATGCATGCTACTCTGGCATATATGGACTTAAATTTGAGGTAGAAACATACCACTTTATATCCCCTGAACACTTCTGTTTTCATGGCTTAAGTATAGCCTAACATTTTTGTGATGTCATTATAAAGATCTGCCATTTCTATCAGATTTTTCGATTCAGAAAGTAGCATTTATTTTTAAAATAAAAATAAAAAACCTAACAGGTATTCATTCAAAACTATGCCATAAAAGACCTGATTCAACAAGAACACCCCAACTCTTTTTACAATTTCAGCCGTGTGTTGAGATGCTTTGATGTGTTCACATTTAGGGGTACTGGGAAGATCCTATATTCCAGTGAAGGTACATACCTCCTTTTAAATCAGCCGATGCTCCCACATACTGGAAGTTGTCCATATTAATCACATCAATTATAGGAGACACAACTCGGGTCTTGTCCTAAAATAAATATTTGGAGGGGGGTGGAATCAGTGTAAAATATTCAGAGATGGAAGGTCATTAAAACATTTTGAAATGGATGGAAATTGTCACAAAATCCATACAAAGGCAATCTACTTTTCTGATTATCCCTCCCTTGAAATGTATTTGCTAGAAAATATTGCTCTATAATTAAGTTTTCCTTATGTCCTCAAGCCCCATTGTTCATTCTATACTTTATTTATGTGAAAAATAGACCTGGATACTGAAGGCACTATTCACATAGCAAGCAACAGTAATTTGTGCAGGCCTGGCCCTGCAATAGTCTCAAAGCTGAACTCTATAGCACATGCCATCCAAGTCATAAATTTATTGGTATCCTATCTTTCCCATAAGAAGTGTTTAACCTCTAATGTATCTGTTGGAGGGAGATTAGGCAGATGAATTGATCAAGAACCCTCAAGTGAGCCTTGGATCTGAGAAGGGTTTTGAACGTAATTTCCCCCCACATCCAAGGCCAATAATCCAGCTGGTAGGAGGATCACAAGAATCTGGGGAAGGGCGAGGGCAACACAGTGGGATGGCACCAAATAAAATGGGTCAGGAGACAAGCAAAGGAACAGTCCAACTTGTTTGGGTGTGTTCAGGAAAGTGGAGGGGGCTAATTATGGAACCCTACAGCTATTTCTCAATAAAAGGTGTGCCAAGGAGGTTAGAAGGCAATCAAGAGGAACCCCCAGGTAGCTGTGGGGCACAGGGAGCCCTGTGAGAAAGAGTGGGGGCTTATTCCTCTGTGTCTAGGCTGTGCAGGATCGCCAAGCAGGCAAGAAAAAGCAAGGAAGTGCTAAAGATCCTGTGTACGACTCACACAACTATTCACTTCTGCCTCTATCTGCTCTGCCCCTCCATTTCTTGCTTTGACTCCAAGGACCTGCCTCTTTCTTCTTCGCTCCATGGCCCCCTTCCCTCTGCTTCCACTGAGTCCTTGTCCCTTTTCCTTGCTTGCCTCCCTAACCCATCTCTTTCTGTATTTTTCAGCTTGGTCTTCAATCCTCCACCTTTTGCATGCTTCCCCCAAGAACCAGCAGAGCCGAGAACTAGCAGAGTTATGTCTTAATGGTAAAAATGCAGGTCTTGAGGCAAGTGGGCAGCTTCACCCACCAGCTCCCTCACCTTTGTGTTTATCTCGGTTCATCCTCCTCTCCTGCTCTCTTTGTGAGAGCACACATGTGCACTTTTTCTTTCCTGTTTTTTATAAATATGTTTTGTACTTGTGCATACCTCGGGGCTCCCTCCGTGCCCCCCCCCAAGTCTGCCAATACCTCCCCTCCTGAGTATGGTAGTGCTGTTTTGGCTACATAAGCAATGTCCTTTGAAGACTGAAAATAGTTGTAATGATTATTACAACAAGATTATGCTTACTCCTATTATACTGTCTATCCTACACTCAGTGCTTTTTTTCTCAAGGGTTCACAGTACCGCCACTTCTCTTTATTATTATTAAAAAGTGTGGCATGTACTGTAACAACTTCATGGCGAGTACAGGCGCCTATTTTTCTAGGAAAAAAGCATTGCCAATGCTACTATAAAAGTACAGTGGTACCTTGGTTTTCGAACATCTCCATTGCCGAACGTTTTGGAACTCGAACACTGTAAACCTGGAAGTAAATGCTTTGGTTTTCGAACTCGCCTCGGAAGTCTAACAGGAAACGCGGCTTCCGTATTGAGTTTTCCGTATTGAGTTTTCCATATTGAGATTTCCATTTTGAGGCTTCCGTTTTGAGTTTTCGGTTTCCGAACGTTTCGGAACTCGAACGGTCTTCCAGATCGGATTACGTTCGAAAACCGAGGTACCACCATATAATGTTTGCCAGTATCCTTGCCAGTTATTAAATAAACCATTTCCAAACTGTATGTAACAATAGCAGATTATAATATAAAAATTTCCTGAAGTTCAAAGTAACACCAAACAGAAGTGACGAAACTTGCCTGCTGTTAAAATAATCAGCTTTACAATAATGCATAACACAACGGAATCTGACTACATTTTCTTGGAAAGAACCTCCAAACCCTTGTTCACTGGTTGCCTTTTCTGCAATTTCCCAGTCTTATGGTATGCTTCTTGATATGAGTTAAGCGTGTATCCCAAGTGTAACTATGCTATAGTAATATGGCACTGTGATACAACCACTGTTTTCAAACACTTTCCTAATACCTAACAGAATTGAGGTCAAATCAATTGTTGGCTGACATGTCAACTATTGTTATGGTTAATTGTGTGTCCTACTAAACCAAGAACTAGCCTCAGGAATTCTTTATTTTAAATCAATGATTATTTACAAACAATTCTGCTCTAATCATGTGAGGGGCAAAATGTACAAATCTCCCTGCCTGAAATACTACTTTTTCAAATTTCGTTTCATTCATTTATTTGGCTCATTTACAGACTACCCTTCATTGAGTTAGGATCACAGGGTTGTTCACAATACAGTAAAAAACCGCTATCCATGGATGCAATCAGGAGTTCACAACTCTTTGTATCAAATTGGCATGCTAGTTAGTACACTGGGAATTATTTTGGAAGAGCGCTTTGAAATGAGATGCAGATTGAAAACAGGCTACAAATAATTTTAAGCACCACAGAATTCAAGCAAAACAGTGTTTATGGATCAATAGTCTATGTCCCTCATAACAAACCTCAGCTACTCTCTCTAGAAGAGGCTCCAGCCAGTGCTCGTTGCATTCACAATGACTATCCAAGAACGTCAGTACTTTAGCCTGTGCTGCATCTGCCCCTCGGACACGAGAGCGCATCAAACCTGAAAATCAAGACCACATATTAGCCAATTTCTTTTCTTTTCTTTCGTTTTTGTCACTCACTATTCCATCAGTTTAGTAATTCAGTTAAAAAAAATCAGACTACTAACAAAGGCAAAACAACTGAGTTTACTTATCATCCTGCTACACTTATACCTTCTCCAACATCTAACAGTGGCTGTTGTTCGGTGACAGGACAATGAGCTAGACAGCCCATTAGACCCGATCCTAATAAACTCCTCTCGTGACTAATACAATCATACTCGGCTTTCCTATTATCACATTACTGGGATTCACAACTGCCTGGTGTGAAGCATGAATCTGGTGTGCCTGTGGATGGATTTGCGCCGGTATTCCAAACTGGGCCAACAACCTCCCGCACCCTAACCACTGTGCGTATCCAGAGGTTGCAGCGGAATGAGGGAAGTCTCCCCTCTTCACATCATGGTGCCTGAAAATTAGGAATGCCGCTGTAGCAAGTTCCTAAGCACTAAGGACATTATGAAGCATAATTTTCCCGGCATCCCTGGTGCCTGGGATGTTGCTGCTGCAGCAGCAGCATTCTAAATTCCAAGCACCATGGAGGAAAGAGGGCATCTCCCTTCCTCCACGCCGTTATCATTGCTCCTGAAGTAGAAGCTGCAGTCTCCATAATAAGGGGACCGTGGGGGGAAGAATCCGGGAATCAGAGAGTGCTGTACTTCTAGGGATGTCAACAGGAGCACAGCATAGCCCCAACTGAGCTCTGAATTAACATAATTATTAGTTTGCTTGGGGGGAACAGCTCTGTCTGCTGAGTCCAGCTCTAAACTAACCTAAAGTGAAATGTTGCCCGCCACTACTTTACTTGGAAGCACTAACACAGGCTAATGTATATGAGGAGGAAGGGGACAACTTTCAGCAAACACATAAGCCTTGATATCTTACAGTGTTTCCATTTTTACATTCATCCAAAGTGTGTGATAGATAGCCTTGCAAGCATCACACAGAAGTTGTGCATTGCGGTTTGAATTTTTAATTTGCTTATTTCTCTCTACAACATATTGTGCTTTGTTCATCTAATAAGCTACCCATGTGTGCATCACTTCATATAAAGACTGAAAAGACTACAAACATCCATGATGTAGTAATTAGGTGGAATCACACATTCTAGTGCAATCCTCATTACTTTCTAGCTCTAATTCTTATGTGTTAAGCAGTCCCTCTCTGCTATAAAACTGATAATAGGAAGAACATTTTAGAATAATTTACGCTGGGATATTCACAGCCTTAACCCTCTTCACGCCTCTGGGAACAACACTACTAATGAGCTGTTAAGATTGTATAGACCACACAGTTTAAACAAAACCAATGGGATGTTTAATAATTAGCTCCCGTTTAAATTATTTTTTATATATATTTTGGTAGTATAAGGTCATGATAACTATACAAGGAAGGTATCTGGGATAAATAACAGTCACATTATTAACAGATAACCACCAGTACTCTAGGTCAAAATGATGCTCATGTATCAGAAATAGAGAATATACTGCGGGGGGGGGGGGGATACTGCAGTAAGAAATGAAGGAAAACTTAGAAAAGGCAAATTATATAATTTAAAATTACTTGTACATTTCATGTTCAACAAATCTCTTCAAAAACACTCTCCTGGAGGTACTACCTCTTGAACTTTTCAACTCCCCCCCCCCCCTTTTCGTTTCATTTGGCCAGTGGGAAACTTTTCTTCTGATCATATTCTCCTGAATTTTTTTTTTTTTTTAATACTGCTCTCTCGGAGATGTTTTTTTTAATGATCCAATAGCAGTACTGAAAGCTGACTTATCTCAACGTTAGCAGCTATTATGGTTTTTATGAGCAAACCCAACAACACAGTGCCTTAACCCACCTTCCACTACCCAGTGGTCTGAGTAACTTGCCACTCTTTTCTGCCTTTGAACATACAGCTTATCCTAGTCAATGTTGCATTTGGGCGTATACTGATCTATACATTTGTCAGGATCAATATAATAATTTTACTGCTAAGCTCAGCTGACTATACTTCTCTTTTTCTCTCCGTCATATTTGCAAATATCTATTAATAAGATAGTAGTAATCAATCATCATATCCAGCTCTTAATGACAGGTTATTGATTTTATTACTCTGTTTCTCAATGGCTGCAAACTAAGGTTTTGTATATTTTTGGCTAGCTTACAATAAAATGGTTATATACTTTTTAATATCTTATAGTGCAATTATTATGCATGTCTTTTCTTTACTTTTTTAAGAACCCTGTGCATTTTTTCAACTCAGGAATCAATAGAGATGTGAATAATGAAATGCTATTTACGCCTCTACCTGATCTTGCCATACATTTCATTAAAGCTACTTTGTGAGCAATCTATACATGTTATGAACTCTAAAAGACAACAAAGTTTTAAGTTCGGTACAAGAACAACATTTAAACTTCACAGAATACAAGAAGACTAGAATTATGCCACTGAATGAAGAATTTGTTCAAACTTTGTAACAGAAATTCCTGCAGATGCAACTATGCCAATACTGACTATGAACTGAAAATCCCTTCCATATTTTAACTGCCTCTTCGGGTATATCTTGCATGGTTACAGGAATTCTGTAGATAATACAGCAGTTATCAAGTGTAATCAATAAATTAATTTAATTTCTAGCTCACCCTTCCTCGCAAAAGAGTCTAGGGTAGAAAAGACTCCTTCTGGGCCTTCTCAGTAGTGGCACCCTCCCTTCAGATGTCAAGGAAATAAACAACTACCTGACTTTTAGAAGACATTTGAAGGCAGCCCTGTTTAGGGAAGTTTTTAATGTTTGATGTTTTATCACATTTTTTTTGTATTCTGTTGGGAGCCACCCAGAGTGGCTGGGGAAACTCAGTCAGATTGAGGGGGGGGGGAAATAAATATTATTATTATTATTATTATTATTATTATTATTATTATTATTATTATTATTATTACAAAGCATGGTCTAGCCATCCACAGAGAACAAATTAACATTGACTTTGAAAGTTTCCATTCTACTGGAATGCCGCTGAAGGTTTTATTGCTGCTGGCATTACAAATTACATTTTTTTTATTTTCTGACAATACATGTTACAACGCCTACAAGGCGAGATTCAATAATCATCTCCTACCATTATAGAAGAAAATACAAACATCAATTCATATATTTTTGAATGCTTAACTACTTGCACTTTACAATCTTTTCCAGGTATCTAGGAAGCCAGGGAGTCTAACTCCTTGTAACTTAGTCAGTAGTTTTTCATAAAGAGCACAGACGATGCGGTTCAACTGAACAGTCTTTCTAACTTATGGCAGTAGAACAAAGCAATTAGACCACCAGCTTTCCACACTTGACTTCTAAAGCCTCTATATAGTCAGGAAGCTGTTGATTTAGGAAGGGCTCCAGGCCTCCAGTACTGTGAAATGAGCACATTTATAAAGTGAGCCAGAAGACAGAATAATAAAAGACTATCAAATTAAATAGCTGCCTCTTCTGCTCTATTCAGTGCATATCATTTATTCCACATACCATACCTGCAACAGGAGCATGTTTTCCCTACTGTTAACAAAAGTAATTCTGCCTAGAATTCTTCACATTTTTCCCAGTCTTAAAACAAAATGCTCACCTTCCCGGCGATCATTTCGAAGTATCCGCACTTTCTCAATTTTACCAAGGAGCGCACCATCCTCAGCTGAGGAAAAAGGCGTAATTAGTTAATCATTTGTTCATACTGGCTCAAGAAACAGATGGGGAGAGTAACAGTCAAAGACCTGCAATTACCCAGGTTTTGGAGCTAAGAAATACCTGATAACTTCTTTTCTGGGGCAAACTTGCTTTACAGGACATAACTATGAGCATGGGTAAAAAAAATCAGCTGAATGCTACTTGAAATATGTTTTTTAATGTTCTGCTTTTAAATTGTGTTTTTTTAAAATGTTTTTATTGTATGATTATCACCTTTTTAAGGTACACTGCTGTGATATGTTGTGTGATTTACAGGTATATAAAATACCTCTATAAATAAACAGATAGATGGAAAAGTCAAACTGCTGTATTAGCAGCACTAAAGTGACCTCTCCGGGGCGCAAGCCTAGGCAGTGTGTATGGAGGTCCTGGGCTGCCCAGACAACAATACACCCTCTCAGCATCACAGATGTGGTCCAAAGGAAAGCAGAGCAATATGCTTGGCACCAGTTTGGCTGCAGGAGTTGCTGGAAGGAGGCGTACAAAGTGCCATCCAACCGCCTTAGGGACACCACTCCGGATTTGTGCAGGGTGTTAGCCTTTTCTACACCCCCAGAGGTGCACCCCCCCTTGTCTCTCAAGACAGATGGATGCCAACAACCAGCTATTTCATTCATGACATCATAAAGAAAGCTTTAGCTTTGGTTGCTACAGACTAGGTAAGACCCTGACAAATATGTGCCAACCACAACCAAAGAGAAATCCACTAGAAGTTCAACAACTATTTCCATATGTTATTTTAATCTTCTTAAGATGACTTCAGGAGCAGAATCCTGTAGGAGTACTCACGATCATTACTGTAGTCATCTACAAGTATGATTTCCTTGATAAGATGTGAAGGACTTTTCTTGAGAACACTAAAAAAGAGAGGAATCAATCAATTTCATTTAATAAAATTTCAATTCATATTATCACCATATATCAACACATTAGAGCAGTCCCTTGCAGATGAAGAAATTTTTCTCAGAAATACCTGACAACTGTTCGAAGCAAAGCCGATCGTGCCTCATTGTGAAATGTGATTACCACACTGGTAGCTGGCAAGTCTATCCGCCACTGCTTCCGTTGACACCTTGACAGAAATACAAAGCATTTCAAGCATTAGACCTCTTATGTTTAGCAGCGCCATCTAAGCAGAGATGCTTACTGAAAGATTCACAGCAGGCATCCATATTATATCTTGTAGGAGAGGAACAATGGCAGAAAAGTCTGATGAACAATTGCTGCTGTAGAAAATAAACTGCAATTCCGTACGCTGAAATAAGCTCAGGAACAGTGTTAAAGATTGGGATTTGAAAGATTTGGTTTATGTGCCGGGGGGGGGGGGGAGATCAACTGGTGATAGTTCTGGGGCTGTTCTGTATGGGCATGACTAGATGACCCTCAGGGTCCCTTCCAACTCTACAATTCTCTGTTTCTATGTGTGTGGTATTCTGAGTGTTGCTGACATTTGAGTACCAATTGTCACATAGGCCTCTGTAGAAATGTTTTCCTTATGTTGCAAGACGTGTTTTTGAAGCGTTCCCTTGCATAGGTGCAAGGTCTACTTCTGTTCCTAGGCACAATGTAGAGGATACCAACTTTTGTAACCACTCAAAACTCCCACATCATCATCTCTGCTCAATAATAATAATAATAATAATAATAATAATAATTTCTTATTCATATGTTGCCCATCTGACTGGGTTGCCACAGCCACTCTGGGTGGCTTCAAGCAAACTTCAGTGAAACATCACACATAAAAAACTTCCCTATACAGGGCTGCCTTCAGATGTCTTCTAAAAGTCAGATAGTTGTTTATTTTCTTGACATCTGCTGGGAAGGCGTTCCACAGTGTGGGTACTATTACCAAGATCCATGCTGCACTAAGATTTATCATTTCTGTGCGAGGTGGCATTTTGGCAAGGCAGACTCTTATTAGGTTGAAGACCTTCAAAAGCGGAAGCTCATCCTATATGGCTCAGTCCTCGACAGTGGATAAGTCAAGCTGCGAGTCATCTGCCCATTAAAACTAGTTGTCAAACTGAAAAAGTATAATAATCACAAAATGCTTGTAGCTTAAGAGCCGTGTGGTGCACCAGTTATGTTTAAATCAATTCCTACCAATGATAGCAGAAAATTGTGACTAAAGCAATTCATTTGATCAGCTTTAATAGTCCAAGCTGAATAAAGGCCTTCTAAAGTGAATCAAATCCTCAAAATATTTAAAGGGTCCATATAAAATTAAGCTGCTTAAAAGTCTCACTGGCAATATGACTGAAAAGCCTTGTTAATCCTTTGTTTATTCCACTCCAGAATTAATCGGGGCAGGTAGCCTTCATGCATTTCTAGGCCTCTTTTAAACACATAACACAGGAAGGAAAATATATATATGTATGTTTTTTCTCCATGCATAGCAGGGCAGGTACTTATCTTTAGTCTATTTTATACGTTCCAATAGACCCTCAAGGATTTTAAAGCTTCTGTCTGAATAGAGGCCAATCCTTACATTATATTATGAAAAGCTTCAACACTGAAATATCCCATTTAGAACTAGAGAAGGCCACATTTCCTTTTTTTTTATTAAACCAATAATTTTATTGTTATTCAGTTATTGTATGTACAGTATTTACCATAGATGTACAATAAACGTTCCAAACACAAAAAATAAAATTGAATATGTGAGACAATTACAATCACTGTATCTAAGAAGGTCACATTTCCACTGGCTTCATCCTTTGTAAATATCTGAAAGACTACAATTTTAGCGAGGGGGCTAAAAGAAGCCACTAACTGGGAAATAAGGGGCCAACTTGTAAGGGAGTTTACCTTGCATATGAAGCCACATGACAAATAGGCATAGCTTTGGAAGACAAACTGATGCCATGCAAAAAAAATAAACAAGGTAGTAACACTGAACCTAGTTAATCAATGATCCCACCAAAAGAGCCAAGCCTTAGTTCTTAATGAGGTAGAAAACATGTGTCTGTGTGATTTCAGACGGCATGTGGGCCTCCTATGAATGAATGTGTCCCACTTTAAAAAGGTTAACGGGGGATGGGGGGAAAGTTACTTAAGGAAAGCCAATATTTACAGCAAATTGGTACTTACAGATCATGTCTAGTATCTGGTACACTTCTGTCCATGCGCAGTTTATCACTTTCCACTTGATTAAACTTATTACGGGCATACGGGTCTTGACCAGCTTTGACCATGGTGACTCCAACATAAGCTTCCTGGTCAAAATCTTGCCACCTAACTTTCCCTAAGAAAAGGAAAATCTGGTGTTAACAGATTCAAACACAAAATGCTGGTTTTGTAAAGGACAATATAGAAACACAGCAAATTTTCTAAATCTCAGAAAGGCGGGTGACATCTTTCCTTCAAACTCAACAGGTTCCCCCCCCCCTCCAGTCACACACCGGCCACGTTTGGATTATCAAATTTTGGTTAAACGAGCCAAGATAGGCAAACGTTTCAGGCACATATATGCTGCCACTTGCTTGCCCCTTTGTTTACTCACTCTTGCACAAGCAACCCCAAAAGCCCCAGTTAACCACAGCTTCCTATTCTATCCAAAGTAGGAACTATGGTTAGTGGCTTCCAAAGAAGTCAGAATATGAAACATAATTTAAGTTGGCTTCCGTACGCTGGCATGTTCGGATATAACTGAAAGTTGGGTTAACTGCAGCACTCCGGCTTGTTTCTTTATTCATTCACATGAAAGGAAAAACAAAATGGCTGCATATGGGTGCCTGAAGCTCATGCAGATCCTGGCTTTGAGACTCCAAACATGGCTAAAGAGTCTTCCAACTAAGTTTGTTCTTGGTATGAGCTTTCGTGTGCATGCACACTTCTTCAGATACCTGTGCATGCACACACGAAAGCTCATACCAAGAACAAACTTAGTTGGTCTCTAAGGTGCTACTGGAATGATTTTGTTTTGTTTTGTTTTGTTTTGACTATGGCAGACCAACACGGCTACCTACCTGCAACCAGAATGGAAAGTGCCATCTTGTCATTCTATCAGGCAGCAAGCATGTTGGTCTGGTTCTGAATTGCAACACAGCCTACTCGGGATGATGACAGACCAAGAGGAAGAGGTTTAAGGGTTTGCTACTGCCCGATGTGGGTGGCGCTGTGGGTTAAACCACAGAGCCTAGGGCTTGCCGATTGGAAGGTCGGTGGTTCGAATCCCCACGACGGGGTGAGCTCCCGTTGCTTGGTCCCTGCTCCTGCCAACCTAGCAGTGATAAATAGGTACTGCTCCGGCGGGAAGGTAAACGGTGTTTCCATGCGCTGCTCTGGTTCGCCAGAAGCGGCTTAGTCATGCTGGCCACATGACCCGGAAGCTGTACACCGGCTCCCTCGGCAGTAAAGCGAGATGAGCGCCGCAACCCCAGAGTCGTCCACGACTGGATCTAACGGTCAGGGGTCCCTTTACCTGCCCGATGCAAGTCACATCTCCCAAGCTGCAGTGACAAACAGCAGTTCAAGAGGGAGACTGTGAGCCTGGTGTGTGCATGTATGCATTCGTGTGGGTTACATTTTCCCTAATACTGTGGCAGTTCTAATCCCTCTTCTCCCTCAGCAGTGGCCATTCATACTGGAAAACCCAGTTGCTTTAAATGCAATTAAACTTTTAACGTAATGTGTATTTTTGACTTTAAAGGGGTTATTTACCCCAGTGACTCTGCTTATTTTTCTTTCTTTCTTTGGTGATCACTCATAGCCGAGTAAGATTGTCTTCCATGAACACGGTCTTAACAGTGAGTCGTAAGTGACTGGTGACTGTGGAGGCTATTGACTTGTCCACAAACCACTGGAGATGAAGATGATTTAAATCCAGCTAAGTCAGTTGACCCTGATGGGACTAAATCTGCTTAGATCCAACAACTCCAGCCTTACAAGTTAATGAACCCGAATATGAGTAGGTGCAGCAAAGCATCATAAACCACTGATAAACCTACATATGATCTCTCCCTCCCCGCCCCCTCTCTCTGCAATGCATTATCATAAAAAATGCATACGCATAAATGATATGAAGCACAAGTAAGGGTAAACTGTCTCCATTTCAGTTTGGCTCAGATACACCTGGTCAACAGATATACATGAACTACTGAATTTAACAGGATCTATTTGGGTTCAAGTCACCTAAGTTATACATAGCACTTAAAGATGCTTCAAATGCATAAGGTGTTAAAAGAGGCTTGTGATGTGATCCCTTTGAACTCTGAAAGATTTATAGATCTTGCATTAACTCCACTATTCTAACATTCCAGTAGAATAAGAAATGTCCTAAGGCCACTTTGCAACTATTCCTTATTTCAGCATTTGTACCCTGCTTTTCCTTCCAAAAAGGAAGCTCAAATAAGCAGCGCCTGATTAAGGGCGAGTCCTACACCAGAGAGGCTGGCAGAATGTTCCTGTTCAGCCCAAAGTAAATAATACTAAGTCTGCTGGTGCCTGGAGGCATAGCTGGCAAAGCAATGCATCAATCATGGTACAATGCAAAAAGGGGTGTGTGTGTGTGTGTGGAGTAGGGAATGAAATGCAAGTTCCAGTATTACACCATAGTAGTTCTCTGTTAACAGTTATGCAATCGAAACCAGCACTTGCCTTCATACTTGGCATGCGCCTGATAAGATTACAGGAAGAATCCATCCTAAAATAGGTTGTATCATATGACAAGGCAAAAGCGGCTCAACCTCTCCTTAAATACCAGTTTAAATAGAAGTTAGCATGGGACCTCAAACAACCGACAGGTCCAAAATTGGGGGAGTTGTGGCCTTCACTTTTTTATGGAGACATTAAATATTAGTAACATTTCATTATTATATTAATAATATTTCTGAAAGATAAGAGTGCAAGAACATAAGAGGAGCCCCGTTGGATCAGGCTAGTAGCCCATCTGTTCTCACAGTGGCCAACCAGATGCCTGTGGAAATCACACAAGCGGGACCTGGGGGCAACTGTTACTTGTAAAGCCTGTGTGCATTCTGAAGTGCATCCATTAATTAATTGCATGATCAACAAAAATGTGTAAGTATTCCACAAAACGTAGCATTAGCTTCATGCATAATTCAGTTTACAAGTTATAGCACGCATCATGACAGACCTGCTTTAAGGAAGCTCTGCTGCCAATGAAACATTTAAGAACTTAACTTTAAATATGTAATCCTTACAATTGTTAATAGCAACGAAGCTATTTATAACATGAACTAGGTAATGTGCCGTTTTATTACACAATCAGTGAGACCAGTATTTGTTTTCTACTCATCCACTGCACTTTTTTTCAGAGGTTACAGCAATGCAGATAAACACGATAGTATAAATTTGAAACACTCTGCTTAACTGTGACATTTCTTCAATATAAGCACACTGCAAAACACACAAATTCAATCTCAAGAAATATGTTTGACTTCCAGAGCACATCTTCTGAGTGCAAAATGACATTTGCATTTCAAAGTAAAATTTGATTTAGGGAGCATTTATCCTTTTGCCATCTCAGAGCAAATTACTTAGCAGCACCTCTATCAAGTAAGTTTTGTTTTAAATGTATTTCTTGGACTTTTGGCCCAGGAATCTGGATCCTTCATGGAACCCAATGCCATTGTAACCCTAAAAACACTCTTTTATTTGATTTCGGAGGCCATTAGGGGGTTGTTTTGTTAAGCTGAAAAACATTAGCAGGCAAGAAGTGGTCTGAAAAACAGATAGGCCATTTACTTGAAATACTTTTTAAATATACAGTGGTACCTCGGGTTAAGTACGCTTCAGGTTAAGAACTCCGCTAAGAACAGAAATCGTGCTCTGGTGGCGCAGCGGCAGCAGGCGGTCCCATTAGCTAAAGTGGTGCTTCAGGTTAAGTACGCTTCAGGTTAAGAACGGACCTCCGGAACGAATTAAGTACTTAACCCAAGGTACCACTGTACATACTTAACACCAACTTGCATACCAATTTGTACATTTAAAGACATTTAGTTTATATGCAACACTGCAATAAAATAAACTCTCTCATCAATGTTAACATAGCAACATGAACTATTGTTTCACCTTGGATTTGGAGTCCTTCCACAACTGCTATGGATGTGAACTCAGCAAGAATGAGAATGTAACTACAGTTCTAATACAAAAGGGAGCTACATTCAGTCACACTGCTTCAGGCACAAAGCATCTAGTTAACTGTGCCTAAGGAGACTCAAAGCCTTGATTCATCCCTGAATTCAGGTTGACAGATTCAAAAAGAATTTGGGTCAGTTTTTGCTGGTTGCTGTTTATGTCAGCAAGGTGACACTATAAACACTGGGGAGAAAAGGAAGCATATTTGCTTATTTTGAAGAGTATACTGCTGGAGGGACATGGTAAGAGATAATGAAGTGTTTCAGAAACCTGTATTAACTCTGGGTTGCATTCAATTGTGTCCTTCCCCTGATGAAAGAGTATTTGATCCAGTGGAGACTTCCATAACTAGAGAGGGTACAATCTTTGCTGGTTCCCCAAATCAGCTCTTTGCCCCCAAAATTTGCTTCGGAGAGTCAGAAGACCAAGAGGCAGCAATGTGGGAAGGGGTGCAGGAGAAAGGGGGAATCTGCAGAAGTCACATCTTCCCCCTTTCTACTCAACTCAAGCCTCTGTTAGGTGAACTAGTCTTGTATCAGCAGAAGAACATTGCTGGATGCAAGTCTACCTTCACCTCATTTCTAATGTCATGCTTTGCTCCCATCTAGTCCTTCCCAACACTTCGGAACATGGATCAGGCAGCCTGTCTCAGATTAGACATCATCAGAAAACAGATTCAGAAGTGACAGGCCACCAATAAGGTACTCAGTGCAAAGCAGAACTGATTACATTCTTTGGTAATAGGATAGGATGTAAATGGAGGAGCCAATACTGGGAAAGTAGCCAAAGAAGAAATATTAGTTATAAAGGGTGCTTAGATTTATTCAACCTTTGTTAGTCTCAACCTTAGTTTTATTAATATTTATCACGGCTAAAATTTAAAGATTAAAGCATATTAATTACTACTTTATTAAAAAGGTCAACTGCAAGTCTTTCAATTACAAAGTGCATGGTAATAAAATTTTGGTACAATTTTAAAATGATAGTAGCATTTGCGGTCTGGGACACATTAATTTACAAAGCTGCATATAAATCTTTCTTTAAGTTGAGTGTCACAAGGGAAGCTCAGGTTTTTATGTCCTGCATAAGCCGGCACTACTATATTCAGTGAGCTATAATCCTCATACTTTTATTAACAGCAGTGAGGTCGTCAAGTTTTGCAGGATTCAGAAAATTCTGTTTAGAATTTCAAAACACAGAACACCTGTTTACCTTTTAAAACTTAATGGCTTGCAAAAGCCCATATTCTTTTCCTACTGGTTTGTGATCTTAAAAGATGAAGCTAGCACACAGAATTATCAATATGCATTCATCTCATTGCAGTCACTGTACTCTCTGACAAAGCCATTGCTAAGAGTCACAAAATGTGGGGCTATGACAAGAAGGGGTAATTGGGATAGCTATACAAGATAGAAATGCCTTCCGCTTGCCTAGGGAGCAGTCTGGATCCATACCTATATGTTAAAGTGGATTAGTAAGCTAGAAAACAGTGCAGCAATTAATATAAAAACGCCAGGAAATAATGTGTTAAGCAGACAGCACTTTGTACTTTAGTGTGCACTTACTAGGAAAAAATATAATAATAATAATAATAATAATAATAATAATAATAATAATAATAATTTTTATTTATGGCCTGCTTATCTAGAATAAAAATTAAGCTGGGCTACAATTTCTCAGAAGAGGAACATCCAGATAAATTTTCTAAGAATTTCTCTTTTTGGGGTCCCCCTAAACTATAAGTGAAATAACATACCCCCACCCTTTTGATGCTGCCCATGAATAACATGGAGAATTTCAGGCACAACTGTGGGTTTAGTTTTAATATTAATTCTAATTTATTAAAAAGGGAGCAATAAGCTTGGCTTCTATTCCTTCTGGTCTTCCTTTTTTAATCCATAGCTCAAACTGCTGGTGAAGGAAACAATACAGTCCCCCACCCCTCTCACTCACTCACACACAGTCAAAATAAAGGACCGAACCTTAAATCTGATACGCCATACTATTGTGCACTATTATTGTTTTAGTGTATACACGTTTCACTTTCTGTGCTTTAGTACCCCTAAAGCTGTGCACTGACACCGTTTCTCACAGCTATTCCAGAACAGCCCAGAAGCCGAATATCTGACTAGTGACACATTTCATTTTTCGGAGATTGCTCTTGGCAATGATGAGAATCATAGCGTAGTCAACCACAATGTCCAGAAGCTTCCTAGCATTTGCTTATGCTGAAGATTCAGTTACGAGTTGCTCATTCTCTAAAACATGGTATAAAAACACAGTCATCTTGATGTTTTAAGTGTGACCCTTTAGCAAGCACTGCCACTTGGGGCCTCTCCCCACAATTGCAATGACCAGGGACTTTACATATTAATGATACTGAGATTTTCAGGGGCAAAGCTTTCACTGGGGGGAAAAACCAGTTATAACAATTATCACATACAGTCATACCTTGGTTTTTTAACAGCTTAGTTCTCAAACGTTTTGGCCCCCAAATGCCGCAAAACCGGAAGGGATTGTTTTGGTTTGTGAACTATTTATGGAAGCCGAACGTCCGACGGGGCTTCCAATTGGCTGCAGAAGCTTCCTGCAGCCAATCAGAAGCCACGCTTTGGTTTCTGAGTGTTTTGGAAGTCGAACGGACTTCCGGAACGGATTCCATTCGACTTCCAAGGTACGACTGTATATCATTTGTATATCTCTAGGTTGGTTGCCTATAAAGACAGCTTGTTTGGGAAGGTGACAAGGAAGCACAGGGCAATAGCGACTCTTTGTCCGGACAGGCCCTACGAAGTTATACAATATCCTCTGCACACCATGCAGCAGGGCATCATTGGTGGGCCAACCAGAAAGGGAATAATTTTCCTTTGGGGATGCCACTTCTCTTGAGTTAATTTGTTGATCTGATCCTTTCTTTTTAAAAACCTATGCTCTTATATATATATATTATTATTATGAATATTATATTTATAAAATTTGTATACCGCCCTATACCTGTAGGTCTCAGGGCGGTTCACTGTGGAATGGTATAGGATACTTATTATCTGCCTTTCGGGATAATAAAGAGGGAGAATGGAAGCTTTTCCGCACTCCAGAGTGAGAACCGACTGTTGCGGATCCAGCCGCCCTGGCTGGGAAACAGGTGAGGAGCGGGATGTTGTTTGCCTTATATGATTTTCTCTCTCCAGGATCTAGTTATAATAAGAAGTTGGTGAATATTTTGTCTGAAGTTACCTAAACTTCTCAATCTGGTTTCTGCTCAAGGGCGAAATCCTCTTGGGGATACCGCGGTGCTCCCCATGTTGAGAAGTGGGAGAGGAATGCTTGTACCCTGGGTGCAAGATGGGGGAGACTTGTTTCATGACTTTGGGTAGTTTTTTGGATGCAGGGTTGCTTGGTTCATATTTTTGCAATTTATACGGTTCTGATTAATTTAAAGTGTCTTTATTGTTTTGATTCATTTATTGTTCTAGAGCTGGGATAGCTCAGTAAAGCATGAGACTCTTAATCTTACTCTGTCTTTACCATATATCTTTTCTGTATTTGTTAATGTTTTATTGTTGCTGTGCTGACTTACTGCAAAAGCAGCAAACATTAAATCAAAACATAAAAAACAAAATCGAATCCTATACATGTCTACTGTAGAGTTCATGATGCTGACTCCCAAGTAAATGGATACAGGATTGAAGTCTGACAGGTTCTAACATTTTATTGTTCAGTTGTATTTATGACGACTTATCAAAACCTTAAAACACACCTCTCCCCTTCATACATATACCAAGCATATTTCCTACTCCTGCCTTTAGAAGCTAATTTTCATAACTGGTCCATACTTTACTCTAAAATTAAGAAATACTGTTCAAATACCTGGAGGTAGGGTCTCGATGTTTTGCAATTTTTCGTTCCCATTATTACTGCGTTGTTCTTTGTTGTTTAATGCATTAACGCTATTTGGGTCATCCTGAGAAGACAAAAAACAGATTTGTCATTAAATTCACACTTGACAAAGTTTGTCAAGGAGAGAAATAACTACTTTACTTCCTGGAATCAATAAAATTTTAATTCAAACTAAAGGGACAGCCTCAATTAGCAAGAGGGATTATTGAGCAATGGAGCATATATTCTGTCATTTCAGACATCCGCTATATGTGGAACAAGCAAATAGTACAAGATCTATTGCCAAGGCTACCGCAAAAATCCTAACAACGACAACAAAAACCATTTACTAGAAAACTATGTAGCTTTACAGCTAACACACTGTGGCTGGCCCAAAACTATTAAGTATCCAATATTCAGGAATGTGCATGACATGCAATGTGTTAAAATATATGCAGGGTAATCAGACCACTTTATCAGAACCAAACACCACCAAAACTGGAAACTGTCACATATCTACAGCAAGTTATTTTTCCCACCTGTCTTGATTTTACTAAGCTCTGTTGTGGTATTCTACTCCACGTGGGAGTTACTCGACAATGCATTAACTTTCCAAACATCTGTTTCTAATTCTGTATACTATGAAAACTAGAAAGTACCCTGTGAGTCACTTCTCCCTCCAAGCAATGATGAAATAAACAGCTTCAAATTCTGAGAAATTTTAAGATGCAGGGCATGTAACATGAGCTTGTTTTCTGTGACATAGTTGTTTGATTTGCCATAGAAGGGATTAGACTAGCTTACAATTTTATAATGTTAACAGCCAAATTAATTTCTGCGTTCTCACAGAACCAAGCACGAGGTCCTCACCAACAGAAATTACATGGCAGTCACAGTAATCTATAGATTTCCCCCTTCTAATCACAGGTATATACAGGTCGGGTGCACTTGTCCTAGGCCTTGGAGGGCTAAGCCAGCTTGGGGGGGGGGGGACACCAGAGACTGGCTAGGAGGTGGGCTAGCTTGCTTCTGCATATATTACCGTATACTGAATATGAATAGGGCTCAAATCAGTGGATTCATTGCTATCTTTAGTTTTAAAAATTGGGCATTCCGCCCCTCATCCCCCTATGTGCACTGCTCTACAATAAAGACAATATATGATGCTAACTTTTGTAAATCTTGTGTTTTGAAAACCAGTTCTACCCCAGTGTATTTTCAATGAGTTAACAACAACTGGAAATACTACCAACAAAAACCAGAAATAAGTAAATATGTCTATTTTTTATGAACTTGCTGATCCATCTTGCATGTGAACTTTTCTTTAGAGTCATGCTTTCGTGTTTTGGCCTATTGATTTCCCAATAATTGAGTTTAACTCTGGTGGCCGTTAAGACATTAAAGTTTATGAAATATGAGTCTCTATGTAAACAAAAGCAAAGAGAGAGAGAGAGAGAGAGAGAGGAAGAAACAGGAATATACTTAGTCATTCTGATGGCTCTGTACTGGGGTGTTAGTTTATATCATTTTAGGCATTACTGTACTGCATTTGGTACACACCTTAAAATTGTTGCATAAAAAGGCAACGTATTTGAAACAGAGGGACCACAAGTTTACTCTTCCCAAATTAAAAATGTTTGTAGTTTCTTTTAAAGGTTAGATTGTATTACATTCGCAACACAGCAAGCTGTCAGTCCAAGTCAGACTGTAAATTCAGCATTCTACGCTGAATGACAGCAACACTCCAGGGTTTCAGACAGGTGCAACCTGGCAATGGCAGGAATTGAACCAGCAATGTTCTGTGTGCAAATCATGTGTTTCACCACTAGGCTACAGCCCTTCTTCAATTGGGGGTGAAGGTAGCGAGAGAAACAGAACCATGTTTTCACTATAATCCTAGCCCTGAACATTCTTTCCTGGAAGTAGGGAGAAAATGATGGGACATGATATTGGTTGAGGAGATTGGCAGATAACTGCATAACAAAACAGGCTCCGTTTATGGTGCCATAATCCATAATTAAACGTAATTCTTACTGAACTCAATGGGACTTGGCAATACAATTGTGACAGGTTAATGCCAACATAGATTATTTGCTAAATTTAGTTAATTTACACTCCACTTTTAGGCAGAAACAACCTCCCACAAGGCAACTTACAGCACTATAAATTTCAAGGAATATTGCTTAGATGGAGTTAATACAGCCCTTGCTTTGATTTGCTCGTGCTGTCTTTTCCTCTATTGTGTTTCCCATGAAACATCTGAATGGAGAAAATAGCCAAGCAAAGGACTACACAATCACCTCTACTAGCTGGATATATCTTCACAGAAGTTACACAGCCAGGGACACCAAGTGGAAAAATCAGAATTTCCAATGGTAATAAAGAAAAGGGCACACACACCCCCACGGGGGTTTGCCCTTTGAGATATATGACAGTTACTGCCCAAAAATCATGCACAACTGAAATTTTAAAGGAGACCATGGCAGCAGCCATTTCTCATGAACAGGCTTTAGTAAACTAAGCACAGAAGCCAATTTCTACAGACTCACGCCTGAAGCTAATATATAAAGGAAGTTATAAGTATTTAGATTAACTGACAAAGACAGCATGACGCACAAGCTCCACAGATGAGAATAATCCCCGTCCTGCAATGTTTTATAGCAATACATTTACGTCAGCCCATGTAAAAAATGGCAGATAAAGCTAGGCAAACACTATTAGAAGACTATTCAAATGTTCAGCATTGGGGGACTCAACTAATGATGCAGGAAGGTTTCTTCCGCTATGCATCAACTAAGCACTTTTTGTTTCAAGACACAATACAGTTTGGCATGTTGTCTGTTGTAACACAGTGGATTTAAAAGCAGCAAATCTATCATTTTCGTGGTACCTTAGCTTTTTATTCCTATTTCTTATATTCACTACAGTACAAAAAGATGAAGATAACATGACATGTAGCATCCTACATAGACAACCAAGGTACAAAATTTATTTGACCGTGTTTCTAAAATATGTCTAGATATCCTGACCAGATTCAATGCTGTGGGGTGAGGAGACAAAAATCAAAACAGAAAAAAGTATCCTTTGAGACAGTAAATCTTCCAAGTTGGTAAGAGCACTAACCTTATAAAACTAACTCATCAAAATAAAGGGGAAAGATAGTTGAGATATACATTGTAAGAATCTCAAGCAGGGATATCATTTGGAAAACGTGGGAACATTTAAAAACCCTGTCAATGACAGCAAAATACATTTTCACTTAACTATGGTCATTGTTGACCCACCATTACCGGTATGTTTAGGTACCGGTAGTTTAATGCAGCAAAGTTTTCAACTGAAGGTTAAAAAAATTCACACTCTATAATTGTTTGTATCTAAAATAAGAGTCAGCCCCTATCTGTGCAATTATACACAGACAGCTGGATGAATGCTAGGTTTGCTGAGAGGAATTTCTCCAGACTGTGTGGAATGTCAATTATACTTTAAGACTGGCTTCTATAAAATAATATATTCCAAGCCATTGCCATTATTCTGAATAATGCCTAGTACTTTGGTTTTCCGAAAAGATTCCCAAAGGATTATTAAAATGGACACTGCATAAATTTGGAGGCATTGGACAGAATGTCATTTTCACAAGGAAAATAAAGTTTGTGTGTGGATGGTTTAATAAAATCCAAGAACACAATTTAAGATCTAGTGAATGGATTTATACAATTTAGAATGCTGAATACAAAACACATTTCAGTCACTAACATGTTCCCCATCCCAAGATGTAGTAAAAGGCAGGGAAAGGCGAGGTTGAGTTGCAGCTTTTGGGAGGAGTGTCCCTCTGTGTACTTTAAAGTAAAGGGACCCCTGACCATTAGGTCCAGTCGTGACCGACTCTGGGGTTGCGGCACTCATCTCGCATTATTGGCCGAGGGAGCCAGTGTACAGCTTCCAGGTCATGTGGCCAGCATGACTAAGCCGCTTCTGGCGAACCAGAGCACACCAGAGCACACGGAAACGCCGTTTACCTTCCCGCTGCAGTGGTACCTATTTATCTACTTGCACTTTGACATGCTTTCGAACTGCTAGGTTGGCAGGAGCAGGGACCAAGCAACGGGAGCTCACCCCGTCGCGGGGATTCGAACCGCCAACCTTCTGATCGGCAAGCCCTAGGCTCTGTGGTTTAACCCACAGCGCCACCTGCATCCCACCTGTGCACTTTAGGAAACTCTAAAATTAACTCTGCCCAGAAAGCACATATCTAAGAAGATCTAAGTTAATTTAAGAAAGAAAACACATACCAAAAATTATGTACTGATTCAAGTAAGTTAATCAAAAAACCAGGTGTGAAACACAAAGAGCTTTTCTATTCTAGTAAAGTTCCATAAAAGATGAGAGATACAATGCTCAAAAATGAAGAACAGAATTGCCTTTGCTACAAAAATAGTGGGTCAATTTCACAGTTCCTATGAATGGGGCTCCATTTACAATTTACAATTGCCCCAGCTTCATTGTCCCAATCCCCCCAAATCTGCTCTGAAGGGTTAGAGGGTCCACACTGGGAGGTGGCACAGAAGGGAAGGAGAAATAGTGACAATCACTACTCCTCTCCCTCTGAGATTGGCAGCCCCCGTGAATCACTAGCACTTCTGCAAATAGAAGTGCCACTCTGGATCTAAACCACTGTTTATACCAGGTTTACAGGCCATTTCTGGAAAATTCAAAATGCATTGTGTAACAGTATGACAGACATGAGAACAGCCTGGGATGTGTTGGAAGAGAAGATGCTTGCAATTTCTTAAGAGAAGCAATTTAACAGCCAAGTTTTCTACATATCCTGAAATAGCCATCTGTGTGTTTTTATGTCCACTTTCCATTTGTAAATATATGCAATTTCTTTGCATTTCAGTGGTGCAATATTTAACACATTTGCTTCAAGAAGAAAGTCATACTAATAGAGTTTTAACTATGGTAGGTTTAGAAGGCTGCAATGTGTATTTGTGTACCACTTTCCCCTTACAAGACCCCCCCGACATTTAAATCAGATACAGATAGCAATTTGCAGTTTAGTAAGCTAGGTGGGCCACTGAATAAAAGGGTTTGCAGTCAATGTAAGCAAAACTTGACATAGTGCTGTGTTTCACTGAAAAGCAAGATACAAGTAAGATAGAGTGTCTACATCTTGCTTCCTCAACCAGGTGCCCACCAGACGTTTTGGTCTGCAACCTTATCAGCCCCAGCCAGCAGAGGGGGAAATGAAATGGATTATCCTGAAAGACAACACGGTTGGATGGCGCCTAACAGGAGCACTCCATGCTCATGCTATATTTTGTTGCAGATCCCACTTATAACATTTGTAAAAGCAAAAATCAGGTCAAACTTCAATAGTGGCTAGGGGAGCTTATTACATCATATTGCTGATATTTCAAGCTTGCTAGTACTGTACTGAACCCAAGTTGCAACCATTATTGCCAACCTGTGCAGCACTAATATGAGCAAAGCACTTCACAATCAATATTAACTGGGAAAAGTAACTACTAGCATTTTCTGAATGTTGATACAGAAGTACCAGAACAGAACAGTATAGCAACTGCAATCCAAAGGCATGCATAATGTGCATGCATAATGCTATCTGTGCATACTGGTGCCTTTCGACCTTCCCATCCAGTCCTCCACATATCCCTGAAATGCAACTCCTGGGAGTTGGGAAACTCTCTTAAACTACATGTAACGGGAGAGGGATCATTTGATTCCTTGTGTGTTGAGAAGCATTTTCAACTTGCACACAGAGCCCTTTTGGGTTCTGAAAAATACTTTTCTATTATGTCATGAAAATATTATTATAGGATTATAAGAAGCCAAAGAACAGAATTGTCCTCATAGAAAGGGTACTCGGAACACATGCTAATAGAGGCTGGGGGGGGGGGGGAGGCATTTTCCCTGTAGGCCACGGAGAGCTGCTAGATTCTCCAGAAATTGGCAAAACACCTCCTCTTCTTCCATAAATGAGACCTTCTGCCAAATAACAAAAAAGCTCTTCTGTTCACATTCGGTGTCTGAAAGGGTACCTATAGGATTGCAACTGGCAGTCTCTGATTCTATTGCCTCTGGAGTGCAGGCATGAGCAAAGTGATTTTTTGAAAATCACTGCCCCGAGAGAAAGCGAGACACATTATGCATAAAAAGCTGCTGCCATGTTTGCTTCAGCAATAGGATTGAATACCTTTCAGCTACTTTTCACTAGTTAAACTCTCTCACATTTGAGAGCTGACTCAGTCCTGGCTCAAGCAGTTTCCATCTGCTAAATGTGCTTCGATTCTTAATTAACACCAATATATTCAGAACCAAACACTGCTTAGAAAGCTGAAAATAACAGTCTTTGTACATAAATAAGCAAAATAAAATTCTGAGAACTGAAGCCAGGCAATAGCTATCAAGCAGGAGCCTGTCTTGTGTGGTCTTGGCCACCTGAAGTGACTTTCTGAAACCACAGATTAACAAGAAAGGGCAAGGATCTCTCATCCATGGAAGTAGGAACCTTGCAGGTAGCCAGCAGCTCACTAAACAAGAACTTGCTTCCTCCTTACAGTGCTCTGGCCAATGAGGTTAATGTTACTTGAACTACAAACAACCCTCAACTCTATCTAGTTCTATTAACATCTAATAAATTAAATACTTAAATATATTATACCATGCATATCATATTATTGGCTGTTACCTGCTTCTATCAACTATAAATTTTAATAAATTCAAATCAATAACTATTATTTGTTTTGAATTAATTAAACATTTACCCTTGCAAGCATTTGCCTCTTAGAAGAGACTCTCACTCCTACTTTCCCCATGGGAAAGAGACACACACTAAAGGAGTCTAGTAATCTACCTTGAAAGCCTTGCTGTGCAAGGCAAAAACCTGATCCTATGCATGTTGACTTAAAGTAAGTCCCACCAAGTTCAAATAACCAAGTTCAAATAAGCCCAAGAATACCGGTTCTATGTATCCAAACAAACTTCTGTTTGCAACACGAACACTTCCATGCAATCTTACTGTAACATAGTGGTTTGATGACACATCCATGCCAAATCTTTATTTGCAGAGCAAGAAAATCTTAGGACTAGTTTTGAAAAAAGTAAGTTCAGACAGGTAAAAGACAGGCATTAGTTTGCAAGGCCCTAGTATATTGCAATGAATTATTATATACAGGATTATAGAAGGATTTTTTTTTTAAAAAAAAAACCCTTCACATTTTCTCTTATAGAAAAAAAAATCATTTCCCCCCAATATGAAAATACATAATTATAGAACTGAAAAACTCAGCTACCATCAGCCCACTGAGCTGACAAGCCCATAGGATATTGCAGTCTCACCCATATGACATTTGTTTAGCATTGCTCAGATTTCAGTAGTCATTTGAAGCAGTCATACCTGTAATACAGTGGGACCTTGACTTACGAAGATAATGCGTTCCGACACGATCTTCGGTAGTCGAAAACACTCGTAAGTCAAGTCCCCATAGGGATGCAATTGAGCGAAAAAAAATTCGTAAGTCGAAGAAATCCTATTCAAAGCAGCCACGACTTCCTTTCGGAAGTCGAAAAATTCGGTTGCGGCGGCCATTTTTTTTCTTCCGGAAGTCATTCGGAAGTCGAAAAACACTTAAGTCGGGTCACTCATAAGTCGAGGTCCCACTGTATATGGAACTATAAAGGCAGCATGAGCTGAATTCTTGAGCTTCTGAATATGTATTCCTAGATCAATACACCAAGATAAACCCAAGGATGCATATACGGTATTTAGAAGAATTGGCAACATAATGACCAATAATGCACAAAGCATAACTGTTAAAGACAACAGGCATGACTGCATTGATGTTATTAGAGAACATGGTAAGCCTAGCCTAGACCTTGGAGGAGTATTAATTTTTTTCAAGGCATGCTGAAGGTGACACAACATTTGTCAAGGGAAATATTTCCTACTACAACTAGGTGTTTTGCAGGCAGAGGAAACCTTAGTTAAAAACTAGCCAGAATGACAGTAAAAGAAGCAACTCAAGTCTACAACTGACTGAGCAACTTTAAAGGTCATGTAGCAAAAAGCAAGCTGAAGCAAGTTACAAATTGAAGTCCTAAAGTTAACAGAGAGATGTGTTAACAGTATAATATTTGTTTCTGGAAGACATCAGTGTATCATTCTTAAAGCAAATCACACAGAAGGAACTTTGTTTCCAGCAAACAGACACCAAAGCACAGGTCATTTCATGATACACGCGCTATCAAGAACATTATATAATGATGAATATCTATCGGGCAACACTAACATCTGCAGCAAAACACTGCATCCTTTCTTGAACAGGCACAAGACCAAGCGCAAATCCCCGTCACCAAATAAATCCAAGTGCAGATCAATTAACTTGTTTTGAACAAGTCAGACAAGGCCAATGCAGGAGCATAACAAAAGGTTTATTTCCGACTACATTGATTTTTAACTTTCAACAGTTCCTTCCAAAAGGGAAACTTTTGACTTATCAAAGCATAACTTATAGGTAGACTCAATTTTCTTCCCTTTTAGGTTTACATCGGTAGGGAAGGCCATTCTTTTCTACTGAGCATTAAGAGGAACAGTTGTTTCACTCCCTACTGCTTATTTTTTTAAGCCTGCAGTTTGTTAGTTCTGCTTGCTGCTGTGTCTTTATGCTGTGCTTTTGTTATGGTTTTGGTGGGTGGAAATTCTTCATCTTTATCTGTGAGGTACCCTTGTATATAATTTTTGGGTAGAAAGGCGAGATATGTTATTAAACAAATATAAATATAATAAAATAGCGCCTTGAACATGCAACAGTAGAGTTGTCAAATACAAGTCCTTGTTATCAAAAACAAGAGACGGTACATTTTAGGAAGTTTTTATCATAAAAAATAATTGCCTTAGAACAGCACTAAGCATTGTGTTATGACTACACGTGTGTCTGCTTTAAAAATAGATTCTAATTGAGTTTCCTCAGTGGTTGATTTTATTACGCTAAACAACTAAATTGCTGAAAAATCAGTAACTAAATAGCTGCTTTTTCACAGGATTTAGAAACATCTGTTTGCTTTGATAGAAACCAAGGCAGGTCCAGGAGTCTGCTGACATATACAACCCACTAAGGGAACAATGAAGTTCATCAGAGATGGTGTGTAAATACCTTAATTTGAAAACCATACTAAAGTATTAACAAGCACCGAACATTCAAGTCAAGGTAACAAAAAGTTCACTAATGAGCTGCGCCACAGACTGACTAGACTATAATACTTTACAGTACAATCCTATGTGCACTTACCTGAGATTAAGTCCCACTGAACTAAATTGGACCTGCTTCAGAGTGAACCATCACAGAATTGTGTTGTATATCCTTTTTTTTCCTTTTACTTCTATTCCCCTCAGCTATTCCTGCTCCTCCAAACACACACAAATGGCAAAATCCAACTGTTGAGAAAGGAGTAGTTTCTCCAGTCCTTTCCACTATTGCAACCCACAAAAATTCATCTTGTTTATAAGGTGTTCTGCCTTCCTCTGTGGTGTGCAACTTGACTCACTTGCATCAGTCAGTTGCAAATTCATTCTATATGCATCGTGCAGAATGGATCCATTTTCTTTGTGACATTTGAGGGTCAATGTCTGCTACATGAAAATAATGTGTAAAGGGAGAGGGACTAACTAGATCAGGGTGGTCCAGCCTTTCACTCCAAGTGGGTCGCAAGAGTAATTCGACATGGAACCTGCAGGCCACACACTACCTTACTGTGCAGGGTCAGGGAGCGAATCAAAAATTTGACACCCCTGCCAGCCCTCACAATGACTTCCCAAAGCCAGCTAAGCAAGGTGCCCACTGTTATGGTCCTCAGCTATACCCTGTTTCTTAATGCCATCATTATATGAAGTAACCATTGAAGACGTATCTCAAAACACAAATAGTTTTGAGATTCTGAAGGTTTAACGGTGATTCATTTTTGTTTCAGTCACAGACTGATCTGGCTATAGTCCAGAATCAGAAGCAGATTGCTGACAAGGCAATTCCGTTGAGAACAATTTTTAATAGCAAAAGTATGGGTTATGCATACTCAATGAAGGCACCTGAACTCACTCACATTCTCAACCTTGTGTAGTTCATTAGCCCTTTTACTTAAAAACATACAAGCAAAGAGGTTTCCTAAGCCTAGCAGCGGGTAGGTAGGCGAGTTCCTCAAGCAAAGCCTCTCTAAAGGAGTTTGAAGGCTGGCAATCCTTGCCGAAAGGAAATTGAAGAGCGATGGATCCCTCCTGGGATAAGAGAATACCTTTTTGTCAACTTGGGAAAGCAAGTTGCCTGGATCCAACAACCTCCACTGAAGCATGTACAAACAATGTAAACAACAGTAAATATGTTAAATTACAGGGGAGGAACATGGAATATATTATGTCTCTTGTATATAAACTGATGTACAAATATTTAGGTACCCTGCTTCTCCAAGATGAAAAATCCTTATTATGATCAGTATTAATTCTGTGCCTCATCCCACTGGGGGCTCTAATCAACCAAGTCATACTCAGAGTAGACTGCACAAACTCAGTGGGTGGTATCCAAATAAACAGATCCACTAGCCCAAATATTTCCACTTGAACAACATAATTTTTCCCTCTCTCCTCCCCACAAGCCCCATCTACATCTGTTCTGGGGGTTCCTGCAACCCTATGGAATAGATTTGCAGAGGCCACAGGGGTGCACAGGAAGAGGACAGGGAGACGTTCTCCCTCTAAATGTACTTAAGGTATCAATGTCTATTTATTTCAATGCAGTAGCTGGCTGCAACACCCAGAAATAAGCTCATTGTACTCCCCCTGCCCCGCTGAGGTTTTGAAACAGATTCTGTATGAAATGAGGAGATAATTTTTTATTTCTTATTCTCTGCAAAACAAGATTATTTCCAGGTTTAACTTTCATTCCCCCCCCCCCCAAAAAAAGTGGCAGTCCCTTTAATGGCACTACACTAAGTAAAACACATACATCCTATATTCCACATTGCTTCCACAGCAAAAAGTTAACAGCTGGAAGGGAATAGGAACCTTCTGTTGCAAATTAATTCCTTTAGCATGCAACTGTGATTCCGCCCCCTGCCCCCAAGTTGTTCCTAGTTTGCTTTTACTTTACCTTTTCTCTCAAGAGCCCATAAATATTTGTGTCAATGTTATTAAGCCATTAAATAAACAATCCAGTCATCATAAAATAAGTTTGACAGCATGGGTGGCATTTGGAAACGATGTGCTAGATTGTGCTTCAGAGTATTTAATTTCTTCAGCATATGAACAGGTGCTACCCTGAGAACCATTCAAACAGCTGTTAGACAGGCTTTTTGATTATTCAAGACAAAAAGAAACATGCAGTTCTCCAACCATATTCTTAACTACTGGTTCAATTATACCTCTCAATAATAAATTTGAAAAGAGAAAGATGGCAAGTTTTTGATCACATTTGGATGATTGTATCTTGGCTTAATAACCTGAGATACAAATGGGACTTGCACCTACACATGCAGCCAGCGACTTCCCTTCTCCCTTCACAGTATGAATTCAATGCAGAAGTCACCGGTTAACCACAGTTTTCTATTCCATCCAAACTGAGGAACTGTTTAACTAGCTGCTGGGAAAACAAGACTCATTCATTCCATGGCTAATTAAGTTGAGAGACAATTGTCCAAACAAGTTATCTGAGTATTATTTCAAAATAGAAGTATCCTAAACAATGAAGACTTGAAAGAGTAAAATCCTAAGAATTGTTTTTGAGAAATGTTAATTTTTTTATCTGCCTTGAGTCAATGTTGTCAAACCTTTTAAAAATGCCACACAAAAAATCCAAAGGCTGGAAGAGACTGAATTAGCACCTGACACCTGCTCTCTGCCTAGATGTTTGGCAGGTAGGACCAGAAGCAACTGATATCCTTATGGACTACTTTTCTGGACTGAGAATACTCATTTATGGTAGTTCTGCTGCTTTCTGAAGAATACATTCCAGAATGTATGGCAGCGTATGAATATAGTTCCACATAGGAGTTACTCTGGGCTTCAGTTGTGTCTCCCATGCTTTTATCGTCAAAATAAAACCACCGGGAAAGGTCATCAAGGGGTAATATATCATCACTATATATTAATGATACCCAGCTGTCTTGCTTTTTCCATTAAAAACTACATTTTTCTACTCCACGGAAGTCAGCAGTTATGGGAAGGAGCTTTGCAATGGAAAAAAATGACATGAAAGGAAAGGTTACATGCTACTCTCCCTCTGTGGAACTGATCTAGACTGTGGTAATAGACAGCTCCTTTTTGATCAAATCACACTTTTCAATCAAGGAACTCCCATGCCACATCCGGTTTGACTTTCAAACCAAAAAGGTATCACACATGAAGTCCTCCAACCTAAGGTTATGAACCTGCAACTCTGAAATGATAATTCTCAGTAAAGAATTAATTCGTACAAATGGTGTTATTCTGTATTAGGCTATAAGGTTTAACAGGAGGAGCATTCCATTTACTAGAAACAAATCACAGTATGAAAGAACTGAACCAGAGTGGTTGAAATGTTGAACTTGGATGAGGGAAGCCAAGGTTCAGACTACCACTTAGCCATAAAGCTCGCTGCATGGCCTTGGGCAAGTCAGAACGAGGTTACTGTGTGACCCTGGGCAAGTCACCATTCTTTAGCACAGGATGGCTAATCTCCCCAGGCAATTTCTTCTGTCTCCACAAAAACACACCAATTTTGGTGGCAACAGCAAAAAGAAAAAGTCACCCAGCTTTAAATACAACCTTGCTCTTAACTATTTCTTTAGGTTGTAAATTGAAACTAATTAATATTGTATTTTTATACTACTGATATTCACCCTATGACTTTTTGGTGAAGGCTGGATAACGAATCCAACCATCATCATCCTACCTAGACTCTTTGGAGGAAAGACAGGATATAAATGTGGCAAACAAAATAATGAAGACAGTTTCTATTTCTACCTAAGTGGCAAACATTTTGCATAACATTAAAACGGAAGGTTCTTATCTTAAAAGCCATTTCTTCCTAGGAATTGTAACACTGCTACTGGTATTATTATGCAACCATGAAGGTCATCAAACAATAATAGACATGGTTGCATCACTACTTTCCCTTAACTTCACCATCCACTCTCCATTGCAAAAATAATAATAACAGGAAGTCCTTCTCATCCCACAACTGCTAGAAGCAAACATTGCACTTGCACACTTCCCCTTGATTCTATGGAGGAATAATCCCAACAGTAGAGAGCAGCACATGGACTAGTCTACTAGAGCAAAGGTTGTACCCAATTCTCTACCCACCTTCCATCTCCTGTGATCACTCTGAGGCCATCTAGGCACTGAAGTGATCAGCTGGGGGAGGGATTCAGCTTCATCTCAGACTCTCCCCACCCCCTGTCCAATTCTGCCTCCTCCAACTTCTGTAATCTCCTTTCACTGAAATGATTGTGTAAAAGAGGCTTGGGCCTGGAACATGCCTTCCCCATTCAACTTGACAATCCTTTGCCCTTGCAATTCTTTTCCCCCAAAGGAAAAAAGATTTACGGATTCCCAGCCATGTACAACACATCGATCGCAAGCCCGTGGTCGACCGCCGGGTTGTTTCTGGTCGATCGTGGGGCCTTTCTCTGCAACCTCAGGTGCAGCAGCAGCCACTGCCAGTCTCCACAGCAATATAACTCTGAGCAGCGTGAGGGTGCAGGGAGACGGAGGGAGGCATGAGGGAGCTGATGAGAGGTCTGTGTGATGCTCCTGGAAGAGGGGAGGTGGGCTTAGCATGACTTTTCCAATGGGGAAGGGGTGGCTGAGCTGGGGAGAGTTTGGCTTTCCCGATGGGGAAGGGGGTGGCTGAGCTGGGGAGAGGTCTGAGAGAGGGGGGCAAGGAAGGAGAATCATGGAGCAAGGAAGGAAGCAATTCAGAAGGGAAATAGTTAAGAGAGAGAGACAGAGAGAAGCTGGCTCCTCAGATCTGTGCAAACTAATATAAAAATATAGTTTGACTTTTCTCACTTGTTTAGTTACTTCTCCATTCAGTCATAATGATATCCAAACATAACTACTGTACCTGTGAAATAAAGATTCACTTATTTATTTATTTAATAACTTAAATGACTTCAGAGGGTGGTAGATCATGGCCAGTTTTTTATACTTGTTGGTAGATCGCAGGCAACTCGAGGTTGGACGTGCCTGGTTTTAGACTATGTACCAAACTGAATAAAGGCTCTGATGAAACTACTGCTGATATTTTCAAAAGCAGCTGCAGAGTTCTCTACTAAAATACAAAATCTTCCTGCCAACCTTGAAGCAATAGGGTTTCTCTAAAAGAAACTGGGGTTGCTTCCCCCGTAAACCTGTCAATGGATTACTGTTGAGCATTAAAGGCGCTGCACATGTTTGCTCATTCTACTAACTAGGAGATGAGGATTGAGAAGAGGCAGACTACACATAATTTAATGCTACAGCCTTTGCTCTATCATTCAACCTCCAAACGACTAGAGAACGGCTAGGATTTGATGAAACCCCAGGTGATAATGCAGCTCATTAAAATGAAAGCCTACCATTAATCTTCTCAAGTCCTTTTCATCCCAACTTATCAAAATTGTTCCCAACGCACAAGGCTACCTCTTTCTTCTTCTTGGATGCCCCATAGAGCACTTGGCCTTTTGCCTTGCTTTTCTTCAATGCTTTTGACAGTCAAAGGAAAGTAACACAAATAATGAAATAGGGAATAAAAAAAAATTTAAAAAAGGAAATGACAGGGCACCTCACTAAGTATTATAAAGAAGTTCGTTATTTTGACTTGCTCCCTACTTTTGTTACTCTTCACTGAATGTTCTGCACAGGCATCGCTCAGTCTCATGCAAGGCCCAATACTGTGGCTGTCAATTTGTCTCAAGTGACTAAGCAAGCTGAGCCAAGAGATCTGGTCTCCCTGGGCAACTACAACACCCTACCTAACAACACAAGAACCATGGGTTGCAACAGGGACTGGCTGGCAATTTCCTCTGGTGAAAGATCTGCCATCAGGGCTAAGCACGGCCTGCACTTTCCCAACTTCACCCACCCACAAGAAGTGCTATGCCCAGCTGAAGTGGGATAGGGCTGGCACTCTCATCAGGGCAAACTGCCTGCCAGCCCTGTCCCATCTCAGCTGGGCATGGCAGTTATTGTGGGCGTGCAAAGTTAGGAAAGTGCAGGCCATGCGTGGCCCTGACAGCAGATCATTCACCTGCTTTGCAGTTCTGACACACTTTTGCTACTCATTGCATCTGCATCTTCAACCTTCAGGTGGATAACTGAATGCTCGATGTCGCAGAGCAAACTTGGCTAGCCAGTTCCCTTCTTAGCTCTGCATTTACTGACTTCTACTATTGTCAGCTGATGAATGGTGAGATCCAAAACCCCAAGGGTTTTGCTTTGCAGCTCTAATTTCTATCTATCATAAAATGAGCCCCAAAAGCTATTTTTGTTTTGTTTTCAGACTTTTAAAATTGGCTGTTTTTATTTTGAAGGAAAAGCAGCTGTGTGGGGCTGAAATTGAGGTCACAATTTTGATACAAATTGCAGTCTCTTGGGAGTTTCTCATTAAACACACACCCCTTTGGTTGTATATGACTAAAGGTGCTGTTAGCAGCTGGGAAGGGGAAGGGGCATGAGGACCAAACTGGAACTCCACATGGCTTCTTTTCCTTCAAAATTTGCTAAACTGTTGTTTAGATTGCTGTAACCCTCCCTATGATCTTCTGATGAAAGGCAGGTAATTAATCTACTACTACTATTTATTGTGATATTAAAAGTGAAATTATTTAACACTTCATTGAAAAGTGCTACTGAGTTCATAATAGGGTTTTTGTTGTTGTTGTTATATATTTTCTCAATTAACAGAGCTTAGAACACAACATGTGGGGGGAGGGAGACTGTACTTGAAAAGGTTGGGAACTGCTACTCTTAACTAATAGTAATGGCTAGTTCAAAGCCAGCAAACTTCAAGCTGATTTCTAATGCTGGTTTTAATTAACCATGTTTAAGGTGAGCCACAATACTGGGCATGAACAATATGACATGCTGATAACTAAAAGCATAAGTGAATATTTCTAATTGGAGCTCTCAAATGAAACCAATTTCAGTCAAAAGCACAGCAACTTGCATTTGGAGCCATATTTAAAAAGCACCTAATGCAAGTTTGCTATAAGGCTCCCCACTGTTCCTTTGCAGCTGCAGGCTTACCTGTCCCATACCCAACATGTATGAGGCCAGGTGGCTGACAAACAGGGATGGTTTGCCCAAAACAGCATAACTGGGCAAACCAAGAAGCCTCTTGTGCTTGCTGATTTTAAGTTTGCATGGAGTTTGAATCCATGCAAAGAGGTGAGCTCCTGTTGCTTTGTCCCAGGGTCCTGCCAACCTAGCAGCTCGAAAGCATACCAGTGCAAGTAGATAAATAGGTACTCCTGCAGCAGGAAGGTAAACAGAGTATCCATGCAGTTTGGCTTCTGTCATTGTGTCCCATTGCGCCAGAAGCGGTTTTGTCATGCTGGCCATATGACCCAGAAAGCTGTCTGGACAAATGCTGTCTCCCTCGGCCTCAAAGCAGAGATGAGCGTTGTACCCCATAGTCGAATTCGGCTGGACTTAACCATCCAGGGGTCCTTTACCTTTACCCTACTACTGGGATAGTGGAATGTGCAATCCAGATAAATATAAGGCCTTGCAAGGGAAGAAACAAGGAACACACAAATTTTACATACCCTTCCGAAAGGTATGAAGGCCTGCAGTTCACTCCTAGTTCCTTAGACCCTTAACAAAAGCTGTGTCAGCACTGATTCTTTTTTCTAGCACAAGGAGAAGGGAGCCAGCAGTCATGGCAGTCCAGGAGTCCAAATTCCAGAAGAATTTTTTTGCCAGTTTAACTGGAGGACAAATTTTAATCCAGGCTTCCTCAACCTCAGCCCTCCAGATGTTTTAAGACTACAATTCCCATCATCCCTGACCACTGGTCCTGCTAGCTAGGGATCATAGGAGTTGTAGGCCAAAAACATCTGGAGGGCCGAGGTTGAGGAAGCCTGTTTTAATCTTTTGTTAAGAGTTTGCTAATTGCCCTAATTCATCAATTAGAGGCTTGCAAGCTGGTACTTTCAATGTAATCCTAACAATATTGATGGTAGCCAATTTATGACCTAATCTCCTGAAAGGGTAACACACACTTGCGTTTGAGGCAATAACACAGAGGTGGGGGCCCTGTGGGCCTCCAGAAGGTATGGGGCTTCAACTACCACACCTGGCAATTGAGCATGCTGGTTGGGGTTGATGGGAGTACATCACCATGTGAAGGGTCACAGGTTTCCCACACCTGCAACGATTTTTCAATGCATATAATGCTCCTTTCCCTTCAACACTACAATTTTTTCTTTTTCACAACAGCCATTTCACACAAACAGCTCACCATGTGAAAATGAAGTGGCAGAGGATGTGAGTTTATCATGCCAAGAATAAGCATACTGAATAAGCCCATTCCGTATTTACGAGGAAAGAAAGACCAAGAATAACACTGTGTGTTTTCATGAGCAGGAATTCGTTCTGCAAGTCCCTGAATTAAATGGTACAACTCTATATACACCATAGGTAAAGGTAAAGAGACCCCTGACCATTAGGTCCAATCGCGGACGACTCTGGGGTTGCGGCGTACAGCTTCCGGGTCATGTGACCAGCTTGACTAATCCGCTTCTGGCGAACCAGAGCAGCACACGGAAACGCCGGTTACCTTCCCGCTGGAGTGGTACCTATTTATCTAGTTGCACTTTGACGTGCTTTCGAACTGCTAGGTTGGCAGGAGAAGGGACTGAGCAACGGGAGCTCACCCCGCCGCGGGGATTCCAACCGCCAACCTTCTGATCGGCAAGCCCTAGGCTCTGTGGTTTAACCCACAGCGCCACCCACGTCCTTTTTATATATACACCATAGCTGAGAGCAACTACTCAGAACTAGTAATCAGCAAACTCATCTCGCCTAAATTCGCAATTGGATCAACTTAACTTCAAAAGCTCCTTGCAAGTAATCAGTTCACATAGATATATGGCAAAAGAGATGTCATTCATCCAGCAGCCCTCTGGATGGAGAGTAAGAAGAGGTGATCCCACTTACTTCTGAATCTGGCCCTGCCCATAATAGGATGCAGCCCCCAACAACTTATCCCAAATAGAATGTAGCCCTTGACAGGAGAAAAAGGGAAAGGGGAAAATATTCCCCATTGCTGTCTTACTGTCAGATTTTTTTATTTTTCATTTAGAACTTAGGCAAATTCCAAACCAAGAAATTGGGAACCACAGCTTCATCACTGCTCGGAACAGTTTCAACTGAAACCAAATATGTACACATTAGTTACATATTTAGATACGCTACTAGACAGCTGGGAGAATGCACAGAGCTAAAAGCAATGAAGATTCAGCGCCCAGAAATGCAATAAATTATCATGGCTTCTAAACAGTGTGATATTTGAAGCCAGAGAATATCATCTACTTACCATTCATTCTGGGATCACACCCTGCTTAATTATAGAAGACCACCATTTTCAACTCTGGAGTGCAAGCTAGGCTTTAGAGATTGAATTGTAAATTCAAACAGCATACATCTGTTGCATTATAGCACATAATATGTAGAAGCATGACCAGATCCCATATTAGGCAGACGTTCAGCAAAACATACCTCTGTTGCCTACCACATCCTTAGGTTTGCATCATTGCACCTTTTAAAAGTGTGAACCGCCCTATAACACAACAACTACCAGAAAACATAGTGTCAAGATAGGGAGAGGGGGAGAAACATCCTGTAGTTTGGGCAGGCTCTCCTTCTGAATACAAAAAAGCAGCCTAGAAGCAAAATATGTAGGGCTTGAATATACATGAACTATACCCATGTCAATAACAAGAAACACACTCCTTTTGACCATATTAGACTATCTCCTACATGGGTTTCACAAACAGTAACTTGGCTTTCACAGACTTCTGGCATGGAAACTAAAAAAGCATTATGTAAGTCCATTATTTGTCACTGATATAAATCTAAATTTCAGTTAAGCTCCTCATCAATAAAGAAAAGGTAATGAACCCATCAACTGTGCCAGCCAATTCTCTAGCTGTACTGCTTAGACCTACATTTAGCAACATTCTTTAAAAGGCTCCAGCTTGTCAACCACACAAGCAGCTGGCACCGATGGACAATGCACTTGCCATATCAAAGAAGCCTATGGAAGTACAAACTCTTATTTTTTGCCCATTGTTTCTAGTTAGGATAAGCCAGCCTGCAGCCTCCATAACCAAAAGTACTTCCAACATAACCAAGCTTACTGTGAACAGCCAACAGAATTCTGTTCGTTATATGCACATATTTACTGCACCATAAAGATATCACAACTTCCTGTCCTGCTGCAGTGAGTGTGAAGTATCTATCTGATGACTGCCAGTATGACAATAGGAGATTTGAGTTTGGCTCTCATGATCTGACTGTTTAAATCTCAACTACATTTGCATGATTCTCCTGGGGAAGCAGTATGTATTAATTACCTCCACCAGGGGACTTCCATCACTGAATGATAGACTGCACTGTGGAAAGAAGGCATGATCTCCTGTATCCTGTGGAGGAAAGACTACCAGTATGAGTGGAATTCAACATTGTGCTAACATGATCATTCCATCAGCACATGAATTTTGCTTGCTAAATGAAATGATATCCCCTCTCCTCCCCCGACACATTCTGGGAGTTTTCCTGACCCTCCAGAGCAGATCTGGGGAATGCATAGGGTAACACATCAGGGAAGGAGAGGAAGGAAAACCCTGTCACACTACCACGAGTCCTTGCACTGACTTCAGTTAGTGCACTGGTTTAGTTGAATCCAGCCCAATGCTTTTAGATGCAGGCAATGAGGCTGTACCCTCTGTGCAGGAACCACAACTGGCTAATGGGATTAGCCAATCATTTTGCCATTGAGGCGGCAAGTGCATCTTGATATCTGATAATAAGGTAGGACATAGGCAGACAGATTTGTTTAAATGGCAGAAGTTGGATTATCTATGAATATTTCTGACAAGAATACAAGCTGTTTTAATATATCATCTTGAAGAAAAGCTGCTATTAAGATAACATGCTAAACGTTAAACACAGTTCTAATTTCGCACAGCAGGTTATTTATTGTATTTTTTTACAATTATTTTGTCATTCAGCTGTCACCCAGAGAACATTAAAAGAAAGCCAGATGTTTACTAATGGAAGTGAAGAAAACATTTAGCAATTAAAGCTATAAAAAGTATCGTTTAACTACTTCACTATGAACATAGCACTAAACAGCTGGTTAAGCCCAGAAAAATCAGTTGTCAATTTGTGAAAACCATACTTTAAAAACTGTATCTCAGTGGGATTTTTCATAACAAAGTGAATTACCCAGTGCCTAAATTTTAGTTAGAGGTCATGAAGAATTTTCAGCACAACCAGAACAGGGTTTCGGTAATTAAGCAATCAATGATACAGCATGCTAAAGAACATCTATTGTCAATATTCCCGAGATTATGAGTACTGATTGGTGGTCCTTCTTCAAAAGCCACACAATATATAGTCACCTCCTTTTCTGGCAGTGCAAATCTTGACACAACTCTGCCATTTGCATGATTCTCAAGCTTTTTACCATATGTGGCAAGAGTTTAACCCTAATCTGATGAACTCCCTAAAGCAAGTTACGTAACTAGGGCACAGACTGCAGCAGTGGTTTCATGAACAGTCATGCAGATGGAAGCTGCCATTATGTGGTTAAGCACTTTCAGCTAAATCAAACTGACCTGGTTTACCAGTAGTAGTATGGTTTTCATCTTCCACAAAAGCACTGTGGCAGACAGACAGCAGGCATGAAATGTAAACTTGCTTATTTTATGCAATCTACAAGATAGGCTGGAAGAAGAGGAAAGGACAGAGAATGAAGAAAGAGCTGTGAGTGGAAGAGGGTCCTCTTCCCATTCCTTTGAACCTCCTGGGAAACTCAACAAACCAGTTGTATCTGAAACTGGGTGTGGAGAGGGCAGCTGAATGGGACACAGCTGTGGGTAGCCTGAGGAAATACGGTACTTATCCACCTTGAGCCTGCCCGTAAAAAGCAAATCTAGACTAGGGTGAAGAACACTGTTTCCAGGAACTCTTCTCATTGAGACCTTCAAGGGTGAGATGAGAATTTGTTGGACCAGTGAGTAAGAACCCGGAGACTGAGAGGGAGGGTGTGTCAGAAGGAAAATAAATAAACGATATAGAAATCAAATAATCAATCTCAATGGAAAGGATAGATCTTGTAGGATAACCAGTCTCATATAACATGCTTCAGTCTAATTAGTGCATGATCCGGTTAATGCCACAAAGTAAGCTGTCCTGCCAGGCTTAACCTAGGTCACTTCCCATTACCAGGTGCAGTAGTAAGATGTACCGGTAGTTAGGACACCAGACAAATACAAAACATGACAGAGCTAGTTTTGATTTGCATATTCAGTGTAAACAAAAATGTATTACTAAAAAATCACTTATGAATGACTTTCAAGTTGCTAGCACACCTTTTAAAGCAGCTTAAGCTAAAATTTATTTTTAACAATTCAAGTTACATATGGCTTTAAAAAAAAGAGGGAGAGGGGAATCCTTCAACAGCTTCTGCAGATGACTGGAAAACTGCTAGGACTGTCTCATTCAATAAGCCACTGTTCACCTGCCTGGCAAACATCCATATATATGAGAGGGACTTAAGTCACCAGCAAGCAGCAGTAATGGCAAGTTATTCATCTCTAGTTAATTAAGTAAGATTTTACACACACACACACACACACACACACACACACAGCTACTCTAATTTGCAACTTGTCAATTTCACTATTTTTAGCATCACATTTAGTGAGAGCTGTCTATTCAGTAGGGGGGACTTGACTTCCATTTTGTGGGAAGCTCAGAATTCAGGAGTGCATTGTGGTATATATTATTCCATGTCCTTCAAAAGAAGAATATATCTAGTATACCATCAATATGCTAAAGTATTTATTTTCAATATATTTATAACCAACCTTTCATCAAAGAAGCTCAAGGGAGCATACCTCATTCTTTCCCCCTCCATTTTATCCTAATAGCCTTGGGTTCTAATCTCATCTATCTCATGAACTCATGAGGTGCTTTTAAGCAAGCCACTCTCCCTCAACCTTAGGCTCACACCTTGGTGAAATAGTACCAATTTACATTACAGAGTTGTAGTGTAAGGGCATATGTTAAGCACACTGAACACTGAAAGCACTATTAAAAAAGTACTATCATTAAACTGCTAGAGGGCCAATCTAGAAGAGTTTTCTCAAAGCTCTGCTAATCTTGTCTCCAGAACTCTGCAAGTCCTGTGTTCCACTGGGACCACACAACATTTGGAACAAGGCACTGACAGATTAATGGACACTGAAAGCCATTTGAAACCTGTTTTTTAACTTAAGATTCAAAAGATGAGAATTATAGAAGAAAGAGTTGGAAATCTCTTGCCCAAAGCAGGAAAATATCTTAACCTTCCATACAGTAATGTTGTGGAATGAGTACTCCGTCTGCCTACCACAGATCCCTTGAGCAAAAGTTAAAGCACAATTTTTCCTACAGCCACAAAATATTTCATACTGGACAAGATTTCACAGCTATGGAAATGAGTTTGGTAGAGGCACCAACAGATGTTGATAAAATCAAGGTATAATGTTTACTTATTTATAGGATACCAGTACCTAACGACTATACCAATCTTTTTTGTTTTGTATAAAATGTAAGGTAGTAGTACCGGTATAAACAAGTGAAATTTATCACCCAATGTATTTTCATAAACATAAGCTGATATTAATGCATACTCAATATACACAATCACAGTCTGCATCACAGGGTTGAAATTAAAAGAGAAAAGCAATGGAAGCACATTGCCCTCTTTGGAAAAATGTTATATGCCTGGACATCTCAATAAGAATTCAGTTAGCTCTGCATAATACTCAAGGGTGGGGAGGAACACTCTTCAATTTGCAAGTCTACGTGACACTCCATCAAGATTAGCTTGGTGAATAAGTGACTCAGTGTGAGATAAAGGTTAGAGTGCTGTTACTAGGAACCAGAAAGCCAGTGGTTTGATAGATCTTGTGACCTGGCCTTGAAGGTCACTGTGTGATCTAAGGACAATTCCTACCCCATAGCCTAACCTGCCATACTAGGTTGTTGTGAAGATAATAAAAGACGGGGGAGGCCCATGTACATCTCTATTACAGTAGCTGTGCACAGAAATAAAGGATAGAAATATAATAAATATACTACCACTTCAATGTTGTACTACGAACTAAAGCCCTATATAGGCTCATCCCCCACTTCTTTCTCTCTCCTATAGCTTGTACCTCCTCTACTAGTCCTACTGGCTACCAATGGACCAGTTTCCATAGAATACTTACGATATTATACATACATAAGAAAGCAGTGACCAGAACTGAGACAACACCAAGGATAAGTGACAGAACGGGGGGGGGGGGCACAAAAACTTGCTGAACTTAGTAACTGAATGAACTATCACTTGAGTACCATGTAAACTAAATAATAAAGATTTCAATATAGCCAATCTGATATGTTAAAGTTGTAATTATTTGCTTTGTAAGTAATTAAAGCGAATTTCCCAATTTCCCCAGCAGTAGGATTTCTATTCATAAAGCACGCACACCACTTTAAGTTTCATTTCAAAGTCTGACATGCCCTGTTAATGAGCCTTTTACAACAATTTCAAAAGCTATTACGTTTACACACCTCTTCCTCTGCTTACAATTACTAGGCCATTCTAAAAGTTGGAATTAAATGTTATGCTTCACTGAGAGAAAATAGAATCCTAAATCACCAATCCGTGTATAATTGTTCATTTCCCCCACTTGTGGTCACAGACCTTCAGCTCAACTGGGCCATTACTTCAGACTTTCTCCACTTTAGATCCATGTTAAGTTTGTAGCTCATTTTTGTAATTCTAACCTTTTACATTTCACATTTCTTAGCTCCTAAAATGACAGGTTTTATTCTCAACTTTGAGCACACTATTCATAAGACCTAATATGACAACTATGCTAATGAAAGCTTTCATGGACATAGGGCAACAATTCATTTGTTCACGCCTTTGGACCAGTACTTTGAAGCACTAATGTGGCCACTGGTTCTGAAAGAGTGTCAATATTACAATCAATGCCAATTTTTGGCACACATGACCAACTGGCTTGGTTGGAGAATCAAGTTAAAATAGTACTAGCAAGAATTTCTTGTGCTTCTATAATCAGTTTATTACTTCCTGAATTCATATTGTGACAATTTACTACCTAATATTTCTGGCCACATACTATATTGTGTTTCCAATACTTAATCCTCGTACTTTTACTTGCCCAAGGAAGAAAAGAAGAAAACTTTCAAATCATCTTGAAGTCAGTTCTTGGTATCCCTTTTATATACCAGCAACTCGCAATATATGAAAGGAATCCCTGGATTTCAAAATCTTGCATTTATTTATTTATTTATTTATTTATTTATTTATTTATTTAAAGCAAGTGAATTCCATTATAAAGACAGACTGTCAAACCACTGAACTGAAGTCCAATGTAAAAAATTCCCAGGTCTAAGGAAAAACCTCTAATTTTAGGGCAGGGGTGGCTACTTGTAGCTCTCTAGATGTCACTGAACTACAAGACCCAACAGCCCTAGCCGGTGTGATAAATGGTTTAGCAACACTGAGACTCTGGACATGAGTCGGTACCACTGCTCTATGCCTCCGATTCACATGTTGCCTGAAATATTGCCTGCTCAATGAACTATCATGATAGGCCACCTGAAAGATTAAAACAGCTTAGTGAAGCAACTGTTTCAGCACTGCACATATTCAGCACTACCCAAATATTTACAGAATTATTTCAAGAGGACAAAGCCAAAGAACTGGTACTGGAAAAGAGGCCTGCTCTTTACATTCCAGAAATCTGAAGATCAATCCACTGGACCCAATTACAGCTAAAGAACACAGCACTAAACAAATACAGTGGAAAGCAGTCAATTGTTTGGAAAAAATTACATTCACTTCTAGCTTCAGCAGTATTTATACCCTCAATACTGGGCAGGGGGTGGAGGTGAGATACACTACTTCACCCTAGACAAGAGGGGCAATGGAAGTATTTCCAAGATCGGAGCCTATGCAGAAGAGAGATTTGTCACGCCATAAATAAGCAATTCATCAAGAGAAGTGACAATCCGAAGTAATTCTTACCAGCTTCCCCCCTTTCCCCTTAACAACGCTCCCTCCCACGCCAAATCCCCCCACAAAATGCGACGTGGCTCGCTTCTGTTGGCTGCGAAGCGACTCGTGCAATGACGAGTTGGAAACCAGGCTGAAGTCCACAAAGAAACCATCTGCTTAATTTCTTTTATTTTCTTTTTCTGTTTTATTTTCTTTCTTTCTTTTTTTTACACGCGCGCTTCTGTGTTCCTCTCAGAAGAGAGCCAGCAAGGCGGGGGGGGGGAGGGGAGAGAGGCAGGCGATCCCTCGCGCTTGGAGGGCGAACTCCTTCCTCTCCTCCCTAGGCAGAGCGAGAGAGAGTGAAGGGGAGGCAGAAGCAGAAGCAGCCTAACCTCGTGTCGATTCCTGGATGGGGTGGAGACGGAAAGCGGAAGAGGGAGACGCTGGAGGGGAAACCCCCCACCCCACCCCCACAGCCAGAGTCTCGCCTCCCTCCCCCTCCCCACGTCGCAGGCGGCTTTCCCTCCCCGGCAAGACAAGGAAGCAGCGCCCTCTCCCTCACAGACCGAAGGAAAAGCCCCTCGACCCCCGAAATAAGAGAAGCGGGCAGCTGGGGAGGAGGGGGGGCGCCATATTTTACGGCGCTGCTTTCTGCCGCCCAAACCCCATTTCGAAGGGACTCCTCGCCCCGTGGGGAAAGGGAGGGCGGCAGGATAAAGGAGCTCGCCTCCTCCTTCGCCCATCGGGGAGGCGAGAAGAGAGGCGGGAGCAGCCATGGGGGGAACGGGGGGCTCCTTCCCGCTCGCCTTCGGAGCGGGAGCCGGGAGGAGGAGGAGGAAGCCGGTCCTCGAAGCGAGGCGCGTGGGGCCGGGAAGAGGAGGCGCCGGGCGGTTCTGCGGGCGACGGGACGGGCTGAGGTGAAAGGCAGGGAGCGGGACGCCGCGGTCACGGAGAGGCGGCGGCGGGAGCGGGACTGGCATTGTTCCGCCGCCGGAGCCGCGACGTCGCCCGGCCGGTGTGGGCGCCTGCCTGCCTGCCTGCCTGGCGCTCTCCTTGCTCACCTTCCTGCCGCCTCCGGCGAGCGCGGCGCTGCCGCCCGAGTACATGTAGTAGGCGATGCCCAGCACCCAGAGGAAAGCGAAGCAGAGCATCAGCCGAGACCGGCGCCGCATTCTCCCGCCCGCCCAGTGCTGCAGCAGCGGCACCAGCCGCCGCCAGGCCAGCAGGAAACGGGCAGCAGGCGCCGCCGCCGCTACCTCCGCTGCCGCCGCCGCCGCGCAGGGTCAGGGGGCAGAGGGCGACGGCCCACCCCCTGGCCAATCGCGAGCCGGCCTGCCCCGCGAGGGGCGGGGCCAGGCGCGTCGCCATGGTTGCAGCACGCTAAGCCTCCTGGGGTCCCTCCCATCGAGGCGCGTGGGGGGGGGGGGGCTCGCGCGGCCTAAGCGCGTAGTGGGAGGGGGGAGGGGCCCTCACCCGGCGAGACGGACCCGAGATCTGTGCCGGCGGCGAGGAGGCGGAGGAGCAGCAGCAGCAGCAGATCTCTCCTGCCGCTGCTTCTTTTCGCCCAGCTCCTGCTGCAAACGCGGAGCTCAGGTCAGGCAGGCGGAGGCGCCTGGTGCGGCTCCTCGGAAGGGCTGCGGGATCTCGGGAGACCCCCGACGGCTCTGCGGGTCACTTCGGAGGGCAGATCGGAGCAAAATCGCGACCTGCCCTTCCGGCAGAGGTTTCCAGAGCAGCGACGGGAAATGGCGCGCAGAGCAACCCAATGCATGGTTTAAGTTCAGTGGGGGCTTACCCCGGAGTACATGGGGCCGCTCGCTCTTGTGCGCTTACTTGGGTGTAAGCGGCATCGAGCTCACTTGCAAGGAAACGTGCCTAGGATTGCACCGTGGATCGGGGGCAGAGGGTGCAAGCAGCCTCCTTAAGCCGCTCGACCTGTGCAGAGCTGATTTCAAATGGCTTGTTGTGCCTATGTAACTGCACGGGGGTAGGGGGCTCTTTGTGCAAGTTGCCTGACATTTGGCATATCCGAATAATGGAATGCCTGAAACTTATATGCTCTTTGCATTAAATATGCCACTCTTACAGGCTGGAAAAAAAGCAACTGGCGCTCCCGATTATAAATAAGAATTAATGGGGAGAATAAAACGAATGCAGTTCAGGTAAATGGAAATTGAAACAAATTCATTGCAAATGAATGGGAAAAAACAGTTGGAACTTCTTAAATTAAAACAAATGGGAAACTAAATATTTCTTCTTCTTTGCATACCCATATTACCAGTACTCAAGCAAGACTACTGGCCTATATACCCATCATTCATCATCCTATACTCTACACCAGCGTGGTGTACCAGTAGTGGTTAAGAGCAGTGGACTCGTAATCTGGTGAACCGAGTTTGCTTCTCCCTCACATGCTGGGTGACCTTGGGCTAGTCAGACTTCTTGAAGTCTCTCAGCCTCACTCACCTCACAGAGGTGTCAGATGTGTGTATGTGCCGCCCAGAGTGGCTGGGGAGGCCCAGCCAGATGGGTGGGGTATAAGTAATAAATTATTATTATTATTATCATCATCATCTTCATCTTCATCATTATCTTCCCAGGAAGCTCTGGCTACAGATCAAACCCAGGTCTTCCTATATGCCTGTGCCTTTTCACAAACTTGCATATGGCTAGGGACAAAGGGGGCTGGCCTTGGCGTCTATAAGGGCCCATTTACAATCTGTCTGTGGCTATGTGACCAAGGGTTGCTTTCTTGAGCATGGAAGATAGGTTCTTCTCTGGCCATTCTTTCTTTATCCTGAAAGACCATAAGCTTTTGGTCCTGTCTCTCCTTGAGATTTTCCATTTCAAACGGTTAATAGAACCACTTGTAACTAATAACTTGAACTTGAGTTTGCATACCTCCCAATCAATTTTTCTTTTGTGCTGTGTCTTGTTAGTCCTTGGCCTCAGGCTTACAATCTATTTCTTTTTTTAGTGATTTGTAAGCAGTCCTGGGAGCCTATTTTGACTGAAGAATGGGATATATACAGTGCTATTTTTCTAGAAAATGAGGTGCCGGAAACATGAACGCCTCCCTTGTTCTCTTGTAATGGTAATGGTGTCCACCTGAGAGGTGCTGGAACTGAGTTCTGGCTGTAAAAAAGCCCTGGAGATATCACACACCCTCTATAACCATGTATCTATCATGGAAAATATGACATCTGAAATATATGAGAATTTAACTCAGTAGCACCCAAGTTTCTCAAAATGCTCACTTCCAAGAGACAAAGGGTGGGAAAGCATTAGAAGAAATGCTTGCCCTTCATTGTCTTTACTCAGAAGGGGGTGAGAGAACTTGTCCCTGTTGCTGAGGCAACTGGCCTTTGCTATGCCGAACTTGTGGGCTATTAAATCACCTGGGCAGTGCAACAATTGCGGGAACGTCAGCTCAGTTGCTTAGGCAAAATGAGGAAATCCAAACAATTCAATGCACTGGCTCATTCTGTTTACATTCCTTTTTAATGAATGCATGTGTGAATTGGAATAAGACCTGAATAGGCAACAGTACTACATAACAGGAACAATCCTGAAGGCAACAGGCTAGTTTAGCAGGTATTGAGCAGCCTAGCTTAGGAAGCCCAGGTAGAACGGTGGGACCAGCTTATGCCTCTTCCCCCTGCCCCCAACACACCGGATTTGCCCCACGCATAGCTGTCAACCCTCCCTTTTGTGGCGGGAAGCTCCCTTATTCCAATGCCGTTTCCCACTGCTATCCCGGATTGTTGATATCCCTTAAATTTCCCGGATTTCAAAGGAAGCAGCTCCTCTCCCTCCCTGCCGGCCAGGGAGGCTCCTCAGCTGCGTTGCTCGGCTGCCAATAAGGAGTCTGAGACCGACTGGGGGCGGAGCTTGCATGCCTTGTGCAGCCAGACCCTCACGCCCAACCAGACAGCCAGCCTGCCTGCCGTCTATGCGCTCGCTCTTTCGCTCACCCGTTCGTGCGCAGCCTCTGGAGCGCAGGGTGGCGAGGCTACTTGGTGCCATTGCACCGCCCTCACAGCATCCCTTTTTTTCAAATCCGAAAGTTTGAAAAAATCCCTTATTTTCAAATCCGAAAGTTGACAGCTATGGCCCCACGGTTGGAGGCTGCAATGCTTCAGAATACAGCTGCTAGAGACCACAGGAGAGGAGAGTCATCTTGTGCTCATATTCTGCTTGTGAGATAAGGGGGAGATAAGGCATGAGGCAGAGAGGGAGGGTCCCATACACCTTGGCTCTGCACTCCCTTGAATCAACCCCCCCTGTGTGTTTTTTTTTATATGACAGGGCACATTTGGGCTTAAATGTTGGGATCTGCCACAGCTGCTGTCATGCCCTCTTATTAGTTTGGCTCTCACCTAACAGAAAATGGACTTTGGAGAGGAGTGATCTATTTTCTCAGGTTAGCAATCCTGGATTTTTCTGTTTTCATAACAATAGGCCATGCCTTGGAGTGGTGCCTCTGAAAGTCAAACCATGGCCTGAATAGTAAATCAAGTTGTTATTCTTTCTTTTTCCAGTCACTTAATGTTTTTTAACTCACTGTTCTTCTTGAAAGCATCCCTGGACCAATTGGAGCATTGGAGCTTATCACTCCAATAGGTCTCTTAACACAAGATGTTAATAAAAATAAATAAAACATTTTCCGCCTGACTGGAATTTTGGTGAGATCACAGCACTCATTGCTGGATTGCTGCAGTGTTTCTTTCCCTTTTTGTCTCCCGCCACCCCCACCCACTTTTTACGGTGTTTTTTTCTTGGCTCAGTAGCCTGCCTGCCTGCATGTCGTGTTCTTTAGCTGACAATAACAAAAAGTGGAGGAGCGGTACGGAAATGAAACAGATTGGGCAGTAGATAAATTGGAATCTAAAAGTCCTGGGCAAATAAAGGGGTTTTGCCCAACATCAAAATGCCAGCTCTTGTGACACAGCATTAAGGGCCACAACAAAATCACTGCAATCACCTGGGGGAATCTCATGGACCAGAAGCACAACTCCTATCAACAAGGAGTCGTGCAGTCAGTGTAGTGAGCCCAACTCTAGGGAACTGCCTCTGGGCAGAAAACAGGCAGGCAGCATCCCTGCTGAGTTTCAGTCACCTGCTTAAAACCGTTTTATTTCAGGAGGGCTTTGCACTATGGATGCTGCTCTCAGATCTATGATATTTAATTTATGTTTTAAATTTTGTATATTTTTATTTTGTAAGCTGCTTTGGGATGGTGAAAAGCAGGTTATACATTTTACAAATAAATAAGGGTTCAACTGATTCTCCACCCTTCCCTGGGCCCCAGCCCTACTCAGTTCTGCTTATTCTGACACACACATAGAGGCAGCTCAAATCTCTGGTTCTTGCATTAGAGTTTGTGCCCACAGTCTTTTATATTGTAAACCGCCCTGTGAACCTTGGATGAAGGGTGGTATAATAATTTAATAAAAATAATATTAAAACCAACAACCAGATGTCTCCATTTATTACAACACATGCTCCCCTGTTGGGGAGGGGACAGATTGCGGGGTGGAGGTTTATTTTTAACACTAAAGGGAACGGGGGAAATGAGAGCAAAACCCTCCCCTGACAGACCCACCTCACCCCCAAGCTCTGCTGCTTTAAGATTCTTTTCCACAGCCAGTTCACCCCTGGTATCCAAGCCATGCTTGTGAAGAAAGTCTCAAAGCACTGGATTACTAGTAAGGTGTGAGGGAGAGGGAAGCCTTTGTCTTCATCCCTTAAAAGTGAACCCCTACTTAATAACGGGTTATTTAAAACAAAATGAAAAATAAACAATTCCTTTCAGTAGCACCTTAGAGACCAACTAAGTTTGTTCTTGGTATGAGCTTTCGTGTGCATGCACACACACACGAAAGCTCATACCAAGAAGAAACTTAGTTGGTCTCTAAGGTGCTACTGGAAGGAATTTTTTTATTTTTCATTTTGTTTTGACTATGGCAGACCAACACGGCTACCTACCTGTAACTGGGGTTATTTAGTAAACTTTCACCCGTGTCTGGTTTGCTCCTAATAGTCCTAGTAAAAACAATTGCCCTATTGTGGTTTATCTATATGACCTGTATCACTTTCTCAGCATACCTTCAGTGGCCCAGGGGAATCACACACCAAGCTGAGCAACAACCATCCTTTTCATGCTGGGGAGCTCAAGATAATCAGTTGTTCAGATCCTGTCTTCGTTCCTGTAACCTGAGTAGAGATATGGTTAAAACGCTGGAAACACTTGATAGCAATCTACACTTACCCCTTGAAGCTTGGCATTAGGTTGTTCCAAAGGCATCCATTGACCCTTTAAGAACACATCAACAAAGCAAAATACTCACTTAATGCAAGAACAAAAAAACAACCTACCCTCATTTTAGGTAAGAAAAGTAGAACTTCCATCCTTTTTCTTACATTCATCTAGATTAATGCCATTCATGGCAATGATGACGGCACTAATTGTTGGACCCATCCATCCCACATCTTCATGATAGCTGATGTAAAAGGATTACACACAATCTTTATGTGATGTTTATCATCTGTATAATCCAGGGGTCCAGATGTTATTGGACTCCAACCTACATCTGCTCCTGCCAGCATTTTCTGAGTTGAGAGTTGTAGTTGAACAACATCAGGAGGGCAACCCCCGGTGTAATCCACCGGGAAAATAATTCCTGTTGTTGCTTTTTGTTCTGTTGCTCTGCAGGTGTTCTTTTTTAATGTCTGGACACATTTTTCACTTTGATGTTTGTGGGGGAGATGAGCCCCCTTTCTGTCAGTTTGTCTTCAGTTTGCATTATATCAGGCAGAATTAAGTGCTATCTAAAAATTGTTACCTTGACAGGCCTGTAGGCTCCTCTGCTTTTATAATAGCAGCATGAATTTCCCACCAAGGAGTCTCAACTTGACCTCTGCCAAAAGTTTTAAAGCCCTTGTCGTCTTTGAAGAGTTTGAGATATAGCCTTGAAAATGGATGGAATGTAATAGCAAGGTCAGCAGCATCCCTGATAAATGGGTCAGGCACAGAAGGCCCATACACTGTCTTGCCGCTGGACCGCTGATGCAATCCTTTCATCCACACAACCCCAAAAATGCACACACACAGATTCAGCAGATCTGATACTACAGCAAGACCTCAGAAATTTCTAAATTACATAGCCTGAGATTCCAGATTACTGAAGCAACATGGAATGCTGAAATGACACATACGACCTCATATCCAAGCTACCCAGCCTCTCTTGTCTGTGTCCAAAAAGAAGTGGGTAGAACTGTTCACAGTATCCAGTGAAGATATAACAGTAAGCCCTGTGTGTAAACCAGGGATGGGAAACCAATGACCTTCCACATGTTGTTAGATGCCAATTCCCACCAGCCCTGGTCACCACGGCCAGGGATGATGGGCTTTTTTTCAGCCGGAGCTCATTGGAACTCAGTTCCGGCACCTCTCAGGTGGGTGCTGTTGTCATTACTAGAGAACAATGAAGGAGTTCATTGTGAGTTCAACATCTGTTGCCATAGTTCAACAACATCTGGAGGACCTAGATGTAAATTAAATATTTCAATTGGCGATGTCACCTGGAGTGTTCGTGGTAAGGCAAGGCTTACATAAAAACGAAAACAGGAGAGCAGTTGGGTTCTCATCCATCCCCAGTGCAGGTCCCATATTGCAAAGAAGATGTGTGAAGGTTCTGAATACAATTAAGTGTTGTCCGTATCACTCTGCTGATACTTTCGGTTTGAAATGCACAGGAATGCTTCCATTTTACAAGTCTGGAAATACAGATGTTACATCTCGATGCTTGAGTTATGCAATTCCTTGGGCGGCGGAGACAGTAGAATTGCACAGATAAACAGCTGCTTCTCCCAAGGGGCCCTTGGAAAGTACTGGCCCTAATGCTTCACTAAAAGCACTTGAAAATGTGTGTGTTTTGGGGGGAGGGTTGATAGGAAACTACTTAGACTTAATTTGACAAAATCATCCACTGAAAGAGCAGGGGGAAGGGTAGAAGAAATCCAAATGGAAAATATACCTTATTTCAGTTTGGTATAATTCCATTGTGTATATGTTTGTTCCAGAGTTGATGTCAATTACACGAAATAAACAACTCCAAAAATGGCAAACACTTTAAAACAGTAATATGTACATAGAAAAAGAGGCAATCAGAAGAGAAAAGGAAGAGGATTTGGGGTTCTGAAGTTCTACTATAAAGCCAGTCAATTTTGTGAATGGCTGTGCTCTCACTAAAATCTCAGATTATTTTTATTCATTAGAAATGCAAAATAGTTAGCAATAAGGGTGGTAGGTCTAGAATGTGATTCCATTTTTGCCTGGTGCTCTGAGAAATGTGCACATCAGGAAGTGCAACATCCGTGTTGGTGAAACTCAGCATCTGAGAGGCTAACAAAATCACCTTGTTTTATTGCTTCCTGGGCTTGGCATTTATCCAGAGAATGAGCCCACAAAAGTATTCACATTTGTGGTTAAACACACATTAAAAAGGGTTACGTTATGTAGGCTTGTAGACATGGGGTAGCATTCGTGTGTGGGGCTACCGGTAGAGGCAAAAGTGGAAAGAGCAACAACTGTGAATTTCACCTTTGTACAACATCTAGTTTCTATAAATTCTTCCACATCCGTCTCTCTTGTCTTTCATCCCAGCAAGGAAGAAGTGTGATCAGAGATCAAGGACACATTCCAGCCAACCAAAACCACTGAAGAAGAATGCAGAGGTAGCAAGAGGTGTGGTTATGGGAGGGGTGTGGCCTGAGGGGTGTGGCCTGGGGAAAGTTCCATGGATGAAATAGAAAGGCCGGGTGGGTTAAATTTGGTCCCCAACTCTGAGGTTTCCCCTGCCTGACCCCCAGACAGGCTTAGGGAGGTACCAGATATCCATATTCACTGGATCCTGCCTTCCAGTGGCAATCTATCAGAAGAGAGCAGTGCTAGCTGACATCCAAGCCAGCTGACAATCCAAGACATGCCCATAGCAGCCCAGTTACCATATATCATACAATCACATATTTCCCCCCAGGGCTCCAATCTACCACCTCCAACATTTGTGCCATGTCAAGTTCTCCCAGCCACTAATCAGCTGGCTCCCATTGTCCCAGTTACCTGCCAGCAGTCTGGAGGAAGTGAAGCCCGGCAGACAGGTGAGTAAGCAGGAAATCCAGTGACCTGGGAAGCAGATCAACAAGTAAGAGCAGTCTGACAGCAAGTGGTCCCTGATCCAAGGACTGAGGGCAGATAACTGTTTTTCAGCATTGCGATATTATCGCCAGCTAAACATCACAATATATTGATATATCACGATGTCTGAAATAAGGATGGAAATATGCAGAGACAAACAGAATAAGGGGGTCTGGGTCCAGGTCCATGGTTCGAGACTCTCTGGGCCTTAAGATAGAACAATCTTTCCTTATATCCTCCTCCTCGTGCCTTCAGAGGAGGCTTTCCTGTGTATCCATCATTAAGAACATAAGAAGAGCTCTGTTGCAGGATCAGGCCCACCTAGCCCAGCAATGTGTTCTCACAGATGCCTATGGGAAGCACAGAAGCAGGACCTTAGCTAGAGTTGAAATGATGTGGGAGCTCTCTTGATCAGCAGGCAGGCAGATATTCTGAAGCCGCTTGGCCCGTCAACTTCCTTTTCGAAGAAAGAAAGCTGAATAGGACATCACTACTTTAATAAACCAATGTTCCGCTTTGGAGAGCCAGATTCCATTTTCCTGAGCATGACTGCTGAGATGCAGATTTCTAGTGTTCCCTCTGCAATAAATGACTCAGTTACTATTGGCTGCTGATCAAGATTAGTTTTGTCATTGCAAAAGTGGACTGTGTCTTAGTCAACGGAGGAGATAGGACATGGTTCTCAGATGTGCTCCACTTAGGTGTCAATAGTTCAGCCCTTGCAAATATGTTTAGCCCAATGCGTGCCTTGAACGCTGCATATTTATCGACATCTGTTTTGTGCAGCTTCATATGTATGTCATTTCCAACCACAACCCTTGCACTTATACAAAGCAGGATGACAGTCATATTCACCCACATACCATTCAGCTCTGTGGGTGGCCTTGGATAAAACCACTCTTTCTTAGCTTGAATGTTATATATCCAAGTGTGGTTGTGACTTAACAGTTGCTAGGCACACTGGGGACAGTTTATTTGTCCATATAACTTATTATTCCCGTATTAACCCCCTTCCCCATTTTTAACCCAGATTTAGTGTTTTTGCTGGGGTTTTCTCTAGTTGCTGTTTCCATGCAAATAGTAAATCCGGATTAACTGGGGAAATGATATGGGATAGCATTTTATTTATTGTGTATATATTTCTAAAAATATTTGTATACAATTGTGCCATAAATATATATATATCAAATGGCCAGCAGCAATAAAAACAAAAAACTGTACAATAAAAACTATAAGCAAGTTAAAAGCAGACATAAATTAACTATTGCGGTATTATTAATTCTCTGCAGAGGCCCGGTAGAATATAAAAGTTTTCAGCAGGCATTTAAAAGTTGACACAGAAGGGGTCCGCTGAATTTCTACTGGCAGGGTATTCCATAGGACTGGGCAGATGACACTAAAGGCCCAATTTCTTCCAGACCCTCCAAGTGTCCCTATGAGAGTATTGAGCCAAGCATGCAATTCCCATATCTCTCTAGGTCTAGGCCAGTGATGGCTAACCTTGACACTCCAGATGTTTTGGGACTACAACTCCCATCATCCCTGACCACTGATCCTGTTAGCTAGGGATGATGGGAGTTGTAGTCCCAAAACATCTGGGGTGTCAAGGTTAGCCATCACTGGACTCTAGGCAAAGGTAGAGGTGGAAGATGTAGTCCTTTTCCAGATGCTGTGCCATCAGCCCTAACCATCATGGCCAGTCATAGAACCATAGAATTGTAGAGACAAGGGTCATCTAGTCCAACCTCTTGCAATGCAGGATTATTATTTTGCCCAACGTGGGGCTCAAACCCATGACCCCGAGATTAACAATCTCATGCTCTACCAACTGAGCTATCCATGGTGGTTCATGGTTGGGCATGATGGAAGCTGTAGTCCACAACATCTGCAGGACACCTTGTTGGCCACCCCTGGAAAAGGCCATTCCCCCCCAAAACACAGAAATGTCCTTGGCCCTTAACTGCATGAGAAAACAGGGATTATATCATAATACGTGGCATTTAAGGCCTTAGGAAAATAGCCCGAGGCAAGGGTGGATGAAATGATATCATAAATTATCCTAAGAGGTGGCATTACACAGGCCTATAAAGGAGAGCAGTAATGCTCTAGGAATTGTGACTGTGCCGTAAACATTTCTGAATTTGCCATTGTAATTTCCAGCCCTCCATCTCAAGTACCTGCCAAGGTTGTCTACCGTGCATCATTTATTAGCAGGATGGAACTGGAGGAGCACTGGTCATGTCAGAACAATAAAGGGCAACAGGAGTGCAAATGAAGCAAAGGCTTCTCTCTGCCTGCCTTTGGCTGTATATATCTCTCCAACCGTATTTTCTTTATTACCGTGAGTCCCAGCCCAGCAGCTACAGTTCGTAGGCTGTGCTGCACACCTGGGCTGCCACAGTCACTTCAATGGCCTACTGATGTGCTGTCCTGGGGGGTTTAAACCAAACTTGATCCTCAATTAAAACCAAGTCGAGCTTTAATTCTTACTATTCTGCCGCATCCCCTCCCCAGAGCAAAACCTGAAGCGCTATTGGAAAATCTCGGTAGACCCTGGACCAGAACTGGCAATGGGAGGTGGGGGAATGCAGTGCGGAGTCACCCAGAAAGAAACAGGGTTTTGGTTTAGAACAGCCCCTGAGAAGTTGTTGGACTGTTGCTGTGGACGTACACCTTCCATTTCAAACATATTTATTTGAAAAAATTTATATACCACTTGATTGTAAAAAAAATGACAAACTCTGGTTTACAATATAAAGCAAAACATTGACAATGGTTGATTAAAATAAACAGTTTTAAAATGTATTAAAAATATTCAAAAGATGATCACAATGAACCGTATTTTAAAAAGATTAAAACCCATCAACATCTATGTGTCTGGATGGACTTAAAGCCCATACTTCTTCCAATTATTCCTGGGAACTGATGTGTACCCCTCACAGAGCCATAATTCCCAGCACCCTTAGCAAACAATAGTTCCCAGTATTATTTGGGGGAAGTCATGTGCTTTAAATGTTTTACCTGAGTGCTGCAGGTTAGCTACCCCAGGTTTCGAATAAGAGATTGGCTTTAAACAGTGATCTTTTCAATGGTCCTAACCTGGATGAATCACGGGGATAGTCCTTCTCTTCATATGTACTTCAAGGGTAAAATGTACAAACAGGTGGAGGGAGCAACATTACAGTAACAGGCTCCACCCCTGCCATGTTTGATCATTTCACCCTAGATCACAGACTCTCCAAGTGTCCCTATTTTCCAGGGACGTTCCTGATTTAGAGAAGCTGTCCCGGCTTCTGATTTGATCCCACTTTTCCTTAGGATGCCCCTATTTTCATTGGAGAAATGTTGGAGGGTATGGAGTTATCTGACCTCCAAGCCATCTGAAGGCAATCCTGTACAGGGAAGTTTTTAAAAATGTTTAATGTGTTATTATGTTTTTACTTGTGATGGAAGCTGCCCAGAGTGGCTGGGGCAACGCAGTAAGATGTGTGGGGTAAGAATAGTAAAATTATCATTATGGAATGGGATGTCCCTCTTTTCATCAGAGAAATGTTGGAGGGTATGAGATCAGGGCTTGAGAGTCTGTGGGCTTCTAGATATTTGCAGTTAAACTCCAATTCCCATCAGCCCCTGCCAGCATGGCTGATGGTCAGGGATGATGGGAATTGAAGTCCAGCAACATTGAGGGGGCCACAGGTCCCTCACCCCTACCCTACCTGGACATACGGAAAACATTAATGTAATGGGTGGTTTTGGTTTCTTTTAAAGACATTTTGGGTTCACCATCATTAAGTAAGAATGCCAGGGAATGAACCGAAGACCTTCAGCAGGCAAATACGTGCACTGGGAACCAGGAAAAAGGGCAGACAGACCTGCTCCTTCAAGCATAAAGATTAGAATCCACTGTAGATTTTAAATACTACTTAAAACACATTTATTTCATTCTTGCTGCATAGTAGTTACCAGTCATGCCTGAAACTTTAGTAGTTAGACCCACATAACTTGCTTCACCACATTTTTTATTTTTATTTTTTTTGTAAATCAGCACTCTAGTGTCAATCACATTTTAAAGTTTTCCCATATGAACTGGAATGGAACAGGTTTCAGAGGTGCACTGAACTGACTGTTGGACTTTTATTAGCTTGAACCCAAACCAGCCTGGAAGGACACAAAATATGGTCTGGAACTGGCTGTTTTGTTTTGCTTTTAATGAATAACTTAATTTCCTTGTCAAGTCCTCCATCGTTAGACATTTTGAGTCTCTGAAAGGATCTCTGTAGTTTGATGTTGCTATTATTACCGCTCCCGGATGCAACACTTCCTCTGCTAATTATATCAAATAATGTTTACCTAGAAAGAGCTGGTTATTATCTCAGGAACTCTCTGAGCAATTACTGTAATCATCCACACAGAAGTTCAGTGGAAGGTCAAATTTATCCCGATAATTTAGAGGCAGCTCTAAAAGACCTCTCTCTCTCTCTTAATTCTTAGGACTTTTTTGGGAGGATGGGTCACAATCCTGGTATGGTATGGCAGATAGCCAACATGATGACCTCCATATATTACTGAACTACAAGCAGAAGCAGCCTGCCAGATAGAGTGCAGTCATTATGCTACTTTCCTGGCAGGTGGAGTCTTGTTGCTTACCAGGAGCGGGACGGCTGAGGCAGCAGGGAGGTCAGCATGGTGCAAATGCATCCAACACTCCTGCTGGTGTGTTTGCACCATGCCAACCTCCTTTTGCTCTCCCTCACAGGAAGGAATAGCTACCCACCTGCTGGAAAGCTAGCACAGAGGATCTGTCCTACCTGGCAAGCCACTTTTGACTAAAACTCCCATAATCCCTGGTCATTGGTAATGCTGGCAGGGCTGTTGGAAGTTGGAGGCCCAACGACATATTCAGGGCACCATGTTGGCTACCCCGGTGGCAAGAAATAAAATGCTGTTTAAACCAATCGGATTGGTGCCATTGGCAGCAGAAGACTAGGAACAAACTAACCCATTGGCTATGGGGTATAACAGAGGATGTGCAGGCCCAGCAAAGAGGATCATTGGAGCAAAATATATGACGTTTCTTTCCTGCCCATCATTTGCAGTGGTAGAGGGCATTCTTCCTCTGCTTTCAGCTTCCTGCTTGTTTGTCAACACAAAGACAAATCTCTCCATTTTTCCTGTCACCCCTCACAACCGTTTTAAACATTCACAGCCATGTTTTACCATAAAACGGCTAGCGGCTTGGTGAAAAAAAGGCCCTGATTTCTTCAAACCTCAAATTGGCTCTAACTATAGGTTCTGTTTCCCTAAAACGTGTTCCTCAGCGGAACTGAATGTTCAGGGGGATGGGTAATGGAATACAGAGGTTCACCAGCTTTCACTCTCTCATTGCTTGGTAATGACCAAAAATTGTTACTGTCTGACAGGAACCGGTGTTTGGCAGTCTATTCAGGCTTGCTCATCCAGAGAAAAATAGTGTTGTGTGTGACACTATTCATCCTATTAGCATGTTGTCATTTCATTGTAGATATGTCAAAGCCTCTTTTGGCTGCTTCACACTTGCAAAAAAAAAGATAAGAATTGCACATTTTGAAATATAAGACACACCGTCGTGGTCTGAATATCGGCTGCACATTTTCTTCAGATCTGGCTTACATAAAAGCTGAATGTGGCCTGTAATCACACTCTTTTTTTTTTTTTTTTTTTTTCCGGGTGGAATTTAAAACTTTATTGCCAAGGCTCTGAGTATTATAGTGAACTTGCCTCAAGGCTTGGGCTTGTTTTCCTTTTTTTTTTTAAAAGTAATATTTATTAAATTTTATACACAGAAAAGAAAAAACACATAACCACAAAACTAACACAAACATACAAAACATAAAAATACAATACTACATTTATCATCTTCCTTTTTTCTAATTCCCTTTACATTGCCCTTGGACTTCCTCCTGTCCCTCCTCCTGTGATTCATTTTCCCATTATTTCCATTGGCAATTTCATTTCCTTTTAACTTATTTGTCTCATACCATTATAACTTGCTCTCCATCCCTTAACTTAAATCATAATTCTTTTTTATATTTACTTCCAAGCAAGCTTGCATCTCTAATATTTGTTTTAAGTATTCTGAACATTCTAAATTCCTTAAACTTCTTAAACATTTCAAACTCTATCTCTACTTCTCTTCTATTTCAAATTCTCTACTTCTACTCTGTAAATTGCTATTTCTTTAACGTTATTTCATTTTATACTTTGTAATGTTTCTTAAGATAGTCTTTGAATTTTTTCCAATCTTCTTCCACTGCTTCCTCCCTCTGGTCGCGGAGTCTCCCAGTCAGTTCAGCGAGCTCCATGTAGTCCATCACTTTCATCTGCCATTCTTCCAAGGTCGGTAAGTCCTTTGTCTTCCAATATTTTGCTATCAAGATTCTTGCTGCTGTCGTGGCATACATAAAGAAAGTGTGGTCTTCCTTCTGTATCTCCTGGTTGACCATTCCAAGCAAGAAGGCCTCTGGTTTCTTCACAAATGTGTTTTTAAACACTTTTTTCAATTCATTATATATCATCTCCCAGAAGGCCTTCAACCTTGGGCAGGTCCACCACATGTGGTAAAAAGTTCCTTCCGTGTTGCCACACTTCCAACATTTATTGTCTTGCAAATGATAGATTTTAGCAAGCTTTACTGGGGTCAAATACCATCGATAAATCATCTTCATGATATTTTCTCTTAACAGATTACATGCAGTAAATTTTATTCCTGTCTTCCAGAGTCTTTCCCAATCCGCCATCATTATGTTATGTCCAACATCCTTAGCCCAATCTATCATTGCCGATTTCACAAGTTCATCCTGTGTATGCCATTTCAGCAACAAATTATACATTCTAGACAAATTTTTTATTTTTGGCTCTAACAGTTCTGTCTCCAGTTTTGACTTTTCCATTTGAAAGCCAGTCTTCCTGTCTTTCTTGAAGATTTCATTAATTTCATGATATTTCAACCAGGTATTGATTTTATCTTTCAATTGTTCATAGGGTTTCAACCTGACCTGCTCACCTTCTTGTATTAATATTTCTGAATATTTTGGCCAGTTCATTTCCATATTTATCATCTTATGGGCAACAGCTTCTAAAGGAGATATCCATCTTGGCGTTTTCGGTTCCAATAGATCTTTATATTTTATCCAAACTCTAAATAGAGCCTTCTTAATTATGTGTGTCTTGAAGCCCTGATGAGCCTTTATCTTATCATACCACAAATATGCATGCCATCCAAACCTATTGTCATGTCCTTCCAGGTCTAGTATGTCTGTATCTTCTAGTAGGAACCAATCCTTCAGCCAGCAGAAGGCCGCAGCTTCAAAATAAATACTCAATTCCGGCAGGGAAAATCCTCCTCTTTCCTTGTCATCTGTTAAAATCTTATACTTGATTCTGGGTTTTTTCCCTTGCCAGATAAATCTTGATATGTCCTTCTGCCACTTCTTGAATGGTTCCATCTTATCCACGATTGGTATCGCCTGGAAGAGGAATAGTAATTTAGGCAGCACATTCATTTTTATCACAGCTATTCGGCCCATCAAGGAAAGCTTCAAATTATTCCAAATCTCCAAATTTCTTTTAATTTCATTCCATACCTTTTCATAATTTTCTTTATACAAATCTTGATTTTTTGCTGTCATATTGATGCCCAGATACTTAACTTTTTTTGCAAATTGAAGGCCCGTCTCTTTCTCTATTTCTTCTTTCTCTTCCTTTGTCAGGTTTTTCCCTAGAACTTTGGTTTTGGCTTTATTCAATTTAAATCCTGCTACTTTCCCAAATTCTTGTATCGTTTCCAGTGCTTTATTTGCACTGGTCTCTGGGTTTTGTAAGGTAAGAACCAAGTCGTCAGCAAAGGCTTTTAATTTATATTCTTTGGCCCCCACCGCCACCCCTTTTATATCTGCATCTTTTCTTATCATATTCAGAAGAACCTCCAGGACCGTTATAAAAAGTAAGGGGGAAAGCGGACAACCTTGCCTTGTTCCTTTCTCAATTCTTATGTTGTCTGATACCACGTTGTTGATAATGATTTTTGCTTTTTGCTCTTTGTAGATCGCTTCCAACCCATTCATGTATCTTTCTCCAACCTCCATTTGTTGTATATTCCTTTTCATAAATTTCCAAGAAACATTATCAAAAGCTTTTTCGGCGTCCACAAACATCAGGATTGCTTTACGGTTCTTCTTGTGCTCCAGTCTTTCGAGGATATCCACAATATTTCTTATATTGCCATTTAGATGTCTTTCCGGTAAGAAACCGGCTTGATCTTTGTGAATAACCTCTTTTAGAACCTTCCTGAGTCTGCTAGCCATTATGTTCGCAAATATTTTGTAGTCCACATTTAGGAGGGAGATTGGTCTGTAGTTTTTCATCTGGGTTCGATCCACATCTTGCTTGGGTATCAGAGTGATGTAGGCATCCTTCCAAGACTCCGGTGCCTCGCTTCCCTTTAGTATGTCATTGCAAACTTCTGTCAGTGGTTGAATCAACCAACCTTTTAACGTCTTATAGTACTTTGCAGTGAGACCATCTGGTCCTGGGGCCTTATCTAATTTCATGTTGTTTATTGCTGTATCTACTTCCATTATTGTTATTGGGTGGTTTAGGGGGCCTTTCATGTTGTCTGGGATTTTCTGTAGACCATTTTTCTTTAAAAACTGCTCGATATTCCCATTCTCTTGATCACTTTCTCTGTACAACTGTTTGTAGAATCTTTCGAAATTTTTCCTAATTTCTGTTGGGTTCTCTATGTTATTCCCATTTACCATGATATTGGTGATCGTATTAATTTTCTGTCTCTGCTTGAGTTGCCATGCCAATAGTCTGCCACATTTATTTGCTGAATCAAAAGTTTTTTGTCTAAGCAGTTTTATTTTCCATTCAATTTCCGAATTTGTTATTTTGGAGAATTCCACCTGTAGCTGTTTTATTTCTTTCTGTATCTTGCCATCTTTCGGTTTTTTCCTTAATTGTTTCTCTTTCTCTTTTAATTGTTGCAGAATATTATCCTTTTTAGCATTTTGTGCTTTGTTCTTCAAGGCTTTCTGTTGAATCAGGAATCCTCTCATAACTGCTTTGCTTGTGTCCCAGACTATTCTCTTTTCAACCATTGTATTCAAGTTAATTTCAAAGAAATCTTTGATGGTTTTTTGGGCCTTCTCGCAGATTATTTTATTTCTTAGCAGTGCATCGTCCATTCTCCATCTAAAGGAACCCTTTTGAGATTGTCTTAAATCCAGTTGTACCGGGTTATGGTCCGAGCAGGTTCTAGGATGTATTTCGGCCTTGAGCATCCTGGGTGTTAGGTCCCTGGATGCCCAAATCTGATCTATTCTACTCCAGGCTTTTGTTGCTTCGCTGTGAAAAGTTGCTTCGGTGTCCATTGGATTCTTTAATCTCCACGCATCTATAAGATCGAGATTGTCCACCATATCGAAAAAGGTTTTAGGCAGCCTCCCATCGTTGGTAAATTTCACTCTTTGTGATCTGTCCATAAGTGTGGAGGGTACTGCGTTGAAATCTCCCAATAATATTATTTTATAATCCATATAGTCCAAAAGCCTGTCATGGATCTCTTTGTAGAAATCCGCTTTAGCTTCATTTGGTGCATACAGTCCCAGTATTAAAAACTTCTCGCCTTGCGACGTTATTTCAATTGCAACAAATCTTCCATTCTCGTCTTTAAACTTTAGTGTAGGGTTAAACTTTTCCTTGGCGTAGATTACGACTCCTCTTTTTTTTACTTTCGCTGAGCTGATAAATTCTTGACCTAATTTCTTATTTTCCAATACTCTTCTATGTAGTCTTACCACATGTGTTTCTTGTAGACAAATCAAGTCCAAATTTTGTTTTTTTAGGATGTGGAAGACCTGGTTCCTACGGGGCCTAATGTTCAAACCCCTTACATTCCACGTTAAAATCTTTAAAGACATTGTCCTTTATGTGCTCCCTCCTTCTGCTCCTTGCAATGGACTTGGGGGTCCAGATGGTGCTACTTCTGGAAAATCAGCAGAGTTCTTTTCCAGAAATTGATTTTTTTCCTCCACTGATTTAATTTTGATGATTCTTTCCTTGTATCTGAAGGAGAGGCCTTGTGGGAATTCCCACCTAAATCTAATCTTCTTTTTGTTCAGGGCCTGTGTCAAATCTGTATAATTTGGTCTCAGATCCAGGAAGAATTTGGGGATGTCTTTAAACAGGACCACCTTTTGTTGTTGTACTTGCAGGTTGGTTTCGTAATGTAGGTTTAAAATTTCGTCCCTCTGTTCCTTGGTTTGAAATTCAATCAGGCAGTCATTCACTGATTTAGCACTTTTCTTGTCCTTAGGCCCAAACCTGTATGCCTTGACAATCGTGTTGTTTAGTTTTTGTTGGTCAAGTCCCCAAAAGTCCACCAGGATCTTTATTATATAAGCTTTTAGGTCTGCTTCTTCTCCCTGTGGCAGATTCCTTACTCTTAGGTTCGACGATCGTTGGCGCATCTGCAGAAAGGCAAGAGAAACTTGAGTATTGTAGTGGTCCCTGTTGTGCGTTGCTTCCAAGGAGTTGACTTGTGATTCCACTTGGGTGACTTGTCTTTTCGTATCTTGTAATTCTTGTTTCAATTGTCCAATCTCATCCAGTTTCCTATTTATTGTTGCTATTTCTTTGCTTTGTTTCTCAGCAGCCTCTCTTTGTTCTTTTCTCATTAATTCTATAGATTCCAAGACTTGGCTCATGGCTGCTGGGTCAAATTGCTGAGATGGTCTTCTATCCCTTTTTTCCTCTTTCTCTCTCTCTTTATCTGTTTTACTTCTTGTTGACACTCCTCGCCCAGCTCCAGACATTTATCATCAACAGTTCAAGGTCACTCTGAGTGGTGCCTTCCTGCAGCTGCAGTCTCTTGCAAAGATTCACACAGGGCTTTTGTAGTTCTCAGCTCAGTTACAATAATACTTTCACTTTCTCAGTTCAGTAGGAGCAATAACTTTAGCCAATTCTCTAAGAATGTTAGAAAGTTGCAGAACTATTAATTCAGTTAATTTGTAATCCCAAAGGGTTGTAGCAGTTTACAAAGTTCTCTCAGTCAAAGTTGGAAACAGTCTATCTGAGTGGCAGAATTCCAAAGTTTAACCCCTGCACTGTCCCGGATTCTCCGCTATTCCAGAGGGTGGCAGTGGGTTTTAAACAGATCCTAAGCACAGTTCAAAAAGTCTTTAAATTAAGCATTCACCCCCCCCTTCCTTCAAAGGCACAGGGGTGGGCTAGCTGTCAAATAGCAGTCAAACGTCAAAGTTCAATTGCTCAAATAGTCTCTTCTATTTACAGCCGCTGTATTGCCAGCACTATTCACAAGGGGGAAAGACGGACCTCCTTTTTAAATCTTTTCCCCGCGGTCGAAATAAAGTCTAATTAAAGTTCCAGATTTCTTCTTAGTTGTCTTTACTCACGGTTTGCAATTCTTTTGCTTGCTTTCTTTGAAAGGAGAGGTCTAGCGCTCACCGCAGCCCGCTTCGCTGCTTCACTGGAATGGCCGTTCACGGAGCCGCAGCGCTCCGATCTCAACCCGCTCTGCCTTCCCCGACTCCTTACGGGGTCTTCGGAAGGTGGGGGGAGATCGTGTGGGCGCCCGCCAGCTCCCACGGTCTTCAGGCCGCCCTGCCTGAAGTTTAACGGAGGTCCGTTGCGCGGTAACGGAGCCTCCAGCCGATTTCCAGCCGGTCCCCGCGCGAGGCGTCGGAGACCCAGCCGGCTGCGATGGCGCTACCCGGAAGTCTCTGTAATCACACTCTTATAGGTAGAGAAGCTGTGGTTTAATAGGAAACCTCAGGAACCATGTGGAACTTTTGTCTTTTTTGTAAAAGCAGCACCTGTCCCAGTGTCCCACTCAACAGGTGGCACTGTTTGCCCAGGGAGTCAGTGGCAGAATTGGGTACTATGGCACCCTGTGCAAGGCCAACATTTGGTGCCCCCTTACCCCTGTCCTCATGCTGCCTTCCCAAAGGCAGGTAAGGAGGTGCCTGGCTTTGGGAAGGAGGTGAGAGCCTCTAGCAGGGTCCTAGAGCCCTCACATCTCCTTCCCAAAGCTGGGAAAGTGCTAACTAGGCTTTGGGAAGGAGGTAGGAGGACTCTAGGACCTTGTCAGAGCCCTCACGCCTCTTTCCCAAATCCCAGTGCCTTGCTTACCCGGCTTTGAGACGGCGCCCCCTTGGCTCAGCACCCAGTGCATGCACACCTCTCGCAGAGCCCTAAATTTGGCCCTGTGGTGAGTTATCCATTGTGAGATGGTTCTAGAGGAGGCACATGTGTTGTTTAGATTCTACTGGATAGTGAAAATTCTAAGTCTTCTGCACAGAGACCATGCCTCCTGTTTTGTATAGCTCCTAGCACCAAAAAATGACAAACATTAGTGGTATCTTAAGGACCTTTTCTAAATCCAAAAGGCATCAGGTAAATGCTTTTTATAAATAAATAATGGTTGTAGTTCAGTATCTGCAGGGCCCTGGTAATTTATTCCTTTTTTTTTTTTTAAGAGGGGGATATTTTGCAAAGCTATTTCAGAGTTCACCCTAGTTCATAAGTTATCAATATTTTTTCAAAACCCACACATTTTGGCAGAGGAGCCTGCTCTGCTACTGTGCAGCAAAGGGCTGTTAACTTTATGGCACTTATTTAGTAATGGATTGCTGCTTGCTTTTGAACAAACACGTTTGAGAAATGCACATTATCCAAAAGCTCATTATCTCTCATGCCACATTTCGAGCTCAGGCACTTTCTTGATATGCCAGGATTGAGGTCCCATTTTTATAGGAGGTTTTGATGCTTCAGGAAGCAAAACAGCTCAGACAAGGTTTGGGAATTATAGCTAATCAGGATAGCTATTTCACCCAGGCAACTAAGGTGGAAGCCAATGATTCCATTACAGAAACCACAATTTACAAGAGTTTATGTGACGCAGCTGTTCCGGTGGTTTCCAAGTGGAAACCTGCGTTGCAAGATCTGGAAAGAAAAGGCAGCGTAAGGTTACATCTGGATTGCCTTTATTTTTGAGTAACATTTGCCTTGCTCATACTTGCACCCCTGGAGGTGTATATGACACCCATTGCAGTTATTGCACAGCATGGCAAGAATTGCGGAACCAGGCCCTTGGGAGTTTGGCCAATGGGAGATGACATCTGCCAAGAAGTAGCTGGAGGAGCCCAGTCAGTTTGTTCACCCTTCTAATACCCTGGTCAAAATGAAGACATGGATGTGCACCAGCAGTTCCATCATGCTTCTGGCTAGGAATCCCAACAGCTGAACCTCAGGAGAACCTTGGCACCATTCATGGTTGCAAAGAAAAGTTTAAAAGTGAGAGTAGGGAGAAGGCTACTGGACTCATGTCTTGCTTGTTGGCTTCACATAGGGATATGATTGGCCATGGAGAGAGAATAGAACACTGAACTAGATGGGTCTTTGGCCTGATCCTACAGGGTTCTCCTTTCATGGTCTCAATGTACACGAGGCCAACATATTACTGAAGCTAAGGAGGCCTGGGACTGGTCAGTGCCTGGGTGGGTAATCTCCTGAGAGACTCCTGTCTGAAACTTCAGACAGCTGCTGTCAGAGAATACTGAGCAGGACAGACTAATGGTCCGACTCAATAAAAGGCAGCTTTCTATGTTCCCAACCACTGCACTAGCTAATTATTACCCTCCGTCGGCAGCCAATGTCATAGGCACTGCCCAATAAATTCCCTCTACACTAGGCATTTCCCCAGTTCAATCTGACCCACTTTGAAAACTTGCAGAACTAGTTTTCTGAGGTTTGCTGTGGGATAGAAAAGGGTCTATTACTTGTACTGAAAATGTCAAGGGCACTTTCAAATCAACCTCTGTCCTTGAAATGGAACTTATTCCCCTCCCCCTTACTTCCTAACTATCTTGAGCTCTATACTGTTCTTAATTTAGCTGTATGCTCTTGGCTGTTTAAAAAATCAAATATGGCAAGTTCAGTTCCTCCAGTTCTGTTTTCTCTCTCCTATCTCCTGGGCTCTAGCTCTAGCCAAATCTGTGCTGGCACAGGGATTGGATTGTAGGGCTCGGAGGAGGGTGACCATGCCAATCATAGCGATCTCTTAAAAGGGATGCCAAAGTAGTCTTCCTGTGGCCAGCAAGAGTGGCATTAAACTCAATGAGTTGTCATTGCTGGCAGTAGTTTGGATTGTTAATTAAAATATCAGCGTTGAGTAAAAGGTGATCTAGTATGCAACCTGCATACTAGAAGCTACTAACATGAGTTTGGCCAAACTGTGAGAGGCAGTGAAGGATAGGCGTGCCTGGCGTGCTCTGGTCCATGGGGTCACGAAGAGTCGGACACGACTGAACGACTGAACAACAACAATGCAACCTGCAAACGAAGCACATCTGGATTTAGTAAAAGAAAAAAGTCATTTGGAGGCTTGTGCAGTCTTGTAACAGGTAAAAGAGCTTCTATATGTTGCTGACAAAACAATGCCTGAAAATAGCATTTGCAACAATAACTTGCATTCTGATGTTGTTGACTGTGCACATTTGATTATCGATAAAAACTGCCTTCTGGCCCCAAAGCCACTTTCCATTTCTTTATAGTACTTTGAACATTTTGTCTTGTGTTGGCTATAAGTAGCCAACTCAACCAGTGCAGAATGAAAGGCAGGGCCACGAAGTGCAGTGGGAAGACGTCAATGGAAGTGTTGGCTGGGCTGGTCATCCAGAAGACATCCAGTGTGATCATCTAAAACGAAATAGAGAAGGCTACCCAACAAACTAATCAGCAGCAGAAAAATTGTGAGCTCTCTTCTGGCCTCCAGTAGCAGGGTAAGTGACATCATTGATCAATTTCATAGACTCTCAGAAAAGCCCCATTCATACATTACCAGAGCATCATGGGAGCCGCTTCCCTATAATTCAGTCTCATGTTGTTTGGATAATGTCTATAAGAAGGAACTACATGAATTCACCAAATGATGTGGGTCTTTCTCACACCGTCATCACTTGGCTCCTCAGGAAGAGCCTCTGGCAAATCCTGATTGATCATTAAATCAATATGTTGCGTACACACCATACATTTAAAGCACATTTCTTCCCCTAAAGTATCCTGGGAACTGCAGTTTACCCTTCATGGAGTGACAATTCCCAGCATCCTTAACAAACTACAGTTCCCAGGATCCTTTGGGAGAGGTCATGTGCTTTAAAGGTATGGTTTTCTCCCAATATATTTCTCTGCGTGCAGTCTTCGCCCCGGATCTGGTGATGACATCTTGCCCGTCTTGGAGATTTATCATTTGGCTGATACCATGTGGTACTCCTGTGAATGCAAATATCAGCCAGAATTTTCACATTTCCAGAGGCCTAGAATAGTTTATTTACTTGGTTAGAATCCCTTATTTGTGGCCATTAACAATAACTCTCCCTTTCTCAGTGACGGGCAGAGCAGCCATTTTAAGAGGGATTGCTGCTTCTGGATATTCCTTCCCATTTTATTTCAGCTGATCAGGTTATTCAGAGTTATAAATTCTTGCGTGACCTATTTGACTGGAAGGAATGGTGGGTCAAAAGAAATACATGTGTAACCTTTTTGGAAGCAAAATCTCACTAAAACCATTTTCAGTAGTCCAGGGGAGCAGGGGAAACAGACTGGTTGCTTAACAGCAGTTTTAGGCCTTCAGGGGTTGAATTGCAGGTAAAAATTCAACAGTGTGAGCCAATAGGATAGAGTGAATGAACTTGAAGTGGGGATACCTGATTTCAATTCTCCACTTACTGGCAGTGCAACCCTATGCATTGTCTGCTCAGAAGAAAGTCCTGCTGAGTTTACTCCCAGGTAAATGTGTACAGGATGATGCCTGAATTACCCTTGGGCCACAGTCTAGCCACAAAGAATTCCTTCCAGTAGCACCTTAGAGACCAACTAAGTTTGTTCTTGGTATGAGCTTTTGTGTGCATGCACACTTCTTCAGATACACTTTTTATTATTATTATTATTACTATTATTATTATTTTGTTTATTTTTTATTTTTTTATTTTTTTATTATTTTTATCTTTTTATATATATTTTATATTTAATTTTTTTATTTTTAATTTTTTTATTTTTTATTTTTTTATTTTGTTTTGACTATGACAGACCAACACAGCTACCTACCTGTAACTAGACACAAAGTGTTAAACAGGAGAGATCCCATCCTTACACCATCATGCACCTGTTGAATTCCTGCTTGCCGTGCAGCTGATGGGCACAAAGACTTCGCTTGGTAAAAAGCTGGCAGCCCTAGACATAGCAGGAACTTCTGACAACATAGATTTTTAAGGCATTTTTGGACAGCACAGAACCAGCTGTAACTCAGTACCACCATGTTGGCTATTTGGACATAACCTTTTATAATGAGCATCTGACAGGCTGTGTAGCTGCCTGATTTCTCCTGACTTGCCAAGTTTAGAATACCAGCATAGCTGCATCAGCACAAGTGCCTCTGAGGGATGGTTGCAGCTCTCTGGGTAGGTAGAGAAGGAAGGCTCTGGAGTCTGTGTTTTCGGCATGATTAAACACAGCTATAACTGACTCACACACAACGGATCTGACAATTATATTTGTCAATGCAAATTAATAAAGAAAGCCCAGGGAACTTTGTTTACTTGCTTTACTAATTTGTGCATGTCAGACTTTGAAATGAGAGCACGGGGGAAGAATTGTCTCTCTCGTCTAGATATTGCTAATTGCTGCATGTCTCTGTGTATGTGTGTGTGGTGCCAGGAGGGACAGTGAAATTACATGTTAGATCAAAACAAGACCTATCCCACATTTCCCAGTGCATTTCCCCACAACTTTCCTTACTGCAAAAAGCCCGATGCTTTGGGGAAGCGTTTTCGTTGTGCAAGACCTCCCCATTAACAACTGCACAGCCTGAATATACCGGTATGTGACTGAATCCCGCCCCAAAATGGCCTCAGCCTGGAAGCACCCTTATTTTCAGGTTCAAATCTCCATGTATCAGTTGCAGAAACTGGCTGGGTGACCTTTTGTCTCAAGCCACCCTATTACCGTATTCCACTGGGTAAATTAGCTAAGAACTGTGAAGCACTTTGAACACCAGCTGAGGAAACTGTTTTGTAAAAATGAATGGGACAGTTTTGCTGGATCAGATATTCTGGGCTGTTCTGTCCAGTGGATAGGGGTGCAACTCTAGAGCAGGCATGGCTAGCGTGTGGCTCTCCAGATGTGGTCAGCCATGCTAGCTAGGCTGATGGGAATTAGTCCAGCAGCACCTGAAGAGCCACGGGTTAGCCACCCCAGCTTTAGAGTCAATATTTCCTGCAAGGGCTCAGCCTTGGTAGCTGAAAAAACAAGCAGGTGCCTCTGGCCATGTGCAGAGTATAATTCAGTACTATTGCTTCTCAAGAACAATCCTCCAAGTGAGGGTAGTTTTTCTCCCACCATTACCTGACCAGTTTGCCCACAGAACATGGGGCGGTAGAGAAACACCCACACTTGCAGCTAGGGTCGATGAAGACATGTGAATCAGTTTCCAGTCAAAACTGTCAAATTTTCACTTTTCAAAACAGTATGAGAATTGAAAGGCAATCACCCTTCAAAGTTTGCACTTATCTGAATTTTGCAATGCAGTTCTCCACCCAACAAACATTTACAGCAATAGGGGAAAGTGTGAATAAAAATGAATATATTGGTGAAATCAACAGACAAAAATGCTTTACATTAGGGGAAACCACTTGCCAAAATGTTGTCCATTAGTCAAAACGGCATGCAAAAATGTATTTATGAAGAGAAATTCATCCTAAGGTGCTGGTGAATTTTTATGAGGGTGTTTGTTTGTTTTTAAATTGCAGATTGCTGCAGAAATGTGGAGAACTGAATTGAAGACTGAAAAAATGAGAAATGGAGAGAACTGAAATTGGCAGATCCTTCCATCCCCGCCTTGCAGGATTGGCTGTTCTGCTACTATGGGGCATTTCCTCCCCTAGGCACACTACCAGGGTGGAAAGCAGAGGAGACTGCAGCTGCTTGGCACCCCATCACTATGTTTCCCAGCTGTCTGGCCCAGCTCCAGTTAGATATAATAAATAAGGCTGCGATTGTAGCAGTTGCAGCAGCTTTTGGGCACGATGAAAAGACTAGAAGGCTGCAGTAGTGGGAGCGCACACTTTTCAAACAGCTCCCCTCCCATCAAAAGGTGCGTTTTCTCCTTATGTACAAGACAATGGTGGATGTCCCACACAGCATGACTTAAGTCATAAAGGCAGCGTCAGGTTACTATCAGGCAGGGATAGCCAACACGGTACCCTCTGAATGTTGCTTGGACTGCAACCCCCATCAACCCCCTTCCAGCAGTGAGGGATGATGGGAGCTGTAGTCTAATGGCATCTGAAGAGCACTAGATTGGCTAAACCTTTTGCAGGGCATTAATTTCAGTGTAGTTGGCCAGTTTCTTGACGCTCTGTAACTACTCTTCCAGGCGCGTGTACAAAAAACAAACAAACAAACAAAAAACTGTCCAAATTTAGCTTCCTATCCAATGATACTTTATCGCAGTCAGGGAGCCTGTTTTACACAGCAAATTTGAAACCGTTCCGGCTCTGAAGGTTAGACAGATTACAGGTTACAATCCATAAAGCTCTGTTTTTGGATCCATTCCAAGTGAAGTCATCCTCAACCAATCCCAGATTAAATCAACAATCAAGTTAATGAGTGTAGCAAAGGGAAGATTTAGGGTAGGGCCTATTTTCTGCTCTATCGCCATTGCCACTGCACACACACACAGCCCTGCTCTCTTGTGCTGTGCTTCAGGCTACTTGCGATTTCATGTGTGTCTATATCTCTAGCAAGTTCCACATGCATTTATATCTTCGGCAATCTCAGAAGTTCTAAGAAACTATTACCATATAAAAGAGCCTTTAGGTGAGATCAGGAGTAACCAACCATTTTAGGTCTTTGGCAACATTTTGACTTGTGACTGAACATTGTGGGGATCACAATTGCCGCCTAGAGTGGCTGGGGAAACCCAGCCAGATGGGCGGGGTATACATAATAAATTATTATTATTATTATTATTATTATTATTATTATTATTATTATTATCATCATCATCATCATCATCATCATCATCATCACACGCTCTGGTAACTTCTCCCATCTCCTTTGAACCATGTCCCACAAAACAAAGAAACAGAGAAAGAATACACAAAGTTTGCTTTCCCCCTCAAGGGATCTTGGTAAACATTGGATACAGCAGAGTTAATCTGAGCCTTGGGAAACACATAGAGCTGAAGGAGGAAGTGGGAAATAGCAGTTCTTATTTGCATCTATGTAGAAGAATACAGCAAGCTGTCTTATACCAAGTCAGACCACTTGGTCCATCTTTCTCAGCATTGTCTACTGTTTCAGACAGGAATCTTTCACAGCCCTGTCCAGAGATGCCAAGGGTTGCATTTGGGACTTTCGGCATGCAAAGTATGTTGTCGTGGCCAGTGGCTAACCCAAGAAAATTATAATGAACTGAAGGAAAATTATTTGGACTGTGTGTCTGTGTGTGTGTGTGTGTGTGTGTGTGTGTTGATATTCTGGTAGTTTTCCATTTCTGGTTTTCTTTTCATAGCCCCCTCCTCCTCTTTTTGAATTCTCATTGAAATAGCATATGCTTGGTATTGCAGTGAATGAAAAAATTTAGTTTCTGGATTGTTGGTTAAAGGGGGAAGGAAAATAGACTTCTTGCAGAATTCCTAATTGGTGAATTCTAAAAGGGCCCTGGAATCCCAAAATGTGTGCCTTGTAGCAGCTTCTATAGGTTGGAATATTTTTTGGGTGTGTTTGTGTGTAATCCATGCCATTCCACTGGCAATATATTGTGAAGCAGAACTGGAGCTTTGCTTTCCACATATAACAAGAAAGAGAGATAATTCCAGAGAGTAGATTGCAGCTCCTGCTGCTGCATGGAGTGTGAGATTCATTCTTCCCACACACTACCATTCTTGCCTTCCTGGAGCCATTCAAGTAACAGATGCTGCCTCTGGGGCAGGAGGTGGCAACTCTCCTCCAACTCTATTCTGTGGGCTATTTTAATATTAACTTCTGCCTGGCTGGGAAAGACATTACTACCAGCTGCAACTGCTCTCTCCATGGATTCCACTGAACTTCTACCTAGTGAAGGGGGAGCCACAGAAATCTTCTGCTGCAAGTCAATTGGTTTGCCGTTACTCTTTGTTGTTTTTCGTGGTGCAGACTCACACAAGCTCCCTCCGCAAGTGATAACTTGTGCTATATAGATAAATAACTATACAACTTTTAGAAGACATCTGAAGGCAGCCCTTTAGAAAGAGAAATGTTTAATGTTTTATTATGCTTTTTAGATTTGATGGAAGCTGCCCAGATTGGCTGGGGCAACGCAGTCAGATAGGCAGGGTACAAATAATAAAATTATCGTTGTTGTTGTTGTTGTTGTTATGTGTCATAATTAAGCTTTTGCCATTCTAAAGCTACAATCTTAAGGGTTCAATCTCCATGAAGATCATCACCCCTTCCTGCACCTAGGCTTGAGAAGTGTGCATGTACACGAAAGCTCATACCAAGAACAAACTTAGTTGGTCTCTAAGGTGCTACTGGAAGGAATTTTTTTTATTTTTTATTTTGTTTTGACTATGGCAGACCAACACGGCTACCTACCTGTAACTGCTTTTTTCAAGCATAATTGTTGAGGGTAGTTGTAAATGTCTTTAAGTGTGTGTGTGTGAGAGAGAGTGTGTGAGTGTGGGAGAGAGAAAGAGAGAGGGGGAGAATGGGGATAGGGGTTTGGAAGGAACAACTGAATGGATGTCTCTGTGTGAGAATGGATGTGCATGTGTGTGTCTATAATGAAATGAGAGCATGAATGGGTGTGTGTTGTGTGAGCATTTTGTATGAGAATGGATTTGTGAAGGTTATATTCTGTGGCTATATAGCAGGGGTGGAAAACCATTTTTTCAGCCAGAAAGCTGCATTCCCTTTTGAGCAAACATCTGGGGAGCAGGGTCAGAGGCAAAAGTGAGCAGAGCAACAAATGAAAATTTGTACAGGAGGCTACTTTCTACTTTCTACACACACATCTATCTATCCTCTATTCAGGCAGGCAAACCATATTATGAGAGTTCTAGAGCACATTTTGACCGAGCAAAAACACTCAAGCATGCAAAAAAGCAGGAATAGAAAGGAATGTGGCTGGGGATGGATTGTGGCCTAGAGAGAGTCCCAAAGACAGGACTGGAGGGCCTCCTTCCTTGGAGGTTTTTAAGCAGAGGCTGGATGGACATCTGCCATGGATGCTTTAGCTGAGATTCCTGCATTGCAGGAGCTTAGAGTAGATGACCCTCAGGAACCCTTCCAACTCTACAATTCTACGATATAATCAGCGGTGGAGCAAGCCAATCGGGCGCCTGGGGCGGCGCGCACAGGGCCAGCCGCACGCAGGGGCACCATGGGGCCTCCAAGGAGTCTGCCTGCCTCTCCCCACTCAGCCACCCTACAGCTGAGGGGGAGGCAACAGGCAGACTGTTTGGGGCAGCGCGGAGCCTATGGGCGCTCAAGCCACTGCGTCACTCCCAGGAGAGACACGTGGCTCGAGCGCACTGCAGGCCCCACGGTGAGTGCCGCAAACCATTTTGTCACCCCCCTCAGTGGGGACACCCAGGGCGGGCCGCACCTACCACACACCCCTTGCTATGCCCTTGGATATAATGCAATGGATGTGCCATTTCCTGTTTCCAGACACAAATCAACAGACATGCCCTTGGTCTGTGAGCCTCATTCAGGTGGTCCATGGACAACAATTTGGAAAGCCCTGCTCTGGACCATGAAAGCTTACAAATGTGCTGATCTTTAGGGTATCACAGACAACTTTACCATGAGTCCCCTTCACTGATTATAGTCAATAGTGTTGGCATGCCTTCAGTAATTGCGATCAGGGTGCATACGACACTGGTGCTATTCAGAAGAATATGAAAGTCTGCTGGATCAGGCCAGTGGCCCATCTAGTCCAGCATCCTGTTTGTTTGGTGCCTGCGAGAAACCCATAAGCAGGATCCCAGCACAAGAGCACTCTCCCCTCCTGCTGCTTCCAGCAACTGGTATTCAGAAGCATTAATGCCCCTGAACATGGAGGCAGGGCATAGCCATCATGGCCAGTAGCCATTGAAAGTCTTATCCTCCATGCATTTGCCTAATCCTCTTTTAAAGCCATCCCAGTTGTTGGCCAGCACTGCCTCACTTGCACCTGTGCTGTTGGAGTTTGAGACAGAAGCAGCTTAGTGTACTATGCTATCCTTTTGCATCAGCAAAGGGACACTTGCAAGTTTTTAACAAGTGCAGAGGAAGCTTCCCTAAACGATGACTCACAGAACCAGCGACAATATGCGACTGAGTGACCTTCCAAGATATCTGGAGCAGAACTGTAAATTTAGCATTGGAAAGTGCCTTAAGAAGAACGGGATGACCACACATCCATATTACATAGCTATATATAGTTGTTTAATCTTTTGTGCAGGCTTCATGGTCTGACGTTCCCAGCGTCAGAGGCCAGGCTAGGCTCCCTCTTCCCCTTCATCCGCTGTAACGTTCAGACGGAGCTCTCCTGCTGCTGGAAAATTTATTTCCGTGCAATAATTAACTCACCAACAGAGATAACTGAATCACATGCTTTCCTAAGTATTCATAAAGCAAAACCTCTAGGCGAGCCTGGAAAAGTTATTCCAACTGGCCCTGCTTTTCAGAGCTAGAATGACAACTGCAGCTGACTGGCACCAATCCCATATTCTCTACGCTCATCATCCCTTTTGCCAGAATGGCTTGCCTTTGTATTAGGGAACAAACGGCCAGAAAAGTAAAGGAAACTCAAACATCTGAAATGTGTTTACCAATTACTGTATAAGACGGATTGAACACACTGAAATTCCTAATGCATTTGGACTGCAGGCAGGCGAGTGTGTCTGTGTGTGTGGTTGGCAGGAGAGCATTTAGGCAGAGAAAAAGCTGTTGAAAAGTCTAGCAGGATAGCAGGAGATTTTGGAGACGGGCACGAGTTTCTGGCACTGGTTTCCTACAAGCCTGGGTCAGACGACTGTAAAATCTATCCTGGCCATTCATCCGATACAATGCACATTACAGCTGGCCACACAGTGCAATGGTTGTCTGATCCGGCTGCACAATGATTGCAGTGGTGCAATGAGATGACCACTTCACAGCTGCCAAGACTCTGCACAGAGTTCACCAGTCGAAAAACATCTCTTCCCAGCTCCTTTTGTTCCTTGGTGTCCTAAATAAGTGAGAACGATAGGGGTTTGATTCACGCAGCGCTGGCTCTGCTGCACAGACTGATGCTGTGCTGTTTGTGGTCGCCCAACAGAAAGGGCCCCCGACAAGCAGCAATCACATAGGAACATCAAGTGTTTCCTGCGATATTAGAGCCCAGGTTTATTGAGTGAATCCAGCCTGCTCTGCTCTTTACACCGGCCAGAGAATGGAGTTAGTTCCCTGTACAGTATATGGGACTGCCTGCAGTTTAATTAAATATCTACCCCACCTTTCTTCCCAAACAGCCAAGTAGTAAAGCCACACCATTTAAAATAAAATAAACCTACATTTAAAATGTTTTTAAATGTTAGGAACATCTCAAAATTTTAAAGAGCCTTATAGCGGGGCAAGAGAGCTGAAAATAATGCCAATATATTTCACATTGGGCGACCAGTATGCTCCGTTGGTTTCAGATAGTACATGGGCAGATGAGTCTAAAAAGCCCAGGACACAAATTTTCATGGCCCTCTAGCAGCTATGGTGGCTCATTTTTCAGAAGCAATGTATTTAGTGTTAAGTCTAGAAGTGTATACTTGATTCTGACCAAACCAAGCCTCCTGATGTCTATTTTGCTCTATAAAAGTTATGTAGTCTGTTAAGCCAGCCCCTCCCCTGCCCTAGCTGCAGGGGCTGGAAGGGAAAACCCATCCCTCTCCAGCTCGTGGCTAGAAGAGGGGCGGCAGTGGTGGGGCTTCCTTCCCCTGGAAGAGGTCGGTTTGCTTGCAGCTGCACCCTCATCCTAGTAAGGAGCACTATCTGCCAGGTGCAATAAAGCAAAGGGCAATGAAGGGAGGTGTCCCTGTATAGCATTCGACTTTCAAGACAAACAAAGCAGCATCTATGGCCAGGAAGCGTTCGTTTCCCCCTCCTTGTCACATCCAACTTCCCCTTGAAAGTCAATCTAATAATTCTAGTGGAACACTGCTAATTTCTAAGGTGACATTTATATATAAATCTAATGACAAGGGTAATGCTTCAAAGACATATGCCATCTCTGCCATGCATTACAGGGCTGCCATTCATAAGTCCCACAAATAAGAATGCTGCCATCAGAGCTCTAAACCTAATTTCCCTCCATTGCCAACCCAATTTTAATTGCCCCATTACTTTGTCAATAAATCATGTCTAAACTAAGAAATGTTCTTGTCAAAATGCAGTTTCCCTTATCAAGCCGGAAAACATATTTATGTGGCATGTGCCTAAAATCACAAGCTAACCGTGGAATTAAATATGAATCAACCTTTGCAGTTTGATTATTTATTAAGTACTTAAAAGTGTAGTAGGTGCTGAGCAAGTGCTCCAACAACAACAAAACCAGACATTGCTCCTCTGTTCTAAAGCAGTGATTGGAAATCTGCGGTCCACCAGATGTTGATGGGCTACAATCTTCATCATCCTTGACCATTCGCCATCCCGAGCATTGATGATGGGAGTTGGTGTCCTAGAAACACTGGGAAAGCCACAGGTTCTCCATCCTGAATCTTGAGTGAAGGAAAGGATGTGGAACGAGAAGATGCTCAATATTCAGTGACTCACACAGTGCCTCAGAATATATTGGGCACTTTACAAAGCTAGAGATACAGGCGCACAAGGAAAAGGAAGGTATAGAAGGAAGCTGTCAAAACTGGAGCAGAGGCAGCGGCCTGAGGTGTTTCAGGAGGAGCTGTGGAACAAGTCAGGAGTGTGATGGCCTGGGATTCAGATTCAGATGCTGAACCTGAGGGACCCCAGCCTGCACAGGATTCCCCGCCTCCAGAACCAGCAGAGCCGGGGCTAGGGCCTGAGTCTGAAGGGTCCTCACCTGTGCTGGATCCTCAGGTGCAGGCATCTGCTGAGTCTGCTCTGGCTCCTGCTGGGATGGAGGACCCATTGCCTGCAGGTGCTCCACTCCCAGCCCCGTCAGGGGAAGCTGAGGTTGCCTCTGGGTCCGGTAACCCTCCAGCCTCTCCTGAGTTGCAGAGGCTCAGGGCAGAGAGGCGAAGGGAACTGAGCTCCCGCAGGAGGAATGCTCACCTCCAAGCCAGGAGAGGCGAGTCATCAGAGGATCGGGGCTGCCCTCTGCCTTGGGGCAGATAAAAGCCGGCCAGCCCCAGCCCAAGTTGCAGGAGCAACATTGTTGCTGACCAGTTCCTGCCAGTGTTCCTGCTTGAAACCTGTCCTGCTTTCCTGCCTGAGCTCCTGACCCGCCCTGGTTCCCTGCTTGCCTACCTGTTCCCGACTTTGCCTGACTCCCTGCCCTGCACCCAGCTTCAGTGACTACGGACTGCCTTTATGTTGCACCTCTGACCACGGACCGGACTTGGACCTCTCCTTTTGGGTAACCCACGGGACCAGCACAAGGACCAAGGAACAAGTCTGATCCGATCCAAAGGAGAAGCCAAGAGCCACCATCTAAGAGCAAGCCAGAAATCAATACTGAAGTGCAACACAGAGTACTGTAACGCAGCAGAACTCAGGAAAATCTTGTTGCTCAATGGGAACAGGAGGTTCTCTTATACAGTGGTACCTCGGGTTAAGTACGCTTCAGGTTAAGTACGCTTCAGGTTAAGAACTCCACTAAGAACAGAAATTGTGCTCTGGCGGCGCAGCGGCAGCAGGAGGTCCCATTAGCTAAAGTGGTGCTTCAGGTTAAGTACGCTTCAGGTTAAGAACGGACCTCCGGAACGAATTAAGTACTTAACCCGAGGTACCACTGTACTCACTGATATGCAGGAGGATCTATCAACCAGCCTGGCTGGGCAGAGTCTGCCCAGGGGCAGAGGGTTCTTCACTGAGAAGACTAGCACCTGCAGTTCAGTGGTTCACCACAGGGGACGGATCACACGAAATCCCCAAAACAGGAAATCATATGGGTAACTCCTGAGCCCTACATTCTATTGGAAGATGATGATGACGGAAAGAGTCAGATGGGAAAAGGATGCCCCTGTCAGCCTCCTCTGAGGAACGCCTGCTGCTCTGTTGAGAACTGAACTGAGGAAGCTTTGCATTATGGGTTGAATGCCCCATAAGAAGGTTCTGCATAATGCATTGGATAAAGCTTCATCAGATGCCAGCAAATAGATTTCCTTCTTTTAATAATAATAATAATAATAATAATAATAATAATAATAATAATAATAATTGAAGAAAGAGGTGGAATGTGCAGTGTAAAAATTTGCTGATCTATGGATTATCCTGCAGATTTAGAACCTGTGCCATTATTAATTACCTCTTAATATCAAAATAAGCTTCTAAGCAGCTTACATTTATAGAAACCAATTACCCATGCATTGAAATATAAACTTCCATAATTAAAGTACACTATAAAAATGTACAATAAAACAATATCATTAGAACAATGCTGTAATTAAAACAAGAGACTCGGGTTGAAATATAAGTGAATGTCTTTGCAGACAGGTATTAAGGAGATGAATCAAAGACAACAACCCTTAGTTTTGTACAACACTTGAGGGAGATTTATGATTAAATGACCTGTAAATCTTTCTAAATAAATAATAACTAAAATAAACATTTATTTGATGGTCTCGTGCTAATGAGTCAGAATTTCCACTTTTCTCTTTGATATCAAGTTGCTAATGGGAACCATACTTGACAAATCTGTTTGGAACATTTAGTATTGTATCAGCTCCAAAAATAGCCTTTACAAAATTAAGGTTTCAGACCATTCCTTCAGTCCCCATAAATAGAAAATACTCTAAAATTCAGTCAGAGCAATGTTTTTTGTTTTGTTTTTGTGGCTGTGGGAAATGGAAGATATTGTACAATATATTTCATACTCTACTTCGTATAATACTCTGGTGGCCAGGCTTTTGCAAGCTATCCTTGATAGCTGCTCCAGATTGAGGGACATAAATATGATTTGTCTTTTGCTATTTGAAATGGACTTAACCAATGAGTTACCCTTGTTTGCATCAGCAGCTTATAAGATTCAATATAAATGAGTGAAATCCAGTTAAACTATACGAAGAGCAGGGCCATTTAAATCAATGGAGCGAAGTTACTTAGGTTTACTCTAAGTATGATTAACGTTAGCTATTATTATTATTTATTATATTTCTATACTGCCCTTCATCTAAGGATCACAGGCCAGTTTACAATATAAAAACACAAAAATACATAACATAGTAACAAACAAAACAATACCCCCCCATTTAAAAGACCATAGATTGTTTAATTAGCCAAAGTCCATAGTTGTTGTCTACATGGGGTTACCCAATTCTTGGTACTATACTATTGGACATATATATGATGGGTTTTGGTTCTGAACTGTGGGATGTGTCAGTCAAGTCCAACATTCCAAGAAGGACTAACTGCCATCTCTGTGTCAGTTTGTTTGGTCCGTTGGACAGTTAAGCTGCTGCTGCTGATAGATGCTATGATAGAGTTGTTAAGACTCACTAATATGTAACATACTGTATAGTTTATTTTGTAACCTAAGTATGAATCTGACAGTAAACTAGTTTGTTTTATTATCACACGGATTCATGTGTATTGTTTTTAAAAGGGATAAAAAAGGATTCACAACTAAGAAAGACTCTTAACGAGTCAGCAAGCCGTTTGCTGCTGTGCAGACCTCAATAAGGAAACGTTTAACTCTGCAACTAAACTAAATTATTTAAAGGTTCCCACATGAACAACCAAATGGTTGGGGGCATAGGCTGGGAGGGGGCATTCCTGTTAAATGGGACTTGAAGATTGTGGACTTAAGAAGGTTGTTGTTGGATGAGGAGATAGGCAAGACATACCCACGACTGGTGGTTAGCCAGAGCTTATGCGCTGACAGAGAGCCCACTGGTACAGCTAGTCCACCCCTTCCTTCATTCTGTCTCTCTCACCTGAGAGGAAACAAAATTTAAAAAATTCCTTCCAGTAGCACCTTAGAGACCAACTAAGTTTGTTCTTGGTATGAGCTTTCATATCTGAAGAAGTGTGCATGCACACAAAAGCTCATACCAATAACAAATTAGTTGGTCTCTAAGGTGCTACTGGAAGGAATTTTTTTATTTTGTTTCGACTATGGCATACCAACACGGCTACCTACCTGTAACTCACCTGAGAGGGTGTGTCTGGAGACATCCCATGATCCTCCCTCTGCCACTTGCTCATTTGAGGTCCTCTCTTGCACAAGTGGGAGTGCAACAAAGACCTCCTACCCCTTCCTCCTAACTTGGCCTCACACTTCTGGGGCCAGCTCTGCTATTCAGCATGACTTACAACCTCCCCCAAGAGGTTATATAGAAAGAGGACGGGTGGCTGCTGAAGAAGGTTGGTGGGGAGGTGACCCGAAAGGAGGAAGAGCTGGACACTTCCACTGTTCCTCTTCCTCACACATAGAAGGGAAGAATCAGGAGGGCGCTCCAACCAGATCAGCTCTGTTGGAGCCACTGCCAAGGCCTTGAATGTGTGTCTGAGGGTGGGGAGACCTTAACCATGGAGGGAGGGCAGCTACTGTACGCCTCTTGCCTAGACAGGCCACCTTGGAGAAGAGAGAACAGGTAAGGAAGCGGAGGAGCTTCAAAGGTCAATAGAAGAGAAAGTTGGAACCGAAAACGAAATGGTAGAGAAAGCCCATGAAAGGGCCAGATCAAAGCAGATGTGCAGACAATCTGAGCTCAGACCAAAGGGGCTTGAAAGAGAAAGTGAGAAGACTGAGTACAAGCGCAGTCAGCCTCTTTGCATAAGAAATAAAGATGAGAGGATCAAAGGTATGTTTATGGTTTCTTATTAAAGGGCAAAGCACATGGTGATGTGGGATTAGTGGGGAGAAGGACTAACCCAAAAATGATGGGTTATTTATATTGCAAAAGGATTCTGGTCTGTTTTTGGTATCAAGCATATTATAGCCATTGCAGGAGGTGGGGGGAGGACGGCACTTTCTCATCTGGGGAGTTTAAAACGCATGTTTAAAACACCTCTTGTTTTGATCTTATCTTCCTTGCACACACCTATCTAATTTTCCCTCTTTGATTGCTAGGTGGCTTCTGTAAGGTAACCACTATTTGTAACTGCCAGGGCTTAAGTCATGTCTTATCTCAGCCCTGCAATGTGTAGGTTTCACCCGAAAGCCTTGGAATGCACAGGTTGGGTCAGATGTTACTCCCTCAGCTGATTCATGCTTTCAAATGTGTTTCTCCTCAGGCAGAAAGCTGCCCGGTATTGCTCAGCCTCCTGCCTAGAAAGAGCCAGGGCTGCCCCTATCACGTGAGTGAAGTAGCTGCCTCAGGTGGCAGATTATGAGGGGGTGGAAAGTGGACACGGCCAGGTGTGCATGGGCCATGCAACTAGTCCTTAGACTAGTCTTCTGCCCTCAGGTGCTGTAGAGGATGCTGAAGTAAGATGCAGTTGTGAGTCTGGCCGGCTTATGTATATGGAAATGGGGAGGTGCCATCTTGTCTTTTGATTCAGGTAGCAAAATGTCTTGGGATAGCCCTGAGGAAAACTTTGAGGGAGTTGGTATGAGACAGCTCACAGCTGACCTGATTTGCACCATCAAAAAGGACCCAGTGATCTCTCAACCTCTCCAATTCATGCACTCAAAGCTCTCCTCAGTGAGGGAGTGGTAGGGGAGGAAGAAATTCAATAAAGGAATAGATAGATTTGCCACTCCTTAACTAGAAACTGACTACAGATGTGAGTCTTGCATCTAGAAATTTCTACACACCCCTCTCTCCTTCTAGGCCCAGTAAGTGGCTCCATCACCATTCAAGGAGGCAAAAGCATTTGAGGATTGGGGGAAGAAGAGTCAGTTAATAGAGTTACCTGGAGAGAATCCCAAGAGTCAAAATGAGAGGTCTTGAAGGCCACATCTTGATCCTGGTCCCTGAGGCTCCCTACCCCTGGTCTATCTTGTATAAGGTCTAGCATCCTATTGCTCACAAAGGCCAGCCACATGCCTCCAGGAACAACACCATCAAGTGGCATAAAGGCAACAACCTTCCCCACATTGCTGGAGTTGGAATTTCCATCTCATGGTCCTTCTATTGATCATGAATCTACCAGACTACATGGGCTACTTTCCTCCACAAAAACATGACTAAACTATTTTGTTTCGAGAATGCCTTCAACCAGCTGGCCCAATTACACAGGCAAGCTAGGCAGTCACCTGGGTCAGCAATTTCTAAGAGATACCAGTGAATCACTGTGTGGTCCAAGAACTGTGTGACCCAGAATGTTTTGAATGGTCACAGAGGCTGGTGGCACAGGACTCTCTCCAATAACTTGGTGCAGCTGCAGGAAGCAGTAAATTCCTGATGGCAGGCCTGCATTCTATTATTTCAGTTTTGATTGGAATGGGGGGAAACGTACAGTGCTGCATGCACCGTATCATTTGTGCTATATGGCTGCTTTTATTTAACTGAATACAGTGGTACCTCTGGTTACGAACTTAATTCGTTCCGGAGGTCCATTCTTAACCTGAAACCATGCTTAACCTGAGGTACCACTTTAGCTAATGGGGCCTCCCACTGCTGCCACCGTGCGATTTCTGTTCTCATCCTGAGGTAAAGTTCTTAACCTGAGGTACTACTTCCGGGTTAGCGGAGTTTGTAACCCGAAGTGTTTGTAACCCGAGGTGTTTGTAACCTGAGGTACCACTATATGAACACAAATTGTAACACACAGTAGACTATTGTGATCTGTTCTTTTAATCTCAGCAATTATTTGTGGCACACTTTTGCAAGTTTGTCCAATGGACAGTGGCTCTCTTCTATTCATTTTCTCCTCCATTTTGAACAGATTCCACCTGCCGTTTCGATGGCCGGCACACAACGCTTTCAAATGTCAGCTGCCCTTCTCTCCTCGTATTTAGCAATTTACGTATCAGTCAATTGGATTTAATGTTCTGCCAGCTGGCCTTTAAAAAATCCGAGATGCAGCTCATGAGATCAGGTACCACCTGACAGCCTGGAAGCGCTTTCAGGGAAGCGCTGTCATTTTGTTGACTCTTGTGGGTAAAAAGTCAAACAGCGAAAAACTGTTTAAAAGGAGAGCAGAAACGTGAATCCCCAAATGGTAGGAAATGAACTGATGACATTTTGAAAGAAGCTGAAAAGCAAACAGCAAATACTTTCCGAAAGGCAGGAGAAAGCGCCGGCGTTACTGCTGCAACTTGTGGATGTGATGCACAGATTAGGATCCTTCCGGCATCCTGCTGGTGGCTTGGCCATTAACAATTTATTTTACTTTTATTTAATGAAAGTTACAAACTGCTTCAGTTTACAAACCTTACAGTTTGCAAGAAATATTGAAATGGTTTAAAATGGTTAAAAGAAAGAGAAATTAAAAGACATGAATATTTACATGTCTGGACAAAAATGTGTTTTATTTATTTACTTATTTATGCTTTTCAAGTTTATACATTTCACTATTTTTCTACATTTCATTAATTTTACAATCGTTTTGACTTTTCAAAACTTGACTTCCTTCCCCTTCTGTCTGTGGTTCCTTAAATTTATTTTTAATATCTTCTGCATATCCAAATTAACCTAATTTGCTCATTTACCGGTATTCATCCTCTTTAAATATATACTCTTATGAAACTGCAGGTTATTACAATAACCCTGCCAGTGTTTTTTATCTGTTTACAATTTATCTGTATTCAATAAACAATTTCCATTTTTTTATAAAAAGTTTATCTTGATTTCTTATCAGTAAATTTTGCCATTTCTGCATATTCCACAAGTTTTTGTATTCATTCTTCCTTTGCTGGGACTTCTTTCCAAAAATGCAAAAATGTTGCAGTTGTTATTCCATAAATTACTGGACCACATTTTAGAGAAAGCCTTCTTCAGTAAAAAACGTCTTCAACAGCTGCTATGGAGCTTGGCTGCACTGTATTTGATAGGGCTTGGAGTTCACTGCAAGAGAATTGCTAGGGAGATTTTTCAACCATCTGCGTTCCATCCAGAACTGGTGACATTTTAATTAGTGATTTGCATGAAGAAATGGAAAGCTCTGCTGTCCAATCTGCGGCTGATACAGGTTTGCCAGAGAGGGCAAACATTTCCATTTTCAGGATGGTGTGACAAAAGCCAGGCTATACATAGCAAACCCACAGTAATATTTCAAGATTAATGTCAGAAAATAAAACTGAAGGCCAGAAGGACTTATCTAAACATTTTTTTTATCCTCCCAATTTATGTGCACAGGGGGGCGGGAAGGGAGGCTGAAGTGACAAGACATTTAAAATACTTTCCCGCCCCCTTCTGGGGACAGGGACTGATGACTTCATTGATCTTCCTATCATTGATCAGCGCACACTTATGTAAAACCATGACACCCACTCAGTGCAATTTTGCTTTAGCCATCACTGGTGTTCGTTTTCCGCAAAACAGAGGTGCTTTTTTAAGCTTCAGTGCCAAACATTATATTACACAGAATATGTAAAAAGCTAGATTAAAGCAATATAATTATACTTATATATGGCTAGATATGACATGGAATGAGACTCCATCCCATGACCAGGGCCCCTTGCTACAAAATGTAGCGTGCTTCTTGGGGAGTGCCATATCTATATTCCTTACAGCTCAAATAGTTTTAGGGATTCTCTCATCACACTACCTTGGGTAGTAGCTGAGGCGGATGTGACCAGAAGGGTGTTCACATGTAACATTCGGTGGGTGTACAGTCTGTGTGCTCCTGTACAGAATAGCTGAGCTGTACAAATTAACATATGTACACTCTTTCACACAAACACTTGTACATGCATAGAGGTAGCTTTTACCTCTGCTCAGGGTCACATGTGAATGCAACTTGGTGCGAGAAGGTGACCCTGGAAGAAGAAATTCAGGTGCTTTTTTCTGATAGGAAATCACAAGAAACAACTGGCAAAAGTAGGAATTACCCATGTCATGACATTGAGAGGGCCTGGCCCCCTTCCAACAAATATCAAGGGGGTCAAAGGCATCTCGGCCCCCTATAGTTGACATGCCTGTTATCCACCGTGGTTGCTCCATTTTAGGCTTAGTCATTCCTAGTCCCCTCCAGACTTTCACTAGTTTGTGAGTAGGATTCAGTCACCTCACTGCAGAGGTTTGACAGCAACTATCCGTGCCTTCTTCCAAACATCTCTTGAAAACTATACTTTTTAGGCAGGCCTTTGCAATATGTTTTTGTTTTTTTAACCAACCAGTACCTACAGATTTTAAAAATTAGGTTTTATGGATATTTATAGATTGCTTTTCTAGTACAGTCAAACCTCGGTTGTCGAACATAATCCGTTCCAGAAGCCTGTTCGGCTTCCAAAATGTTCGATAACTGAGGTGCGGCTTCCGATTGGTTGCAGGCACTTCCTGCACTCAAGTGGAAGCTGCGTCAGACATCCGGCTTCCAAAAAATGTTTGAAAATCAGAGCATTTACTTCCGGGTTTTTGGTGTTTGGGAGCTGAGACGTTCCAAAACAGAGGCATTCGGGAGCCGAGGTTTGACTGTATTTTATCTTGTAAGCCACCTTGATAGATTTTATGAAAGCATGGATCATAAATATTCAAATAAATAAATAACTACTAGAAAAATTAGGTTTGCACCTAAAGCTTGTTTCAAACAAATCAGGATGAACACTTAATAAGCAGATCATCTCAAGGCACCATGACCACTGTGCTGTCACGTGGACAAATGTCATAGCTGCACTGCTTGGAAATGCTAATGATCAAGCGATATATAAATGCCCTCAATGAATGAATGAAAATATGTTGTTTGTCACAAAGATAAGCATCCACCAGGAAATAGCAATAGTACTCTATATTCCCCTTGGTTGCGTGTCGAGGTCCCCAAACCACCCCTCAAATAACTCACACCTCAGACAGTAATTTAGGTTTTGGTTTTTGGCATAATTTTGGCCACAACTTTATTGAAATACATGATATGTGAGTGGTTGCATAGGCATTGGTTTAGAGTAGACTATCTGTCCCACTGAGGACAGAACTGACGACCGTCAGTAAAGGGAAAACACTTAGGGGAGAGAAAAGGAGGCCGGGGGTCAGACCCAATGTCTCTCCCCAAATGCTCCCAGAGGCTCTTGCGTGGCCCTGGCCCCCGACCGGGGGATATGGACAAAAGCATGGTGACCCCCTGGATTCCTTTAACGGAATTCCCCGTGCAGCAGCATTGAAGGGGCAGACACAGCCAATCTTCACCCCTCCACCAACGAACACAATAACCAATGCCTAACCGCCAACCTTACAAGTTGTGACTAATTGCTACGCAGTAGGCGAAAACCAGATGGCACCAGCCAATCAGCCAACTGGAAAAATTCCTACCAGGCCCCTGCCCCAACAGCAGATGACCCCATGACAGGCATAGCAAGGTCAACGCAGAGGCCTAATAAAAGGGAGAGGAAGGGCGGAAGATCCGTTGCACGCAGCAAAGAGGAACATCACAGGGTGTGGCCAAGGGTTATATACCCGTTGGGCTGTCCATCACAAATTGCAACAATTAAATCTCCCCAACAACAACCCAGGACCCAATCGGAGCTGTGGCCATCTATCCGATCCCGCCCAGCACCAGAGGGGTGATTTGCTGGCCCCCACCGCAACACGTGCTCTCCATGAAGGAGAACACGCTTAAGCGTGTTCAAGGGAGGGATGTGATATGGACATAATGTGTTTACACAGCCTGGATCCAAAAACGGAGTTGGAAAACGTAAGTGTGGGTTTAAAGAGGGACACCCTACAATGTGTTCAGTCAACAATGTCCCTTCAACACAGCTCTCAAAATGCCACTTGCTGCTATGTGCTTTGAAGCCAAAGACACAGATATATTCTGAAGAAGGAGAAAAGAAACGCAGATCACCAGAACATATAGTTAGCCTTAAGAGAATTAAGGGAGAAAATTAACAGGTGCTCTGAATTGTAAAGAAAGCACCTCCCTCTTCTCTATCCCTGAGCCTACAACACACAGCAGCACAGCACACAGATACCAGAAAGGCTGTGCTCATGATCAGTTTCCTGGTTTTGATTTAGCTCTTCCCGGCAGCCCACATTCAACCCTCTCCTTTCCCTCCAGGAGAAAGGAGGTCTCTATGCAGCTTTTATCTCCCAGGCTGACCTCCTTTCGGATTACCTCTTGCATTTGTTTTACTGGAGCCGATTCCACTCACAGATTGCCCAATCAATTTCGCTTTTATTGAACTGTATTTCACAGTTTTATGTTTGGGCTTTCAGTCATGGGAGAAGAATCAAGGCACACAGAGAAAGAGGAGGAGAGGGAGGGAGGGAGGGAGGATTGCCAGATTACAGGAGGGTTTTTTTGGGGGGGGGGGGTGTTGTGTAGTTGCTATGCCAAAAATGGGCAACTGAAAAAAGAAAGGCAGGAACCAGGAAAAAATGTGGTTTGTGACGCATGATTACTTAATGTTGAGAAGCTGCTGGGAGTGATAATCCTCCCCCTTCATAGACAGAGATGCCACAGAATTTTCTCCAGTCCATCATATCAGGTGGCTGCTGTGACCTAGAGCTCATTTCACCCGTTTCAGCTGGTTTCCCAGTTCTGCCCCTTTCTGGATGACAAAAGTCTCGCTATTGTACTGCATGCCCTTGTCACTTTTTGACTCGACTTTTATCATCCACTGGACCCTTGAAGACACTTCGGAAACTTCAGCTGGTCCAATATGCACAAGCACAACCATCATTTTACACCATATCCAGGGAGCTTATTGTATCAATTCTGCAACAGCTTCAATGGCTTGCAGGTCATTTGTGGGCATTTCAGAATGCTAGCTTTATATCTTTTTTACCTTGAGAAGACATTTTCTCTAATGTGAACCCTCCTGAGAACTCAGATCAAGTATTGCAAGCCCTGCTACCAAGCAGTGCCTTCTTAGTAGTGGCTCCCACTTCACGCAATTACCTCCTAAGTGAAACCTGCCAAATGTGTCTGCTTGTCTTTATAAAAGGCCAGTAAATTCCTCTTTGCTTTTTCAGGACTTTAAGGAGCGTTTTTAGCCTGGGTTTGTCCTGAATATTTTAGTATTGTTATGGGAGTCATTACGTATTAAAATATTATTTTTGTTTGTTGCTGATTGTGATGATAATGCTGTAGTCTAGTTTGGGGTGAGTAAAAGGGGTTGTTGTTTTTAGTGGCTTATAAATGGGAGAAAATATCATTTGCAGCAATCCTCAAAGCAAGTATTCAGATTTCTGAAATACTGGATGAAAAATGCCTTTGAAAGACAAAGGTTAACAGAGTTCAGATAGTGATTAATGACATCCTTGATGGATTCAGGAAACTGTGGATCAAGCACTGGAATCAAACTATGTTTTCTAGAATAACAGTTCACTATGCAAGTGTCAGGGTGGATTTTCAAAAAGTAACATACCACACAAGTGTAGTTTAGTTTTATCTAATAAGGAAGAGGAGAAAGCACAACTGGACCGCGTGACCTTTTAACAAAAATTAGAGTGACATCTCTTTCCCTTTGTGATTTAAAACCTCCAGAGTGAAAGTTGGGCTCAAACAAAGTCAAGCATGTCTGCAATGCTTCTCTTGCTTCTGCCATTATCTACACACACACACACACACACACACACACACACACACACACACACTGCACAGTCTTTTATCAGTACTGCAGCAGCACCTCTTCAGGCAAGCAAGTTGGAGGACTGAACCCAGCCCAGGAAAGGCAGCATTCTCTGGAGTCTGTTTCTAGGTGGTTGTGAAACGTTGCCCAAGACTCCGCCATGCAGCTGATTTTCCTAAAAATGTCTTCTTCACACAAGTAACCTGTGGCATTCACTGCCACAAGTTGTAGCGATGGCCAACAACTCGGATGGCTTTAAAAGAGACAAATTCATGAGTTATAAGGATGCCAATAGCTACTGGCCATGATGGCTATATTCTACCTCCGCTGTCGCTCCCTATGCTCCCCATTTGCTGGATCACCAGTGCAAGTAATGAACCAGGTGGGCAATAACAGAGAGGAGACAGGCGTGTTTGATGTAATGGCTCCCATGCCTTCAGTCGGGAGAGTGCTGCTTTATGCTCCGGGAAACATCTGGGGCTTGAGAGTAGGAGTCTGGACTCAGGCTTCAGACCAAGAGCTCTCCAAGGTCCTGTAACTCCAACCTGTCTTGGTGTGGGGAATTATACACAAGACAGGACAAGGCAGCCATGTCTTTAAGATCAGGTATGTGGTTTGGCCTCTAGGTCACCACCAAACTATTTGTGTGGATTTGTTGGGGGCAGAAGGTGAGAGAACAGAACCTTCTGCCTGGCAGCATTGAAAAGATTGCTGGGTGACTTCCAGGCATTCCTGCTGTGGTTCAAGGATACATGCAGTGGTTGGATACTTAAGTATATTTCTCTTTAAAGAAGAACACTGAGTATAATAGGTTATTTGGCAAAATTTCTGTGTTACTTAATTAGCAATGTAGAGAGAGGTGGAGCTTTGATCAGCTCACAACAGAGCTTAGCCCAGCAAAGGTCCACAGCAGACTGAGTGACTTATATAGTCACAGCCTCTACCTGATCCTCTGCTGGGTCATGGCCTGAAGCTCAGTGACAGATTGCAGTTAGGTCTTCTTCCTCCTCCTGAGTAGATCTTTCCTCCCAGTTAGACCCCCTTCTGTCAGTTAAAAGAGCTCTCCAGCAGCCAAACGGGTGCTCTTCCTATGATTTTGGGCTTCCTGTCTGGTCCATCACCACTTTTGCTCCTGAGGCCCAGGGAGTGATGGGGGGAATTGGGAATCAAGGTGGGGCTGGGGAGGGGGGGACAACAGGGCAGGAATAGGGCCCTTCCGTCTGCCTTTGGACTGTTGCAGGTTTCTTCATGTCTTCAGTGGGAGTGAGGTGCTGCATGGGGTTCCCAAGCCACTCTCTCTGAAGAGGTCTCTCCAGGGTTTGGGTTGGTCAAGATCCCTGGTGTTTTCTCCTCTCAGAGTGGCAAACAGTGCCATGTGTACTGGTGTCCTCTTTTCTCCTAGGCCAAATCCCCAATATGACTGCAATCATAGAATCATAGAGTTGGAAGAGACCACAAGGGCCATCCAGTCCAACCCCCTGCCAAGCAGGAACACCATCAAAGCATTCTTGACAGATGGCTACTACACATTTATTTCTCTGTTACTCGGTAGGACTTACTTCCTAGTAGATACGGTACATGGAGTGTCACTGTGCAAGAGTTAACTGCTCTGTGGAAAAAATGCGTACTTTGCATTTCCTTTTTCTGTTAAGGCTCACATCAGAGAAGACTATGTCTTTGTTATCTTAATCTTTCTTCTTCCGCTGTAACTTTGTTCCTGACTTTGGTATGGGAATCCAACATTTGTAAAGCAGCTACAGTATCAGAAAAAAGCATCCCGGCCTTTATGTATGGACCCAGGGGCCCTGCGTCTGTGTTTGGCATGAGGTCTCAAAAGCCTGATGTGACAGTGCAAGTCAATCACCCGCTTGTTCGGGGATAGTTGGCGCGCCATTAACCAATCGCTCTCGTTTGCAGGAAGTTGCCTGTGCTCCAGTAACAGAATCTGCAAACCAGAGTTGAAAGGAGTTTCTTCCACTTTGTAAGTGAAGAGTGCTTGCGGATGACAGCTGCCCACTCATGATACACTTAGTGCAGGGCCCTGCTTGTGATGAGACAAGAGAGCTGCTCCAAGAAGGGTTCTTTGTGTTTGATGTAGTCAGTGGCAAAATGAGAAAGGCAGAAGTATACCGGTATATTCTGAGTAGGGATAGCAAAAGGTATTGCCTGCAAGGGAGCAATTAGCAGGCAATGATCAGCTCGAACAAGCAGCGGCATGAAAGATTGTCATTCCTTTGTCCCTGGAAATCCAATTAAGTTGGGAGGGGGCGGCAAAATGCTTTTCCTTCGAGGCTGCTGTTTTCTGCATTACGAGTTATTTGCGCTATAGTCCTTTGCTCTGAAGACATGGGAGTCATTGCATCGTTTAGGCCTGGGTGCAGTTTTCCCCCCTACCTGGAAAGTCTCATTAATGCTTTCATTGATCCATGCCTTTGCTCGGTTCAAAATGCCACTCTGTGCCATGCTATTGCACTGATTCAGCACTTGAACTCTGGGCACAGACTGTTGCCCAAGCACAACACCGAATCATACTGTCATACAGTTGTCAGTTAGAATTAGGTCAGGTAGCTCAATTCCTGACTTCTACTATTTATTTATTTAATGTTTTGGAGACAAGGAGCCCAGGGCTGTGTCTGTGTGTCTGTGTTTAGAAATTTAATGCAGGCATAAAAGCAGAACATCAGGCACTTGAAGCATCATCATCATTACATCACTCCGGTTTCCCATCGCAAAGAGGATTCCTGTAGTCATTCCATGGCAAGACAAAGATTGCTCACCTTTGGTGTTGGCTGATCATCAAAAGTAGCAGAGTGTATTTACGAAGCAACAGCTCATTCAACCCTGAGATGTTGGAAGAACATAATGTGAAGCAATCCTAACCGAGTCCTCTTGGCCCAGAGGAAATGTATTGGTCCCATGTATCACTCTGACACCTCCTCCATGTCTGGACAAAAAGGGAGAACTCAATGTCATGAAAGAGCCCATGTGCCACCAGAAATATCACATTTACATTTGCTTCTCTCTCTGGGAAAACTCTCAGTGTGACATGATATCACGATCGTATTGTGAAGTTTGCCTACCATTGCCAGAATCAGCCAATTCTTTATTATTATTAGTAGTAGTAGGAGGAGGAGGAGGAGGAGGAGGAGGAGTATACTGTACCACCCTTCATTTGAAGATCACAGGGCAGTTCACAACATAAAAATACAAATACGTAATAAAACTACAGAGTAGGAACATGGAAACTCATAGTCATGCAAACAGCTTTCACTAAATGTTATGGAGGAAAGGGGAGAACAAGACCCAGTGCCCACAACCCCTCTTCTTCCATAAGTTATAGTCCAACCCAAAGAGAGGGTGTTGCCCATGGAAATATGCGGAAGTAGGAAACCAATAGAATTCTTAAACCCATTGTGTCATGTGACCAGACTCAGTCTTCAGATCTGCTACAATAGAAGTGAAAGAGGCATGAGAAAAACACATTTCATAGAGTACAAAATAGAGGTCCAGCTCCAAGTGCCTTGCGGTGGTTCCCTCACTGCGAGAAGTGAGGTTCCAGGGAACCAGACAAAGGGCCTTCTTAGTAGTGGTGCCCGCCCTGTGGAACGCCTTCCCATCAGATGTCAAGGAAATGAGCAACTCTCTGGCTTTTAGAAGACATCTGAAGGTAGCCCTGTTTGGGGAAGTTTTTAGTGTTTGATGTTTTATCGTATTTTTTATATTCTGCTGGGAGCAGCCCAGAGTGGCTGGGGAAACCAGATGGGTGGGATATAAATGATAATAAATTATTATTATTATTATTATTATTATTATTATTATTATTATTACAAGCTTTAAGTATGCTGGAATGCAAGAAAAAGCACAAGATAAGCATTTCAGCAGAGCCACATTCTCCCTCATATCCCCAGTATACTCCAAGTCCTAAATCTCTGCAGGCATTGATTGCTGGCTACACCTGCAAGGAGTGAGTTATCAATGACAGATTTGGTACATGTCCTGTTTCATTGCTTCAGGTGAATTTGGAAGAGTTTCCTTGGCTTAACGCTCCCGACGCTCCCACCGCCACCTACCCACTCCTGCCTCCATTGCCTGCTCTACCACCGCCATGTGCCCTGCGCCATCTGTCGCTGGCGTAGGAGCTCTGCCACCATAGGTGCCAATTTCAGGCACGACCACACCAATTATGGGTGAGACCGCACCTCAAATCGCATGAGGCCTTACCCAAAATGGACACAATCTTGCCCAAAATTGGTACCAATGATACTGGCGCTTCTTCACCTGTGGCAGTGGCCTCAGCCTGCCTAATGGCTGGGCCAGTTCTGGTTGGGAGTGTATGTGTTAGTAAGGTGAACACTGCACAGTGTGAGTCAGGGTGTGCTTGGCAAAAGGGAGGGTCAAGAGGAAAGGAATCCCTAAGATGTTTTCTAAGTGTGCTTTTTCTGCTTTCTGGGAATGTTAATGTTTGACTTGAAATTGTTGTTTTCCAGTTTTATTATGCTATGCATAGCATTTGTTGTTTTTTTGTAATCCACTTTCAGGTTAAGTAAGATACAAATATACGACATGGAATGAAATGTGAAGGTTTCCATTAAGAGAAGCGTAGGGTTGCCGTGTCTCATACTGAACGTAAACGAACTGTGAAAAAGACTATGAATCGAAAGTGGAGATGCTATAGGTACATTTCCTTGTTTATTAGTTTGTTTTGTATCACAAGAAAATCTTTAATAAAAACTAATTTTAAAAATGGAAGCAAATGGGAGGCCATTTTTGACAGTTGCCTTGCCAGTCCTCCAGCCTACCTTCTGAAAAGTCTTCCAGTCCTCTGAGGGAATTTTCAAGGAGATGATAGGAAGCTGCCTTTGAGCCACCTAGTTCACACTGACCAGAAGTGGCTCTCCAGGATTTCATACAAGGTTCTCTCCCAGTCCTACTTGGAGATCTCTGGGAACGAACCTGAGACCATCCACATGCAAAGTAGGTGCTTTGCTACGGAGCTTTCCCTAAAGGCCTGCAGGGGGAAAGGAGAAGGAGTCAAAATCACCCCCCTTCCATTAACGGAGGTGTTCGCTGGGTCAAAAGCCTTTCCACAAACATAATGGTACAATCAGATACAAGCCATTGTATTTGTGATTCAAACCCCACCCCCATTTATTCTGAACTTTTAAGAATATAAGAAGAGCCTTCTAGATCAGGCCAATGGTCTCACATCCTGTTCCCCCAGTGACCAACCAGATGCCTGTTGGAAACCCACAAGCAGGACCAGAGCACAAGAGTGCTCTCCCCTCTGGTGGTTTCCAAAAGCTGGTATTCAAAAGCATTCCACTTTTAGTGAAAGGCAGGATATAAATGTAATATGACTCCCACCCTGTATCTCCTTCTACTTGTCAGGGACCGTGCTGAGGAGGGCAGCACTGAGGAAGAATGGTGGGAGCCACCCTCTCCCCCTGACCCTGATCCTGAATCTTCCCAGCAGCAGGAGGACAGTATAGATTTGGAACAGTGGTTTGCAGAGAGGCATAGTTCAGAAGGCAGAAGCTGGGAAATACTGGATGGGGAACAGCTAGGAGAAGAAACACTGGAAGAGACAGGGTTAACAGATTCAGTCTTTGGACAGTATTGCTCCAGTGCCCTCCCCAAGGTCGAGAAGAGCTCAGAAAGTCTCAGAACAGAAAGCTCAGAGGGTACAAGCTCAGATTACAAAATGTAGGAGTGACATAGATTAATAGGGATGGAGGGGTGTGTGAACCTTAATTGGGAGCACCGCCATTCTAGGTAGAAGTGTTCTTTTGTCTCTCACTGTGATTATTAAAGAATCTAGCTGGTAAGACGGATAGAGAACCTACTAAAGTGACACTGGCATAAAATCCCACAAACATACTAAATATTTCCACCCCAATCCCCTGTCCCCCTTCTCTCTCCCTTTCTTCTTCTTCCTCCACCTTATTCTGTATAATGTCTCACATCAAATCTAAAAAAGGACTATATGACTTGAAAAAAGACAATGCACATTTTTTGAACCATGAAAATATTTAATAACAATTTTTTTAAAAAAAACAACCCAAGTATGATTCTAGACAAAGTGAAGCTCTGAGTGCTAACAACTGGGTTTAATTTCCTGTTCACCTGTAGGCTCAGCTGGAAGTGCTTAATAACACTTTTTGTCATTAATTTTGGGGTATTAGGACCCACGTATTCCATCAACAACAGCTGTAGGGATGTATAATTTCTTCTTCTTCAAAAAAAAAAAAAAACCTGTAGGAAAATAGCTTTGCTGAAATGCAAAAAGAGAGAGAGAGGTATGGTAATGTTTCTTTGTTTTGGGGACATTCAGCACTTTCCCCCAAGTAAAGTGTGTAGAAAACTCACAGGAATAAAGCATTTTTAATTAGATAGCACCTTGAGAAAGAAAGTGAGAATAAATAAGAGACTTGCTGGCTGAGGGAAGTTGAACCAACTGGAAGTAATCATTTACATTTTCTAAAGGAGCAATCCAAACCCAAGATCTGCCAGGATGAGCAGAGTTTGGAATAGACAGATCTCTGGCTGAGCCAACCATTCAGCTGGGGCTACCTCTGCTGAAGTCCCTCATCCCAATACGGCAGGAAATAGTCCTCCATCCTGCCTCAGCTGGCTAAGCCAAGGCTGAGGTAAATCTCCCAACAAACGGAGTGGGGTGCAGCAGGGCAGATGGGGACTTACCCCTATTCCCAACCCTGTTCTGCTCAGTCACATGACCTAGCAACCTAGTGGAAATTACACTGGCAAAAAAAATGTGGTGTAGGTCAAACTGTATTTTAAAGGCTTGTTTTCTCTCTGCAAGGTTCTGCCTGGCTCAGCTGTCAGCAGCCCTGCTCCTGAGCGATGTTGGGAATGTTTATTAATTATTATTATAAATAATATAAAAAAACCAAACCTCTGAGTGGTTTACAAAAATATAGAATACAACATTGAAATTATTTATTTACAAAATCAGCTGAAAAGATACTTACAATCAACAATAGCCGAAAAGAAATAAAACACACACAAATCCTACATTTCTGGATAAGATTGCCTAAACAAAAATGTTTTAAGCAGGCACCGAAAAGAGTACATTTGAGGCAGCCGTCTGAGGTCAACAGGCAGGGAATTCCAAAGTACAGGTGCTGCCAGATAAAAAGATGGAATTTTTTACAAGTGCGGTATTATGTGGCACCTATAACTGTGCCAGTTTTGCAAATCAAAGCAGTCGAGTTGGCACATTTGAGGTAAGGTGATCCTGCAAGACGTAAGCTACTATGGCATAATTTATCCCAACATAAATTATACTGGCTTCCAATCATTTGCAATGCTGTGCCCAGCACTACAATTCATGAGGGATATCGAGAGATCAGTTAATCTCTATTAAGGTCATAGGATGAGCGTGTATATTATATAACATAGAAAATTATTATTATTATTATTATTATTATTATTATTATTATTATTATTATTATTATTATTATTTGCCACCCATATGGGCTGCCCCAGCCACTCTGGGTGGCTCCCAACAAAATAATTTAAACACAGCAAAACATCAACCACTCAAAACTTCCTTGCTGGGTTTTGAAAGGGCTTACATATATCTTAATGTTAGACTTTCAAATGTTTTACCTCTTGCCTTGAACAGTGACATGACTACAGACATTAGAGGGTGACAATGCTGATCTACCATAACACAGAAAAATGTCGCCTCCAGATTTCTGCAGATCATGTGCCTGTCAGAAGTCGAGCAGCGGGACAGGTTGCTTTTTCTTGATGAGATGGACCTCAGCTGAAAGAGAAATGCCTGGTATTTTGCTGTTGGGTTCATGACTTGAAACAACAAGAATCTCAAGCTTGCCAAAGGCCTTTCATTAGATAAGAATGAATGAAAATGAATCAAAGGCATGAATGACAGAAAATCTTCCAGGCCCATATCTCACCATTTGCAAGGTACACCTGCAGCTAATTTGCTATTTCCTATGAGTACATTTTTTCAGAATGTGAACAGAGGAACGTGCTGTCAGGAAGAGTCTGTGCTTTCTTGAGATCTGTGTACAGAAGCCAATACAAAGTGAGAGAAATGGCGCTCCATTCTCCACTTTCCTCTCTAGAATTCACTCTCTTCCTTTCTTTTCATTTTTCATGCTCTGAAGGTCTAACACAGCCTTTCCCAGCATGGCATCTTCCAGATGTTTTGGACAACAGTACCCATCAACTCCAGCTACTTTGATGGGTACTGGAGTTAAAAACCACAGCTGGAGGGCCACAGGTTCCTCATCTCTACATTACAGGTAGACCATGCAAGATTGCTGCCAACCAATGTCTCTACAGTAATGTACAGTAGAAATCAGTTAGTTCATCCCTATGCCCCAGTCTGCTCCACCGGCTGTCACTTGTGGAGGTGGGGAAATGATATGATTTGTTTGTTTAAACTACACATTACTTGTGGTGTTGGTCTATGGAACCCATGCATCTCTCTGTAAGCCTTGATGTTATTTGGTCCCCAGGATGAGGATTTTAGAAATGTAGTGTTGGTGCTGGCTGTCAAAATGGCAAGAAAGTGAGGAAGCTTAGCCATATTTTATGGGATCCTGTCATTCTCTCAAGGCTAACAGAATATTTGATCGATGAAAACGTACAGAATAGTTAGCTGAAAACCAGTCTAGTTAGTTTGGAGCTGTCTCCAAGTAAGATACTGTCCTGTTTACTGGAAGCTCTTTGTATTTATGAAGTTGTAAAACCTGTGTCTTTCTTTCCAGCTAAATTTAATACAGAAGTAGTTGCGTAATTTCCATCAGGGAAAAGGCAAGCTTTTCCCTATTGTGTAACAGGTATCTGATTTCCCTTAGGGGACAGGGTGAAGCTTCCAATAAACTAGAATCCACCTCACAACCAATTATATATTACCGCAAAGGTGGTAAAGTTTAGCGCCAAAGTCCAAGAATTAACTGGGCGTAGAAAATCACTCTCGCTTGAACAAATAGTAACTTTCCAAGCTACAGATTCGAAGTGTCACAGCTTTGATTGGGAAGTGCCCTAATGGAAGAAGGAACGAGTGAATGATTAACAATACTATGGAGAAAATGTTAAGATATGGAAACCCACTATTTTGTCTTTTTCAGCACTTAAATTATATGGATGATTTCGCAAGGCGTTTGATAAAGGGCTACTGCCGCTTGAGTGGACTATGGCAAAGGGGTGGGAAAGGAAGCTATGGACAATACCTTCCATGAAAGATTGTATGGATGCATACTTTAGAAGAAGGCTGAATACTAAGCTATTAGCAAACGTCTTATCATTCGCCAGCATTGTGCTAAGCTAAGGGATGGCAGACCAGACAAGACAAGAAGCAAGCGTTATTAATGCCTAAAGGGGCCTCATTGACGCATAATCCATTAATTACTCTACACCTGTTAATGAGAACATACCAGCTAATTTTTCCTTAGAGCTAAAACCTCTCATGAAAATGTAATGTGGTCATCAGTCAAGATGCAGAATGAAAATAGCAGGATGCAAACACACACACACACACACACACACACACACACACAGCACTTTAATGTAGTCTGAGCATATAGATATTTCTGTGTAATTCCTAAATTGGCCCCTACCTTTAAAAGTATCATAATTTTCAGCACAGTAATGCTAAGTTAAGGGTGCTTCACAGTTTTAACAGATGGGGTTTGTTTTAAGGAATCAAGACCCCGCAAGAATCATATTCCCTTCGTTAGGAATGGGGGATCTTTGGCCTGGCACATGATGGACCCATTTTCTTTGACCACGTTGGCCACGGTTGATGGGAGACTAACAGCATCTAAAGGGCGCCAGGCTTCCCATATCTGCCCTGCATAGTAGGGGCTCAAGACAAGCCCCTGAAAGTATGGCTACTGCTCAACCAGAGTTATTTGGGCCTGCAAATGGATGGATCTGATCCAAGCTAATTGTTTTCTGTGGCAGAATGAATTAGGAGCAAGTGAGCATGGTGCGAAAGGGGGGAAGTCTGCAGCGTCTACAGTGCAGAATGCCCTTTTCCATTAAGATACATACTTACTTATTTAGCAATGCCCTACCCTTGGCTCTGCTTTACTGCCATCTCCCCCAGAGAAAATGTAACAGTTTATTATGCATGAACAGCTACCCGTCTAGTTTCCATGGAGCATCACACTGAGAGGTGTTTTGTGGCGTGTTCTACACAGTCCTACAGTGGCAGAGGCTGTAGACTGATACAAACACCTCCATGTATCACTAATGCATTGCACTTTTGTGTGAAGTTTAATTTTAAGTGCTTTGAAATGGGCTGAAAAGTGCGGCGTAAACAACAAAAGCAACTCAGGAAGTGCCGCCCAGTGTATGGTTTACGGCTGCGAAGGACATTAGTTGTCTTCCGACAACTTATTCACTCACACATGAATGGTCCGCCATAATAGTTATTGTAGGCCCTATACATTTTCTGCTGCATTATCCAATAGTTCCAAAACTATTTTGTAATTAGCTATAGCGAGAATGCCAGAGGTCCACTACAAAAGCTGTCTTGTTTCAGGAAATTTATTTAAACGTATTACCTTATATATACAATGGGCTAAAATGTGGCTGTCGGCGGCCCCTCCCCCTTCGCATGATTGGCTGTACAGCTGCACGTATGTCACGGAACATTCATAAACATTCCAACAGCTGAGGGGAAAGTGCCAGGAACAGGAGGTTGACAGCGTTATTTCTGTGTGGTAAGTGAAAAGTCTGTTTGATTTCCAGAACAAGTTCATATAGGAACTAAGGATCTGTGTGCTGTTGGCAGGTGAGGAAAGCAATAGTGGGTATGTTTGGCAAAGCAAAAAAGGCTGAGAACTGAGAACTGCATGAGAAAGGGAAAATCCTATGAAGTACATGGGTAATTAATATCTCAAACATAGAGTAGGGTGGCCAAAAGAGAGGTGAGAGATGAAGGAGTTGGCCAGGAAACAATGGTGGGTTGAAAGATAAGTGTCTGGCACAAGGGTGGATTTATTTTAAGCTATTTCTCAAGGTTTTGACTCCGCTTTTACTACTCACCAAGTTTTCTAAAAGCAACCTAAACACCTAAAAACAATTTGGTGCAATGTGCAATAAATGTGAAGTGAAATAACTAGCACATACTTCAAACCAAGGATGGGGAACCTCAGGCTCAAGGAACAAATGCGGCCCTCCAAATCTCTGTAACTGGCCCTTGGGGCTTTTCCCACACCCCTTCCCCAGCCACACTGCTTCTCTCTCTTCAGGCCACATTGAGGGTTTTTGTCGGCCTGGATTCTGTCCTTAAACTCTGATAATGGGATGGAGAGTAGTGCGAGTGTGTGTAAAAACTAGTATAAAGGTAAAGCTTGCCTTCATCGTTCTGCCCATTTTCCCCTCTGACCCTGCCTGCCTCTTACATGTGGCCCCTGGAACATGGTCCAGAAGGCAATGTGGCCCTTGGGCTGGAAAAAAAAGGCTCCTGCTGTAAACAAGAAAAAGCTCAATGCAGCACTCTGAAGCTGGATCCTGCAGAGGAAGCATCTTACTAAATTATACTGAAGGGAAGGCTTATTGAGGCAGCGCAGGCGGAGAGATATTTCAAAGATGTAAAACTACATATGAAGATCGCAGACTGAGTATATCCATACAGTATAAAGCGGGTCCAAGAATCTGAACCATGTCTTGTTTTGTTTTGTTTTGTTTTGTTTTGTTTTGTTCTAACTTTGTTTGTCCTCATGAAACCTGCAATCCCATAAGAACAATGTTCTGTTGTGTTTTGGCATGATTTTCTATGTGTCCCATTTAATCATGCCCAAGTATGACTAGGAACTGTTGAGTTATGCAATTGACGAAGCCAAGCTATTTAGTATAAGAATATCAAATCAAGTTTTAGGATTGTCAACTCCTCTGGGCTGGTTGCTCCAATGGACTTTCCCTATGTTAGCAACATACATACTGTACAGGGGTTCTCCATTTCAGTGGGCAATTAAACAATCATACTTAACAGCTACCCCATCATTTTACCTACATGCCAGGTACAGCAGTACCTGTCGAATTTCTGCCTGTTAAAGGCACGCAGCAGCAATTTCAGTGCTTCTTGCATTGAAACTTTACAAGCGTCCACAAATTTGCCAATTCTTTGCAACAGACTGCGGTGAGTGCCAAGGGTTATTACCATAGAAGGAAAACAGTATTTGTAACTCTGATTACCTGTCAGTGGAGGAGAAAACCTTTCCCCTCGACTCATAGGAGCTACTTGGACTTTGGATGCTTCTATTTACATTATTTCTGTTAAAAATGGAAAACTCCCACCAAAAGAAGCCAAAGGTGCCATAAAATTAATTTGTTCTATATACACACCTAGAAAGAGCAGCTACCCATTAGTATTAATCATGCACAGCAAAATATGTAACCCAACCAGCAGAGGAAGAGAGCAGCCTTTTTCACCTTCCCAGTGAAAGCTTCCTTTCAAAACACCAGCGAGAAAGCAATGCTCCCTATAAATGGGTATTGCCATGTGTGGTGAAATATCTACCACTATTTCTTAAATTGATTAATGTTCCTGAGATTGCAGCTCCTCCCTGCTAATGCGCACTATGTTCTGAATGGCACAGGTTAATTGCAGGAGGCGTGGAGGTATTTAGGCTGTGCTCGTGGGAACCCAGTAAAACAGCAAATATAATGAGCCCATAGAACTGGGGGGGGGGGGGACTTGGTGAGTTGGATGTGTCTTCTCATATATCCAGTCTTATCCAATGCAAAGGAAGCCCATGGATTTGTGGGTTTAGCCCTCCTCTTGATCAAGTTGTTAATTACCTATAATTCCCATATAATATTCAAATTATATAAGGGAGCACATGGGCTTTTTCTCCACATTATCTCTTTTGACAATGGTCCTATCTTTAAAAGACATTGGATAACAGATCGGAATTAACCAACCAGCAATAACATAGGACATTATTGTGCCTGTTATTCATAGCTCCATGGAATCGGGAAGGTATCATGATGAAGGGGTGGTGTTCATAAACAGAGCCAGACCTGTCAAAGAACAGAGAACTAACAATCTTAAAATGGCTACCAAAGATTGCACAGTACTCAGTGGTGATGCTTAAAGTAGGAAAGCACAGCTAATACCAACAAATGAGCTAGTTATCCAGATTCAGTGATAAATATAGGGCAGACATGTGACTGCCAGCAGCTTTTCCATGGGTGCCAGCCAATGATGGGTCCTGAAATGGGGCATTGTGGGAGCAGGACCAGCCATGGTTCCACTGGGTCTTAAATCCTAGAGAGGGGACTGGAACAGACAAAAATGTTCCCCCCATGACTGCATGCGACTAAGGATCTGCTGCTCTTTGCTTCCCTGGCCTCTCTTGGGATGAATCCATAGCAATTAAGTCAACAGCAATTCCTGCAAATGTGGTGCCACCTCTCCTCCCTAGATAGAGCACAGGAGGATCCCCTCCCCCCTGAATGACTGATAACAGGCTAATAAAATTGGCTTTTCAGAAAAGGAAGCCTTCGTCATATTCTGTAACAGATACAACAGAAATTAATGAAAGTAAATTATTATTTTCTCTTTCTGCCAAAGTTAAAAATAATTACTATGAGAAGAAAAGAAGGGGAATGGTTTCCACTTTTTGCTATCTTGAAGCATTATGCTGTTTTCTCCTTTTGAAATCTCATTTCCAAGAAGCATATTTCCAGAGTGCACATTTCCTGAATACAAATGCCCTTAGTAGACTTGCTAGTATGAATGCCATAATCTCAGAGTCAGGAGGAGGGAGAGCCTTGCACTGGAGAACTTAGATTTCCTAGGAGGGGAGGCACAATTTATTGAGTTGCTTGATTTATTTGTTAAATATCTATGCCACCTAAGTTGAAAACATGCTTCTCAGTGACTTGGTTTCTGTTTGCCGAATATGTTTTGTGACAACAGGGAGCAGTCCTCCCTCCATATCTTCACCAGCTATTAGGGACTGGTGTTTCACCTAACCACTGTTGGCCTTCAGTTTAAAAATGTATAAATTGCCTCCTTTATCTTCCAGATAGCTGTTTCTATAACTATCTTGTGTCCTCTGGTTGCTTCAGTTTTTGTTGTTGCTGCTGCTTTCTGTGCATCAACAAGTCACTCCAGGACAAAAAACACAGTCAAGATTTGATATATGTGTTTGGTTTGTCATGATGTATTTTGTGTTTGCTGGAGAAAATTTCAATAAAAACCACCCTGTGTAGAAATATGCATACCATTGCTCTCTGGGCAGTTTGCAAAATTCAGTCACAACACACATGGGAAGCAGAATGGCGGAAGTAGCATGATCCCAACAGGTAGGAATATATGCCTTATTTATGGTGGTGCAGAGGAGGACCAAAATTGGAGCTGCCAGTTTACTGGAAGGACTGGGCTTGCAGCCATATAAGTGGGTTCGCCGCAGCTCCTCCCTGCAGCAGCCAACAACTTTGAGAAACCAATTGTGATGAAGACAGAAGTGGGAAGAGTGGAGCCACCTATTCCCTTGCAGCCATAAAAGTAGACTCACTGCTCTCCTGGCTGACCGTGAGGGTGTGGGTGCAATGACTCTGATGCTTGGCTTCTGTCTGTTGCTAGCACCGTGTTGAAGTTCTGTTAGTAGCTGAGCTTATGTTCATTGGTAGCGCTGTTCTGTGGGTCTTGCATCGTGGCATGGGATTCGTAGAGTAGTGCCATCGTTTGATTGTTGGGTGTCATTGGAGGGAAAGTAGTTTTTGTACCCCACTCTCCCCAGGAGCCTGCACTAGTGCAGGGCTTTCCCTTGCCCCTGGGTGAGAGGCTGGATTAGGGTACCTGTTAGATAAGTGGCAGTGAATTTGGGTTTATTGACACTGCTATTATGAATGTAGGGTGGTTACATGACTATGGTCATGATGGAGAAGTGTGCATGCACATGAAAGCTTACGCCCAGAACACAGTTGGTCTCTAAGGTGCTACTGGACAATTTTATATATATATATATATATATATTTCGACTGTGTCAGACCAACACGGCTACCTACCTGAATGATGGAGAGCGTTAGGGCCAGCCCATGCATGAGGCAAGGTGAGATGACTGCCTCAGGCGGCCAAATCCTCAGGGGCAATGTCAATCTTTATTTATTTTTTTCCCTTGCTCCTGATGTAGATCTTTACTCACCCCTTGTTGCCTGGTGGTGAGGGGGGAGCAACATTTTGTGGTTTGTCTCAGTTGCCAAAATCTCTTGAGCCAGCCCTGCTGAGAGTGAAACTGAAGGTGATGACTATATATACACTGTGCCTTTAAAGTCCATTTGAAGTCCATTCTTTCCTTCAAAGAATTCTGGGCATTGTAGTTTATCCCTCACAGGGTTGCAGGTCCCAGCATTCCTTAACAAACTACAGTGTCCAGAATTTGGTGAAGGTACAGGGTGGACCTCAATTCAATTATTATAATGGATAATAGATGGGTGGGTGGAATGGCAGCTATGTAGAGAGAAAATAAAAATAGCCAAGCAGTTTGTCAAGGACACATGTGGAATACCTATCTTACAACAAAATTATGTCCGTTCTGATGAAATATGTTTGGTTCTTCAATTCATGCACAATAAAACAGATTTGAAACAAACACAACCTCCCGTCAAATATTAAAACCAGATTTTCCTCCAGTCTTCACTCTGCATTAGATTGAACCAACAACCTCTCTGCTTCCTGGAAGAGAGAATGGCAGAGCAAGGCTGAGAGAGAGGAGGGGAAGAGAGAGAGACAGGCAAGCTGCAGGATCAAGCACGAGAGAGGAAGGTGAGGAACGGAAAGCAAAAGAGTGCCCTATCCTGAGTCTGCGCAGAAGGAGGGAGCAAGACTCCTTTGCAACAGATTCAATCCAAACAGGGAGATTCTCAGCTCATGTTTTGGGATTCACTGGGTAAGAGCACAAGGAATCTGGGGGATCTGGGTTTCCATTGGTGACTTTCGCCACAGGAGCTTAGGAAATTGCCTTCAACAGAGTCAGGCCATTGGTCCATCTAATTCAGTTGAAGAAACACTGGCAGCAGGTCTCCAGCATTTCAGGCACGGGACATTCCCAGCCCCACCTGGAGATGCTGGGGATCAAAACTGGGACCTCCTGCATGCAAAGAAGAAGCTCTGCCACTGAGTTAGGAACAACATGCAGGAACAAATAACTTACGCTTTCGGTAGCATTATCATTTGCTAATGGCTGTACATCAAGTTGCTATTAAAGGCACAGCTGGTTAAGGGCAGAAGCTGGCAATGCTTGCCCAATCGACAGTCCAGTTATTTTTCAATTTGAAAGAGACAGGTGTGTGCCAGGTACACATACTCCAGCTATATGCCAACTTTGAAAAGTACCTTCTGTGAAGGGGAAGGTCCCGGGGGGGGGGGGGAATTAATGAGGCAAGTACAGTGGTACCTTGGAAGTCAAACGGAATTCGTTCCGAAAGTCTGTTCAACTTCCAAAATGTTCAGAAACCAAAGTGCAGCTTCTGATTGGCTGCAGGAAGCTCCTGCAGCCAATCAGAAGCCGCTGAAGCCCCATCAGACATTCGGGTTCCAAAGAACGTTTGCAAAGCGGAACAGTCACTTCCGGGTTTGCGGCGTTTGGGAGCCAAAACGTTCGACTTGCGGGCTTCCGGTTCTCGTGCCGGCGCAGCTAGCTGGGTCTCCGTCGCGCTGCGCGGGGATCAGCTGAAGATCGGCTGGGGGTTCTGTCACCGCGCGACGAACCCCCATTTAAACTTCAGCCAGGGCGGGCTGAAGGCTTTGAGAGCCGGCGGCGCCCATTTGGACCTCTCCCCACCTTCGAAGGACCCTGTAAAGGGTCTGGGAAGGAAGAGCGGATTGAGGTCTGGGCGCTGCGGCTCTGAGAACGGCCGCTTCAGTGAAGCAGCGTAGCGGGCTGCGACGAGCGCAGAACACCTCCTTCAAAAAAATCAATTCAAGTTTCAACGGAACCGTGAGTAATTGGGACAATTAAAGTTGCTAATTAGGTTATCCACAATTTGGCCACGGGAAAGGCTGAAAAAAGGAGGTCCACCTTTCCCTTTTGTGTGACTGGATAAGCAAGTCGCCAAGTATAAACGTTTAGAGACTTTCTTTTGATTTTAGAACTTTGACATTTGACAGCTGTCAAAAACCTCCTCTAGGTTTCCTGGTAGAAGGACTAGAAAATATAACTGTACAGTTAAGTAAAAGACATTAACGTGTGGATTAGACCCACTGTCACCTCTGGATTGTGGATGAGCCGGGCAGTACAGGGGTCGAAGAATTTACAACTCTGCTACTTTTCTTTTTTTTTCTGGTTACTGTTTCTAAGTTTTGACAATAGGCAACTTTGTAACAGCTACAACCCTGTGGATTACAATTTATTGGATTTTGTAACTCTCTTACATCCTTGTCAATAGACAGACCGCTATTCCTTTAAAAGTGAAACTAACTTTAAAGATCAGAGTGGAATGTAAAATCCTTTGTTCCTTTGGCAAGCAAGTATCTGCTGGAAGCGCCTGCTGTGAACTGACCTTGAGCAGCAATTGTTTTGGTTACATTAGGTGATAAAGGAAACAGCTGCCAGGGAAACCGTGTGAGCTGCAGAGAATTAACAGGAAAACATATTTCCATAGCAACAGAGGCCTGGGCTATGAGACTGAGTAGATTCTGAAATAGCAATTGACTGCAAAATTGAATTTAAATGTCTGCAGGAGTAGGAAGAGGAGTTTCAACAAGAAGTGCGACTAAAGCATCAGAAGGTGCAACCAAGGAAAAAAGAAGACTGTCACAGCAAGTGGACCCTGCAGGCATGAACCAGCTACTTGAACATTTTGAGGCATTAAGGAAAGAGATTAAAGACAATAACGAAGATCTCAAACAGGATATTGCAGGAATTAAAACGCAACTGGACCAAATTGGACAATTTCAACAAGATTTAGAATCAACAAAAGAGAAGGTTGGTAAAGTCGAGGCCCAGGTTTTAACTTTGGAGCAGACACACATCAGAGACCACTACAACACTCAGGTATCTCTTGCCTTTATGCAAATGAGGCAGAGGGCTACCAATTTGAGATTGAGACACCTGCCAGAACGGGAAGGAGACAATTTAAAAGCCTACATAGTCAAGGTACTCGGAGAATATTGGGGATTGGACCAACAAAAACTGGAAAGCACCATCGTTAAAGCATATCGTTTTGGACCAAAGGACAGGAAGAACACAAAGATAGTTAATGATTGTCTAATTGAATTTCAAACCAAAACTCAAAGAGACGAGATCTTGAAACTCCACTACGAAAAGAACTTGGAAGTGGAAGCAAAGAAGGTCATCCTATACAAAGACATCCCCAAATTCTTCCTGGACCTAAGACCTAACTATACTGATTTGACACAGGCCTTAAGCAAAAAGAAGATCAATTACAGGTGGGAATTCCCTCAAGGCCTAGCTTTTGGATTCAAAGGAAGACTCATCAAAATCAAATCAAAAGAAGACAAAATTAAGTTTATACAGAACAACCTGGATGAATTTCCTGGACTTTTAGCGGAAAGCCCTACCCCAACACCAGAGGAAGAAGCCGAAGGAGCAGCAGGAGGAAGTGCACAATAAAAGATGGCATTAAAGATCTTAACTTGGAATGTTCACGGTTTGAACATTAAATCTCAGAGAAACCAGGTCTTTCATACATTGAAGAAACAAAACTTGGATATTATATGTCTTCAAGAAACCCATGTAACAAGATTACACAGGAGAGTTTTGGAAAATAAAAGAATAGGCCTGGAATTTATTTCTTCAGCAAAAGTGAAGAAGAGAGGAGTAGTAATCTATGCCAAAGAGAAATACAACCCAAAAATGAAATTTAAGGATGAGGATGGAAGATTTGTAGCAATAGAGATCACAGTGGAAGGCGAAAACTTCTTGATACTGGGACTGTATGCGCCAAATGATGCGAAAGCGGAATTTTTTAAGAACATCCACGAAAGGCTGTTGGAATACTTGGATTACAAAATAATAGTTCTAGGAGACTTCAATGCGGTAGCCTCCACGCTTATGGACAGATCACAAAGAGTAAAATTTACAAATGAGGGAAGGCTACCGAAAACTTTTTTTGATATGACTGACAACCTAGACCTGATAGATGCTTGGAGAACATTGAATCCAACCGATTTAGAAGCAACTTTTTATAGTGAGTCAACCAAAGCCTGGAGTAGGATCGACCAAATATGGACATCCAGGGAATTAACACCCAGGATGATCCAGTCGGAAATACATCCAAGGACATGCTCAGATCATAATCCGGTACAACTGGATTTTAGATTAAACCCGAAGGGTTCCTTCAGATGGAGAATGGACGATTCACTGTTTAGAAATCAAATCATTTGTGAAAAAGCTCAAAAAACAATAAAGGATTATTTTGAAATAAATTTAAATACGTCAATGGAAAAAAGAACAATTTGGGACGCAAGCAAAGCGGTGATGAGAGGATTCCTAATACAACAAAAAGCAATCAAAATGAAGCTGCAAAGAGAGAAAAAGGAAGCTATTTTGCAACAATTGAAAGAAAAAGAAAAACAATTGAGGATAATACCTAAAGATAGCAAATTACAAAAAGAAATAAAGCAATTACAAGTAGAATTCTCTAAAATAATCAATTGCGAAATTGAATGGAAAATTAAAATGTTGAAGCAAAAGACTTTTGAATCAGCAAACAAATGTGGAAAATTGCTAGCGTGGCAGCTGAGACAGAGACAGAAACAGAACACCATTACAAGCATCAGCATTAACGGAAATAAAGTAGTGAACCCATCGGAGATAAGGAAAAATTTTGAAAAGTTTTACAAACAGTTGTATAAAGAAGAAACCAAAGAAAAAGATAAAATAGAGCAATACATAGCCGAAAATGGCCTACAGAAAATCCCGGAAAGAATGAAAGGCCCCCTAAACCACCCAATAACACCGAATGAAGTGGAAACAGCAATTAGCAATATGAAACTGGACAAAGCCCCAGGACCTGATGGACTTTCAGCCAAATATTACAAAACACTGAAAGATTGGATAATCCAACCATTAATGGACGTATGTAATGAGATATTGAAGGGAAGAGGGGCACCGGAGTCTTGGAAAGATGCATACATAACACTGATACCAAAGCCAGATGTAGATCAGACACTGATGAAGAATTATAGACCTATCTCCCTCCTAAATGTTGATTACAAGATCTTCGCAAATATTATGGCTAGCAGACTCAGGAAGGTTCTAAAGGAGGTTATCCACCAAGATCAAGCCGGTTTTTTACCGGAAAGGCATCTAAATACCAACATAAGGAATGTGGTGGATATCCTCGAAAATCTTGAACAAGATAAGAACAACAAAGCAATCCTGATGTTTGTGGACGCCGAAAAAGCATTTGACAATGTTTCTTGGACCTTTATGAAAAAGAATTTGCAACACATGGAGGTAGGGAATGGTTTCATGAACGGGATTGAAGCGATCTACACTGATCAAAAGGCTAAGATCATTATTAACAATGTGGTATCAGAAAACATTAGAATACAGAAAGGAACAAGACAAGGCTGCCCCTTATCCCCGTTACTGTTCATTACGGTCCTGGAGGTTCTGTTGAATGTGATTAGAAATAATTCAGACATCAAAGGGGTGGCGGTGGGGGCCAAAGAATATAAGTTAAAAGCCTTCGCTGACGATTTAGTTTTGACATTACAAAAACCAGACTCCAGTGCACCAGTGGCACTGGAGGCGATACAAGACTTTGGGGAAGTAGCAGGATTTAAATTAAACAAAGCCAAAACCAAAGTTTTAGGGAAAAACCTGACACAAGGTGAGAAAGAGAATCTCGAGAAAGAAACAGGCCTTCAATTTGTAAAAAAAGTAAAATATTTGGGTATCAACATGACAGTGAGAAATCAAAATTTGTTCAAGGACAATTATGAAAAAGTCTGGAATGAAATAAAGAAGGATTTGGAGATCTGGAACAATTTGAAATTGTCCTTGATGGGCCGAATTGCAGTCATAAAGATGAATGTGCTGCCTAAATTATTATTTCTCTTCCAGGCAATTCCAATACTTGATAAGATGGAACCTTTCAAGAAGTGGCAGAAGACTATATCAAGATTCGTCTGGCAGGGGAAAAAACCCAGAATCAAATTCAAGATATTAACAGATGATAAGAAGAGAGGGGGCTTCTCCCTGCCGGAATTAAGTATCTATTTTGAAGCAGCTACCTTCTGCTGGCTGAAAGATTGGTTCCTACTAGAAAATACAGATATACTTGACCTGGAAGGATACAACAACAGATTTGGATGGCATGCATATTTATGGTATGATAAGATAAAGGCCCACCAAGGATTTAAAAATCACATAATAAGAAAGGCTCTTTTCAGAGTTTGGATGAAATATAAGGATCTCCTTGAAAGGAAAACACCCAGATGGCTGTCACCAGCAGAAGCAAAGGCCCATAAAAGAGTCAATATGGAAGAAAATTGGTTAAAATACTCCGAGATGCTAATACATGAAGGAGAACAAGTCAGGTTGAAACCCTTTGAGCAATTAAGAGGAAGAATCCGAGATTGGCTACAATATCACTAGATCAATGAACTCTTTAAAATGGATAAAAAGATTGGCTTTCAAGTGGAAAAGTCAAAATTGGAAACAGAACTGCTAGAACCAAAGAATAAGACCTTGTCAAGAATGTATGATCTGCTGCTGGAATGGCATACGCAAGATGAGTTAGTAAAATCTGCAATGATAGATTGGGCAAAAGATGTGGGACATAATATTATGATGGCAGACTGGGAAAGACTATGGAGAACGGACATAAAATTTACAGCTTGCACTTTGTTGAGAGAGAACATAATGAAAATGATTTACAGATGGTACTTGACCCCAGTGAAGCTGGCAAAAATCTATCATTTGCAGGACAATAAATGTTGGAAATGTGGCACTACGGAAGGAACATTTTACCATATGTGGTGGACTTGCCCAAGGTTGAAGACCTTCTGGGAGATGATATACAATGAGTTGAAGAAGGTGTTTAAAAGCACATTTTTAAAGAAACCAGAGGCCTTCCTCCTTGGAATGGTACACCAAGTCTTACCAAAAGAAGACCACATATTGTTTATGTATGCCACTACGGCAGCAAGAATTCTGGTTGCAAAATATTGGAAGACAAAGGACTTACCGACACTGCATGAATGGCAGATGAAAATGATGGACTACATGGAAACCGCTGAGCTGACCGGGCGAATCCGCGACCAGAGGGACGACGCAGTGGAAAAAGATTGGAGAAAGTTTAAAGACTATCTTAAAAAACATTATCAAGTACAGAATTAAAATAGAAATGTCAATGTATAAGATCAGTTTATAAAAGATTAATATAGTGAATAGTATGGTAGATATATTGTAGGAATAAGTGTTAAGCATTATTGAATTTAAGGGTTGTTTTTTTTATAAATATTTGCAAGTAAACATAAGGTTGTTGAAAAAGAATCTGGATGTTATTTTAAATCTAAAGAATGAATTTAAAATAAGAAATAATGTAATATAAATGAGAAGATAGAATTATTAAGAAATTGCTGGTAGACAATAGATAAGGAGAATCGACACAGAAGGAAAGAATGGAGGAAGTCTGGAGAAGATGTTAAGGAGATAGGATAAGAACATAAGATAAATGTAGTGTATTGTAGTGTATTAGTTTTAGTGTAGTTTATATGTATGTGTATTTTATTTGTATGATTGTTTGTTTGTATATTTTTGTGTTTAAAAATAAAAAACATTAATTAAAAAAACAAAAACAAAACGTTCGACTTGCAAGGCATTCGGGATCCAAGGTATGACTGTATAAGGTTTAACTGACTCCTGCTTCTTTGTGACCTTGTGTGCAGGAGGTGGGACAGGAAGAGATTAGTACATGCACCTTGGTAAAGGTAAAGGGACCTCTGACCATTAGGTCCAGTCGCGGACGACTCTGGGGTTGCGGTGCTCATCTCGCTTTATTGGCCGAGGGAGCTGGCGTACAGCTTCCGGGTCATGTGGCCAGCATGACTAAGCTGCTTCTGGCGAACCAGAGCAGCACACGGAAACGCCGTTTACCTTCCCGCCGGAACGGTACCTATTTATCTACTTGCACTTGACGTGCTTTCGAACTGCTAGGTGGGCAGGAGCTGGGACCGAGCAATGGGAGCTCACCCCGTCGCGAGGATTCCAACCGCCGACCTTCTGATCGGCGAGCCCTAGGCTCTATGGTTTAACCCACAGCGCCACTTGCGTCCCTTATGCACCTTGGTACATAAGGCTTAAAAGCTGGGCATTTGTTGCCTAGAAAACCCCTTTCAAAATATCTGAGTTGCTTTGACCTCTGTCTCTTGAGGTCACCTAGAAACATAAGGCAGGCTCCCCGGTGGAGGGTGGGGGGGTGGGGGGGTTCAAGCCCAACCAATCCTAAAGACTTTTTTATTCCAAAGTCCCACTGAATTCAATGGCATATATGTCCTAATGAGTCCATGTTGGGCTGCAGCCTTAATCAGTTTATCAGTGCAATTAATCAAGTGAAGCTTTAATTGCAGCTTTTGGAAGGAGAAAAGGATCAGTTAATTGGGGAAGTCACTCAGCTTATTGAACAAACCCTTTCTTGTGTCCCCCAAAGTGCTCTTGTTTGAGCCAAGGCAGCCCAGACAAAGACAATGTTGTGCATCGTGGCCACGCCAGGGCCTTATGAATGAGGATTCATCCCAGCTGCCTTTGCTGCAGACACGCTATGCACATCTCTCGGCTCTGCCAACGGCTAGAGCCAAACTGAATGACAGGCAGGAGAGACACATGAGTCTTTATTTATTTCATTTCACAAAAACTAAAGCAGCTTTGGAGGCAGGGTTCTGGAATGGAAGAGGTTAGCCCCTCTCCACCCTACAACACTCCACTGAGCACTTTGGGGAGGTTTTTACAATTAAGTGGCATATGAATTCTGTTAATTATCTTATTTTTATTTTAATCCAGGGCTTTCTACAGGCTGCCGTCAGCAAGGATTCCACTGACGGCACTTTCATCCAGGAAACGGGGCTCTACTATGGCAGAGCGATGCTGGTGTCCCTTTGTGGATGGAGGCCTGCAGAGACTCCCAAACCCCAGTCCAGCACAAAGGAGGTGTGGATTGCAGCATTGCTGGTTTTGTGCCAGGCTGTTGGTTGGCAAATGAGCAAGGCTAATGGAAAAAGCTGCCAACCTCACCCTGACAAGCACTCAACATGGAGAACTTAAATGAGAAAGTCTTATACCAGGCATCCCCAAACTTCAGCCCTCCAGATGTTTTGGACTACAATTCCCATCATCCCTGACCACTGGTCCTGTTAGCTAGGGATCATGGGAGTTGTAGGCCAAAACATCTGGAGGGCCGCAGTTTGGGGATGCCTGTATACCATCATTTGATTTCCATGCCAGCAAAAAGCTTCACCTGCTAAGTTTTTGTATGTTGAAAGCTTCACCTGGTTGCCCTTTGACCTCTTGCCACTATGTTTAACAAAAAAACTGAATACTACAGTCAGAATAACTTGTGTAAAGTCAGCAATTCTGTGCAAATTCTGACTGCAGAACCTGGAATCCTTTGAGCAGATTATTATTATTTGCCAGCCCTAATTAAGGAAGCAACCCTATGCCAGCTTACCTGGAAGCAAACCTCATTCATCTTAGCGGCACTTATTTCTCAGTAAGCCTGCATAGAACCTGTCTGTGAATGAGTCACTCCTTCATCTTACAGGCTTTATCTTTTTTTACGCTCATCTATTTTTATGGTTTAAAAGTAGGAGGGAAGGATAAGGTTGCAATATAGCGACAAAGAAGGCCAGAGGCTCTGCGAGAGATCTCTGAGTCACAAATTCCAGGGTTCGCTCAGAAATGATCACATCGGTACAGAACAAATGATAGTGTGGAGACTGTGCTCCTAAAGCTTCACTGACGTGCATGAGGATGTGGGCTTGTCAGGGAGGGAATTGCATGTTTATATTTGATTAGGCTGATGCCTCTCATGGAGGCTACAGATCCTGCCAGGTTGCACTCCAATACTCCCAAAGCAAGTCACTAGACATTGTGCACATTGGTTATCACGGTTCCCACTGGTCAGCCACAGACCAACTCAGTAAACGTTACAAGGTTCTTTAACACAAACTATTTGCTGCTTCCAAGCTCTCTGCATGCTGTTTATTAGTACCAAAAACATCCTATTCTACATTTTAAGTACCAGTTAAGTCTTAACACTGCACAAGTTGGAGCCTGTCTTAAAGTTTCCAAGGTCTTCAGGTTGCCTAATGTCCCCGTCTTCTGCTTGTCCTGCTCCCACTTTGCTTCTGCTTGCTCTACCAAGGATGAGGAACCTGCAGGCCTCCAGATGTTTGTTCCTGCATTTGCTCCTGCAAAGACTAATTCTGCATAAGCCTCCCCGTGATGAGTCAGTCTTCTTGGAGCCAGCCTTAAAAGCTGTAAGCACGGCAAGTTCATCTAGATGTCACTCCGCAGAACTGAGTAATGGCTGGGGGGAGAGAAACGATCTTTCTGCCCAGGCCAGGAAGTATGTTCTTGCTTTCCAATCCTCATGTTACTCGGCATTTTAAGCTATTTGCTCTCCTGCTGGCCTTGATCTGAACTGGCAGCTGGCAGGCATTCACTCTTACTCAACCAGACCCCAGAGCCACCCAACTTGACCCATTAAGGTCATCTGCTAGTTTTGCGTTTCCCTTTCCTTTGCCCAGGCTGTTTTATATGCTGATCGCACCTTCATTAGCTTGCGTCCTGGCCATGGTTCTTTCTCCCAAACATCAAATATGTCTGCAGTGAGCAAGTGCTTATGCGTGGGTGTCTCCCGCAGAGATCAAACAAGTGTGCCAAGGTCAAGGGTCAACCCATAGCTTAAGAGGCAGAGGGACGTTGTTGTTGTAGGGCACAGCAAATGTTTAAGAATGCCAGGTGCTTTACTGGCCACGCTCCTGTGCTGCCTCTCGTTACAGAGGTGAAGCTTTTCCCCAGGTGGGATTTGAGCAAGGAGGAAAGCCAAATCTGCTACATCTGTGCATGTCGGAAAACAAGCAAATACTGTATGCACAAATCAGGTGTTCTTAAGGGGAAGCTGTGGGGGTTCTTCAAAGTGTGTTTGCTGCCCAGCTACTTTTAAAACAGTGTCTCCTTCCTGGCTACATGTATGCTTGTGAAACATGGACCAGATGGGAGCCAGTGTGGTGTAGTGGTTAAGAGTGGTAGACTTGCAATCTGGTGAACTGGGTTCACGTCTCCGCTCCTCCACATGCAGCTGCTGGGTGACCTTGGGCTAGTCACACTTCTTTGAAGTCTCTCAGCCCCACTCACCTCACAAAGTGTTGTGGGGGAGGAAGGGAAAGGAGAATGTTAGCCACTTTGAGACTCCTTCGGGTAGTGATAAAGCAGGATATCAAATCCAAACTCTTCTTCTTCTTCTTCTTCTTCTTCTTCTTCTTCTTCACTTATAAACACCATCTCCAACTCCTCGAAAGATTCCATCTACGGTGTCTCCAAAAAATTTTACACATCACTTGGGAAGACATGCGAACTAATGCCAGTGTACTCGAAGAAGCAAAGAGCACTAGTGTCGAAGCAATGATTTTTCAACATCAACTTTGTTGAACTGGTCATGTTGTGCGGATGTCTGATTATCGTCTTCCAATGCAACAACTCTATCCCAAACTTAAAAATGGAAAGTGTAATGCTGGTCAACAAAAGAGGTTCAAAGACTCTCTCAAGGCAAATCTTTAAAAATGTAGTATAAACACTAACAACTGGGAAACACTGGCCGGCGAGCGCTCCAATTGGAGAATAGCCTTTACCAAAGGTGTTGTGGGTTTTGAAGATGCTCGAATCAGGACAAAAGGGAGAAATGGGCTAAGAGGAAGGCACGCCTGGCAAACCCTCACCATGATCAACTCCCGCCTGGAAACCTATGTCCCCACTGTGGAAGGACGTGTGGATCCAGAATTGCCCTCCACAGTCACTTATGGACTCACTGTTAAAACCGAGTGATTGCCAAAGAAGAAGAAGAAGACATGATCACAGCCAAATGGGGTTAACATAGGCAGCATGATGACCTCACAACATCATCACACAGCTATGTGGCGCTCAATGAAGCCAGTTCTGTGGGAGTAAAGGCAGGGAGCATTGCAGTCACTGAGTAGGCAAACACTTTTGCACAATGAAGGTGGTTGGGGAAGGTAAGAATTGTTGCCTGAATGGTCTGCAATACTTTTTAAACTGTTGACCATAGCAGCAGAGGGGACATAATTAGGGCTCCACTTCAAACAGAAAAATAGCTTGGGCCAACCCTGAAGATCAGTGAAGATGAGGATCCTTTGTGGAGGCTGTCCAGAACTCTTCCTTTTTGGCTCAGCACTATTTTTTGCAGGGCTCCAGGGCCTCTTTGAGCAGTGTGATAAACCACAGGTGAAGCAGGCAGATACCATGATAGGGAAATCCTGGTGGATTTCTGCTTGCCAAAAATTGATATACCTCTGGTTGAAAGCCACCAGAGTGCTTACATGTAGGAGGTGTTAAAAATTGAAATACACACACACACACATACACACAAGCAAATTATCCACACCTAAATGCAAGAGGAAACAACAGCCTGGACCTCCAGCAGCATGCAAGTTACATCCAGATCCCAAACAAAGGGACACCATACCTTCTAGTTGCTAGGGGGGGGAAATTTAAGGAACAAAAAAACTGCTTTATACCAAGTCAGACAAGCCATCTCTCTAGGTCAGTATTTTCTACCAGTGGCAATGCTTCCCTAGGGTATCAGACTGGGGGCATTCCCAAACTGTAAGGTGCCCAGCACTGAAAAATGCAATCTTTTGATGTTTTATTTACATCATCTGCATACGATTAACACCATCTACTGCATAGTTAACAATAAAAGTTAAAAGGCGTAAAGGCAATTAACAAGAACACCAAAAATGAAATAGAAGCTAAACAACCATGGCACAGAACCAAACCTGTAAAACCAGCAACGGCAAAACATGCATTAACACACACAAATACATACATACATACATACATACATACACTAAAAGTTATTAAAAGGATCTTTAACAACCTAGGAAAATAAAATGGTCTATAACTAGACTATAACCAGGGGAGGGCATTCAACCATTTGGGTGCCACCCCCATGAAGACCCTTGTCGCAACTCATTTGGTTAGGAATTCATGAGAAGTAGATCTTACTGTCCCAGTAGGTAAATGTGGGAGGAAGTGCTCTATCGCTAAACTACTTCCATTCAGGAGTGCTCACAAAGGAAGCTCCCTTATACCAGACTGGAATATTTGTCCATCTAGTTCCTCTGGCGGACAGCTGCTCTTCAAGATCTTGGGCAGAAGTCTTTCATCTTACCTTCTGACTCGTCCTTTTTAACTGGCGATGTCACAGATGGAACCTGGGACCTTACCCAAACCAGCTGGTAGCTGGTCCACTACACACCAAGCCTCAAGTAAGCTTCAGTCTGTTTTATTGTCTTCTCTCCTAATTTTTTCTGTGTTCTCAAGAACAGGTTGACCTCATTTCTCCTCATCAACAATCTGCAGGTCATGTATTATCTTCCTCGATGGAGATCATGCCTATTAGGGGAGAAACACATCCAGCAAATCTCTATATATCCTCCTTTTCAAACATGTGCATTCAATTTTCACAAAGAATGCAATGTTGTTATGCAATGTTAATGAAAAGCCACTTCCAAAATGAATTGCTTAAAATGGACTACGTTAAACACTCATAACGCTTTCTTTTAGACTGGAATGGTCTTTAGTGAATAATGGTCCAGGTTCAAATTCTCATCTGCCGCAAGAATGTTTCTTCTTCTTCAGTGGGACCATTAAAAGCTACTTTAAAATAGTTGTGTGGTTCTTTCCTTTTTGCCTCCTGACTCCTTCATGTAATCAGGTGTCTGTATGTAGGAACCAATGCCAATACACACTGATGAGAAAGATATATTGCAATATATTGCAGCAGGGTCTTCCAGGAAGAAAAGTGTCATTGGCACACACTTGTGAATGTGCAGAGCACCTGGATGATTTACACCTTGTCCCTTGAGAGTGATGCCAGAGTTCATGTGATCTGCATGCAAGACGTTCTAGGGTTGTTTACGGCAGTGGAGGCTTTCAACTCAGTTCTTTCCTGCTCTAAACAGAACGGCAGGTTCAGTCCAAGGCACTTCCAGTTAGAATGAGAGAAGGATTGAGATGGACTTTCCCTGCCAACTAAGACAAAACACTCATCATTTATTAGCGGATAACAAACCAGGCTGTACCACACCTAATATGGAATGGGAGTATGGAGGGAGACACCTTTTCAAATCTTGTAGGCATCCATAAGGGAGTCTTCCCATAAATAAATGCATTTTTGGCCCTGGAATTCTGCATACAGTGGTCCCTCGACTTACGAAGTACTCGACATCCGTATTTTTCGACTTACGAATGAAAAAAAGTGGTCGCATGCCTGCGAATTTTTCGACATCCGAATGGAAATCGTTGCCGGTTTAGATGCGGTTTCCCTTACGAATTTTAGATGGGGGGGGGGTTTCGACTTATGAATTTTTCCGAATATTTTTCTCCCAATGCATTCCTATGGGAAATCGACTTACGATTTTTTTCGACCTACGAATGTCCATTCGGAACGGATTAAATTCGTAAGTCGAAGGACCACTGTATAGATTTACCCTCTTCTCCAAATTGTTGGACTGTCTGTGGTCCCAGGGGCATATGTGGTGGCACTGCCCATGTGTAAAGAAGTTCTGGGATCAGGATTTCAAATATTTCTCTAAAATCACAACAGAAAGTATTCCTAAAACTCAATTCATAGTGATTTTGTCAATTTTTCTTGGGCATTAAGGTATCAAACAATGATTTGATCGTTTTCTTCTAGAGACACCCAGGAGTTGGAAGACGTCATCAGGATTTCATCCGCAATATTGGTACTCTCCATATTGGCGCATTGCATGGACTGAGAAATGAGCACATAACAGCAGATGGTCAAAAGCCTTAGCTGAGCATGACACATTTGAAGCTACATGGCTCCCATGTATTCTTTTTAGAAATACTGGGGTAAAAAAATACGATTACACACACTGCACATGATTCATTTCTGAAACATACACTGGCATAATGGGCACCCGGGGTACAGTGTTGTCACTGTGTTGTTTTTCTATGGAGTACAAAGTAAGTTGAACTTTCTTTCCATGGTGCAAACATGTAAGCTGTCTAAGAATGCAAGATCTGGATTTGTTTTGTTCGTCTAGAAATTCATTCTGTTGTGTGTGTTTTTTAATGTTAATTAATCTAATTTTTTTAAAAAAAAATAAAGCAAAAAAACCCCTCATCTGTCCTGGACTGTATAGTAGAATCACAAAAATATAGAGTTGGAAGGGACCTTGGAGGTCATTTAGTTCAAACAATAGAAAGGTTCGGAGGGTGGCAACATGAGAACGGGCCTTCTCTGCAGTGGCTCCCCGTCTGTGGAATGCTCTCCCCAGGGAAGTTCGCCTGGCGCCTTCATTATACATCTTTAGGCACCAGGCAAAAGCGTTCCTCTTTAACCAGACATTGGTTGATCCGATTTACATCCTATGCCCTTTTAAAATGTGTGAGGGTTTTGGGGGGGGGGGTATTGGGTTGCTGTTTTTATTTTTATTAGGTATTTTGTGGAAGCAGCTGGAGCCAATGAGGTGGAGTGAACCAATCCTAGTTTTGCCCCCATCTTTCTCCCTGAGACTAAGGAAGAAGAAGCTACCCCTGGACAGGATGTAAGTAAGAAGGCAGGCAATGATTAATAGGCAGTGCCTCCTTCGCTCTCTTGGACCAACCTCCACTGCCCTTTTCCACAGCTGTGCCTTCTTGGTACCATCTTTTCTTGGCAGCAAATGATTTTCTCTCCCTCCCACCGCAGCCCTGTGTTAGGCAAAACACTACCAGTCCATAGTGATGTGAGCATTTCTATAGATGGGGCTGATGGATTGCAGCTCTTGATTCCTAAGCCAGATTGGAATTTAAATTGTTACTTTACGCCGGCCGTGCGGAAGAATTGAACATCGAGGCACCTGGCACAATGAGGCAGCAGCTATTTCTCCCACAGAAGTTGATGTAATGAGGGTTTGTAGAGGCAGGGATTCCTCAAGAAGTGGTGGCATTGCAATTAGACTGTGGCCTGTCACGGCAAAGATCCCGGTACTTCTGATGACGGCAGCCCCGACGCAATTAAGGTTGGAACAAGATTTTAGCTCCAGCAGCAGCTGGGTTCTAACACTGACAAAAAAGCCACTGGGGGAAACAGAGACAGCGCTGTCCTGGAAGGAGCTAAAATCATCTCTTTGAATCACTTAACACCCTTAGCTAAATTAACAAGCCAACATGATCACAGTCATCAGCTAAATCACTCAGAGGTGGCAGGCAGCGCTGCAGATTTTCTGTAAAAAAAGAAACCCAAGTCTATTGATATTAGGCAGACGTCTTCACTATACTATTTCAGATGCCTGCTGAAAACCTTTCTCTTGCAACAGGCCTCTCCAGAGATGCAGGATTTAGTTAGTTTTACATGTTATATTGATTTTATCTTTGATTTTAGTTATTGTTTCATGTATATTTCTTTTTAATTGGCTTTTGCATTTTAGTCATGTTTTATATATCATTTAACTTGTATACCACTGAATCTTCTTCAAATGTTCAGCTTATTTGGGTGTGCATGAGTTCTAGTGTTATGAGAGAGGGAGAATAACTTTCCTCTATCCACTTTCTTCATGCATGCACAATTTTATACACTTCTATCATGTCCCCTCTTACTTGCCTCTTCTCTAAACTAAAAAGTTCTGAATGCCACAATGCTTTCTTCATAAGGCAGTTGTTCCATTGCGTGTCGAGGTCCCCAGTCCACCCCTCCAAATAACTCACACCGCAGACAGTAATTTTGGTTTAGGTTTTTGGCATATTTTTGGCCACAACTTTATTAAAATACAAACCACGTGAGTGTTTCCATAGGCATTGGTTTAATCTATCTGCCCCCTAGAGGGCAGAACTGACGACCGTCAGTATTGGGAAAACACTTGGGGGAGAGGATAGGAGCTGAGGGTCTGACCCAACGACTCTCCCCAAATGCTCCCAGGGGCTCTTGCATGGCCCTGACCCCCGACCGGGGGATTCGGACAAAAGCATGGCAAGCCCCTGGATTCCTTTAACAGAATTCCCCGTGCAGCAGCAGCATTGGAGGGGCAGCCACAGCCAGGCTTATCCCCTCCAGCAACGAACACATACGAACCAATGCCTAACCGCCAACCTTACAAGTTGTGACTATTTGCTACGCAGTAGGCAAAAACCAGAAGGCACCAGCCAATCAGTCAACTGGAAAAATTCCTACCAGGCCCCTGCCGCAAGAGCAGACGACCCCATGACAGGCATAGCAACGTCAACGCAGAGGCCTAAGAAAATTGGGGAGAGGACGGGCGGGTGATCAGTTGCAGGCAACAAAGAGGACTAACACAGGGCGTGCCAAACATACCGGTATATACCCCAAGGGCTGTCCATCAATAAATTGCAACATAACAATCTCCCCAGCAACACTGACCTAATTGAAGCTGTGGCCATCCAGGCGATCCCGCCCCCATCAGGAGTGGTGACTTGCCGGCCCCCACCGCAATACGTGCTCTCCATTAAGGAGAACACGCTTTCCCATTAATCATTATTATTATCATTTTCTGAACCTTTTCCAACTCTACAATACATAGCACAGTAGACAGTATTCCAAATGCAGTCACACCCAGGGCCGCATTTAGGTTTGATACGGCCCTAAGCTATTGAAGGTAACGGGACCCTTTATATGTCCAGCTGTCCTTTGTCAACAACAAACCAGTGATATTTAGGGAGCAGGCTAGCAGGCGGGGCCCATTACATCATAGGTGTGCTGGTCCCGAGGGATATCCGATAGGCGAGGTCTAGTCCAGTCCAAGGTCAGTCCAAGCCAGAAGTCACAAAGCCGAAGTCAGGAAGCCGAAGTCAGGAAGCCGAGGTCAGGAAGCCAAAGTAACAAAGCTGAGGTCAGGAACGCAGGAACCAGGAACAGGAACAGGAACTGGGCAGCAACGATGTTGCTCCTGCAACTTGGGACTGGGACTGGCTGGCTTTTATCTGCCCCGAGGCACAGGGCGGCTCCGATCCTGAGGTGACTCGCCTCTCCTGGCTTGGAGGCGAGCACTCCTCCTGCGGGAACTTAGTTCCCTTCGCCTCTCTGCCCTGAACCTCTGCAGCTCAGGAGAAGCTGGAGGGTTACCGGACCCAGAGGCAACCTCAGCTTCTCCTGACTGGGTGGGGAGTGGAGCACCTGCAGGCAATGAGTCCTCCACCCCATCAGAAGCCAGATCAAACTCAGCCGATGCCTGCACCTGAGGATCTAGCACAGGTGAGTCCCCTTCAGACTCAGGCCCCAGCCCTGGCTCTGCTGGTTCTGGAGGCAGGGAATCCTGTGCAGGCTGGGATCCCTCAGGTTCAGCGTCTGAGTCTGAATCCCAGGCCATCACACCATCCCCCCTCCCAGGCCCCCCCCTCAACCGAGGGGCCGGACCAGGCTTGCTGGGGTAAGTTGCATGGAAATCACGGAGGCAGGCAGGCGCGTGGACGTTTTCCGCCGGTTCCCACGAACGATCCTCGGGCCCATACCCCTTCCAGTCAATGAGGTATTGGAGCTTCCCCCTGCGGTATCGTGAGTCGAGAATGTGCTCCACCTCGTACTCGGGCTCCCCCTGAACCAAAACTGGCTGCGGACGTGGACGGTCTGGGTGGAACTCGTCGGGCGGGGCAACCGGACTGAGGAGGGACCGGTGGAATACTGGGTGGACCTTCAGGGTCGAGGGTAACCGGAGACGGAATGCCACAGGCGAGACCTGGTCCACGATTGGAAAGGGGCCGGTGAAGCGAGCATCCAGCTTCCGCGAAGGCCGAGAGGGGTGCAGGTGGCGAGTGGAGAGCCATACCAGGTCGCCGACACGGAGTTCCGGCCCCACCTGGCGGTGGCGGTCGGCCTGGGCCTTGTAAGTGTCCTTGGCCTGGCGCAGTTGTTCCATCAATAGCTGTTGCTGAGACTGGAGCTCCTGGAGCCAGTCGGTCACTGCGGGGACAGCGGATGCCGGCAGCACGTCCGGGAACAACCGTGGATGGTAACCGTAAGTGGCCTGGAACGGGGTCTGTTGGGTGGAGGCGTTCACCGCGTTGTTGTAAGCGAACTCTGCCAACGCCAAGTGGTCGACCCAGTCGTCCTGCTGGAAGCTGCAATAACACCGGAGGTACTGCTCCAGAACTGCATTCGCTCGTTCCGTCTGGCCGTCAGTCTGCGGGTGGTGAGCTGAAGATAGACAGACCTCTGTCCCGAGGGCCTGATGTAAGGCTCGCCAGAAGCGGGATGTGAACTGGACGCCCCGGTCGGACACCAGACGCTCGGGCAGGCCATGCAGGCGGAAGACATGCTGAAGGTACAGTTGAGCCGTTTCCTTAGCTGTGGGTACAGATGGGCAGGGGGCACAGTGCACCATCTTAGTGAAATGGTCTGTGAAAACCAGGAGGCAGGTACAGTGACGAGACGAGGGTAAGTCCACCACAAAGTCCAGCGAGACCGTGTGCCAGGGACGTGGTGGGACTGGCAACGGCTGGAGCAGGCCAGGGGGTCGCCCAGTAGGACCCTTGGCCCGCCGGCAGACATCACAACCAGCAACGTAGCGTGCCACGTCAGCCTTCAGGCGGGGCCACCAAAACTCACGGCATACCAGATGGGTGGTCCGGTACCGCCCGAAGTGCCCCGCTGCTGGGGCATCGTGGGACATCCGAAGAACCTCGGCCCGCAACGGTCCTGGCGGGATGTACAGACGACCCTGGTGCAACAGTAGGCCCTGGTGCAGGGCCAGCCCCGGATATCGAGGGCATGACCCGTCGGACAGTTCCTGGAGCCGTTCTTGTGCCCAAGCATCGACCCGTTGCTGTTCCCGCACCCGAGCCCGCAGTGGCTCAGCCTCCCGAGTGGCCAGGAATGCGGCCGGTGGTAAGATCGTCGTTGGTACTGCCTGCTGTACCGTGTCTGCGACGTCCTCGGGTTTCCGGGACAAGGCGTCCGCCTTCCGGTTCTGGGAGCTAGGGATGTAGCGGATCCGGAACTGGAACCGGGAGAAGAACAGCGCCCACCGGATCTGCCTTTGGTTCAATTTGCGGGTGGTCTGGAGGTACTCCAGATTCCGGTGGTCAGTTCTCACTTCCACTGGGTGTCGTGCCCCCTCAAGATGATGGCGCCAGACCTCAAAGGCCACCTTGATGGCCAGTAGTTCCCGCTCCCACACGGTATAGTTCCGCTCCGCCGGAAGGAGCTGCCGGGAGTAGTAGGCACAGGGTAAGAGTGGCGCATCAGGTCCGTGTTGCTGGGACAAGACGGCACCGAGAGCCGTACTGGAGGCATCAGTCTCCACCACGAAGGGACGAGAGGGATCAGGATGCTGCAAAATCGGTGCCTTCTGGAAACAGGCTTTCAACCCCTGGAATGCCACCTCAGCCTCCTCATCCCAGGAGAAGGGAGTCTTGGGGCGCAGCAGGCGGGTCAACGGGGTGGTGCGATGAGCGTAGTCTGCAATGAATGTCCGGTAATAGTTGGCGAACCCCAAGAACCGCTGTAGGTCCTTGCGGTTCCGCGGCGCCGCCCACTCTCTAACCGCAGACAACTTCCCGGGGTCCATCTGCACGCCGTCAGGGGAGAGTCGGTGTCCAAGGAAGTCCACTGACCGCTGGTGGAACTCGCACTTGCTGAGCTTAGCATACAGGCGGTGCTCCCGCAAGCGCTGCAACACGGACCGGACATGACTCTCGTGGCGAGCCGGGTCACGGGAATAAACCAAAATGTCATCTAGGTACACCACCACGTACTTGTCTAACAAGTCCTGGAACACGTGGTTGATGTACCGTTGGAACACGGCGGGCGCATTGCATAATCCGAACGGCATGACCAGATATTCGAACTGCCCATAACGGGTCCCGAATGCTGTCTTCCACTCATCTCCGGCACGGATTCGAATCAAGTTGTAGGCCCCCCGGAGGTCCAGTTTGGTGAACATCTGCGCCCCCTGTACCCGCTCCAGCAACTCTGCAATTAGAGGCAAGGGATACCGGTCTGGGATGGTGATCTTATTCAAGGCCCGGTAATCATGGCAGAGGCGAAGCTCCCCACACTTCTTCTTAACGAAGAGTACTGGAGCGGCGGTAGGAGACGTAGAGGGCCTAATGAACCCACGCTCCAGGTTCTTGTGAAGGAAGTCCTGCAAGGCTTCACGTTCTGGCTCCGAAAGAGAGTATAGGCGGCTCACAGGCAGGGGCGCCCCGGGCTGGAGGTCTATGCCGCAGTCGAAGGACCGATGTGGAGGCAGCTGGTCTGCTCCCTGTTCCTCAAACACGTCTAGGTAGTCCTGGTACACGGCGGGGAGCATTGACGCAGCCTCCCCCATGGAGGTGGCCAATAGCATCTTGGACCGGGCATGGGAACCCGGGTCTGGGAAGCATACAGTCCGATTGACCCAATCGATCTGAACATTGTGAGACTCCAGCCAGTCCATCCCAAGCACCAGGGGAAACCGGGGCATGGTGGCAATGTCCAGGGTACGCACCTCCCGGTGCTGCTGGTGGCACAGGACCAAGGGCTGGGTCTCCCGAGTAACGGCGCCCGACCGCAGGAGCCGTCCATCAATTGCTTCCACCTGTACCGGTTCTAGCTTGTTCTGGAGCGGCACCCGATGCTGAGCGGCGAAGGCAGAGTCCATATAGGAGCGGGTTGCCCCCGAATCCACTAGAGCGTGGGTGAGGATCCAGGGCCCGCCGGGGGGGTATAGACGCACCGGGATCATGAGGTGTTGCAATTCCACCGGTGAGGGCCCATCATGTGACGCTTGGGACCCCAGGTAGCCTGGGTCATTGGCTACTGGGGTTGGTGTGGTTCCCTGTGGCTGGCATTTCTCGGGGCAGGTTCGGGCGTAGTGTCCACTCCCACCGCAGTAGAGACACAGGTTCCCCTCACGACGCCGAGTCTTCTCCGAGGGGGAGAGGCAAGGTCGCGCTGCCCCGAGCTGCATCGGCTGCTCCGGTAACTCGGCTCTGGCCGTGGAACTGCTGGGAAGCACCGGAGCCGGGAGCCCAGAGTGCCGGTGGCCCCGGGCCTGGCGACGGTCCTCCAACCGATCGTCTATCTGCAGACTCCGTTGGATGAGGGCATCCAGTGTGGCGGGGCGGTCCAACGTGGCCAGCTGGTCCAGTATCTCATCCGAGAGCCCCTCGAGATACTGGTCCCGAAGTGCGGAGTCGTTCCAGGTCAAGTCCTGCGCCAACAGCCGAAATTCCGTGGCGTAGGCAGCCACTGTGGACTTGCCCTGTTTCAACCGCTGAATCGTCCGATTGGCTTGACTCCCCTTCTGAGGGTTGGCGAACGCGGTTTCCAAATGGTTGCAAAACCCCGTATAGTCTGTCAGTAAGGGGGAGTCTTGCTGGAGCAGCGGCAACGCCCACTTGGCCGCCTGGTCCTTCAGCAAGCTGATCAGGAAGTGCACCTTGGTGCGGTCGTCGGGGAAATCCCGGGCTCGCCCCTGAATATACAGCTTGGCCTGGGCGAGAAACATGGGAAAGCTGGTTGGGGACCCATCGAATTTCTCTGGCAGGGCCACTGGGTACTTGCCTGGAGCTGGGGCGTCGGCACCAGGAGCCGGCAAGGCGTCCAAACGCTGCTGAAGCGCCGTAACCGCATTGCTTAGCTGCTGCACTGTGTGGGTCAAGACCTGGTTCTCCTGGGCCAATGCCGCCAGCGCAGCCGCCTGGTCAGCCATGGCTTATAGGTTCCTCCCGAACGCACCCCAACGAAGGGGGGAGTGCGGGTGTGGCAGGAGCAAACTGTGCTGGTCCCGAGGGATATCCGATAGGCGAGGTCTAGTCCAGTCCAAGGTCAGTCCAAGCCAGAAGTCACAAAGCCGAAGTCAGGAAGCCGAAGTCAGGAAGCCGAGGTCAGGAAGCCAAAGTAACAAAGCTGAGGTCAGGAACGCAGGAACCAGGAACAGGAACAGGAACTGGGCAGCAACGATGTTGCTCCTGCAACTTGGGACTGGGACTGGCTGGCTTTTATCTGCCCCGAGGCACAGGGCGGCTCCGATCCTGAGGTGACTCGCCTCTCCTGGCTTGGAGGCGAGCACTCCTCCTGCGGGAACTTAGTTCCCTTCGCCTCTCTGCCCTGAACCTCTGCAGCTCAGGAGAAGCTGGAGGGTTACCGGACCCAGAGGCAACCTCAGCTTCTCCTGACTGGGTGGGGAGTGGAGCACCTGCAGGCAATGAGTCCTCCACCCCATCAGAAGCCAGATCAAACTCAGCCGATGCCTGCACCTGAGGATCTAGCACAGGTGAGTCCCCTTCAGACTCAGGCCCCAGCCCTGGCTCTGCTGGTTCTGGAGGCAGGGAATCCTGTGCAGGCTGGGATCCCTCAGGTTCAGCGTCTGAGTCTGAATCCCAGGCCATCACAATAGGAGCCTACACAACACAAAACACTGTTGCTGTATGTAGGTTTTATTTTATTTGTTTTTATCTTATATTTTGGAAATGTACATCCAGGTTTTTTTCCTTTAATTTTTTTTGGGATCCCCAAGAGAGTGGGGCCCTAAGCTATAGCTTGTTTAGCTTATACGTAAATCCGGCACTGGTCATGCCATAGATATGTATGTTCCTAGCTTCCAGTATAAGTGAGCCTTACATATCCATCCGTTAGCAGTGCTGAGGCTAATAAACCTACACCACCACCATGAGCACTTTAAAAATGACACCTCGGTGGAATCTACACACATATAAAAAACGCTGTGAAAATGCTTTTCTAAAAATATATTGAATTTGCCATAGCTCATTGTTGCCATCTAGTGTCACATTTGTATGTTGCACTTTGCAACACACTTAAAATGTTTTATTTGCAGCTGTATAAGCTGAGTCTCTTATCTGTGCAGTAAACTGTTTTTATAGTTTTTCTGGTAGTCCCAGTAACATCATTCCCCATCATAGTTTCTCATTTCGAAGAAATCACATTTCCCAGCACTTTTTATTTATTTTTTGTCATGGGGGTATTGTTGTTACTTTAATCATTGGAGAGTGAGCACTTCCCTGCTGCACAACTATGGCACACTCCATTTAGCCATTTAAAAGAAACAATAACTAGATAAATAGCTAGACAGACAGACATGCTATCTAGGCAGTTCCTGTCCTTGTGGCACTGCCCCCACAATTTAATCACCTCCTTTTCTCTATTAAAAGATCACATCTGTGTGATCACCCCCTGTAGTATAAAATGCACAGCTCCACTGATAGTTAAAAGAAAGAGCAGGGCAGCCTGCTTCAGGAACAAGCAGCCACATAAGCGAGGCTTCCCAATGATGTTGTCCAATATATGCAAAACACCAGAGCCACATGGGCAGATTTTCAAAAACTCCACATATGCCGGCAGGACTGTATTCCAAGAAACACTCTGGTGGTCTTCGGGAGATGTGGCTGAAGTCCTTCAAGAGCACTCAGCACTTTGCAACTCTCCATTGCACCTTCTGTAGAAAAATCCCAAAAGATCGGAGGATCCCATATATTGAGCTCTAAATACAGACTTGGTGGCTAAGCTAAATTCGGGGACTGCTTCCTGTTGTTTTGCCATGCCATAGGACAGGGGTGGCCAACTCCCAAGAGACTGTAATCTACTCACAGAGTTAAAAACTGGCAGTGATCTACCCCCTTTTGGGGGGTTCAGGTCAAAGTTGTTGAGTTTTTCAGGGAGAAGGTAAAATGTTGAGCTTTTTTTAGGGGAACCACAGTTGTTCAGTTTCTTTGGGGGGAGCCAATGATCTACCAGTGATCTACCGCAGACGTCCAGTGATCTACCGGTAGATCACAATCTGCCTGTTGGACATGCCTGCCATAGGAGATGTGTGTTTTATTGCATGAGCAGCCTGTGAATCATGTGCAGCCTGTGAATCAATAGCAACAGTCAAAGGTTCTTTTTTTGAAAAGGGAGGAGGGTTGCAAATTTCATGGATAGGTACAGGAGGAATTTCTGACCTTGCAGTAATGTCACTGGCAGTAATGCCTATGGTACTCATTCACATATATTATGCACTTTAGCATAGGATCGATCCCCCTTTTAATTTTTTAATAATTTCAAAAGTGATGCAAAACAAATGAAAATAATACAAGCAATGCCCACAACATCCCAAACAATATCCATTACAGAGGTCGGCAGAGTTACAGTCTCACTTTTTCTACAGAGAGCTTAAGGATTTACAGGTAAGCATCAATCCATTTTCTTCTACTAGATTAAATCTTTTTCTCTTATTTTGCAGGCATCAGGACTGTACCCCGCAGCAATCTAAAATAAAGCTTCTGCTCCCTGCCAACTGTAAATGAGCAAAAGCCAAAAGCGGGGGTCTACCATGTTACTAGCATGTATACTCAATAATACTGAACCTTTCTGCACTGAAAGTGCCTCCCATACTTCATCCTCTAGCTCATTTCAGGCACTGAGTAAGTTTTTCTAACAGCCAATACTTTTGATACCAGTATTCAAGGTTTGGACCATAAAGAAGGCTGATCGCCGAAGAATTGATGCTTTTGAATTATGGTGCTGGAGGAGACTCTTGAGAGTCCCATGGACTGCAAGAAGGTCAAACCTATCCATTCTTAAAGAAATCAGCCCTGAGTGCTCACTAGAAGGACAGATCCTGAAGTTGAGGCTCCAGTACTTTGGCCACCTCATGAGAAGAGAAGACTCCCTGGAAAAGACCCTGATGTTGGGAAAGATTGAGGGCACAAGGAGAAGGGGATGACAGAGGACAAGATGGTTGGACAGTGTTCTCGAAGCTACCAACATGAGTCTGACCAAACTGCGGGAGGCAGTGGAAGACAGGAGTGCCTGGCGTGCTCTGGTCCATGGGGTCACGAAGAGTCGGACACGACTAAATGACTAAACAACAACGTTAAAAACTTTCCAGAGTTTGGCAATCCTGGTTCTTGCTCACGGGCAGCACTTACTTGTTTGGGGGTGGGTAAAAATGGATTAACTTAATCTCCCCTATTGTTTGTATGAAAATAGAATATATCAGTTAGGTGCCCCAGGTAATAAACTTAACAAATTATAAAGAAATTGGTGTAGAGGTCTTTTTGTGCTCTGTGGTTTTGTGGGTAATATGCCTTAGAGGTCATTCTGGAAATGCCATACATAATGCAGATGACCCTAGAAAAGTATTGTGCCAAATTTCTGAAGGTTAGGTGTAAGGGTTAGGGAGTTATGGTGAATTTGTAAGACTTGTGCTCTGTTCAATTGCAAAAAAAAATATTGTTGGGATCCGTCTGTCTCGGGAGACAATGGAAGAGTGTGCCTTCAGAGGTAAAGTCAAACCACTGGAGAATTAGAGACCAATACGGGAGAGACATGTTTTATTATAGGTGGATCAGAGGAAGGTGTCTGGTTTTGTTGCTACAGATGCACCATAGCATTTCTTCTCTCTGCAATCCTCCCTTCTCTGGTCACTGCTGTGCATACATGACTGTCTGTCTCCAGGCACTGCAATTGTCTGCAAGGGATTCCCATACAGCGGGGTTTATGTCATATTTGCAGACATCTTTGCAATGTAGAGTTGATCTGCCAACAGGCCTAGTGCCTGAAGCCAGCTCCCTGTAGAGCATAACCTTGGGGATCCTGCCATCTTCTGTTCTGTGTACACAACCAAGTCAGCGTAGTCATCACTGTGACAAACATGCTGGGAATGTGGGCTTGGGAGAGCACATCTTTGTTTGAGACTTTGTCCACCAAAATGAGTGGCAAACATAATCGCCCAGCTTCATCTCAGGGTGCTGCAGAATGATCCCACTTTGCCTCTGCGAGAGGCAGTGAAGGATAGGCGTGCCTGGCGTGCTCTGGTCCATGGGGTCACGAAGAGTCGGACACGACTGAACGACTGAACAACAACAAGTCCCAAATCTCTCCAACATGTCCCACTTCAGTTCTTGATTCAGGAACCATCTAAAACCTGGTGTACACCTGTACTCTGTACAAGGACATCCTTATGCATGTAAGATAGCACCACTATAGTGAAGGTACCCAAGAAAGGCTGTTTTTCTTTGCTCTGCTCAGCCAGCCATATAAGTATGCCATTTTATTGCAGGCCATTATTAGAATGCACAGCACATCAGAGAACCAGCAGAAAGCCTGCCTTTTGGACAAGTGAATGGCACATTGCTGAATTGATCTGGCAGGCAAGCTTTGGTATGCCCTAGTGACAGAGAAGTCAGTGTCTCCTAGGCTAGAAAATGAAAACAGCAAGGGTGGTGCAGTACCTAAGGATCTTTAAATCTCTTAGATGTCCTTTTTGAGAGGCCTCAAGGTGATTTTCTTACTATGGTCTTGCATGGAACTTGTTCTTCTAAAGAACCTCAAAGACCAAAAAAGGGGGTGCCTCACACACCTCTTGATTCACCAACTTTCCTGCTGGTGATTCATCCTATTGAATACCTCCTAGCAGAAGAAAAGGTCAAAAGTCAAAGGGCTCATCCACACTTCCGCCTGTGCCATGCTTTCTAGGCATGGATCCGAGCGATTTTTTTGTTTGTTCAGCTGCTTTCCCAGCAGAAACCCACTGCTTAACACTGAATTGGAACAAATGCCAACCCGCAGAAGAAACAATAGACGTTTGTTCTGATTTACCAATAAACAGTGGGTTTCCCCAGTGGATGAGCCCAAAATATAGAGTGTGGGGTAGCCAAAGGAAATGAGATCTGGCAGACCATGGTTACAATCCAGAAAGTAGCCTCATGCAGAAAGAAGAGTGAAGCTGTCTATCTATATATGCTTATTTTGCAGTATGTTCACTGAATCCGTGGGCCTGACTTTTGGCAGGTAGCTGCCAGACTGGTTATATGAAACAGAATCATGGGCAGCATGAAGCACAGAAGCAAGTTCTTATGATAATGGACTTCTTTTCTGCCATTTCTGTCACATTTGTGCTAACCTTATGCAAAGTGCTGTGGGTTAAACCACAGAGCCTAGGGCTTGCCGATCAGAAGGTTGGCGGTTCGAATCCCCGCGACGGAGTGAGCTCCCGTTGCTCGGTCCCTGCTCCTGCCAACCAAGCAGTTCGAAAGCACATCAAAGTGCAAGTAGATAAATAGGTACCACTCTGGCGGGAAGGTTAGAGGTCTCTCTGGAACAGTATGGGGTACCATGCAGAGGATGAAACAGTCATGTCACTATTCCAAAAATTGATCACCTGCTCAGGAAAATCTTCCTTGAGATCCAGCTTGCTTTATCTTCATGAGCAGATTTGTGTACAGTAACCAATACTGGGTCAAACCGACTCTGAGATGCTTTAGAATGGCTCAGCAGCACAGAGTATGCAAGGAACTATCCAGGTATGCTAAAAGGCAACCAATTTCTTTGAGACAGACTTGACATACTGCAGACCAATGCAAATCTTCTTTTTCTTTTATCCATTAAAAAATAAATGTTCCCAGTCAGCCACCCATTCTTCAAAGTGGATGTGGAGATCTCACCATAAAAGTTTTTCCCTCCAAAATTCTTCAGCTTCTATGCAAAGAGGTTGAAGGTAAAAGGCAAAGAGGCTTTTTCAATCCTGCACATTGTCACAAAAGCCATACAGAATAATGAAGATCTTGTATATTATATTGGGGCACAATCCAGCTGATTTCGATGGCAAAATTTAAATATATAAAAGTGAATAACATTATTTATTTTTTTACGTCCAGCACTGCCGTTAAGGTAATGCATAAACCAAAGTCCTCCTCCTCATCTTGGGAATGACTAAATGCTCATTCCACTACGGTCGTTGATTGTCATCACCACTGGAATTAACATCTGCCAATGAAATCAGAATTTCACCCAAAATAACTATGCCATCCCCTTCATAAGGGTAACAGTTTTTCCAAGGGCAATTCACTAACACTTACTCAGATTAAAAATGATATATCCACAAGGTCAGTGCCTATTACTCAATCCAAGGGCCATAAATCTGTCCATATAATCCATAATGATCCCATATGTTTGGTTTTGTGGAGTGTTTTCTTTCTTTCTTTTTTGCAATCCATATGTTTTACATCTGCACATACATGCTATAAATGGAGAGAGAAGTAAAAATGGAGGTGGTGAAGCTTTCAGTCAGCTAATAGGTTACGCAGAAAATGGGCTAGAGTTGACATTCCTTTTCAAAGGCAATGTTTTTTCCAAGGCAAAGGCTTGGCAAGAGTATTTGACCAGGAGTTGGGCAGGGGGAAACACTGGGAATGATCCAACCAAAGTTAAAAGACCCATTTGTTTTAATGGGAGAGTCAAGTGTGTGTTGAAATCAATGGAGCCAAAAGATGCTTAATTTTAGCTGGCTCGTGCCCACACAAGTAGGCACTTTAAACTCAGTTCAAGCAGCAATGCAAAGAAGTTTTTAAGTGTGATGTGACACAAAGGATATTTAAGAAGGAGAGAAGCAGAATATGCTAATATGTGCTTCTGTATCAAAAAGCCACTTAAATGTGGAATTAAAGACACAGATTTGCAACAGTTCTCTGGAGGCCTCTGCTGTAGTCTTGCTTTGGGAAAAAAATCCATCTCCTCGCTCTGCTTGAAATGCCACACATTAATTGGGTAGCGCAAGAAGCTGTTTTCCAGGACAAGAGGCTGACACTGGTGAGGTTAAGCCCCAGGGCTGACACCTTTCGGGCAAAATTTGCTGCTCCTAAATCCCAAGCCATTCTCTTGTGTCCGAGATGGAGCTTTCAGCTCACCTCATGATTGGGCCAACAACCCCAGGAGATGCTCCCATGCAGATGGAACACAGGGGCATGAAACATTGGAAGTCAGACGACTGGTTCATTTAGCCCAGTGTTATGAACATTAATTGGGAGGAGCTCTTCAGGGTTTTGGACAGCATACATTCCCATTCCTACCTGGAGAGGTCAGTTGCAAGGAGTTTGCATTCTCTCTCTCTCTCTCTCTCTCTCTCTCTCTCTCTCTCTCTCTGCTCCAATTGCAAGGGCTGTAAGAAATGATGTTGCTGGGGTTTTTTTTTTGCCCAGTCCCAGCTCTCTTGCCATCCAGCAATGCTTTTACAAGTTCATTTACAGTGGTCATTGGGAAATGAAGTCCAAATGTGGAAAAGAAAGAAAGAAAGAAAGAAAGAAAGAAAGAAAGAAAGAAAGAAAGAAAGAAAGAAAGAAAGAAAGAAAGAAAGACAGCAATGCCTATCAACTGGGGGGGCTCAAATATTTTGGGGGGGTGAAGGGACCTGACCCCCTAGGAATTGGTGCCTTTGGCCAGGGCCACTCGGGGTGGACAGTACTGAGCTAGCCAGATCCAGCGTCTGTAAAACTCAGTAAAAGGCAGCTTGCTGTGTTCAAAACAACTTAGCAATTATGGGTGACATTCAACCAAGTTTTACTTGGAGCAAAGGTAAAGGTAAAGGGACCCCTGACCATTAGGTCCAGTGGTGACCGACTCTGGGGTTGCGGAGCTCATATCGCTTTACTGGCCGAGGGAGCCGGCGTACAGCTTCCAGGTCATGTGGCCAGCATGACTAAGCCGCTTCTGGCGAACCAGAGCAGCGCACGGAAACGCCATTTACCTTCCCGCTGCAGCGGTACCTATTTATCTACTTGCACTGTGACGTGCTTTCGAACTGCTAGGTGGGCAGGAGCTGGGACCGAGCAACGGGAGCTCACCCCGTTGCAGGGATTCGAACTGCCGACCTTCTGATCAGCAAGCCCTAGGCTCTGTGGTTTAACCCACCACGCCACCCACGTCCTTTTACTTGGAGTACACCAGTTGAAATTGATGGCCCTAACTTAGTCATGTTCGTTAATATAAATGGGTCTACTCTAAGTAAACCTTATCAATAGGTTTTCCTTATTAAAAAGCCAGTGGGAATTTAAGAAAGGCCCATTAAACTACAGATCTATCTAGATCCTTGCTGTAGGGTTGCATCTGTAGGATTACTTGGAGAACAAAATGCTGCGCTGGATGCGTCTTTTGCCTCGATGTAACACAGTTCTTTTTATGTTTTCCATGGGGTGCTTTTGACGTCTCCATTTCTGCTTGCTGTCTGCTAATATCATTCTTCTGCCCTCCTCAAACTAACAAAATTTAATGTATTCCATTCAACACGGCGTTCGTTTCAAGTTATTCAATGTCAGACAAGTGTCGCTGATCAAAGATGTGGCAGCTGAAGTACCTGGCAGCGCTTTCTTTTGAAATGGTTTCTCTTAACTCATTTGTGCGATTACTTATGTATACAGCAGCATCAGCACCAGCGATCAGCAGAAAACCCTCAAATCTTGTGTCTATTGTCTCCAGGTCGCACGATGGCATTCGAATCATAGCGATATAATAGGTGCATCTGATAATAGAAACACATTTAAAGACTTGGCTAATAGCCATCATAGGTTTGATTCTTTTCTGACACCCTTTCCTTTGGACAAAAATGGAAAGACGTGATAGGGTGGATCAACGGTTCATTTAGAATGCATAGCCCTGCTTCATGATCACAGCCGGTTTATCCATCGCACTCCAAATCCAAGGGTTAGAGATGGGAGAGTGGTTTGCATCGGAATGAACCTTGGGGCGGTTAGAAGCCAGAATAAGAGCAGAATCCTATGCTTTAATTACAGGCTCTAAGATTTGATGGAAGTCCCATGACACCGGCAGAACAGCTACCACCATGGCAAACAGGCTGGCATAACAACTCGGATGCGCTGGCAGAAAACTCCACTGCTCTACCAAAAAGCTATACCAGCAGAATAGCTAAATTGCAGCACAGTGCCCCAATGGACAGGCCTCCTCTAAATATCTCTTACCTGGGCAGTTCCATTTCAATGTACAATTAAACAACTATACTTAACAATATTCGTGCAACTGGTTATTCCTGCCTAAGTACAGAACCTTACATTTGTCCCTATTGAAATTCATTTTGTTAGTTTTGGCCCAGTTAGCCAATTGGTTAACGTCATCTGGAATCCCGATTTTGTCTTCTGCAGCATCAGCAACCCATTAGTTTGGTGTCATGTTCAAATTTGGTGATCATCACCTCATTTCTATCATCCAAGTCATTTATAAAGACGTTTGGTGCCCCTCCCCCCCCCCCAGAAAAATATGAAGTTGTTACAGTAAGGGCCACACTTTTTAACAGCAAAAAAAGAGGTGTATATACTGCATACCCTTGAGTACCCCTGGGGAGGGGATTCTTTCTCCACCTTCAAAATTGAAGCACTTTTTAATTTGCTCAGCCTTCCTGTCTCTTTTTTCCCCTCTGCTATGTATTCTTCAATTTGCTTAATCTATTCCACTCACTGTTATGATAATGTCACCATTTCTTTTCTGTTTTTCTACAGTGGCTTCTCCTTTATTCTTCTTGTCACTCTCTGTGGTCTAGTTATTCAAACCTCTTTGAGATTTAAAGAGCTCATCCAGACTTCCGTTTTTTTGCTGCGTTTCCAGGCACAGGTTGGTGCTTTAAAGTGAACTCCCCACCCCCCACCCCAGTGCTTTCCCCGTAAAAACCCGCTCTTTACCATTGAATCGGAGCAAATGGCAATCCAAAGAAAACCAGAATCGACACTTGTTACAATTCAGCATTAGAGAGCAGGTTTTCAAGGGGAAAGCACAGGGGGAAAGGTAACTGTGGATGAGCATCATTACAGATGTTATGAACTGACAGGACTACAGTGAGGAGGAAGTGGATTCAGGTGAGGGTTGTAGCTGGGACTGGGGCATACCAGGGCAAGCTGGGGGTGGGGATGGAGAGGTACTTGTGGGGTGGCAGAGCATGATGAGGGGGTGGGGGTCAGTGCACAGGACTCAGAGCAGCAGGACCTATCATCATAGACAGAGGGGCCCCTGTCTCCACGAACATCATGGGCTCTGAGACATAGGGAGCAGCGGACGGGTACTCCATGAGGCTGAGGCAAGCAAGGGCCCACAGCCCAGCTCCCTAGCTGGCCAGGCGAGGCTTGCTAGCTCTGGGAGGAGGCGTGTGATTCCTCAGCTGAAGTAGTCTTGGAACAGGTGAGGGTCACGTGTATTGCATCTAAAGCCAAAATTGCACATAATCAAAACTCATCGGGTTCAATGGCAGGTGGGATTGCCAAAGTCCTTGTCCCCTTTCTGCCCCCTTTTTTTATTTTTTTTGTCAAGCACGTAAAGCTGAATGCACACAAGCTGCAGGCTTACTGCATTTTAGATATTATTATTATAAAGCCATAAATGTCTGGTGCTCTGCTTGCTGTTGTGTTTTAAAACCTATTAAAATATGCTTTAGTGTTCTGATATCTGGCTTTCACTTTTGCTCTGTATATTGCCCTGGGAGCCTACAGAATGAAGGACAGTTTAGAAATAGACTAAGTAAATAAAGAAGGGCAGACATGTGGCGATGGCAGTGCTATTTTTCTTGAAAAAGAGGTGCTGGAACTCACCATGAATTCCTCCCTTGTTCTCTTATAATGTCAATGGTGCCCACCTGAGAGGTGCCAGAACTGAGTCCAGCAAGTTCCATCTAAAAAACATCCTTGGGCGATGGTGTCACTGGACTGATCTGGATGGAGTCAAGAGTTTCTTATTACTTTTCTGTTCTTACTTTATGGGGACTGTGAAGTTCTAGTCCAGCTTTCTGAGTTATGTCTTCTAAGCCTGACACAACAAGGAGAAACTTCCCCAGATCACAAGTGTCTGAGAGATCCTTTCACTGAAGGTGTTGGAGATTGAACCTAGGATCTTTGGCACCTGCCTCTAATGCAGACGTTCCCAGGGAGGTTGGCTTTTAATGTGTATGATCCTGGAAGCAATTCTAGCAGGCCCAGTGCAACAGCTGAGCATCTGGGAAAGTATTTGGTTCGAGGGGAAGCAATGCCCAAACATCAAAGCGATATCTGAGGTGAAGGTTACCTATTTTAAGCAATGCACACAGGAGAAAAATGATAATGTAAGCACAGAAATGCCTGTGCTTTGTTAGGCCGTTCTGAACTAGTGATCCCCACAGGTCCACTGTGGAAGGAGGGCTGTGGCAAACATCTCTCTTAATGAGGAAGAGTGTGGCCTTAGAGTTTCCAATGTCAATAGAGATCTTATTAACACATGAGGACATTCACACACAGCTGGCGTGAAGGTTGTGCACAAACATCTGATCCAAAACTATTCAGTGGTGCAGTGCAGATCAGATAGGTCGATTTGTACATCAGCGAGAAACTGACCCACACATTTTCACCACAGCAGAAACCGCCTTAGGATAATGCACAAAAGATGCTGACTTGGAGCCTGAAAAAGGAAGCATGAATATTTTAAGGATAAATCACCTTTTATCACTGAGCTCTGGAAACTCCCAAAGAATATATAAACCTTCTTAAAGCAAAATTTGCTTGGTAAGACTTGGCTTCTACATAATGCTTAGACCTATATATATCACAGATAATACTGGACATAAAATTCTTTTCTCACTACACTAAGGTGTTGAGGGAGTCGTTGCGCTGAAATCAATGGAGTTACACAGATGTAGGCAGAAAGAAACGGCAAAATTTCCTAGCACATTTTGTTCAAATATTGATCAAGCCATAAACAGAGTGCGCATGAATTCAACATTAGTGTTGAAAGCAAATTTATTGCACTTAGGGTTTCTGAAAATATTTATTAATGCAGTTACTGTAATGAGGATGTTCCCCTCTCCTTTTTACGATTGGGTGAGCCAAAGCCATGTAAAATGTTTTGGTTTTGTGTGTTGCATTTTTTACAGCCTAATCCAAAAGGCTTGCATGCCACCCAGTTCCCCCTTTAGCTAACCTACAGAACAGGGAGAAGTGGTGCTGCCCATCTACCTTTGTGTTGGCTACACTGGCTGGCAGTGGCTCTTGAAGAGTTCAGGCAAGGTTTCTCCCCCAGCCCTACCCAGAGATGCTGAGGTTTGAACCTGGGACCTCATTTTCATGCAGACGCTCTCAGGTTCAATCCCAGCCCTCCCCAGTTAAAAGAATCAGAGAGGACGTGATGGAGGCAATCTGTTCCCTTGGGACTCTGGAGAATCACTGCCAGTCAGAGTACGCAATGCTGGACTAGGTGGACAAATAGGCAGCTGTTTGAAATAAGGCAGCTTCCTAACTATGTGTTGCTGTGCAGAAAGTTGCATGGCCACGCACCCTACTTTACAGAGCACAATCCTCTATTCTGAAGGGCTGTCAAAAGGCAGTCCTCCATTGGAAAGTGTTTGAGGGTTGTCCAGTCCAAGTCTGGTTAAAAGATAACAATAACAACAATAATAAATTTATTATTTATACCCCGCCCATCTGGCTAGGTTCCCCCAGCCACTCTGGGTGGCTCCCAGCAGAATATTAAAAACACGATAAAACATCAAACATTTAAAAATGTCTCTAAACAGGGCTGCCTTCAGGTCTCTTCTAAAAGTCAGATAGTTGTTTATTTCCTTGACATCTGATGGGAGGATGTTCCACAGGGCGGGCGCCACTACCAAGAAGGCCCTCGGAGCTGGACCTCAGAGTCCATGCTGAACGATAGGGGTGGAGATGCTCCTTCAGGTATACTGGGCCATAACAAGGGAAAGCAGGAGCCTTGAGGCAGGTTGTCCATTAACAGCTAGTAGCACCTGTTCAGCAGGTAGAGAAGTCATCTGTTGTCTTCCCCACGATGGTGAGATGTATTTCATTTCGGTTTAACTCGTAGGAATTACAATTGTATTTGCAGATTTCATTAAAGAAAAACAATATAAAAATAGTAGGATGTATTTGTAAAGTTGCATTTATAATGCACAATATGAAATTTGAATTGGTCTCCTCATTTGTTCTCTTTTTGGTGATGAAAATCCTCTTTTGTGGCAATGCATAAGTGGCCACCAAATTGACCATACTTAGGAGATATGGTTAATATATCTGATTTCCCACTCACTAAAAATTCAGTGCTATAGCAGGTTTGTAGCTGTGTTTGTTCATTGGATTTTTCCACCCATTCCCCACCAAAAAAATGTGGCAGATTAATTGGGCAAATTATTGTTTTGCAATTAATTCAATTGTATGTGCAACAGTGATGCAGATTTGTGTTAATATGTGAAGAAGTCTGTGTTTTGTGGGGGAAAGGGCACGATAGAAAAATAAACCAATTTTACAATGATTCAGATCTGTATTGCAGTTTATGTTTTTGAAGAGGGAACAGAATGCATAGTGATTTGGATCCTCTCTGCAGAATTACATACCACTTTGGCTTAAAAGACTGTGTACAGAGCAGACATATAGAGCACATTTCCCTCCTGCAAAAGAATTCTGGGTACTGTAGTTTACCCCTCACAGAGGATTGGGGTTTTTTTTTTGTTAAATATATGCTGTAAACACAGCCCAAGGGCCCCTCCCAGTCATGAAATGTCAACTAAAATTTAAGGGGAGATATATATCTTTGTCTTTTGGGCATCGTGCTTCCAGACATGTATAAAAGACAATGGTTGTGTTCAGACATCATCATAAACTATAGTTTATTGTGATGGGAAGCAGCCTAGCACCCCTGGGCTAGCAAGGTCCACTTCCCCTCTTCTCCCCAGTCTTGAGGAAGAGAAGCTTTCGGTTTCAATTAATCACACTTTCTTGTTTAGTTTTACAACCATCACCTCAACTGTGGTTAACAAGTCAACTACATAAACCACATTCCAAATCTGGGGTTCGATTGTCATAACAAGCTGTGGTTAATCTAAAATGGAAATGAAAGCATCCAAACCCCTCACAGCTATGCTGGATAATTTTTAGAAAGGATCCCCTCAAAGCCATAATCAAAGTTGCTTCTGTGCCCGAAGATGTGTTCTGTGATTCACTGATTTGTTTTTTGTTTGGTCAGTCATCATATGTAAAAATCACGAAGACCCATGAGGATCTGTGCTTTGGGTCAATGTTTCTGTGGTGCTGCCATGCCCCAGCCCTGTGATGTAAGCTTTGATTTGATGGATTTGGGGGAGGGTGCCATGTAAAAAACATGAAAATTAGAAAGGATCCATTTTATTTCTGCTGGATCTGACTTTTACCCAGCAAAACAAAGTGTGCCCTTGTGTGTCTGTAGGCTGGGGTGTTGTTTGTGTGAGTTTGCGGGAGGGTTGTTGCTGTTGGTTTTTTGTAACTTTATTTTCGATCTTGTGTTCAGTTTGGTTGTATATTTCCGATGTTTCATTTATTGTTTATGACTACTTTTCTTATGATGCAGATATGTATTTTTGCATGTGTGCTGTAGGCCACCTTGAGCATGGTTTGAACTCCGATTGTGTGAGTTTTGCATGGCTAGTTGGGGAAAGCCATTTCCGCCCTAGCGAGGAAATGGGGTTGCGGGAGTGCACGACCCCTTCAAATGCACATGGGATGGCTGGCCAGTCCCTGTGCCATTGGGGGAGTCCCAGCCGCGTCACTACTCAGAAAGACCAATCGGGTCGTTCTGGGGGTGTGGCCTGCTGCGTTTAAACAGGCGCCCGATCGTGCATCTTTTGAATGCAGGAAATGATATTTGGCTGGCTGATATAATTGATGGTATTAGGAACTGGTTGCGGGTGTGAGGGCATTGGCGGCGAACCATTTAGGCTCGATTGGCAGTTAGGCATTGGATTATCTCTGTAAGGCTGAAGGGGGAGGAGGTTGCGCCTGTTGTAATTCCCATTCCACCTTAATAACAGACTGAGGACGGGAGCTTGTCACGTGTCTGTATAGTGTTCCAGTGTGCTGCTGGGAACTTCCGTTCTTCAGTCTGTACTTTCTCTTTCGTTTCCCGAACATGGAGGTGACTGCATGTGTGCATTCTTTTGTCCTCATGTTCGCCTAATAAATGCTTGTATAAAACGCTCATGCCAGCCTCTGTAGTGCATCTTCTGCTGCTGAATGGACTGTACAAGAGTGCTTAGCTTCCTGGAGCTAGGTCTCTGGTTTCTGCTGCTGTTCCAGGGGTTTGAGGTTCGACCAGCAGTTCGGCTGGAGGTGTTTGGGCCAGCAGGGAGCATGCCCGTTGTTCCCATTTCCCTGGACAAATCACAACAGCACCATCACCTCCCCCAAATACTGAAGCATATTCCATTAAAGGAGTCTGGGGGGTGTGGCCCTGTCCGAAGCCTAGGGAGGTGAGAGCCAAAGGCACGCCCCCTATCGGTGGTCCCAGGGTGAGTTCCTAGTTGATGTGCATCAGCAGGGCTCCCCTATCGGTAGCTAACCCTTCCCGGACTTCCAGCACAACGGGCTGGAGTCCGATATAGTCTGTTAGATCCAATGCCTAAGCCAATACCACTCAACATCCGTAACCAATAAAGTTGTGGCCTTTTTATGCCCATTAACCTTACTTCTTGTGTCCTGTGTCTTTATTTACCACCGGGGGGGGGGGTCGGGACATCGCCACTCAAGAAAGCAGATGGAGTTGTGAATGTGCACCCAAGAAAACATCCCAGTGAGAATAAAGCAGTGCAGCTGTTCAACATTCAGGTGTGCACCCCCATTCTGCTCCAACTTGTCAACCCTTCGTGATTCGATTGGAGTTTTCCCTCTTCCTCATGACATGCACATCCTTGCAAGCAGTTTTACACCTTTTAGCGCGAAAGGGTGCAAAAAAAAGAAGGAAAGGGGGAAAAAGATCACCAAATTGGGGGCACATTTCACAGGGGATGAAATGTTTGCAACATCCATTTCTGTTCCCCTCCCTCCCTGTTTCAGAAGGACAAGTCGCCAGGGGATTCTGACAGTTACAAAGATAAAGACTATAAGTGGAATAGGATTATAGAAGAAATATTTTGCTGTGGTGGCACAAGAAAAAGGCAGGGGAATTGGAGCAGCATAATGAGAAGCAAGGTAGGTAGTAAATGAATAGATGAAGAGGATAAGCAAAATAGAAGGACTTGCTAAGAAGAGGGGCCCAGGGAGGAGGAAGATTGTTTCTATGGAAATGCAAATCTGGGGCTAAGATTACAGAGCTACCAGCTGCAAGCAAACATATTTAAAATGGGTAATGAGGTAAAGGAACAGAGAGCTGTAGCATTCGTTCAAAAAACATGATGTAGTTTTTGAACCTCTGGCACACCCACCCACTTACTCACTCCCCAGCATTTGTCAACGGCAGTTCTACAAAAAGTTGTGGGTCTAATTAACAAAGTGGACCACAAAGATCTGGAGCCCAAATTCATGCTCAATTTATAAATTCTCCGTCTGGGTAGACTTGAGCAAGCAACGCTCCCTCAGCCTCAGTCGCCCTCTTGTAAATTGACTGTACTCATAGGGCTTTTGTGGGAATACAGTGGTACCTCGGGTGGTTACAGACACCTTGGGTTACAGACGCTTCAGGTTACAAACTCCGCTAACCCGGAAGTAGTACCTCTGGTTGAGAACTTTACCTCAGGATGAGAACAGAAATCGCGCACCAGCAGCGCGGCGGCAGCAGGGGGCCCCATTAGCAAAAGTGCACCTCAGGTTAAGAACGGTTTCAGGTTAAGAACGGACCTCCGGAATGAATTAAGTTCTTAACCCGAGGTACCACTGTACAAAAGTTCCTGCGATAATTGCAGCAAAAGTGCTTTGCAGGCAATAGAGTGCTGCAGAGATTCACCATCAAGACACAGGGCCAAACTGCATTTTAGGTTAAAGACGTAGCTTGGCACTGTGTGATTCTTTTTATTTATTTTAAATAGTTGCTAATGGTGGGTGGGTACCGAATAGGATCAAGACCATGTTTGAACTGAGGGAAGTTAACCCTTTCCTCCTATGCCACAACCTTAACAATGCCAAATAGCAGCTGGAGGTGGGCAGGACTGTTATCAGGACTGTATACCTTCCAAAAACATCGCAACCAAAAGCTGGGGCGCGTGTCTTCCGGGCCGCACTCCCAGAGGAGTAACACGTGTTTTGGGGCACCGTGATGTTATGCATATATTTTTGGGGCTCTGTGCTCTCACGTGAGAGCACAGAGTCCAAAAACGGGATGCCCCAATTTAATTGGGACAGTTGAGGGGTATGGGACTGTGTCATGGGAGTGACCCCTCCTCCACATGCCATGGCCCGGATCACACACAGACACCAGCTGCTAAAGCAGGGGTGGTGATCATTTTTTCAGCCTGAGGGCCACATTCCCTTCTAGACAACTTTCCACGGGCCACATGCTGAGCAGATAGAGGAATGAATGTGAATTCGGGCATTGTACAGTGGGCTTGTTTCTACACAGACTCAAACATCCCAGTCCACCCCATGTCTAGGCATGCAAGGAGAATGAATGGAGTTCAAGGGCAGATTCTAACCAGACAATTCTGCCCCCATTACCCTGGGACAGAGGAACCAGAGGAATGCAGGGCCATCAACTACTATTCCCCCCCCCCCTAATTTTTTTTCTTTTAATACATAGCTTTGAAAGCAAACAGCCCTGTTCTGTCAGTCTTCCAGTTATTTGAACTTTTTCTTTCTCTTTGGAGCAGGCCTTAAACCTCTCCTTGTAAAAGACTTTTTGGCAGCCGAGTCTTAAATCCAGGCTCTAATCAAAACCGCACATGTGCTGCAATCAGCCCGAAAAAAACTGATTAATTTATATATGTGCTTATGCTGAGCTGGCAACAGTTCAATGGGTGTCTGATCCCACTGCCTCTCTTCCCCCCGCCCTCCAACATTTCATAAAACATTTTTATCCTATGCTTAGAAAGGGAAGGGGGCGCCATATTGTACATAATAGGAAATTCAGGAGAACAGCCAGGCAATTGCTGTCATAAAATAAGATGGCCCACTAGGATATAATACAATGGACTGATGGGATGTGGAAATTCCTGTTTTTACTGCATGTATCTTCATCTGTTTTATTATTGAGAACATTTCTAGTCAGAGGCAAGTTGCCTCAGTATTTCATTGGTGTGGTTTCCCTCCCTCTACGCTTCTTAATGGTATTTTTTGCCCTTCCTCTGGACAAAGTAGTAGAAGAGAAAGCTGCTGATACCAAAGCTCTTACTGTTTCCATATTTAAAAGATACGAATCTCAAAAGAATAGGATTAAGATATGTTACCATATGCTTTCAACACTACACCAAAATATTTGATTGTTATTATATGTTTCTCTGTATCCTGTTTTTCCCCCCCACTGACAGGGACTCAAGGCAGCTTATAGATTATAATGGGGGGGGGGGCAAACATTTTTTTAAAAAACATTTGAACATTACTGGAATTAAAACAGTATCTAAATATAAAAGATGTGTTAAAAGTTTGCGCACAGCCCCCCCCCCTCAACCGAGACAGGCAGTCTCCCCTCCACCCTGGGCATGGCTCCAACCCACCCCCCTCTTATGGGGTGTCTCTCCATGGGCACAGCCAGGCTTCATGTTAGGGGGGCAGAACCTCAGTTAAGTATTTTTATTGGTTTATTTGATTTAGGGGGGGCAGCTGCCTCCCCTGCCCCCCTTGGCTACACCCATGTGTCCCTCCTCCCCTCCAGGTCTCTCTTGGGCTTCTTCCGCCTGCTTAGCAAGGCAACATATGGATTTTCTTTCTGACTTGGATGGATGTCACCAAAAGAGCACATCACAAAGGCAATTTCATTTCACTCTGCAGCTTGACAGCAACAAAATGCAGCATTTATGTAGCGCACATCATGCCCCCGGAATACTCCTTATGCATTCTCTCGGTGATCTTACAGCAGCCCGGAAAGACGAGAAAGGAGATATTGGACCCCCAAATGGCAACTGCATTTTAATTCTTTGATTATTAGGAATATGTGTTCCTCCCACCCCACCCAGGTTGCGAAAAGGTTCCAGGGCAGGATAAGCGAAGAATAAAATAGCAACCGCCTCTAAAATATGAAAGAATAAAAATGCCAGTGCAAACTAAAACAATGCAAGTCCCCTGCTGTGACTGAACCCACTTTCCTGACATAGAAAGCTGTTTTATATGGAGTCAGACCATTGGTCTGTCTAGCTCAGTATTGTCTACACTGACCAGCAGCCGCTTTCCCAGTTTTGAGACAGAAGTCCTTCTCAGCCCTAACTGGAGATGCCGGGGAATGAACCAGGGACATTTTGCACGTAAGGGCAGATGATCTGTCACTGAGCTAAGGCTTTTCATCGCAGCGTTCTGTGTTTTCCTGCCACCTGCCTGCATCATTGGCTGCTTGAGGTGTGGAATAATGCCACAAAACCGCAAGACGTATGCTAAAGACATGATGGGGGGAAGGGGAGCCAATATGGTGGCAGGTGCATGCTTAGAATAATGGCTTATTGGGCTCTTACTATTCCCATTTTGCAGATGGAAAAACCAAGGAGGAGAAAATAGTAGTTTGTCTCAGACCACCTGGCAAGCTGGTGGTTGAGGTAAGCATTGAAAAGAAGATGGCACAGTAGGGATGTGAAGCTGATCATGGGACTGACTGAATCAAAATAAAGAATAATGCCATATAACTGAAACTTTTCAAGAAAGTCCAGCCCTGCCCTGCCCTGCCCACTCCTGGCATCAGTGCCTCCAAATTCCTGTTCTAGAAGGAAAATATCTGTGTGCTCTCTGAGTGCCATCTTTGTTTGTATGTTAGCGTTTCTTTTCTGGTGAGATGCTAATGCCTGCTGATTCGACCTTTGCACTCAGTGTGCTCCTAGTTCCTACAATGCTATGAAAGCTCTACTGTCTGCAGGGTGATTCTTGGAACAGGCAGGCCTTGACTGTCTGCCAGGGCATTCATTGCTCTTGCTCATTCCACAGCTGGTTTTCTTTCTCAGGCAAGCCAAGGAGTGGAGGGAGAGAGAAGGAAGGGCCTTCATCTTTACAAGCTGTCTGCCTTGCTGGCTTAGCACCAGATAGCTTCAGTCTCTCGGCAGAACACAGCAGTCTTATCTGCAGGCAGTGATGCCTCTCTTTTGCCTCGCTGTTGATCGCAGGCTCTGACATGAACATATTTCTCCTATGATCCCTGACCTGGTGCCTTCCTGCTCCCATCGGCTCCAGCCAGGATGACCAATGGTCAGGGGTGGTGGTGCAATGGGTCAGTGCATTTGGCTGTTAACCAGAAGGTTGGTGGTTCGAGCCCATCCAGGGACAGCAGCAGGCAGGATTCGTGCATTGCAGAGAGTTGGACTAGATGTCCCTCGAGGTCATTTCCAAATCTACAATTCTGTGGTGATAGGAACTGTAGTCCTGTCTGTTGCATCTGAGGGGGAGGTAGTAGCATGCATTGACCACAAGACTTGGCCTGGACCCTGATTCAGGGCTTTGGAAAAGAGTATGACTCAGTTTAAAGCACTTCAGAGGCTGCCTGATTCAGCTCAGGATCCCAAATTGAACCCTGATTCAGAAAAAAAACAAAGCTTCATGCCTCCTATTTTCCTACTATTACCCCATCCCCTTTTAATGACGACTGTGTACACACCATACATTTAAGGCAAATAGCTTCACCCCAAAACCCCCCGAGAACTGTAGTTTGTTAAGGGAGCTGGGATGTGTAGCTATGTGAGGCGTAAACTACAGTTCCCATGATTCTGTGCACCTCTACTTAACAGGGAGCACATTTGTTTCTGTGCTATGGTCAGCTAAATGTCTTGGATATGCCCTGGTTGTTGAATGTCTCTCTACTTGAGTTGGATAGCAGCCTTTTAGCACCAGATTATGTGTACACAGGAAATCAACTAAGCCCATGTGAATTAGAGAACTCAGTGGAAACATGATCACTGATTTAAATGTAGCCAAGACTGTTCGGCCAGATTATTAGATAAAAGTATTTCTGTCTCATGTGAATAATACTGTTGCACACCAACCAGGCTCTGAGGGATGAGAGGTTTCAGGAGTTCCAGTGCAGAACCTGGGTGGGTTTCCTTTGAATGAGGTCACTGGAGGCTTGCTGGTGTTTATGATACAAACTTCCTTTGTTTTACCAATATATAGAGGCGGGTCATGCAGCTTAAGTCCAACAGGTGTCCCGAATGTACATCAGATTTCCAGGGGGACACAAGGTCAGCCTCCCAAATGTTCTTAGCTTCCAGAGTCTAAAGCTCAGGCTTTCTGTGTGTCTCCCAAACCTGCCATTCTATTGTTCTTTGAATTCAGACACCCAGATTATATCCTCTATAATCAGGGAAGGCGGAAGAAAGACAAAGTAGCCTCTTCCAGAATGAATCTCTGGCCACTTCCTTAGGCCAGCCATTCAGACCCATCGGTGCCTTTCCACTCTCTCAAAGGGGGGGGGGGATGAGCCAAAACCCTGGGTTCTAGAACTCTTAGCTTCTCTTTAGCTATCTTTCCTACCTACTCCTATGGCAGAGGTGTGGAATCTCCAGCCCACAGGCCAAATTAGGCCAAGCAGTGGTCTCAGTTGTCCCATAAGACTGTTTCCTCAAACCGCTTTTACTTCCTCACGCCTAAAGGGCTGGCTCAAGACATTTTGCTGCCTGAGGCAAAGGACAAGATGGCCCCTGCCATTGCATGTACAGAAACTGAGTGGAATGGCAGTTGAATCTTGCAGTTTAAGGGGGCATATGACAGGCCTGTGGTACACATAGCTTTGATCACCAGCATAATGGAATATCCAGGGGCTCAAGAGAAGGGAAGGGGGGGGAGTTGCTGCTGCTGCCTTCCAGCATCTGTTGCCTGAGGCAATTCCTTCACTCCTCCTAATGGTAGAGCCAGCCATACCTACCTGACATCTGCAGTGTCAGGTGTATGGCAGGTAGAGATATGGCTGCAAAGGAGCAATTGGGAGCCTTAAAGTGCACTCCCAACTGTTCCTTAGAGAGTGATGCTTGATGTCAGCACCAGTCAGCCCTGGTGGGATCAGTTGCACTGCGGCATTTGCAATCCACGGCCACATTTTTCTTGCAGTCATGTGGCAACCCTGTGTGGACTTAATGAACCTCCTGTTTTCACTGATTGCTTGTAGGGGTGGCAGCGTTGACAGGCATCTGGCAAACCACCGTGCATCACTGGTGAAGTACTTTCAGTCTGGAGAGTCACAAACTGTTGAGGCCTGTTTTATAGCGGGCAACAGGATTGGCTCTCCAGATTTCTGCGACCAGGAAGACTCGGCTCTATGGTGTCAATATCCCAGCTTGAACTACCTGCAGTTGCTTCATACCGCCAGTAGTAGTGCTATTGAGTACAAGTAGTGGGAAATATGCTTGTTTAGCAGTACAGTGGTACCTCGGGTTACAGACGCTTCAGGTTACAGACTCTTCAGGTTACAGACTCTGCTAACCCAGAAATATTACCTCGGGTTAAGAACTTTGCTTCAGGATGAGAACAGAAATCGTGCAGCGGTGGCGCAGCGGCAGCGGGAGGCCCCATTAGCTAAAGTGGTACCTCAGGTTAAGAACAGTTTCAGGTTAAGAACGGACCTCCAGAATGAATTAAGTTCTTAACCCGAGGTACCACTGTACTCACAGTTCAGCTTTTGACAGTGTCTGACAACCCCTGACAAGTAGGAGGACACCATGGCAGGTTATTATATCGTGAAAAGCTAGGCAGTAAATATTGATTTTTCAGATTTGGCTTGTAATTAAGAACCTTGATAATAAAACCTTGCATTTAATAGCATCTTCCAACCCACAAGAGCCTGGATGTTATAGAGTGTAAACAGCAATCACTTCACCCGTCATTAAATAAACAAATGCAGTTACCTTTGTCATCACAGGCGAATGCCTAACAGTAATGCTCAGAGTGAGGAACAAATACACCACTTCACAGACCAACAGAAACCTCTGCAGGCCCAAACATCGTACAAATAGCAGGTGATCCGCTTTCATTTACATTTTGTGCTTCTTTGGCAGGTAGTCAAAACATTACAAATAAACTTGTCCAAGGAGAGGGGACACAAAAATCCAGGTAATGGGAAATATAGAAAACTGGAAAGACGTGTGAACTTCAAAAAAAAACAAAAAACCCTGAAGCTCACAGCTTAAATTTGAACACATGAACTATGCTATCGTTTGGTTGCACCCAGATAGCAGCAGCCTCCCACACCTGCCCCTTGTATGATTTATTGAGCTCCAATTATAGCAAAGTTATATAGGGTGTTGTGCACATGAACAGCTGGACAGGGTGCGTTTGCAGGATCAAACATCACCCGAGATAACATCCTGGCCCTCTAGGTCTCTGGTTAAGGAGCTCTTGGAAGGACAGTAGCCAAAAAAATCCTTGTATGCTAATGGAATCAAGGCAACCTCCTACCAGCTAGTCCTGAAACCCACTGTGACAGTACCGGTAGGTAATGCTAGCATATGGGAGTGCTGGAAGGGAAATAGTTAAACAGGTTACCCAATCAGAACCCAGAGGGAGGGGGAAGGTGGAGTCAGAGGGACTATAAAAACCCACTCTGGGGAAGTTGTAAGGGTTGGTTGGCAGTTGGGAGTTGGTTGGCAGTTGGGAGTTTGTTGGTTGGTGTGGGTGTGAGTGGGGCAAGGTGTTGTAGGCCGGTTGAGTTAGTGAAGTAGGATAAGCGGAGGCAGGAACAGTTAGGAACAAAGAAGACAGGCAAATAACTGTAATTAACTGTCAACATTTATGAAACCACACACTTGTTAAACTGCACTAAATAAACATAAGATTCATGTTTCAAGTTAACCCTGACTGGACTACCAGGTACAGCCTGGTTGGTGGCAGCGGAGAAAGAACGTGGTGGCACAGGGATCAATAGATGGTGAAACGTCCGGGGACCCTGTGTGATCGCCACACCCACCCACCAAGAGTCAAGCACCCATCTAATGAGAAAAGAACACTCCTTTTGTTCACCTGGAAATTCCCGCTTTTAGTTGCCAACATGTAATTCTGTGAGGGAACAGGAGTCTAACAACCCTCAGCACCTTTAAACTACAGCTCCCAAGAATCTTTGGGAGAAGCCATGGCTGTTTAAAGTGTCGTGATACTGCTTTAAATATATAGTGCAGGTGGGACCTTAATCTAGGAGAAAGCCTCACTGAGTAGGGTTGGATTTGCTTCTGAACATGCATGGGATTAATGGGGTTGAATGGCAGAAGGGTAACAAGGGCAGCCCAGGAACTTCTCCGACAGCAGCTGATTGTCATTTGTCTTCGCCTCTTCCTGTCAGCTCCTGCTCCTCTTTGCAACTCGGCTATTAAATTTAGAAAGAAATTTATTCATTTGATTGCTCATCAGAGATGCCCACAGGGAGGAAAAAATGTGTTCAGCTTAATAAACCTTGTTAGCAGGAAGGAAGGAGAGAGCGTTTAATTAATGTCATTAATGTTTGTAAGCACTTTGAAGATTAAAAAGGCCACAAGAGCCAAGGGTGAAATTCTGGCCTTAGAAGTTGATGGAAGCCAGCAGCAGAGTTTTCTTTTAATTTATGGTGATGTTTCTTAAGACTCACTCCTCAGGGTGAAGGAATGTCTAAACCGGCGGTGTCTTCAACAACAGGGGGGAGGGTTGATTTGGGGCTGTTGCTTGCTTTCTTCTTCTTCTTCTTCTTCTTCTTCTTCTTCTTCTTCTTCTTCTTCTTTTTAAAAAAGAAGAAGTTAATAAATAAATATTGTCTGGTTTTGGTGTCCAGGTGATAAGACTTCACAAGTAGCCCAAGAATTTAGACTTTTGAGGGTTGCCAGTGGTGTTGTCAAGCAGAGATGGGCATGGATGGAACATTCCAATTCATTTATGATCTGTTTTATAACTCTTAATGTATTGTTGCATATGTATGGTTTTTAATTTGGTTTTAAACTGTATTAGTTATGTTGTTGTAAACCACCCTGGGACCTTCTGGTGAAGGATGAGTAGTAATACTACTACTACTACTACTAATAATAATAATAATAGTAATAATAATAAATAAATATTTCTCAGTGGGGATGATTTTTTATTATTATTATATTTATTGGGTTTTTAACATTAACATAAACATAAAAATACAGCAACTTAGCATCATTGCAATAATCATAGTAAAAAATACAAAATACACAACAGACAAAACACAAACATACATCTTATTTTCCCATTCATCATGTCAGAGCATATTGGGGTGACTTCCTCTCGTCCCCCCCCCCCCACTGCATTTCATTATCACTCATCTTTAGTAATTTCTTAACATCTTTAAACATTATTTATTATTATCAATATATCCTTTTCTTATATAAGTCTTAACCTAAAATCATTGTCTATATTACTTAACCTATTTTTCTATTCTGTAAGCTGTCATCTCTTCCAACTTTTTTCAATCTTTAAATCTTATAATAGTTTTTTAAATAAACTTTAAATTTCTTCCAATCTTGTTCCACCGTCTCCTCCCTCTGGTCGCGTAGTTTCCCGGTCAGTTCGGTGAGTTCCATATATTCCATCATTTTCATCTGCCAGTCTTCTATCGTGGGTAATTCCTGTGTTTTCCAGTTTCTTGCAATCAAAATCCTAGCTGCTGTTGTGGCATACACAGTGGGGATGATTTTAGGGTACTATTTGCCAATCCTCTGCATGCCAAACAAATAAAGCTTTCTCAGGGAGAAACCCACTGAATAAGCTAAGTAGACAAAGAGGCAGGTTATGTTAGCATACATGGCTGAAGTTGTGCCATGTTTGCAAAGTTCCTTTATGATGACCAACCAATATGTTACCCAAAAGTGAGGGAGCTTTAGAGTCCATCATAAGGCAAGGACAGTGTGAGAAAAATGCTGAGTTGGTATTGAAGTTATAATGCCTGCATTGGTCAAAAAATCATTCTTGTTCTATAATCTCAGAGGGGCATGGCCACGGGGTGTGGCTCTATGGGGGCACCCAAACTTTGGCTTTTTTACCACTGTGGACTGCCAGTAAAGCTGCGTGTGGTTGGTGATGTTACCAAATTTGTACTCACTAGGTGCTGCTCCTCGTGGCCAGCTGCATTATGCATTAAGCACCATTTCACCGAAATGTTCTTCTCAGAATGTTACGTGAGAGTCTATAGATGTGCGATCAGCAGTCAGCGGACCAGGCGGCGCCGCCCAGCTTGTTCTCAGTGAAACGTTTGTTGATTGCTTGAAACTGTGCAAATTACAAAGTCACATGACATCTATTCAGAAGTTTCTTACGTTAACCCATTTCTCTTGATGAAACTCTGGATAATGTTACCGCACCACCAAATCAAGCAGCCTGTGGAGTATCTCCTCTGGGTTCATTCTCTTTATTGCTTCTTGCAGATGTTTTATAACTCAACTTCTATTGTGTACTGTATGAGCCAGTGTGGTGTAGTGGTTAAGAGCAGTAGACTCGTAATCTGGGGAACCGGGTTCGCGTCTCCGCTCCTCCACATGCAGCTGCTGGGTGACCTTGGGCTAGTCACACTTCTCTGAAGTCTCTCAGCCCCACTCACCTCACAGAGTGTTCGTTGTGGGGGAGGAAGGCAAAGGAGAATGTTAGCCGCTTTGAGACTCCTTCGGGTAGTGATAAAGCGGGATATCAAATCCAAACTCTTCTTCTTCTTCTACCTGGCCAATCCCCCTGGCAACACCTCCCCAGCCGGGATTGTGCGGCTGCTGGAGTAGGTGGAGACCACAGGTATCCAACCTGGGAAGGCGGTGCCAGACCCAACTACCAGGAGCTGCAACGTGATCCCAGGGGGCTACTTGCAACCATGCAAAATGCGCACCCCATTTGATGTGGGGAACGGTCATTATTGCTTCTTGCAGATGTTTTATGTGGTTTTCATCCGCACATTTCCTTTTGGATGAGGGATCTAAATCAGGGGTCAGCAACCTTTTTCAGCCGTGGGCCAGTCCACCGTCCCTCAGACCATGTGGTGGGCCGGACTATATTTTTTTTGGGGGGGGTGAATGAATTCCTATGCCCCACAAATAACCCAGAGATGCATCTTAAATAAAATCACACATTCTACTCATGTAAAAACACCAGGCAGGCCCCACAAATAACCCAGAGATGCATTTTAAATAAAAGGACACATTCTACTCATGTAAAAACACGCTGATTCCGTCCATGGACCGGATTGAGGAGGCGATTGGGCCACATTCGGCCCACAGGCCTTAGGTTGCCTACCCCTGATCTAAATGGACAGTGCTGTCTGCCTTCCTCAAGGAGTTTCCTCTCCCAAAGCAAGCAGCATCTACTGGGGAATCCTGCAAAGCTTCTGGACAGTAGCAAACCCTGGTCCTGTTTATCTTGGCAGGTTAGGTGGAACATCTTCCAGGCAACTGATATCAACTGATCATGAATCATGGTCAATAAGCAGCAGGGTAGACAAAAGACGATGACTGCTGATTCACAGCAAAGTGGTATGGAGGTTTTGCGGAATCCACATGGTTCTTTTTCTGTTAGGAGACTGCATAATAGCCTTTGCATGCCTCATACTGGAGTCTGGTTGTGGAGTACACCTAAACAAAAACCCCACACACGCAAGAAGAAAAATACCTTGCGCAGACATAATCCAAAAATAGATGGAGGTGTAAAGACCTGATATGCCCCAAAGCAGCAGCAAAAGAACTCGTTTTAAAACTGAGAAAGAAAATACCGTATGGGTAAATGGGCTTTAAAAATCTCTCTGACATTACGGCATGGCTCACCACAATGCAATTGGTGAGTAAAGTGTGTGTGTGTGTGTGTGTGTGTGTGTGTGTTTATTCCCTAGGATGCATCCCTGAGAGGCACATACTGTATCTTCTCCTCTCTGCATTAGGCTATTAAATAATTAGTTGCCAAAGTTGAAAATGTCAGCGTATGGAAATTAGCTAATAGCGATTCTCATCTGCATACCTGTCCTCCCTTGGAAACACTGGCACATTCTCGAAAGGCCTCAGCCAGAGGCTAAGGCAGCTTTAAGTAAGTGGGAAGATGAATGCGCATGTCGAGGAGGGCAAGGAGTCAATGAATGCATTTTCATGAGAGAATGTGAGATAGGAAACATGAGAAAGGACGTGTGCTGGGGGCCCTGCTTGGCCATTTCAAACACTCTGGGTGAGGAGTGCTCCGTAAAAGCAATGCAAGTACAATTGACAGAGGTACTGTGAAACGTGTGTACAACCACAAAAACCTGGTGATTTACACCCATATTTCACAAAGTAGTGTTTCTGGTAGTTCAAACACTGCACAGTCACTGAAAGCCTTCTGCTGATAGCCTATTCAGACGTTCTCCACATTGCCCCATGGCTTGCCATCATTGCCCTGACACCCTCCATATGTTGGGAAGGTGAACCTTTGCAGCAGGAAGCCTTTTGCGTGTTTAGACCTTTTACCCTCCCCAAAATAAGCTCACACAAGAGACAGATATTTGGTTTGGTTTTTGGCAGAATTTAGGCCACAACTTTATTGATTACAACCAAGTGAGTGGTTGCATAGGCTCTGGTTCGACTATCTCCCTGCACCCTTGCAGGCAGCGCTGTCCCAGAGCCACGTTTGTAGGACAGACAAGGATGAACACCAGGGACAGCTGTTGGTAGGGGTATCTTCCAGCCACCCTGATGTCCCCAGGACTCGGCCATAGGCTGTACCCCTTTCGGGGAACGACAAACCAATGAGTCCCTGGATTCCTGTACCGGAATATCCTGCATTTGTGTGGCCACACCATGTGCCATGTCTATCACCTGAACCAGAGCCTATCCGCAACTTACAAGTTGTGACTAATTGCTACGCAGCAGGCGAAACCCAAGTGGCAAAACCCAATCAGCCAAGTGGGGAAAATTCCTGCCGTGCCCCTGTCCCAACGACAGACGACACACGACGGCATAGCAAGGTCAACTCAAGCCCTAAATATAGGGAGCGGTGGGTGGGTGTTCCGATGCGAAAGGCCCCAAAGAGGAAGCTCAGCAGCCTCGCATGGGCTTAAATAGGTCCCGCGTTGCTGCATTTTACAACGCCCCATTGGTCAGATTGCTCCCCCAGCAATCAGGGGTTGTGGCCTGGTTTCCAATTACCCCCACAACACAGGGTCAGGGAGCCGGTCGCACTGCAACACGTGCCCTCTTTTAATGGAGGACCCGATCTCTGCTTGTGAAGGTGCCCCGCACGATTCAGAGCCCTGGAAGGTCAGGAAGGCTGACTTATGCAGATGCTTTTCATCCCAGAACCTTAGGTCTTGAGCCAGGATGTAGAAAGGAATAGGGATTTTGGGTGGGTGGAGCCAAGGGAAGATGCAGTGGCCGTGGCTTGACAGGATAGGTGGGGTCTTGAGGCACCCTCAGAGGTGTCTGGCTAGCCACTGCTGGGTGCAGTGCTGAACTAGATGGAGACAAGCAGGATATAACTTACACGACAGAGGCAAAGTCTAAAGGACAAATGCCAAACCTGCTTTGGGATAATCTTACCGGTAATCGGGTAACAAATTTTGTAAACAAAATTTGGATTATTGGGTTGTTGTTTTTCTTTTAATTATATATTTTGTGGTTTTATATTTTGATTTTGTTCTGTGAACCACCCTGAAATCTCCGTGTATAGGGCAGTATATAAATTCAACAAAACAAATACTGTACAGGCAGGTCAGGAACAAGCCCTTTGTGTGCTTCGGTGCACAAATCCTGGAGCCTTAATAAAACAAATACCAAACTGCCATCTTGCAGATAAAAACAAAATGGTGGTTGCATGAATCTCCCCCTTAAGATGTCAGTTTGGTATGCTGGGTGTTTGGGGTGATAATCTTCAGGACCCCATCCAGTGTGGCTCTCAGAAAACAGCACTTTGAATTGGCTCAGAATTTTGTGCACAAGTGCATTTTATACACACATTTGGTTACTTATAACTGCACCTTGTGCAGAGCAGCGGTATACCAGATCAGACAAATTTCACTCCACTCTGTAGGTGAAACCCATCCCCAATGGGCATAGTAGGCAAAGAAATAGATTTCTCTAGTTCATATGATTTGGAAGTCAGCTGCTTGCCTAAACTAGGCATTGGCCATTATCTGCAAATTCTCTTTGCACAGTCATAAAACAATACAGACTGCTCCAGTCAGGTCCCATCTGCGCTATACATTTAAAGGGGAATAGAGGTCTCCTAGCAACTCTCGGCACCCATAACAAACTACAGTTCCTATGATTCTTTGGGAGAAGTCATGACCATTTAAAGAGGCGTGATACTGCCACCTGCCCAGATTTTAACTTGTCTGAATTAATTTTAAGATGTATTTTAATTGATGGTTGTTTTTATGATGTTAGTCGCCCTGAGCCCAGCCTTGGCCATGGAGGGCAGGATACAAATAAAAATGTATTATTATTATTATTATTATTATTATTATTATTATTATTATTAAATGTATAGTGCAGATGGGGTCTCAAATGAGCCTGGGATCCCTATATTTTTCTCGCTGAGCATCTGTGCCATGGATTTGTTTTGCATTTTTCCAGTTCAAGAGGCTTGTATTTCTCTGCTTCCTTGCCCATGGAACACCCACTGTTCATCTGGGTATAAGAATCCAAAATGGGTAACCACTCACACATGTCACTTGAAAACTCCCTCACAAAACCCATCTCACGTTGCCTTTCTCACTCCAGGGCTGGCTGTATAAGGAGTCAACACACACTGACAACATTAAAAAGGTCCCCTCCTCCTTCTCCCTCCGTCTGCTCTCTTGGGGGGGGGGTGCCTTTTTAGGTCCACATCAGTTTATCAGCGCTACAGGGAAGGAATCTGTGATCCACTAAACTACGCAAGATGTTGTGGGTCATATAGCTTTGCCCTTAAGTGCTGCTTTGGTTTTGGTGCTAAACGTAGCCAGCGAGGAGATCAGGAACCCAACATGCTGGTTGTGTGAGGGGGGGGGTTTTATATTAAGAAACCTTTTGCCTGTACTGTGAGCCTTCTCTTGCTTGGGTCCCTGTGGCTGCAGGCTAAATTGCCAAAGCAGCCCTCTTCGTCAAGGCTAGCCTAGCTCAACAGGCAACCCGGGCAGTCAAAACGGCAGAATTCAAGAGGTGTTGACTAACTATGCTAGGAAAGGAGTACTCAGGGTCTTCCTGCAATTTTCTCCACGTCCAACCTGCTTCTCCTCACTCCACTTATTTAGGGACTGGGGGGAAAGTGGCTGCAGTTGGGAAAACCACCACAATTGTCACCACATACAGCATGGACAACATGATGCCCACAGACACAGCATGTTAGTGTACCCAATAGAATAGGTTGTCACGTGGGCTTGGTTGTGGGGTGTATATGTGGAGCCCGCAACAGTTTCTCCAGTTTCCAAATGTGCCTATGCGCTCGAAAAGGGTTGGTGACCTTGGCCTATAGCATTATGTGTTAAGAACACAAGGCTCCAGATGCCATGCACTTGTACGACTTCCAATAGGATCTCTGTTCAGACGCATGCCCCTGTCCACATCCTGCCCAACTAATCAACTGCACAGAATCACTGGGTGATTATGGGAATTGGTCCAGCCCCCTCACCTAGGTAAAGGCAAAGGTAAAGGACCCCTGGACGGTTAAGCCCAGCCAAAGGCAACAATTTGGGGTTGCGGCTCTCATCTTGCTTTCAGGCCGAGGGAGCCGGCGTTTGTCCACAGACAGCTTTCCAGGTCATGTGGCCAGCATGACTCAACCGCTTCTGGTGCAACAGAACACTGTGACGGAAACCAAAGCACCCCGAAACGCCGTTTACCTTCCCGCCACAGTGGTACCTATTTATCTACTTGCACTGGTGTGCTTTCGAACTGCTAGGTTGGCAGGAGCTGGGACAGAACAACAGGAGCTCACCCTGTTGCAGGGATTCGAACCACCGACCTTCTGATTGGCAAGCCCAAGAGGCTCAGTGGTTTAGACCCTCACCTACAAGGATGCAGAACTCTTCTCCCCCCAAAAATCTGTGAAGAGTTTCGAAGCCTTTCACAGAGTGGTGTGTGAAAAAGCGCAGAAAAGGACTGTGTGTTTAACGAAGGGTGAAAATGTTCTTCGTGGCAACCCAAAGGGACAGACCTACTCACAGAAATCTGAGAGGAACCCCTTAACAAAGCAGTCTTCTTTTCTGTTTTTATGTTGTTAGCCCTTAGTGAAAGAAAAGTGGATTGTAAACTTTAAAAACAACTAAAAATCCAAAACATTATCCTGTTCTTGTTGATGTGGAGCCGAGGCCAAGATGACAGCAGCTTGCCTAAGGACACTGTGAGCTTGTGACATAGGCCAGGTTTCAGCCAGGGATTTTCTGGCTCATACTTGAGGCTCCTAGCCACGATTTCCCAGTCACTGCTTCTCAGTGAAGAAGGAATTGCCTTTCTCCGCTGAGCAACTTAACCACAACTTCAAAGAAATCTGCCTGTGAAAGGAACTCTCAAACACTTAAAGAGTCACATGCTTGCCACCACTCACATGATTTGAAATCCGGGAGGGAAAGCAGGAATGTTTTGCCAGATTTATCCAGATGTATCACACACACCCTTTGAAGGTCCCTTCAAATGGGTATTGTCATTCAGCTGGAATTTTAGGGAATGATTAAACAAAAAGGTCATCTATCAGCCCCTTGATGTTTTAAGAACAAATGTGTGTGTGCTTCTTTAAGGACAAGAAATGTCCATTGGCACTGTAAGGCTGCAGCCTGAGAGTGAACTTTTGACAATGGCTCCCTCTTGTGATAAAATTGCTATATTGCAATGGCCACGCAAGGATTATAAACATGGAAGGTTCTACAGAAGAGGAAATATCAGCTGTGTGACTCTTATTTTGTTTCCATTTGCCCTGTGTTGTCCTAGACCAGCCCCTCTATGGTCCTCTGCCAGTTTTCCGTAGTTCTCAATTACCCACACAAAGACCAATGTAGGAATTAATGTTCCCTACAAGTCTATGCCAACAGGACCCAGAATTTGATCACAGAACAGCTAAAGTGACTGTAGCCAACCAACAAGGTAGCCAGCCAACCACATTGCTATGATTAGCAGCACAACATCACCAAATTAAAAACAGCATCAATGTAACGTGATGAAGACTGCAATGAGGTAGCCCATAACACAAGCTCAGAGTGGATTGGAATGAAAGTTTGAGTAGTCTCCTGTGTATCCGCAAGATGAGAACATGCACGGCACCATCCAGTATGACGGTTCATCCTCGGATGTCTTCCCTATAAAGAGCAGTGTGAATCAGGGCTGTGTTCTTGCCCTAACTCTCTTTGGCACATTCTTCTTCCTGTTGCTCTCCATGCCTTCAAGGAGCAATGGGGGTCTGTTCAACTTGGCACGTCTCCGTGGCAAGACAAGTGCAGCGGGTTCTTATCCAAGAGATGCTGTTTCACAGATGACGCAGCCTTGACACCGCACTCCAAGAAAGCTCCACAAAGACTCATCAGCCGTTTTGCCCAAGCCTGCATGGAATTCGGCCTTCCCATCAGACTGACGAAGACCAACATCCCGGGTCAGGATGTTGCCAGCACTCTACGCATCAGCACTTGGTGACCACATGCTTGAAGTGGTAGGTGATTTTATCTACCCTGGGCTCCACCCTAACCAGCAACTTCTCCATCAACACTGAGCTGGACATGTAGCAGCAAAACCAGACACCTTCATCTGCCCCAACTGCAACAAAACTTGTCTCTCCCGCATTAATCTTTGCAGCCACAGCAGGCGCTGTAACTCTCCAACCATTAGAATTTACCCCCAAAGGCACACTCTTCCGTTGTCTCCTGAGACGGACTGATGCCAACAATTCCATCAGAAAAGGTCCCAACAAGAAGTTAAGAGCCACCCTTTCTAATGTGCTAGCCTTTCTTGGTTTTATCTAGAAGATAAGCAGGGTAAAACATTTTTTTACCCTGCTTATCTTCTAAAATTCGTGATTTGATCACTTTGTTTTGCTGCAAGCGTAGAGTGGGCCATGGAGAAAGTGGAAGACCACAAAAACAGTGCCAAGATAAATTAATGGTTGGTATATATTTGCCTCAGACGTTACACTGTGTAAGGCTATATTTATTTCTCCTTCTGCCGCCCTTTTTCCTTGAACCCTTGGGGTGTGTTACGCTGGTGGGACAGCAACCTCCTGACTCACGTCAGTTCTCTGATTTGTTTATACATTGAAGGGATGACTCAAATGATGAAGGAGAGGGCAAGCCTTTGTTAAATCCAAGCGTTCTTGACTCATGTCCTATCCAAGAATAATCAGTTATGGAAGCATGAAGAAGATTCGTATCTCTGGTATGCACAGATGGCTAGACTGTAGAGCTGTGTAGAAACATCATGAACCATAAATGCTGAGGGATATGTAGAAAGGCTAAGAAAGGCGACTTTCCTACCAGACAGTTTCTGAAGAAGCAGCCAACACAGAGCTATGTTCCCCGGGCAGCACACCAGTCTGAGAGTCCTGTTTATCAGAGAACAACTGCTGCTCACTACAGGCCAGTGGCAAAATTGCATGTAGACAGCACTTAACATATCAGAAATATTAAGACCAGTGTCAAGTGTATTGAAGAGCCACAACTCTTAATTTTTTAAAAAAAGAAAGAATTATTAGGTTTATTAATTAATTTAATTAATTAACAAGCTCTCACAATTACAGCACAATGCGGAGTGTGGTTTTCTTGGGTCTCAATATAAAAAAACATATAAACCAAAAACATGATTTATTTCCACATGTCCTACATGAATACCTATTGCCGAAAACAAAAGAAGACTGTGTTGTCCCTTGAAGGTTCTGACTCCAGCATCTCTTTACTGTGTAAGCAAAAACCAAGATCGCCAGGACTCCACTGTTAGGAACTAGGTATCAAAATCTGGCCAGTAAATGGTACAAACATTTAAAGACTATTTCTTCTTCAAAACATGCTTGCAATAATTAGGAAAGCATACGTCTGTCAGTCACCTACGCAGAAGTTGCTATGGGCACCTGTCCAGATGAACACAGCCTCTAGATTTCAGATACTCAGTACACAAACCTTAAGAACAGCAAGTGCTCATCACCTTGAAAGACAGTCCTCTGTGAGATTTCAAAGCAGCAGGTAGACAATAGGTAGTTCATGCTGTGTACTTTTCATCCCCTTGCTTTAGAGCTTTGTGGTAGTGAGAATAATCACGATACAGTTCCTTGAAAACTTCTCTCACTCCCACTGGTAAGGACGCATTTAAGAACTTGATATCACGCTCCACACAAAGATCTAGGATGTGATAAATCCCCTCAGTTAGATGTTTCTTTACAGCTGGGTGCAAAGTCACCTAGAGGGAACACAAATAACTCATTAAAACATGTTATTAAAAACACACAACACTCATAAGCAAAAGCTCTGAGGCAATGCAGTAGCTTATTATCTGTCCAGCAGGTTACCTGATGTACAAAAACACAACCTGTAATTTTGTAAGACCAGCTGAAAAACTGAAAAATCTCAACACTAAAATGTAGTACACTTTTATTGTTGCATGTGTTCCTGCCACTGAATTTTAATTTGCTTTTATTCCTTAATGTAAGGCACCCTGACAACATTGTTACAGGGCAACCTAGCACGTACCTCTCCTGTGATATACTTTCCTAAGGCCGTTGTCATGTAGCAGTTTGCATGGCTGACAACAGGTGGCGCTGTGAACTACAGTAGCAGCAGGCCAGGTGAGCCGCGAAGTCACAGCCAGTTGGGGCAGCTCCTCAGCAATAGGCCTGGGCGATATATCGATATATCACCCAGGACCGGTATGAGGAGCAGACCGTGATGTTGGTTTCACTCAGTGGTATATCGTTTTTGAAATCACCCTTCAAATTCAAGACAATATATCCAAAACATGCAGTTCATCAGTATGTAATGAATAATAGGGGGAAAAATTGAGAACACAGCCATCCTTTATAAAGAAGACAGTAGATGCAGAAGAGACCATTCACTTCATTAAACCAGCTTTGCTTTACGAAGTTTCTAGCCCTGAAAGTGATGATGCACACAAACACACACAAACACACTCTTCCACCGTCACCTCCTCAGGCAGGATATGCATCCATTACCTATTATCCTCTTAAGCACTTCTAAGCCTGTCAATCATCAGAACTGGCTATAAAAATCTTCCACACCTGAGCGCTGGCTGTTCCCTTCCAGCCTTCCCCACAACTGGCACAATCTCTGCACTCAAATGTCACCCTGGAAGCATCTTGCTGCCAAGATTTCTAGCCCCAAGGGGAGATTGTGCTATTTTCTGCCACAGAAAGATCCTCTCCTTTCCTCCCTCCATGCGCCAAAAGCCCAAATTAGCTTCATGCTTCCAGACCTGTCGCACTAAGTTCCTAGAATAATGGAAATTAAACTAGAGGCTGTCATTAAAATCCAGGCTTTCCTTCTCGTCCCCAGGCGAGTAATAAACTCTTTTCTAATGAAGTGAACTTCTAATCGCTGTGACAGTTCATGCAGCTTCAGCAGTGCTGGAGAAGTGGAAGCTGCCTTCGAAGAACAAAATGACCAATGTGCATCATCCAAGATGGCCAGGAAATCATTAATAATAATACTTTTATTGTCAATGTACAACCTGTGTACAATGAAATTAACCGAGCCTCCCTCCCCCCAACACAAACACTCAATCTCATTGCACTCTGTGTGCTTGTTGCACAACACACCAACCCCAAAAGTCAGTTGCACTATATTATTTTCCGCTCAGCAGCCTAACAACCCACGGATAGAAACTGTTTTTCAGCCGATTGGTACGACTGATTATACTTCTATATCTCCTGCCCGAGGGTAGAAGATTAAAGAGGTGCTGGTCAGGGTGTGAATCGTCCCTGAGAATTTTTCATATTTATATGGAAATTGTTCATCTTTATATGTACCTGTTTAATGGGGTTCCAGCAGCCAACAACTGGCCTTTATTTTGCGCCTTAAGTATGACACCCTCCTGAAAAAGCTTCCCCTGAAGCTGGAAATACTGCAGCAAGCTGCAGAGCAGACTGTATTTTAAATTGCTGTCACCCACCCTTGGACTTTATGGTGAAAGGCAAGAAAGAAATTGAATAAATGATTACAATGTGCTCCATTGGGGGGAGGGGGGATTGCCCTTAAAACTGGTTCAGGAGCTGGGGCTAATGGTGAGGTTGTTGAGCAGGGCGACCCAAGATGAGCATGCGATGTGCTTTTGGGGGGGGGGGGAACCTGCAAGGGCTGCCAATTTGCTACTGAGGCAGATTTAAGGTTCTTGTGTTGGTGCATGGAGCCCTAAACAACTTGGGACTTTGATATCTGAAGGAACTCCTTTTCCAGCAGAGACCTGCCTGTATGCCAAGAACTTTTAGTTACGCTCACCTTGTTGCACCACGACTTGCTGAGGTCTACCCCGACACAACCCAGAGGGACGGCCTTTTCCACTATGGCACCCAAATTGCAGAACTGCCTGCGGTCTGGAATAAAGCAAGTGCCATCTTCTTCCGATGGTTGCTAAAGGCATTTCAGTTCACCCAGGTGCTGGCAGGTTATGAATGCTGAGCCTGAGTGCTATTCAGCTTGTGTTCCATGGATTTTGATGTATATTATAATATTTGCATTAGAATTTTGTTGCATTGCTGTGGACCATCCTGGTAACATTTAAGAAGAGCAGTATAGAACTATTTTAAATAAAAATAAATGGGGGGGACTGGGGGGGGAGAGCTTGCTTCCACACAAAATTCAGAATCCTCCTTCACTTATTATTGGAAAAATGGGTGCTCAAATTAGTATGTAAACTAGGGATGAAACACCTGGTTAATGAACTGTATGTTAAAAGGCATGGGTTTTTTTGTAGTAGCTTGGACTACTGCAATGTGCTCTACCTTTGAAGGTGACCTGGAAACTACAACTAATCCAGAATGCGGCAGCTAGACTGGTGACTAGGAGTGGCCGCCGAGACCATATAACACCAGTCCTGAGAGACCTACATTGGCTCCCAGTACGTTTCCGAGCACAATTCAAAGTGTTGGTGCTGACCTTTAAAGCCCTAAATGGCCTCAGCCCAGTATACCTGAAGGAGCGTGTCCACCCCCATCGTTCAGCTCGGACAGAGATCCAGCGCCGAGGGCCTTCTGGCGGTTCCCTCACTGCGAGAAGCGAAGTTACAGGGAACCAGGCAGAGGGCCATCAGATGTCAAGGAAATAAACAACTAACTGACTTTTAGAAGACATCTGAAGGCAGCCCTGTTTAGGGAAGTTTTTAATGTTTGAAGTTTTATCGTGTTTTTAATATTCTGCTGGGAGTTGCCCCGAGTGGCTGGGGAAACCCAGTCAGATGGGCGGAGTATGTATGTATAAAATAAATAATAATAATAATAATAATAATAATAATAATAATAATAATAATAATACTGTGGTACCTCGGGTTAAGTACTTAATTCGTTCCGGAGGTCCGTTCTGAACCTGAAGCGTACTTAACCTGAAGCACCACTTTAGCTAATGGGACCTCCTGCTGCCACTGCGCCGCCAGAGCACGATTTCTGTTCTTAGCGGAGTTCTTAACCTAAAGCGTACGTAACCCGAGGTACCACTGTAATAATAATATTTTGTGAGGGGGTGGTGAAAACAGAGAAAGACAAAAGAGTGTCTGTCGAGAAGCAGAGCCAAAAAACAGCTAGTATATCAGCAACAAAAACACAGCTTCCAATGTCAAGAACAGGTTTCAGGCTCCTGCTTCCCTTCCCTGCACTTTCTGGTTCGCTGTAACCACTTTGCCAAGGCTCCTGAACCAGTCAAACTACGGTAACTGCACACCACAGTTCACCTCCAAACCAGAATCGGAAGCCCCACTTAAGAATGTAAGAAAAGGCCCTGATGGATCAGGCCAAAGGCCCATCTATCCCATCCTCCTGTTCTCCCAGTGGTGAGCCCTGAGCATAGGCCGCCTCCATTAGCAGGGGTATTAGGCAGCTGCCGTGGCTGGTGGCTAGTTTGCAAATTCTAATAAAAAACTACCTTAGTTGCAAGCATCTCTTAATGCTCTTTTTGCCAATCTATTTATGGTGTTTGATGCACAAGGAACATATAATCATTATACTCACCTCTTTTCCATTCTTACAAATAAATAGTAAATAGCTGATTATTACCTTCTGCAGTTCAATTACATACTGGGCCACAATGAAGGAAGATAACACAGTGAATTCTTCTGTTTTTGCAGCAATATAAGTATACATCCGCTCCACCAAGTGGGCACACTTCAGTATAACTTCAAATTCATCTGTGATTCCTTGGAAAGCAAAGTTTAAAGTCAGAGTTTTATTTTTTTAATCCTTTCATGATTCTCCCCCCCCCCCCCCGTAAAATACAGGAACAAACCAAAAATCAACCAAACACAACAGTTTCTGCAGCCTGTTATAAACTGTTAACAAAATGAGGGAAATAAGGGGCTGAATAGAAAGTACTGTATGCATATGAAAACAATGAGACTATGTAACAGGAATTCCCTCCTGACCTGTGCAGGGCAAATTTTAGTGCTGTGAAGGAGAATATAAAGAAACATGACCTTGCATGTTCACTGAAGGATTTCGGCTGCAGTCCCATACACCAGGGACAGGCAGGCTTTTTCCAATGGAAGGTGATTGACCAATCAGGAAAAGCCAATGAGAGACCAGAGACAAAGGTTGATGTAGCATCCCTTCTCTCTATGTTGTGGTCGTTGGGATAGGCTTCTACCCCAAGGAGTGAGGTCTTACTGGTTCCTGGTGTGATCACTGCCTCCACCCATTCACCTTTCCATAAATAAGCACTCTCTCACAAAGCCACTGCATGGCACTAGTTAATTTAGGATGCACACTTTAATTTAGGATGTAAGCCCTACTGAGCAAAAATGAGACATATTTTGGAATAAACATTTTCCAGTTTGTGCTGCTAAGCCTCCGAATCTTGCAAGATGTAGCTGACTTCCGCTATGCAAAAGTGTTTTACGCACAGGACAGGATCACAGGGTAGGAATAGAATGGGATACAAATAAAATACCAGACCTCTGTCTCCTTTCTGTTTCCCCTCGTGCATAGCTGAAATAACCAGTCTATGGAAACTGTTCAAGAAAGATGGAGCTGCTTTGAGCATCACCTGCAAACCAATTAAATACAACACTGAAGCACTGGAACAAAAGGCAATCTGTGTTTTAACTTCAAAACAGATTTATTTGCTAAATTTATCTCCCACCCTTTCATCGCAATATGACCACAGGGCGGGTGACAAGCTACTAGAAAATCAACCACAAAAATATTTAACGGGGCCTAAAATTCACAATCCAGTTTTGGATGCAACATCCCTCCATCTGCCCTTCTCAATACACAAGCAGGTCACAAAGCTCAAGGGGTGACCTAGGACCAGTCACACTCTCTTAGGCTAAGCGACCTCGTAGGTGGATGGGAGGATAAAATGGGGAGGAATGCTATGCATGCCACTTTGAGCTCCTTATGGGGAAAGGTGGGCTAGAAATGTAATTAATAAATAAAATCATAATGATGGGAGTTGTTGCCCGGCAACTTCTAGACCTCAGGAAAAAAGATAAAAACACCAAAATCAACAAACGAACTCTGCCCCCTTCGTTACCTTAGGATGACACTGCAGGATGGAAAAGAGAACCTCGTGAATTCCCAGGAAGATGTTCCCATACTCCCTTTGGTCGAGAGGGACAGTCAGGAGAATATTGAACACAAGGGTGACGTGATGCGGGTTGGAGAGAACCCCTTCTCCTTGCCTTAGGAGGGCTGCCACTGTCTCCAGTATAGGTACTATGAGGATGGGTATGCGTTTTGGATCTTGAGATGCCTCTTTCATTTGCATCTGAGTCAAAAAGGAAGGAGAGAAGCAGCTGTAGGAAAGGGCGTGCACCCGTTTCTCTACCACGTCCTTTCCTGGCAAGCTTCTGCCGCCATCAAGCAACGAAGCAGAGCTTCCGGAGGCACACGTGGTTTTCTCCAAGAGGAGGAATACTGGTACGTGAATGCAGATCCATAGTTCTGTATCCAAGACACCCGAAATCTGACTTTGTAAAAGTTTATGTACGTTTACGGCAGAAGGACGTACCAAGCAATATAGGCAGAAATCTACAGCCCTTCTGTGCTACCATTTCTTTCTAGCTCAACAGATGTAACTCTATTTTCTGCACACACACCAAGCGTCTCAAGGTTGCACGTCACCTGCTGGGATACTACATCTCCCTAGCGCTGGATGAGTGATGTTTTGAAATTCAGAAAGATGATGCAGGAGGACTTGATCTCTTTCCGCAGGGCCTGTAAGACAGAGCTATTCCGCCTGGCCTTCAATTTAGCCTGATCCTTCATTCCTTTTTCCCCTTCCCTTTTTCTATGAAGAAACCCTTCTGAGACCCTACATTTAAACTCTTCCCTGGTCTCCTTGCTGGCCCTAGCAGGACTAACGTGGCCAGTTAGCCCTGGTGATGCTACATTCATTTTGTACTTTATGCTGTTTTTAATCTGTTTTTTAAGTCGTTTTTAATCAATGTTTCATATTTGTTGTTATCCGTCCTGAGCCCAGTTTTCAATCGGGAAGGGCAGGGTATAAATAAAAATTGATGATGATGATGATAATGTTTCCCCAGAAGGGACATTTCATCGCTCCTGCAACTTCTGTTTGTACCTGCATCACAGGAACCTATTGAACGTCTCTAATGTGGCCAGCAATTCCCCTCCCCTCCCCTCTGTACCACTTTGTAAATACTTAACTTTTTTTCCATTTTTGGTTTATGTTACTGATGGCTATGCACTCCCCTGTTATGGTCTCTTAGTTCTGGGGCACTTGAACAATTTGATTTTTTTTTAAAAAAAATGAAAGGGAAGAGAGTTACTATTTTCTGCTGGAATTGCAACTGCTTCATCAATTGATATATACAGGTGAAACTCAAAAAATTAGAATATCATGGAAAGGTTCATTTCTTTCAGTAATTCAACTTAAAAGATGAAACTAATATATGAGATAGACTCATGACATGTAAAGTGAGATATGTCAAACCTTTATTTGTTTTAATTGTGATGATTATGGCCTACAGCTGATGAGATCCCCAAAGTAACAATCTCAACTTTGGGGTTTTCATCAGCTGTACGCCATAATCATCACAATTATAACAAACAAAGGCTTGACATATCTCGCTTTGCATGTCATGAGTCTATCTCATATATTAAACTCCAGTAGCTAATGAAAACAATTGCTTACATAAATGGACTTTTCCACGATATTCTAATTTTTCGAGTTTCACCTGTATCTATTCATTGCATACACAATATAATTTCTCCCCCCCCCCTCTCGTCCCTTGACACGTACCCTGCCCTGTGCCCAAATCTGCTCTGCTCCTGAGGGTTGGGTGGGAGACAGAACAAAGTTGTGGGGGGAGAGGGGGTGAAGATTCCTTTGCACAAGGAGAAATCATTGAGCTGACAGAACGCGTCCCCTTAGTGCTACTTTAACACACTCCAATGCCCAGAGTGGCTTCACATTCTCCCACTGTGTAACCCTAGGTCTGGAACACGCATCCAGTCCCCATTTGGGGAAACAATTTCCCCCCTCCCTTTATGATTCTTTGGAGATGGAGTGCTATCACTCCCATACAGAAGAGCACAAATCTAGCCATGTTGCAAAACTATAGCGTGGAAAGGGCATGGCACCAACAAGTGTAGCTCCTCGCTTTCCATCTACTCATGTGGGGAACCTGTTGCGCTCCAGACACTGCTGAACTCCAGCTCCCATCAGCCCCAGCCAGCTTGGCCAATGATGGGAGTTGGAGTCCGATCAACAACGCCAGCTCCCTACCATACACTCCTTGGGAATGAAAGACATGTGGGGAGTGCATTAGTGTCAGTAGCACAGATTCTGGCTGCAGAGATACTCACAACTAAAGCAGTGATTATCCGGGGACTGGAAAACCAGAACGCTTTCTCTTTCTCTCTGCTTAAAGGGCAGCCAAGCAGGACTTTGACTAGAGTAACAGCCGACAATGCTTCCTGCACGAAAGAAAAACAAGCATCTCATTTCAAACAGGAGACGTGAAGGTGAAAGGGTGCAACCCCGGGAAAGTTAGGTACAATCACAGTTCCATGGAAATGAATTAAATTTAAGTCCATCAAAATAAGAGTTCAGAGTCTGCTTTATACATTTTTTCCTAGACATGTAACATATTTTTTAATACGTCTCTTCCTCAGACCTCCTTTTTCCATTTCCATTTTCCCCATCTTTCTCCACACAGACACACGGGTTTTCAGGCTTTCCCTTCTGTGGCCACTGAACACAGTCCTTGCTGGGTATGACTTGGAGCGCAAATACTACTGCTCTGGTAAAGAAGGCCCAGCAGAGAATTTATTTCCTCAGACTTTTAAAGAAGAACCATCTGAGTGAGAGACTGCTGGTGTCCTTCTACCGAGGCTCCATAGAGAGCATTCTTACATATTGTATTTGTGCTTGGTTTGCCAGTTGCACAGCCAGGGAGAGGAAGGCACTACAGAAGGTCATAACCACAGCCTGAAAGATTATTAGTCATCCTCTCCCATCCTTGGAAGAACTATACAGTTCCCGTTGCCTTAAAAAAGTAAATAATATTTTATAGGATCCATCTCATCCGGGATATAGTCTCTTTGCACCACTGCCTTCAAGCAAGAGATATAGAACAATCAGATCAAGAACAAATAGATTGAAGAATAGTTTCTACCCAAGAGCTATAACCATCTTAAATGCTGTAACCAGATAATATGACCTTGGAGAGTTGTGATGGGTGTGTGTGTATGTCCATGTGTGGCTGAAAATGTGTTTCTTTGTTTTTTGTGCTTTTTTTGTTTTGTTTTTATGGGATGGCATCCAATTTCGTTGCACTTGTACAACGTTGTACTTGTACTTGTATAATGACAATAAAGAAATCTTATCTTATCTTTTAGGGCATTATTCCTTTCCCTAAATATATGTTTATTTCTGCAACCCCCACAGGTTACCCCCAACTCTGCCAATACTTTTCTAGTGCATGTGGCTTTAGTAATGCAAGCACAAGCACTTCAAGACTTGAGATATTAGCACGTAAACAGAGTAGGGTCTGTACTAGACGTCCAATTCCCCATTTACAGTATTTACAAATGAAAGGCCAAAGCGCTTTTGGGAAAGGGCCGTAACTCAATGGGCAGAACATACGTGTTGTCCTGAGCAGGTCCCAGGTTCAATTTCCAGCATCTCCAAAGAAAGCAAACATCAGGCAGTAGATCTGAGAAAAGATCTCAACCTGAGATCTTGGGAGAGCCAGCGCCACACAGAATAGGCAACATTGGTTAAATCAGGAATTGGCCTGCCTGATGTTTGTGAACTACAACTCCTATCATCCCCGAAGGGGGGAGAGCAACAATATCTGTAAGACCAGAGGTTGTTCCTCATCCTGAGATTAAATACAGTAGTTTGATTCTGTAGAAGCCAGCCTAAGATGCCCAAACATGTCAGTTTCAATGCCACACATTCTGATACCTCCTTTCCACATAAGAGTAGTAAAAAAAGTGCTTGCTATCATATGGTAGCTATTTAATGTCATAGCAAGAAGTAGGATGGGCAACAAACAGTTGTGACGTATGCGAGAAGTTTAAAAGGTAAGTCAATAAATTTTTCCTACTTCATGATTTTGTTTCCAAATATTGCGAACATCTAATCCCTCAAGCACCACCCTCAACATGGCACAAAAGTCATCAGGGGTACAATTCTCCACCAGCTGGGCCATCAGTTCTGTCAGCTGCACTTCCAGATCTCGAATCACTTGGACGGTGACTCCAGGACCTGCAATAATGAAAGACAACACTATCATCCCAACTCCAGGCCCGCTGGTGGCTGCTGGGTTCTGAATCGTTTTAAGAACAATTCACAAAATGGGTTTGCATGAATTGTAACGCTTTTCTGAACTTCTGCTGAAGTTCTTGGCATCCATCTGTCTCGAAAGACAATGGAGTGCCTCTCTGAGGGTGAAATGAAACTGCTGGAGAATCACTGTGCCTGCAGAGACCCATAACTGCTGCCTCCCGCATTGTTTCTGCTGCGTTAGCAGCACCAAAGTGATCTCTCTGGGACGCAAGCCTGGGCAGAAGAAGAGGAGTTTGGATTTGATATCCCGCTTTATAACTACCCAAAGGAGTCTCAAAGCAGCTAACATTCCCCTTTCCCTTCCTCCCCCACAACAAACACTCTGTGAGGTGAGTGGGGCTGAGAGACTTCAAAGAAGTGTGACTAGCCCAAGGTCACCCAGCAGCTGCATGTGGAGGAGGGGAGACGCGAACCCGGTTCACCAGATTACGAGTCTACCGCTCTTAACCACTACACTGCAGTGTGAATGGAGGTCCTGCGCTGCTCAGATGGCAAGACTCCCCTCAGCCTCACTGTTGTGTGCCAAAGTAAAGCAGAACAATACATTTGGCACCAGCTTGGTTGCGGGAGGTGCTGGAAGGAGGCGTACAAGGCATCACCCGTCTTAGGGACTCCACTCTTTCTTTGTGTAGGGTTTACTCCTTAGCCTTTTCTTTGTATCTTTCATCACACACAAGCTTCCATCAAAGAGAACAAGTGCTTCTTATGTGGGTAGGATCCCTATTCCTTTCAAAGGCCTGAGGCTAAGGAGAAGAATGTGTGGCCCGGCCTTCTCCTAACACATGGCCTTGATTCTGAACTAAGGGAACATCATCATGATTTTCCTTGCCTAGTACAACAAAGAGATGGGATGTTGCAGAGTGAAGTGGCTATAGGACAGGGTGGGTGGTACAATGCATGACAGCAAGTAAGGCTATGCTATTAAGCAGCAGCTATCAGCCAGATAGGGAGCCTGTGGCCCTCCGATGCTGCTGGACTACAATGTGGGTTTAAGTGTAATCTACGTTAAACCTCAGCTGCTGCGTTGAATAACTAGAGTTATTCCAATATACAACTCCCATCCTTGCTGACTGTAGGCCACAGTGGCTGGAGCTGAGGGGAGTTGTAGTCCATCTACTTTCGGAAGGCCCAAGGTTCCCCATCCCCAAGCTGGATGTCTGTACCAACATCGTAACTCACTGTGGCGTTCAGCCCAAACTCCGGGACTGCATAGAAAGAGTTAAAGGGATTAGCCAGTAACAACCTTAAGGGGGCGGAGTTAAGAGGAGTATATAAACCCACCCCCAGGGAGTGTGAGGGGAGTAGAGTTAGAGTTGTTGTCGTTGAGAGCTGGGGTATTAGAGGCTGGAAAGGGTGGTGGAGAATTAGGAGATAGAGGGGGCTGTGAAGAGAGTGGGAGTGTTAGGGAGAGGTTAGGAACTGTTAGGAACTGTTAATATAAATGAGAACAAGCAAAGGAAAAACTATTCATTTGGAAACCATATACTTAAGCGTTGTACTTCAATAAACACAGTTTTGTTCTAACGTTCTCCTCGACTGAAGTGAGTGAAATAATTACCAGGCATACTGGTTGGTGGCAGCGTGTAATTAACCGTGGTGGGCGCAGGTGCCAACGGACCGTGAAACGTCTGGGGGTTCTGTGCAGGTGAAGGTAACCGCCACACTCACAGACTCCCTTAAGGCTTCTATGTGTAACAAAGGGTTGAGAGAGCAGGAAGGATAACCAGCTGTGACAGACTTCCGGTTGGCGCTGCCGGAGATGGCGGTCGGGGGGACATGTCGCTCCTGACATTCCCCCGTCGGACCGGGCAAAGGGGTGTTCGCGCCAGCGCCGCGACCCCTAAAACCCCCGGGAAGGGCGTCCCGGGGTCCGGAGGACCTGCAGGAGCTCGGACGCCGGTCCCGATCCCAGGGAGCTCTTAGCGGAGCTCCCGGGAGCGATCGGGCGGCGGAGCTCTAGGGTCCGCTAACAGCCCCGTCTGGCGAAGCTGCAAGACCGTCACTACCGAGCGCGCCGATTCCTCCAAATTCTGCAATTTGGAACTGTAAGTAATTTTAAAAGGAAGAGTTTTAATTTCGGACTATTTCGGACTGGCTAAAGGACGCAAAAACGGAGGTCCGTCCCTTGCCATTGTGTAACAACGACAGGGCATTGTTGCACAGCTTTGAAAAGTATTGCTTGGAATTTGATACTTTGTTTCGAAGATTTAACCCTTGCGCCTCCCCCGGTCCTAGGGGGCAGATGAAGTTAATTAAACCTTTATGAGTAAGAGGATTATTTTGGAGTTTTGGAATTTTTGAAAAGTTTGGAAAAGTTTGGAAAAGTTAGAAAAGAACTGTTTGCAAAAAATGGCGGTGAAACAGGATGTGGATTTGACAACATTGTTGGAGAAACTGAAAGAACTCAGAATGGATTACAATGCTGGAGTGAAAGAACTGAGAGTTGAACTGGCTGCTGCTGGGAACAGCTTGGTGACAGAGATAAAGCAAAGCACAAACATTGGCCAGATTGGTCAGGATTTACAATTAAACCCTGTGAACAGTGTACTTGTTGAGTCTAAACAGAGAAAGCCTATTCAGAAGATAACCAGCTGCAAAAGAATCATCCACTTTAAGTCAAGAGCTGTCGTCATCATCAGGAAAAAGAGAAATATTAGGAGAATAGTCAACAAACCACAGCGCAATGACAAGCAGCGGAGAGGAAGTCGAGACAATCTGGACCAAATATGGATTGGAAGGCCAAAGATTTCAATGGACATTGTTTTGGATGCTACTCTGCAGCAAAGACAATGGGTTCCAAAGTTGGATCCTGCAGGAATAGGATGAACATTTATATGAAGTAACTGTTTTGTGGCCTACTGGTTTTTGAACTCGGATATGGCAGGAAATGATTATAGTACGATTTTTGGAAAATAATGATATAACATTGATAGATATTATAAATGATAAGTAATTTTGACATTGAAATAGTCTGCGTCGGGGACTGGGGGGGGAATAGGGATATGATTAAGGTAAAAGATAAGAATGTTAAAGATGTGAGTGGTTGGTAAACGATTTAAAAATTAAGATATTATGGAAATGTTAATGAAATGGAATTAGAAACCTGGTAAGAATTAATATTATAATAAATGAAAGCAATGAGGGGGGGCGAGAGGAAGTCATCAGATATTGTATAAAATGTATGTGATCTGGCCCGAATCGGGGCTGGACAAAAATTTGAAAACCTAATAAAAATTATTATAAAAAAAAAAAAAAGGAAGGATAACCAGCTGTTACCTGCAAGTAGTTTTCCGATGGAGTGAAACGCAGCAATGGAAGTTGCTTGTGCAGGATACAGTTCCGGCATGGAACAGAAGGCAGTCAGGAACTGCAGCGCCGAGCGAAGGAACTGGACGTTGCCGCCAGCCAAGTCAAGTTCTCTCAAGAGCTGAATGTAAAAACTTTGGTACAGTTCGCGGTGAGACAGCTGCTGGCATTTGCTCGGCTGCGCGGGGCTTTTCTGCGCGTTCTCCCCCGTCACCGACTGCACAAGAAAAGAATCTGCTTTCAGAAGGGTCGTAATGCACGGCAGGAACACCAAAGGCAACGGCTGGCCTTTTGTGTGATTTCTAAGGCAGAGCTGGATGGTTGCTCCCGTCTGCAGCACTGCCTGTTCCAGCAAAACAGGCAGCGTTCCTGAAGCCTGGTAGTTCCCTTGCTGCTGCTGGTGCCGGAGGTGCAAAGCCAGAACTTGACACTGTGCTGTTACCGCCACCAAGAGGAGCTGGTCAGCAGCTGGGCTCCAACTCTCAGCATGTTTGCTGCTGGCCGCACACGGCTTGCAAGTGGCTAGGAAGGACATGAACTTTTCCAGGTTCAGCTTCACACTTTGCCTCCTCTCGAGAGTGAACTGGAGGTAGTGCTCCAAAAAGACCTGGAATCCGCAAAGAAATCCATCCCACGGAGCAGCTGCTGAAACGCCGGCCGAAGTCTTGCACGCTGCAAATGCAGAGGAGAGGGCGGCTTCGAGGACATCGCTGGCATGCAGGACCTTGAAGGACGAATTTGCGTGCCTGCCTGTCTGCAGGCAGGCCAGGAGATGGTAGCAGGTTGTCTTGAACTTCAGAGACAAGGCCTCGCTGCAAGCGACGCTTGCCTTGGTGTTGGCAGCCAAAGATAACAGCAAAAGGAAGCACCGCGCGTGGGCCAGAGGAAAGAGGCTGTCCAGGTTCAACATCGAAATTATATCCAGCAAACCCAAAAGCCTATTGAGGTGCTCTTCTTCCAAAGTAACGTAATCCCTCCCTTTTGCTGCTGATAGTATATTCTGAGCAGCTTTCTCCATCGCTGTCCAGCACGTGGAAGGTTCACTGCTAGGCCCTGCGCTGGTACCGCAACCAGAAGGGTCAAACTCACACCATGGCACATCTTCTGCAGACAGCTGTTGAAGAGGCTGGTTGGCAACGATGCTCGCACAGTGCTGGACTATGTGGCTTAGGAAAGAGGAGTGTAGCGCCCGCAGTTCTGGAAGAAGAGGACTATGCAGCAAATCTGTAGACACCTTTCCAATGGTGATTAAGGAGCTGCCGTCGCCATCAGGGGCTGCCTGTGTCTGGTTCGCCAACAGTGTTTTCAGGAGCACACCTGCAACGTACCATGTATCACTCATGGATAGATAGGGGGCCAGGATGGGAAGGTTGGAGACTACGAGGTGCCAATGAGCGGTAGGGTAAGTGAGGCTAGTTATTGCGCCTGCATTGCCATCCCAGGGCTCAGACTCTTCTCCATTCGTGCAACATCTGCCAGACTGAAGGATGAAAGCTCCAGCACACTGCAAAGCCTGGCGGGATGCCTCTGTCTGAGAGCTGGATTGCATCAGCATCATCTTCATTTTCTGAAGCACCAGCCATTCTGTGCAGTATCTGCTCCCTGAGCAGGAACAGCTTAAGAGCTTAGTGATCTTCCCCCAGCACTGCATATCCAAACCAGGGAGGACAGCCGAGAAGTCCCAGTTGCTTACGATGGAATCAGTAAGAGCCAAGGTTGTTTTGCCTACCGGGGAGGCATACTTTGGGCAATTTAAACTGAAAAGAGTATCGACCGCTACCCAGGTGCAAGCAAAGAGGAGAGCAGAGCCGCCAACTTTCTCTGCCCAAAGCTCCAGCTCCGTTTCTTCTGCCTGGCAATCCGTCAGCAGGTCAAACAAAGCTCGGATGACCTCCCTCTGCATCGTCTCCATCAGATTCTGAGTCCGACGTACAACAGGCAACGGGGTGGAATCATCTAAGCTCCTCATATGGAACAGAACAGAGTGCAGCAACAAGCTCATGGACTGGAGCTTCAAGGCCACGTCGGAGTCTCCTCTGACATCAGGTATAAGGAAAGTCTGGCACTTCTCCAGTATGAGCGCCACAATGTCCAGGATCTGATTGGGTGGCAGATCTAGGAGGCACTCGCAGAGCTTGGCCCGGATGCCTGCAGGCAGAACCGGGAGCCTCAGCTCCTCTGCAGCAGGACGGCAGATGACAGACAGAACCTCTTCAAAGAGCTTTTGGAACTGGCGCAACTTGGCGTAAGTGTGGAAGAGAGTCGCGACAAGTGTCTCCTGAGCCTTTTTTGTACGTGGCTCAGACACCTCTGCATCAATCCAGGCAGAGGCCACCAAGTCGTCCAAATCAGGCTCCACAATCAAATGATTTAAGGAGATCAAGGCCTTGAGACACCTGAACCAGGCAGGGATGGCGGGCTGGGAATGACTCACCAGAATCTGCGCCAGCTGGCGGTAAAAGTGAAACTGCACTTCCTTGTGCCGAATCCTATCCGCGGCAACGTTATAGATGCCATTGCTCAGCACCAAGTTCAAAAGCTGCTCCACAGCCAGGAGCTCCGAGATCCATTCTGACGGAGAAAACTGGCTGTTCCAAAGATCCTCTTGCAGGTTGGAAATCTTTAGACAGCGATAAAACCTGGTGAGCATGTGGAAGCAGACAAGGTGGTTTTCGGCCTTGTTGTAGGATTCTAGGAACAACTTAAAGAGCAGAGGCACTGAGTTTGCTACCACTTTCCCATGAAGAGCTGGAGGACAAAAACTAGCATCTTCTAATCTAGCCTGGACTGTGCTGGCCGGCAGCAGGAGATGTTTCAAACCCCCTTTTCTTACGGCATGAGGCTCCTTCTCTGGCAGCAACTCTTCACTGTAAGACGACAAGAGTTCTGGCCGGAAAATACCAGCCACCAGCAGGGCTTCTATGCTGTTCCGGATCTCCTTGCTCTGATGCTGACGCAGATGGCCGTCTTCCGCCTGGGTCCATGCCCCGCTAGTGAGCAAATGCCTCAGGAGCAGGCACGGCTGAAGCAGCTGCTTGGTCACTTGCCCAAATACGCGGTTCGCATTGGCCTGCTGCCTCTGAATCAGGAGGTACTGCTGGAAGGTCAGCTGGAGGACTTCGAGCAACTGGGGTGACACAGCCTCTTCCGATGACAACTGCCAACACGCCAGCCAGGACAACTTGCTCAGAAGGTCCACCAGGAGCTCAAATTTTGCAGTGTAAACTATTGAGAGAGGGGGCACAGACAGGATGGCACTACAGCAACTTAGCACAGTGCCAACGTCCCTCAAGGTTTTTTGGGCATAAGAGGTGGAAAGCTTTTCATTCATGACCTGGAGTGTAAACAAGAAGCAAAGTCAATTCATGGTCAATCTTCTACATAGAAATGATACTCTAATGGTCAATAACTAGGGCAGCTGAAGGTCAGAAGCTCTCCATCTAGTGTCTTCTTACATGATATTTGGTTAGAGGTACAGATATTTACTGCAACTTATGTATCATGTAATAAATCACCTGTTATTATTCTTTGCCTCTATCTCCCTCAGTATTGTTGTCCCTTCCAAAACCAGCCTAAGACAAATAATCCACTGAGGCTCCTTGTAAACCTAGAGCTTAGATTCTGACAAAAGAGGACCTGCTGACAGCCAAACTAAAGACCCTTAACGTGGATGAGGGGGATACCGTAATATGCAGTCTTTCAAAAAGTCAAATGTGACACTGACTCTAAAAGCTGCAGTGTGCTTCTGCAGAATGAAAAAATTGTCTTTTCTACATGTCATCTAGGCATGTTCTGCAGCATATCCTGTTTCAGTGACCTTTCAGATTAGGTTCTTCAAAAGTGACCAGAAAAGATTTTGTTCTCATAAACATTCTATATTTTAATACCCTGAATATGTTTGTTCTAAATATGTTCAAAGTAGCATGTTCTCAAAAAATTACAGAGCTAATTTTCCTGCATGATTGCTGAATTTATTGGGCAATAAAAGACTGACACCACAGTTCAAACCTAGTCAGTAGCAAGTCCTATTGACTTCCCTGGGGCTTACTCCCAAGATGTTAGGACTACAGCCTAAAACTATCTGTTCTACAGTTATAATCATAAAACCAGTTATTGGGAGTTAAATCCTATTGTACTGGGAGTTAAATCCCAATGTATTCAGTGGGATTTGCTTCTGAATAAATATGCACAAGATGACCTTGTTTACACATCAAGGTAAGACTGAATCTTGGGCTACAGCTTGTGGTTCATAAGGAGAGACAACATGGTAGGTCAAACCTTGTCTTAGCTCAGTACAACACAGGATTTAAAAAGACCAGGGAGGAACAAAGCAGTTGTGACCTCACTGGAAGCCACACCAAGTTTCTCGCATGCACATGAGGATTCTATATACATACAAGCTGCAGCCAATACATATAAATATGGCAGCATGCACTTTTGCAATATTAGAGGAATATGGCAGTCAGGGTGAGCAACAGCTGCCAACAGATAGCAGAGGTGAGCAGAGGAAATTAGAGGGGAACTTATGATGGGAGAGGTGGGACAGTCAGAAAGGCCCAGCGTGGACTATACACTACATACTGTCCTGTACATATCTACACATCAAGTTACCTGTGCAATTGAAAAACGTAGGGTGATTGTCTTTCCATTCTTGAAGAGACTCTGCAGTTTCCTGCTATGAAGGATGTTGTCCAGGTACGTCCAAAGCTTCTCAACAATATCATTGGGCAATTCAAGTTTCTTGTTGTAACAGGAAACCAGGGTATGGCACACCCAATCCAGCAAGACCTGTGTTCACAAATATATTTATACACTAATAATAGCCATTCTACATCTTTTAAAGATAAAGGGGGGGAGGGGGAGGAAGGAAGGAAAGAAGGGGCGTGAGGACACATAATGCACTGTCCAAGTGAAAAAAATATGCCTAGAAACCATGTGTAAGCTACTCTGGAGTTTCATGGAGTTCAAGTTCAGCTGGAATTCTGCATATGGTCCAGAACTATGGGCAGGATTCACTTAACGAGTCCTGTCAGCAATGACTGGGCAGCAACTTCTGCTTGCGCAACGAGCCTGGTATCAACTCTGAGGGTTCATAGATTTTGATGTCTCAAAGCACTATTCAGGAGCAGTGAAGTTCTTTTCAAGTCCCACTGGTTTCAGTGCAAGAAAATTGAGCAGGTGCTTAACTCTCCCACTGAGATCAGAAGGATGTCTAGACTGGGGCTTTTAGGAAATAGCAATCAAGGCGTGCTAATACTCTGGAAATCCAAGTGTAGAATGTGTCAGGAATTACCCCGCCTGGGGAGACTGCCCCAAAGCCAGAGCAAAACCGTGTGCGCACATCCCCGGCTACAAAGAGTCCGGTGGCGCAGTCATATGTGATTGTTCCCAGCATGAAGAACCACACACACAAGCCATAATTAAGGCTAAACTATTTATTGTAGGAATAGTGCAGAGAGAATCTCTGCTGCCAACTCAATAACAGAGCTGCCATAAAGCCGACATCTTGGTCTAGCCAGAAGAGAGAGCACAAAGGCTAGGATTACAATAGTACAGTAAAATATAAACATTCCATGTAGGAAAAGATAAGGCAGCTTTCTCACGGTTTAGTGAGACAGGCAATAGCCAGACCGGCCTCATTGCAGCTGTTGCCGCTCGGCTTGGACAAAAATCATAACAGAATGTACCCCCATTGTGACGTGTGAGAAACATTATTTGGAAAGGCAAGACAGTACAGTTGCTACAAAAACTAGGTGTTAGATATTTACTGAAACCCAGATTTCCTTGAGAGAATACACATATTTACAGGAATGTACCAAATATGGCATTCTTGTAATAAATCTTATTTGTATGATTGTAAATTGTTTAAACTGTTTTTAATGTTCTAACCTGCCCTGAACCTTAGGGTAAAGGGCAGGTAATAAATAAACAAACAAATAACAACAGCCTTTTATAAAAAATTGAACAAACTGAAGTACAGTGGTACCTCAGCTTATAGATGCTTCAGGTTACAGACTCCGCTAACCCAGAAATAGTACCTCAGGTTAAGAACTTTGCTTCAGGATGAGAACAGAAATTGTGCAGCAGCGGCAGGCCCCATTAGCTAAAGTGGTACCTCAGAACAGTTTCAGGTTAAGAACGGACCTCCAGAACGAATTAAGTTCTTAACCCGAGGTACCACTGTACCAAAGTACACTGCCACTTCAAGTTAGAGATGGGTATTAGCTAGATATGAAAAAAATGGCTTGAATAACATTATCTGTGTTGAACCAAGACATTCTATATACAAAATAATTTGTAACAACATTTTTTTGGGGGGGGGGGGACATTTATGAAAACACATTACTTGTTCTTTGTTTGGAAGAAAGCACTGATGAGAAATCCATGCAAACTGAGCCAACTTGAGTTTGTCCTCCCATGATGTCTTTGAACTTTTTAGCTTCAGGTGAATGCCGGAGTAAATTGCAGCCATGAAGATAATATCTAAAATAAAATAAAATATTTTGAGAAGGAACATTTGAAGTATGCATTGATTGCGCTACTAGTCCACAATTTATTATTTTATGCAGGTGCACTTCCTTAACACGGGTTCTCTGTATTCATTCTGGTTTGTGCCATCAATGAAGAAAGAGCTAATGTAGGGTTAAGAGTGTGAGCTATGAACCAGGAAGTTCCTATTTCTCGTTGCAGCCCTCACTTAGGTGGCCTCGCTTAGATGTCACTAACCACAACTTCTTCCCCAAACATAGCAACTACTAGCAAGATTGTCTTTCATTCCCCAGGATCACAGAAGCAACACTCCAAGCAGGTTATGGGTTGCTTATGGTTCTCAAGGAACAACTACTGTGCAAAAGGGTCACCATTAACATCCGGACTTCAATGCAGATCCAGCCCTCACCACCAAGATACCACATCCTGCCCGTACTGTATGAAAAATCAAGAAGCAGGCAATGGCAGGACTTCCAGGGAAACTTGAAATTTTGGCACCTCTCGTTCAAAAAAAAATCCTAAATACCTTGACACAGATCCCTCACAACCAAGTGCCACACGTGCTATTAAGGTCGCACGCTTTCTTAACAGTGAAGCCCATTCGGTATAGTTTCAGGCTCGGTATATGAAAGATATTTCACGTTGCGATCTGGTCTGCACCTCCTCTCTTCGCTTGCTCCCAACCTCTCCCTTTAAAAATAAGAGTAGCAGTAGCAGCAAAAAAAAAAGTGTCCCACTAAACTCAACTCAATGAGAATTGCTTATTTAAACAGCCACAGCAACAACACACGCAGAGGATCGCGCTGCGGAACCAGCGGCAGCCGCCCTCCCGTCCCCGTTCGTTCAGACGCGCATCTTGCGCCGAAAAGCACCACGCGGAAGAACCCCCCCCCTCCCCGCACTTACGCGCAGATGGCGACGCTTCTCAAGCGCAGCGCCACGCTCTCGCCCTGGCCCCGCCCCCTCTCCCGGTCCCTCCGCGCACGTGCTGCTTCTTCCGGCACATCCTCAGATTCCCCCCCCCCACTCCCTCCTCCTTCGGCGTCACCTTTCTCCGAACCAGCGAGTTGCAGGAGCCAGAGAGCGAGAGCAAAAAGAGCTCCGCAGGCATTCCTAGCCGAGCGCCGACAGGGCCAGCCTCCCCATTGGCTGGCAGGCCGCGCCTGCGCGCTCGCCTTCCTCCCCCGGCCCCGCTCTCCTCCTTCTCTGTGTCAGTGCCGTCAGTCATGGAGCGGCTCCTCCGAGCCGCGGCGGCAGCAGCAGGAGCGGCGGCGGCGGCGGCGGCAATAACAGGAGCAACCCCAGCGCTAGCGGCCCGGGACGCCCAAGGCAGCCTCCTTGGCGGAAGACCCAGCAGCGAGGCGGTGCTGCACGCGCGCGCGCCGGGGTCCGCACGAGCGGCTGGAGCAGCGGCGGCGGCGGCGTCTCGCGCCACTGGGAGCAAGTGACTGACGGCGCGAGCCCAGGAATTCCGTCTCGTGCCTGCACTGGGAGTCGCTCAAACGCACAGGCACGCGCGCGCGCATACGCAGCGCCTCTCTCTCTCTTCCTCTGCCTGCGATGCTTCAGTGAGTGCTTCTTTCAACCCCCCCCCCCGACCGGCCCCACTTCCCCGGCATGCAGCAACAAACAGCGGCGGCTCCTTTTCCCGGGCGGGTGGAGCGGCAGGACGGGCTACGCCAAGTGTGGCGCGCGGAAGGGCCCTCGCTGGGTGGAGGCGTCGCCGTCTTCTTCTCTCCTTTCCCTCCCTCCCCCCCGCCCATCCCCACGCCGCTTCTGCCTTTCCCATACAGCTGCCGGCAGGAAGACCTTAGGCTTCTTCTGCCTCGGTGCATCCTTCCTCTTCAGCTTCCCATTCGCCTCCCTTCTCCCCCCCTGGCAGAAACGGGAAGAGCGAGGTTGGTGCCGAATGCAGCTTTGATGGGGTAAAGTTTGGAGTAAAAGGGGACTTGCGAGTTCTTGAAACGCGTGGGTCCGTTTTAGAGCGAGGCGTCCTGTATTTAGTTACTCTGAATAGTTTGGGTTGACTAGTTTGCTTTACCGTTGTGGACTGGCATCGATTGAATATCAGTGCTATGCAGGCTAAAACACACACACATATATTTAAAGGTAGTTTGGTCCATGAGAATTTAAAAAAAGAAAAAGAAATCCCAAATGTTACAAGCTTTCAAGTTCTCCAGAATTTTTCATCAGGCTGGATAAGCAAGATATATCTAGCCTTCCCATGCAGAGTTTACAAATGAAATAGCTATGTACTACAGCAGTTATCAACAGAGGTTATAGCAACTATGGTATATGAGCAAATGCTGTGCCACCTTTGAAAGTACACAATTGAAACATTTTAAAAATACAGCCAAACACAGTTGGTATTATACCATATCTCTGAAGGAGAATGTACCCAAGTCAGTCATTGCTGACTTGTCTCTGGTAGTAATCAGAGAATTATAACTCACTTGGTTGTATATGCACACTTTGGTGGACAAAGATTTTTGTTTTACATTTCCAAAATTGCATGTATCCTCAAAGGGAACAGACTGTATTTTCTTAATTATTGCAAATTCAGCCTAAAACCTCTTTTGCCTTTGTAGGGGAGTGTTGAAGGCATAATTATACCTATCATGGGGTTTCTTCTCCTTCCCTTTGCCCCCATAAGTAATACAGTTTTTCTGTGTTTTCTGTGCATAAGTAATACAGCATTTCTGTGTTTTCCTCTTTTACACAAGAACCATGGTCCAAATGTACATATGTAATGCAAATGCCTTTCTGAAATTAGGCAGGTTTGGGTCTGTTGTGCTTCGATGGGATGCTGCCTTGATCTTCCTAAAGAAAATGCAAGGTATGCATGTAATAAATAACTGTGAGTGAGCAGAGATTTTAGCAGGTAACAAACACCCAGAATGCTTTTCTATTTCACTTACGCACTTTTTTGAGTTTTACTCTGTGCCTTTCTACCATGCTTGAGGCAAAAGTTAAGGTTCTACATTAATGTTCCAGTCAACAGGAATGACTGCTGTAATGCACTATTACGTATAAAGGTGGGGCAGAATGTCAAATAAAATAATGATCAGGAAATAGAAACCTTTAAGCAAGCTGGCCTTTGACAGCTAACTCTAGTAAAAGTGAAACGAAACTGAAACTAATTTTTGATTTTTCATATGTTTGACAGAGAAAATAGTATTAAGAGTGCAGAGTAGAATTTTATAAAATCACATTTGATTATTAACTGCAGCACACTAATCACTAATAGGGTTCTATGCAGGATGGCATAGTGCTTCTCAAGTAGGCTTAAGTGTAAAATATTTAAAAACACTGCTGTTGTGCTTGGGAATAAAAATAGAAAAAGTGAAGGAGAACAGCAGCCATTAGAACCCTGAAGTTGTCACTAATGAAACATGCACCATTTTCACCTAAACCTCTGCAATCCTAAAAGAACCTCAGTCCTTGCAAACTTCTGTGCTTTGATGCTTTATGATCTGAGTGATAAGCAGATATTTCATTGAATAAGTAAGGTGTGCATTTTCTACTGTAACAGCTTTTGGAATGCGTAATGAGTGTCAGTTTCCCACAGGTTTCTAATTCAACAACCATGTTTTAAGAAATGTGCTTCCTTTTCTTTTGGAGGTCATGAAACGTGTACGCACAGAACAGATTCAGATGGCAGTTTCCTGCTACCTCAAACGCAGGCAGTATGTAGACTCGGAAGGTCCTCTGAAACAAGGGCTACGCTTATGCCAGACTGCAGAAGAAATGGCAGCTAATCTAACAGGTACCTACTAAAGTTTCTTAATGAGTTTATTGCAGGTGTCGCCAACATGGTGCCCTCCAATTATTATTGGATTACAAACCTATCATCCTTAAAATTTGTCCTTGCTGGCAGGGCTGTAGTCCAACAACATTGGTAAGATACCCTGCTGGCTACTTCTGGTTTATAGTAAAGTGCAAATCTCTAGTTACTAAAGAGTGAAACTTCTAAGCAATTAATTGGGGACAGACTGAAGCATGAATGGCTTCATGATACTGTAACACCCAGTTGTGTCCAAAGGCTGGGAAGCAAATAAATAAGCAAGCAAGGAGGTGATCTGGCAATTTACCAAATAAGACAAATCAAAATGAAATGTGCAGCAGGAATGCTGCCATTTCCAAATATTTTGAAATGATTTGGCTGCCAAATACGTTTGGGAAGTGTTTTTAATGGACAAATTATGTTTAAGCAAGTAAATTTGGGGTTTTTAAGGAGAACAGCCTTTTCACTGAGATGAAGCTAAATGATTTAGACCTTCTCTAGCTCATCTCTGCCAAGACGAGAACTATTACTGCTAAATAATGAATTCAACTTTTATATATAGAACTCTACAGCCCTGACACTTTTTGGGTGGTTCTAGATGTTTTACAATAAGCATCAGAGCAATGTGTTGTTTTTATCAGTTTTTTTTCGACTACAGTGGTACCTCGGGTTAAGTACTTAATTCGTTCTGGAGGTCCATTCTTAACCTGAAGCGTACTTAACCTGAAGCACCACTTTAGCTAATGGGACCTCCTGCTGCCGCTGCACCGCCAGAGCACGATTTCTGTTCTTAGCGGAGTTCTTAACCTGAAGCGTACTTAACCCGAGGTACCACTGTAATTGAAAGCCCAGTTAAAGTTAATCAATTCAGGGGAGACCCGCAGAGACATAACTGAACTGTTTAGAAGTTATATTTAATACAAGCAGTCATGTTTAACTTTAGAGGTACCTAATACCTCAAAGCACAATTGCCCACACAGAATGTAGCATTAAAGCGCTACGGCTGCAATTCTATAACCATGTTCCATAGAACTCAGTGGGACCACTTCTGAGTAGACCAGCATATGATTGCACTGTTGGTCTGGTAATTCAGGATTCTGACATTCTATAGAAGTAGGTTCTCATACTGCTTCCTTCTTGGGAGTTATGCTGAACTGTGTATTATGTTTCCATGAAAGAAATGCCCAACCAGCTGCCTCTACATCACATGAGGCTTGGATATGTGCCTTTGGAATCACTATTAGCATATGTGTTCATCCAGAAAATCCATTTACTTCATTTGTTTCCTGTGCATCTAATGAAATAAATGGCAAAAACTGTAAATCTGGACACTGTTTTTCTTGACGCAATTAGAGGATTTGGTACAAATCAGAGGATCAAATAAGGTCAATCATTTCTTGTTTAACACACACACAAAGATTGCTTCGTTAATAGGCCTATATTCACCTAAATATTACAGAATTGTGGCGAAGAGTGGGAACTATATGAGTGCTACCTTCTTGCACCAAATCATGTTCTATGGTTAAGTTCCAAAACCAGCTTTTGATGCACTTTATTCATTGCATTTGTTTTCCACGTATTAGGCCCAAACTGTAACAAATACAGAAGCATTAATGCAGGGGTGAGGAGCCTGTGACCCTCCAAATGGGATTCCAGCTCCCATCAGCCCTAGCCAATATGTCCCAACATCAGGGATCATGGGGGTTGTAGTTCAGCAGCATGTGGAAGGCCCCATGTTCTCCACCACCGAATTTTTGTATTCATGAAGGAAATTAAAGGGATAGATGAAAAAGGAATGTGGGTGATATAGAAGCAAAAGACCTAACTTCAGCTAAAAAAGAAGTACATAGACAGTTGGATAATTCTGATCACATGGACAAATTTACTTATTACCTTGTTTCTAGCTAATTATTGAATACAATGGTACCTCCAGTTGCGAACGGGGTCAGTTCCGGAGGTCCGCCCGCATCCTGAGGAATTAGCAACCGGAGGTGCCGTTTCTGCACATGCGCACGGCGCGTAGAGCGCTTCTGCACATACGCGCACAGTGAAACCTGGAAAAATACTTCCGGGTTTGTCGCGTTTGCATCCTGAAAGATACACAACCAAAGGTGTGCATATCTAGAGGTACCACTGTATTTACCTCTAGGAGGAGGGTCTCTCTCTCTCTCTCTCTCTCTCTGTTTTAACTCATTAAAGAATGATTTTTAAAAACTAAGACAGTCTTTTAAATCTTTTACTTACAAGGTAAATTCTGTCAGGCCATGCAAAATGTTGGCTATATTGATGCGAATTGTAAAATACTAACTGATCTAATGGATAAAATTCTCAGATTCTAAAATGTAGTGCCAAGTTACTTGTAGCAGGCTCACTGGTAATACACTTTAAGTCCTTTCCATTCTTGCCAGCTTTTAAGTAGCTTTGCCTCAAAAGTTCGCTTCAGAATCCTTTAGGTCCCTAGAATGTTTATGACTTAACAGTGAAATCAATAACTACTCCAGACCTCTAGAGCTTAAGTGACTTGCGGTGGTGCTGGACTACGGTTGCTGAGAACTTGAATACACTGAGAAAAGGTGCAAGGGTGAGGAAAACTTCACAGTTATTAGAAGTATTCTGTGCTGGATTTATTTATATTATATTATATTATATTATATTATATTATATTATATTATATTATATTATATATAGAGAGAGAGAGTAGGAAGGTCTGATTCATGCCAGTCTTTGTATGTTTGATTTCTCCATAATCAAAAGCTTTCTCTTCACTGGACTTAGGAGTGAACAAAGTCTGAAATAAAGTGTTTTTTGAAGTGATGTCAGGTGATACAAAATCTCTGGCATTGGTTTGTGATTTCACCTACAGGTAATGAATTCACTCCTGTCACAGCAAAATGCAAGTAGAATGGCAACATATTCACTGGTATCCCCATTTCCAGTGTGTGATTTAAAAGGGAAGAGATTTGTCTAGAAATGCCTTTGTCACAAGCATAAAATATTTGAGCAGCTGTAGCCCTATTGCTTGTGGTATCGAGATGAACAAGTGGTTCATCTCCATCATTCACTGATGGAGGAATAATACTTAACATAATAAAAGCCTGCTGGATAAAACCAATAATCCATCTAGTCCAGCATTGTGTTCTCACACTGGCCAACAATATGTCTACGGGAGGGAGGGAGGGAGGCAAGCAGTACTAGACTGCTTCAGTGACTTCACAAATCTTGTCTTGAATGTAAAAGTTCATATATGTGCATCAAGTGTAGGATTACTTTTGGTCATTTAGCACAAACATTTTGTTTGCTCGAATAATGTTGGTGATTTGGCACTTTTTAAAAACTATCTGTCGAAACACTCCAAATGTGTGTTTCAATGTGAGAACAATGGTGTGTTGTGTTGCAGCTTCCAGTGCTTTATAGAAACTATTTTAAAAACCTTTGTTTGTTCCCTTAGTTCAGTCTGAATCAGGTAGTGCCAACATTATCTCTGCTGCACCCTGCCTAGCAGAGCCACAACAATATGAAGTACAGTTTGGGCGATTACGCAACTTTCTTACAGGTGAGATTCATAAACGTAAGTGCCATATCTCCCCTGACCCTCACTGGGCCTTTTCAAATGGTTTTTGCGTCATCTGTCATGAAGCTACAAATTCTGCATCCTTGGTGCATGTAACAATGGGAGAGAGGCTCCCATTTTGTAAATATAGTGCCTGAAGTTCACTCTCATGAATGGGTTATGCTGGCCCTGATGGTTATTCCTGAATAGAGTCGGAAAATGGCTCCAGTAAGGTGGCCGAATGGGGTGTGGTAGTTTTGCATATGACATGGAATAATATATTCAGAAGTACTTATTACAATTGGGATTCACTTTGGCCAAAAAGCAGAAAACAAGCAAGCCAGTACAAAAAAAAGAGAGAGAGAGAGAGAGCATAGCATGTTATGGTTCTTCCCAAACTGCTGGTCTGTGTGTTTTCCTCCACTCCCAGGTCAACACCATGTCCCTAAATGTGTGTCTTCCTAAATTATGCATTAACAGAAATGGGCTAGTTGCCTTCTAAAGCTCTTCTTTGATGGAGAGCCCCATGCCTAACTAAAAATGAAGTATGGCTTAGCAAAACAAATGCGGGCTTTTAGGACTTTCAGAGCAGCTGGATAGCCTTTGATGAGGTGAAAGTTGCACTGAATGGCATGTGATGTGCATTTTTAAAACACAGAAAGAGAAGTTGCAAGTGCCCTTAGAATATGTTTTATCTTGCTGTCATAATAATATCTGCTGAGCAAGTGAACCCTCTCTCTCTTTCTGTATGTTTAGATTCAGATTCCCAGCACAGCCATGAAGTGATGCCTCTTCTGTATCCCCTCTTTGTCTACCTCCATCTTAACATGGTCCAAAATGGCCTAAAGAGCACAGTGGACAGCTTCTATAGTCGCTTTCATGGGATGTTCTTGCAGAATGCCAGCCAAAAAGAGATCATTGAGCAGCTACAGACCACACTAACGATGCAAGACATCCTATCCAACTTCCAGCTCCGGGCATTTCTAGACAACAAATACGTCATCCGCCTTCAAGAAGACAGCTACAACTTCCTCCTTCGCTACCTCCAAAGTGACGATAACAATGCTCTTTGCAAAGTCCTCTCCTTGCACATTCACTTAGATGTGCAGCCAGCCAAGAGGATGGACTACCAGCTGTATGGTAGCGGTGGCTCTTCACGCAGTGAGAGCAACGGCCTGGAGCCCACCGACATGCCTGCTTCCATCCTGCAAAACGAGGCAGCCTTGGACATCCTGCAGGATAGCATTAAAAGAGTCAAAGATGGACCGCCCTCGCTCACCACCATATGTTTCTATGCGTTCTATAACACTGAACAGTTGCTGAACACTGCAGAGATCTCGCCAGATAGCAAGCTGCTTGCAGCTGGCTTTGACAATTCCTGTGTAAAGCTGTGGAGCTTGCGGTCCAAGAAGCTGAAATCTGAGCCCCATCTGGTAGACGTATCCCGAATCCGCCTAGCTTGTGATATCTTGGATGAGGAGGTCAGAGCATCTTGCTATCAGTATACGTTTGGGTGGAGTTGTTTTATGTTCTTATTGCAATGATTTTTTACATGAGAGATCCTCAAAGCTTGCTGTAGCCTCTCCAGCCAGGAAAAAACACACCACCTCCTTCTGCCCATCAGCTGTAACTGCTAGGTGAAAGGGATAAGGAGCAACAACTTTTGCTGGGTAAAGATTCAGGCAAGGGTTAGTTGCTATTCTTTGTCGTGCTGATTGCAGTGTGACAGATCAGCCCTTCATTGCTTCTTACCATTAGAATGAACATCTTTGCTAGTAATTGCCAGGGCCTCCCTTTAGACAGCTGCTTCATCCTTAAAGCACGTACATTAATGCACCCTGACTTCCAAGGTGTGTAATCATGGGGTTCAAACTGCATGAGGCAAGGAGAAAACTATATGTAAGTGCATATAAGCCTCTAAGGATAGCTAATGGATGCTGTAAGTCAGGGATGTCCAAGCGGTTAATTGTGATCGTGGGGCGATCCTGGTCGATTGAGCGACCAAAAAAAGAAAAAGAGAAAAAAGGTCAAGAACTTTGCTGAAGTATCCCCCATAGTAGATCAACAACTGTGTGTATTCCTCCCCCAAAAAAGCTCAACAACTTTGGGTCTGACTTCCCAACCTTGGTCAATCCAGTTGGTAGATCACCGCCAGTGTTTTTATAGTGGGAGTAGATCGCAGTCTCTTGGAAGTTGGACATCCCTGCTGTAAGTGATAGGGCAGGGATAAGCTACATTTTTCTGTTTCTTGCCAGCAGGTCAAAAGGTGGAATGGCCCGGCTTTTTACCTTTGGCTTTCTATAGCCATTTGTTGTTGTTGTTGTTGTTTTTTAAAAAAACACTTCTCTCCCATTGCTCCCAGGCAATGTGAACTGTGGCCCACTTGATACCTTGGCTTAATGCATACTGTGAACCCCTTGTGTATGCTTTAATTACCATTTTCTCCAACTTCTGCTGTCCTACAGTTTCTCCTCCCTAAATCCAGAGATTCTCTGTGCAATTGATGTAGCATTTGAATTTTCAAAGCATAGGAGTCTCCAAATTTATGGAAGGGGAAAGTGTGGGACAGCCATAGTTGGAGAAGAACACCGCATGGACAAAGGGGAAGTAAATTCTACTCACTGTAGATGCATTGCACTTAATAGACCTATGTTGGCAGTGTCCATTATTTTCAGTGGTTCTACTCTGAGCTTTGGGTATAACCCCCAATTTTCCTCCCTTTCTTGGAACATGTTAGCAGAATAGAAGCGCTTTGGATCCAATTATTATTATTATTATTATTATTATTATTATTATTATTATTTATACCCCTGGGTTTCCCCATCCACTCTGGGCGGCTATAGATTCACAACTTCTACCAGCATGTCTGTGTGCTGTTTCAACATAAAAAAAAAACCGGGGGGGGGGGGGCGCTTAATGCAACCAAATGCTTGTGCCGTTAGATTTCTCTCTCCAAGAGTAGTTGCGTGGCAAGGTCCCAAACCCTCCAGGGAAGTGGAATAAAGACACATGAAACAGTATTTTATGTTAATGGGCGAAAAAAGGCCATAACTTTATTGGTTACAGAATGTGAGTGGTATTGGCTTAGGCACTGGAAACCACACAACTCTTGCCTGTCTGCAGGAGTCTTGGAAGGGTTAACCACCAGTAGGGGGAGCCCTGCTGATGCACATCAACTAGGAACTCCCCCAGGGTCACTGCTAGGGGTTGTGCCATGGCCCTAGCCCCCTCCCTCCACCACCCACCCCCGGTCTGGGGCTACGGACAGAGACCACGCCCCTCGGATTCCTTTAACAGAATACCCTTGAATTAGGAGGGGTAGGTGATGGCCACTACCTCCCCTCCCCTTCAACTGAATACTCCAATGCCTAACCGCCAAACCTTGCAAAGTTGTGACGATTTGCTACGAGGTAGGCGAAAAACCAAATGGCTGGTGCCAATTTGCCAAGTGGAAAAAAATCCTACCAGACCCCTTCAACAGGCGACCAACCAAGGTCCATAGCAAGGTCAAGTGATAAAGAGCCTAACCCTAGAACTGACTGAGCAGGGAGAAAAAGGGGCTAGTCCTTGGCTGTGGGCAGTTTAAATAGCCCACGGCACGCCCCTGGACCGTCCGATTTGGACGGCCTAGGGATGACGTGGCCGAGGACCCTCCAGTGGCGCAGGGGCTATCTCGCCCTGTGCACGTGGGGAGGGCTTGCTCCCAGCCCGCAACATCATTTCCCCAGGAACGGGAAATGGCTTTCCTCCAGTCCACTGCTGGAGCCAAAAATCTAAACGATTCTGTTGCCCCGAGAAACCCTCCCAAATATTATATGCTACTGGGCTTCCAGTTGATGTAACAATGTGTTCATATTCTGTAGTACAGGCAACCCCCAATTAGCACAGGGATTACATTCCATGTAATCATGTGCAATAGCAGAGCGCGCATAAGTCCGCTACATCCTCTTTTCTGGCCACTTCCGGATCTCTGTGATGCGTTTGTGCACAGTTGTTTGGGCTCAAAAAAGTTGATTTTACAACCTAGTTTGAATAGAGATAGTGTGTTGGGGGGTGTTCCCTTTTGATCAGTAAGGAGTACATTTCTAAAATTATAATTGGAATGCAGTGCCTGCAGTCAAGTTAAGACTTTACAATTTTTAACAGATTTATCATCTTGCACCTTTCTAATTTTTAAATGATATAGCATTATAAAAGAACTCACAATAGTATATAGATTTAAACCATTGACTCTGAAGCTAAGAAAAGTAACTGAGCCACAGTAACTATAGAAGATAGGTTCTCTCAATGTTCAGTGATATGCAGTTTTTCTACTGCAAAGTTTTGGTTAGCCGGTGCTTTCACTACTACAGATCTTATTCTGAAAAGATGAAACTGCAGAAACTTTTAAGTACATAACATTTTTCTGCCATAGTATTTCCAGCCTGAATCTACAGGCAAAGATACGGGACTCAAACCTATTGCCATTTTGAATGTAATTTAATGCCTATTCATCCAGCTGCTAATCTAATCCAGAAGCAGAATATTAGTTGCTTACTGATTTTTGTACACAGTTCTCAGTGAATACCAGCTGCAGCTTTTGTGGATGGAGTAAGAAGGCTGCAGCAATCGAAGATGTCTCTTAGAAAAGTTTTAAACATTTTTAGAGTAACTGCGCTGGTGGTAAAACTACTATAACCACTGATTTTAGGTGCTTCTGCAGTTGTTCACGGGGTTGGGGGCCCCATTAATACCTAAAGGGAGGTGTCAGATCCTAGACTGCTTGTATAATAACCAGGACTGCAACCCTTCCATTGCCCATTAAAATATTAATTGGGTCTTCCCTGGTCCTGTTCTTTCTGCAGACTGGGAACAGTCTAGAGCAGTTCCAGCAAATATGTCACTTCACTTAGTTTTGATATAAAAGCAACTACTAAGATGATACGGAGGGGTGTCAGTATTGTGGCAGAGTTGGCAGAGACCAGCAGCCAATGGTTCACAGTGTGACACCGGTCTACAATCCACCAATTTTAGTGGCACTGATTTGCATTGCTGTTAATTTTAACTGGTATAGTTTGCCGTCTATGCCATCTTGCAATAAGTTTGCCCTTCATTACTTGCAATAGAATATTTACCGTCTTGGGTAAATAGGTAGTCCTAAACATCTAAATATTGCAATTCCAATTTGTTTCCTGTTCTAAAGTTTGCTGCTGCCCTTAAAGCTGGTGGAGCCTTGGGGGCCCCAGAAATTTTCCCTCTGTTGACTTGTATGTTCTTATTGCTGCTCTTGAGTGTAGATCTCAAATGTTCACCGTTATGTCCTCTGAACAGATGGACAATCTTGACTTCTTTATTCCTCCTTGCAGGATGAAGATGATGATAATAATGTGGGAACAGAAATGAAGATACTAAGAGGGCACTGCGGACCAGTGTATAGCACAAGGTTTCTGTCGGACAGTTCAGGACTGCTGTCGTGTTCCGAAGACACATCCATCCGATACTGGGACCTTGGATGTTTCACAAACACTGTGTTGTACCAAGGGCATGCCTACCCTGTGTGGGATCTGGACATTAGTCCTTGTAGCTTGTACTTTGCCAGCGGCTCCCATGACCGCACAGGAAGACTCTGGTCATTTGATCGGACGTACCCACTGAGGATATATGCAGGCCATTTGGCAGACGTGGACTGCATTAAGTTTCACCCCAATTCTAACTACTTGGCAACAGGATCCACAGATAAAACAGTGCGTCTCTGGAGCACACAGCAAGGAAACACAGTGCGCCTGTTTACAGGTCACCGGGGCCCTGTGTTGTCGCTTGCGTTTTCTCCAAATGGTAAGTATTTGGCTTCAGCAGGGGAAGACCAGCGGTTAAAGCTGTGGGACCTGGCATCTGGCACGCTTTACAAAGAATTAAGAGGGCACACGGATAATATCACCAGCCTTACTTTCAGTCCGGACAGTAGCTTGATTGCTTCTGCATCAATGGACAATTCTGTTCGGGTTTGGGATATTCGAAACACTTACTGCAATGCTCCCGTCGATGGTTCTTCCAGTGAACTGGTTGGTGTATATACTGGACAGATAAATAATGTACTGAGTGTACAGTTCATGGCCTGTAACCTCCTTTTAGTGACTGGAATTGCACAAGAGAATCAGGAACATTAACCTTTTTTTAAAAAAAAATGGGTGTGTTGTTGAAATCCAGAGTCTATTATAAACTAAGATTATATATAATTGACTGTGAAAAAAATGTTTTCTTTCCCATTGGTGGACATGTCCAGAATGATGGAAATACTGTACTTGAAGATGTCTTGTATTGTTGCAAAAAAAAAAAAAGATAGGAAAGGGAGAACAGGAGAACTTCACTGCAAGGGCAGGAAGCTATTGGGGGGGGGAGAGAGAGAACCAACTACACAGAATATTTTTCTGAAGGGATAGCCAAAACTCAGTCCAAGCAACTTAGATCATTGACTTGAATATGTTGCAATTAATGGGCATGTCCTGCTTAACTGTTACCGGGAGTTTATATGTCTGCCTTTTAGCTATTCAGCTCCACCTACTTACGTCCCCACCGAAGTTTCTGTGGCACAAGAATCTTTGCCATCATCTTGGAAAGAAAAATGTATTTTGTTATAGGGATGCTCCCAAACATAAGTAACATTAAAATAATGTTTAAAATAACATGGAGGCAGGTTTCCAGCTTGCTAATATAAAAGGCATAGTATTTTTATTTTTATCGTTGAATTATAAAAACGTGATTTGAATGTGACAGTGGCTGCAAAAAGATGCAATTTGGATTTGGTATCTTCCATTAGATATGATGTTTTTAGCTCTTTCTTGATCAGAAATTTGTGGGTTTCCCCCCCAAATCTGGTTGCACTGTGATGGTGATGCAGAATACTAGATGGCTGGGGTGATAACTACTAGCTTGCCTTCCGAAAAGAACTAGCAAAATATGGCTGACTTTATAGTAGCATGATTGGACTCCTAATAGAAAGGGACACATTTCACCTCACCAAAAATACTTTCTGCAGATAAATATGGGCAAAGGTGTGCAGGCGATGCGAAAAAAATAGTATTACTAAATTATTAATTGTGAGAAGATGCAGCTTTGCCAACTTCCAATGTTTTCCACTGATTACTGAACTATTAAGTTGTTTCATGAAGTTTTCATACAAGTGTGTGCGCATGCAAAACCTGGGGTTGGAGACTCTTAAATTTTGTCATTCTAAGAAGACTGAATATTTCTGCTTTCCGGAAAGAGATTTTGTATTTTTGTTTTTTTTCTATTAAAGCATTTAGTTTAAAGAGGTTTAGTATCTCTATGTGGAACTGAATGGGCTTTAGACTTCCATAAACAGATAAAATGCTTTTACCTTGTGGGTTGCATCTGTCTGCTGCATGAGCCAGGCAGGTGAGCTCTCCTGCAAGTGCATGATACTGATGTTCTCAGTCCCCTGGGTTTTTACAGAAGCAGTGTCTGTCTACAGGCTCAAGCATAATTTAAATAGCAGGTAAATGTAAAGGGACCCCTGACCATTAGGTCCAGTCGTGACCGACTCTGGGGTTGCGGCGCTCATCTCGCTTTATTGGCCAAGAGCCGGCGTACAGCTTCCAGGTCATGTGGCCAGCATGACTAAGCCGCTTCTGGCGAACCAGAGCAGCACACGGAAACGCCATTTACCTTCCCGCCGCAGCGGTACCTATTTATCTACTTGCACTTCGACGTGCTTTCGAACTGCTAGGTTGGCAGGAGCAGGGACCAAGCAACGGGAGCTCACCCTGTCACGGGGATTCGAACCACCAACCTTCTGATCAGCAAGCCCTAGGCTCTGTGGTTTAACCCACAGCGCTACCCGCGTCTTAACACATGAATGTGTTAGAGCCAGACATTTCAGTCCCCTTTCTTAGAATGTTAAAACTAAGTTCTCAGTGGACACAAAAAAATAGTTACTGGAGTTAAAATTTCACCCCGGAGTGTTTGTGTTCCAAATCAAATTTTGATCAAATGGTCTACATTTATTGTATTTTCTTATATAAACATTTATGTACCACCTTTCTACTTCCTATGCCCTACTCAGGGCAGTTTACAAGAATTTAAAATTGCAGTACCACACAAAAAAATACTTTCTGTTAAAATGCGGGGGGAAACCAGAAGCAGAAACCTGATAAAACACAACCTTTTAACTTGGTGGCGCGCAAACACACAGGCCTAATCCAAGCTGTGGCCCCTCTATTTCCAGGCACACCCACCCCAGTTGGTTAAGGGCAGTCTTCCTTTTCGTGACACATGGAATGGGGAGGTTTAGACCTCCCTGCCCAGAGTGCCATTGCAGGGATAAAAATTGCTCAGGTCTCAACCATAGCAGATCACCCAGCTCTTAACAGTAAGGTTGGTTAGCAGTATGTTGGTTTGCTTTCCTGTTTGGCACTGAGAAGCAAGCTGGTTCAAATCTTGCAAGCCGCTACTAACGTTTTAAAAATAATTTCCTTGGTTGCTGGCTTTAAGAAAAGAAACAACAATATAAATTGCGTCACGTTATTCCTAACTTCTAATAGAAGGGATCATGCAAAAGTTACTGGGTTGTGTCCAACTACAGCAGGCTTCTGTCAGCAGAAAGGGGAGGGAGGCCATCTTCAGCAATGCCCTCAGATCCCTACGACCCCCTGTAAATCTGCTCTGGGAAGTTAAGACTACCATTTGTGACACTTCCAAATTATGTTAAAATACTTTAAATACAATACAAATCTTTATTACGGTCAGAGACCAGCATAAAAGGGTGGGATACAGTCATTTAAAATCTGAAAAGTGTTTTGGAAAGCTAAAAGGTATTAAAACAGAAGGTAAATATAAAAATTTAAAAGAGCCTAAAAGAAGGGATAGGAGCATTGTGTGGGTGTGGAGCATAAAAGGTTGATATATAAAAGACGATCAATCTACAGAGCACTCTGATATGTTCATTAAATCGGGTTTGTGGCACAGGTCATCCGACGAATTTTGAGCGCTGCTGTACAACATCGTATGTTGTAGCAGGATTGGTATCTGAGAGCAGCAGGGAGGTACAGAATTGCCCTGTGCGCCCTGGGTACTTATGAAGTAGTGGGAAAATCAGGCTAATACAAATGTCTCTGTAATACAGGCACTGGAGGACATGCTCTACCACAGGCATAGGCAAACTCAGCCCTCCAGATGTTTTGAGACTACAATTCCCATCCTGTTAGCTAAGGGTCATGGGAGTTGTAGTCCCAAAACATCTGGAGGGCCGAGGTTGCCTATGCCTGTTCTACCGTTTCTATTTGTCCCGAGTCACAGGGGCATCGTCTCTCCGGGTAGTCAATCTTCTTGTATCGACCTAATGATAATACTGAATTTTTCTGTGTATAAGACTATATTTCCCCCCAAAAAAATTATGTTTAAAATTGGGGCTCGTCTTATACACGGAATGTTTAAAATATTTATTTCTCAATTTTGGGCTCAAAAAATAGGAGTCGTCTTGTACATGGGGGCATCTTATACACGAAAAAATACGGTATTTTCTCCCCCCACCCCCACCCTCACACACAAATATATGTTCGTCACATTCAAGATATACCTTTTTGGGGTATTGAGCTTCATATTCTGCTTCTTGGAGAAAACGTTCTCAAACTATTTAGGGCCTAATTTGACCCCGTTGCAGCTGGGTTGCTAATGCTGTGGTTTTTTTAAAGGGACATCAAATGGCTGCCATTGTCTTGGATGTCACATTGCTTGTACTGAGCCAAGCTCTAAAACTGTACTGTTACGGAACTCCTGTGTGATGGTGTCATTAAATGCATAAATAATCTCTGCCAAGGTCTGTCCCACCAGACTACTCTTCAGCTGCAATTAAAAAAATGTTTTTGGATAGAAGCCACACATAGTAGGAATGGCTGTCCGCTTAACTCACCAACTAATAGCCCTCCAGGTACAGAAACTTCTCAGTAGTTGAGGTTGAACATATTTATACTGATAAGAAATGTTTAAGCCAAGTCTCTATGCCAATTATGATTTCCCATAATGCTGATCATTTTGCGCAGAGTTCTACGTGCATATTCATTGGTTGTATGTGAAGATTTGTGGAGCAAGGTAAGCATTTTTCAATAGGCTTTGTAGGTGGGAAATTGATTTCCTTTCCCTTTTAGTTATCACATGTAAAAAAATTATGTATTGGTTGATCCATTAGGAACAAAAACTGGCATTTTCAGGTACTGAACAGTTTGTGGTCTACCTAAGACTTTCAAGCAAAAGAAGAAAGCAATTCTAAGCTAAGGGGCTTTATAACTGTTCTTAAATTTGTATAACGTACTATACTTTACACATACACAAGTTAACGCCTTGCAAAATCTGCTGTTGTAGCTGGCATAGGTTGACAGTTGCACAATTTTATTACCTTCATACCAATTTACAACCACCAAGCCTTGGGACCAAACTCCATTCAATACTATGTAAGTCATGCATCTTTGCATAATTTGTTTTAACTTATTGTAGTGTTTATATATATATTTTTTAAAAAACACTAGAATTTTTGATTCCAATATGGGGGGGTGGGGGTGTTGGTGTCCTTACAGCAGATTGAAAGTAGGGTTGTTAACCAACCATAATTTTAAGGCCACTGCCAAGTCTTTGCCATCTAGTTTTCTTAATTAGAAGGTGCAACACACACACACACACACACACACACACACACACACACACACACACACACCCCAAAACAGGAAGTCAAGCTGTTAATTGCAAATGTGCTTTTATAGGGCTTGATTTATTATACATGTTGCATACTGAGTTATGCAACTGTGCTTTCAGAATGACAGGTATGTGCTGTTATCACTGATAATACGAAAGTCAAGCCAGACCATAACGACAGTCTTCCTGGTTTCCCAAAGCATACATTCACCTTCAGGAGAATGTCCTCTATGCTACGACACTGGTCTTCAACTGGTGGGTCAGAACTCAGTGGGTTGTGGCTTGACCTAAGGTGGGTCGCAACTGGAGCCCTACCACTGTACAAATATATGGGTTAAAAGTGGGTCATGGATCTGCAAAGGTTGAAGATACCTGCTCTCTTTGCTTTGGATGCCAGACTCTTGTCAAGCATTTAGGGTGACCCCAAGCATATTGTGGCATGCACACCTCTAGTTCCTTCATTTCTACCCACATTGGCTATTATTGGCATGGGGGCATCATGCTTGAACATGTCTTATGTCCAAACATAATTTTGGCACTACTCTTAAGATGGAAGATTATGACAGTGATTTGTTGCAAAGCAAATTATCAGGATAACGTGTTTTTTAAAAACCCTTTTAAAAAATGATGGACACAACTGAGTAGCCCCCCGATGGGCTTCATAAATGGGTTGTTGCCAGTGCTTTTTTTTCTGGGGGAATGCAGGGGTACGCATACCTCTAAACATTTTGTGAATCTTTGTACTTTTGTCCATTTACTGTATTTATTTTTCCCAATTTGAAATATAAAATGGTGATTTTCTTGAGACAAAATGAGAGTACCCCTAAACATTTTTTTAGAAAAAAAAAAAGCACTGGTTGTTGCTACATGATTCTCTTCACAAAGGAGCATGTCAGTAGGACCTCTGTTTTGAAAGACCTGTTCTCCTTGGAGTGAAACTCTATATATGCTCAGAAGACAAACAGCATATTGAAATAATTTACGGAGTCCAGAAAATATCATCCTTAAGACCATAGAAGGGGAAAGCTGCTAGAATTGTATTCAAAGTTATATCTCAATTATAATAGACTAGCGGGGGATTTTTAATCAGTGGAGCCTAGTCTAGCGCTTTCTTCCACAGGCCTTACCCTTTATTACCATGATATTGGCAATATTTCAGAAAGAAAAGGGAAATGTGCCAGAGTTTTGGTTTGTCCCTTCCTGTCCAGATGCTTTGAATTAAGACGCTCCATTTCCAGCTTCAACAGGGTTGTGATTTATTTATTTGAATTATCAGTTGGCTGCATCTTACTATTCCAACGGGGAAAGCACACACAAAAATGCACTAACAAGGAGTAAAGGCTCTAAGACCATTTCTGTTTCCTGATTCTAGTTGAATGAATTTTCCATGCATGGAATGAGTGGTGCAGGCATACAGAGGAACATATATAAACTTCAAAGAAAACAGGCAGGATTAGAAGTGCACCTTTACTGCAGTGTTTTGAAATAATCATGCCATCTGCCTCCCCCCACAAAAAAATGGACAATGCTGCTTAACACTAGTATTTATCAGAAATAAATAGCGGTGCATGCAAGGAATGCAATCTTTTTTAATTTTTATATAAAGTTAGGCTCTGTGGTTCTCTATTAATGATTGTCTTCTCTACAATGAACCCAGTTTATACACTGGAAATCCTTTCTTATCCTAATAGCACCAAGAAATAGCCTTAGAAATGTTCGTTCTGGGAACTTGCTGGTAGAGATCAGAGAAGACCGGGAGTTTTAGAAAGGAGGGGCTAGCCTAAAACAGAGGCTGTATAAAATCTTCAAAATATGACAGCCCAGCTGTCTCAAACAGAGCGGCCATTTAGTTAGCATCCTGTTTCTAACAGGACCTAGACAGATGTTTCTGAAAAGTTCACAAAAGCAGGGCATGAAGGTTAACTTGAGCCTGCTGTATGCTTCTCTTTAATTGATTTCCACTGCCTTTTAAATTGCCTAGGGGCTGGCTGGAACTGAGGAGTTGGTAGTCCAAAACATCTGGAGGGGACCAGGTTGATAAAACCTGCCCAAGGCTTTAGGTTCAGAAGTGGGCCCAGATGCCCATTTCATACTTTGACAGGAAGCTCTTGTACTCTGAGGGCTGCAATCCTCTGCATACCTTGCTTCCCAATAAACATGGATAAAAATGGGCTATCAAAATGGCAATTATATTTCTGTGACTCGCCAGCCTTAAGTACTGAACTGAGGAATAACTGAATAAGAGCCTGGATAAGAAGAGTCTGAGAGGAGATACGGTCACCATCTTCAAATATCGAAAGGGCTGTCTCATGGAAGATGGAGCAAGCTTGTTTTCTCCTGCTCTGGAGTTTAGGACCCGAACCAACGGATTCAGGTTACAAGAAAGGAGATTCTGACTAAACATAAGGAAGAACTTTCTGACTGTAAGAGCTGTTTGACTGCAGAACCGACTCCCCCAGAAGGTGGAAGACTCTTTCTTTGGAGGTGTTTAAGTGGGGGTTGGATGGGCATCTGTCGTGGATGCTTTAGTTGAGATTCCTGCATTGCAGGACTACATGGCCCTCAGGGTCCGTTCCAACTCTACAATTCTATGAATCCTCTGTATTGATCTGAATTAACCAGCCAGTTCTTAGGTTGCAGGCTTCAGAACACTGAACAAGTTACATACAGTGGTACCTCGGTTCTGAACGTCTCTGTTGACAAATGTTTCGTAACCCAAATGCCGAAAACCCAGAAGTAAATGCTTCCGTTTTTGAATGTGCCTTGGAAGTCGAACGGCTTCCGCTGCGTGTTTTTCGGTTTTCTCAATTGAATAGAGGCTTCTGTATTGAGTTTTCAGTTCTCAAATGTTTTGGAAATTGATTGATTACGTTTCGGATTACGTTTGAGAACCAAGGTACCACTGTACCAAATAAATATAATTATATTTACCACATTTACTGGTATATCTCGCTTTTTATGCAAGGAATTCAATGCAGCATACATGGACCCATCATCCATTTATGCACCTGCTTGGTGTTTTCACAACATGCCCACCAAGTTGGGTAGGCTTAGTAGTAGTGATTGGCCCAAGATCATCACCCAGTAAGCCATATGGCTGAGTTGAGGATTTGAGCCAAAATGACAGGACATTCCTAAAAACGAACTCCACCTTAGACACAGACATACCGGTACCTGGAAGTTGTACAGAGTGACTGGAAACTCATTGGCTTTTACAACCCATGTATGCTTACCTCGTTCACTGGAAAGTAAACATAGGAACACAAAATACATAATAAAAACAAGAAAAATATCACAAACCAATAAACCCTCCTCCCCTCCTCAAATTAGGTGTGTGTGTAAAAAACAACGACAGTGCAGATCAGTTTTATTCCCTGGACTCTCTCACTCCCAAGTGTACATAGGCTTGTAGTCGCAAGTCCAAAACATGGTTTAGTATAGTTCCGGGGAGAGCAGCACCCTGCCCATGTTCCAATAAGCTTTTTGGGTGGGGTGGGTGAGTCACTTAGCGTGTTTCAGGAACCTTAACTGAAAGCTTGGCCGAGTGATCGGGTGGTGGTGGTGTTTTCCCGTTTTCGTTATCAGCGTGGTGATCATGGGGCGCGGGAGGCGGGCTTCTCAGGGAGGCTCCCTGTCCTCCCGGCACAGGCGGCGGCGGCCTCTACGCCCTGGTCCGGGCCGCGAGCGGTAGAGGGCGCCGCCGGACGCCGCGATCGCTCGGGCGGGTCGCTTCTGCCGGCTGGGGATGGTGGGAGGCCGCCTCAGCTGAGAGCCTTATCAGCGCGCCGCAGAAGCAGGAGGGGCCGGGCTGGGCCCCGTTTAGGCGGGCCGCGCTCTATGGGGCAGCGCCGGCGGCGCAGCCTGTGAGGCGCTGCTCTGCTCTCTCCCGCCGGGCGCCGCAGCAAGGAAGAAGCAGCCGCAAGCAGCCGCCACCTCCGCGCGGCCACCGGCCATTTGCTCCATGGCAGGCTTGCTCCCCCGCCTCCCTCTGCTGCTGCTGTGGCGCCAGCAGCGGCGGCGGCGCCTGCACTGCTGGCCCTGGGCTCCGGCTTCTCTCGGAGGTGCAGCAGCGGCGGCCGACGGTGGCGGCGGGTGGGCCGCGTCGCCCTCGGCGGGCAGGTGGCGGGACGCTGGCGCCCCTTCGCTCGGCTCTCTGCGCTCGCGGCCGGCCGCTCCCCGCTCCGCCGCGTCCTCGTGGGCGGCCTCGGCGGGGACCTCGCGGAAGAAGGCGGGCGACCCCCCGGGAGCCGCGCTGCCCCCGGCTGCCGAGGTCTCGGACGCCAAGAGGCTCCTGGCCTTGGCATATCCCGAGCGCTGGAGACTGACAGGTACCTCCTCCTCCTCCTCCTCCTCTGCCGCTCCGGGAATGTCTCCCTGCTCGCCTCCCGGAGGGCTCTGGGGAGCCCAGGGCGCTCTGTGCTACTGCCCTGCCAGGCTTCGTGGGCTCTTCCTTTTCTCTCGGTTTTCTCTTTTTCTCCCACTTCTCCCACTAAATGGCTGAGAGTTGAGAAAATGCTCCCCCCCCCCCAATGAGGTCGTTCTCTTCTACCCCCCTGGTTGCACCTTTGCTCCCCCCCCACAAATGCCCACCATAGAGAACTGACTCTATGCAGCTTTTTTTTTTATCTCTCCCAAACGCTGGACTTCTGTTCTGGCGCTTAACCTTTTCTCCCTTCTCCACAGGTCCTACAGTTCTGTTCTCCTTCCCTTTCTGACACATCCACAAGGATGTGGTGGTAAATTTTGACATGCAGGAGCGCATCACGACAGCCCCTCTAGCCATGCACCCAGGGAGAGTCCAGAAATGCAGGAAGCTGTGTCGATCCTCTTCTATATTAGCTGGCCGTCCTACAATAGTGAGCTGTCCTCATTCTCTGTCTTCCACCACGGCTGCATACGCATGATGCCTTAAGAGCGCATGCAAAGCACATTCTGTTCCTCAAAGGTTCCAGATGCTGTAGTTTGGGACGCTTTGCTTTGCAAAGGGAGGCGAGGAACTCTGTGAGGGGTAAACTACAGTGCTCAGTATTCCTTGGGGGAAAGAATGTGTTTTGAAAATGCTTTGAAAGTATAGTGTGCCACGGGATGAACATCTTGAATACTGCATTGCTTTTAGTGGAACACACTTCTGTGTCCATATTCTGTTCCAGGTGGTGATGCAAAAGTGCATACTACAAAAATTGGATCAATGCAGAAGTTTTGCCTTGCATTACAAGTGGGCAATGTACTATGCAATATGCTATAGGAAGGCAGAGAATGTCGGCCCTGTTGTCTAGGCAGCGACATTGTATTGCCTCTCCCCACCTTCATTGTGAGCAGCACTGGATTTAGGGTGGTGCGGGCAATTCCCCACCACAGGGTGCCAAATCGAGGGGGAACAATAACAACAGCAACAACCTATATTTATACGGGTATCTACTCAAAGTTGAGGGGGTGCAAAATGTTGTCCTTGCTCAGGGTGCCATATTACCAAAGTCTGGCCATGAGTGTCAGGGCAACATCATACTGTGTAGCCTGAGTGATTATATCGTGCAGTGACATGTTGTTACATGTTATCCTGGATTGGCTATGGTCCATCAGGGTTAACTATGAGGAAACCCTTTCAAAGGCCACTTTATCTTAATTTATATCTGTTGTACAGATTCCCTTTAAATTAGGTACTGTGAAATGCACCTGATGTTAAGCTGATGTCTCATATAAGTATTTCACAAAGTATCCATGTTTATTGTGGACAGAATGCTTCTGAGTACCAGTTTCTGGAAACTCCAGGAGATGGGAGGGCTCTTGTGCTTGGGTTTCCCACAGGCATTTGGTTGGCCACTGTGAGAACAGGATGCTAGATTAAATGAGCAATTGGTCTGATCCAACAGGGCACCTCTTATGTTCTTAATACTAAGAATTCTCCAGTTAGACTGCTAAAATATAAGAAGCTGAAGTATTTTATAAAATGTTAATTTTATAACCCTTGCATCATTTTTTCCCATTTATTAAATGGCTTATATTTTCCCCTAGCTGCTGTTGGCTTTCTGACAGTTTCCAGTGTCATCACAATGTCTGCCCCTTTTTTCTTGGGGAAAGTAATTGATGTCATCTACACAAATCCCACTGGTGAACTTGCTGACAACCTAACCAACCTCTGTGCCTTGCTGAGTGGAATATTTTTATGTGGTGCTGCTGCCAATGCAATCCGTGTCTACCTCATGCAGATTGCAGGTAATTGGAATGAATACCTAAAATGATCTTTTGGCTGAAAGAAGCTCCAGACTAATAGTTGCATATTTAAAAGCCAATGGTTAGGGATGGTGGGAGTTGTAAGCCAGAAACATTTGGAGGGCCACAGATTCCCCACCCTTTGGTCTCTGGGTTCCTTTCCTATTATACAAACTGAAAATGTATATGCTCCAGGATATGAAAACAGCATCCAGTCTGGAAGCATGCTAACCTCCACTGGAAGGGGTTAGAAACAGTTGGAGGTCTCCCTCCCCTGGGTTCATCCAAGCCAGCCCAAAGGATTGGTGGTTTGGAAGCAGCCAATGTTAAGGCCCCCAAACAGGGCATTGTAGGGTGGGAGCAGAGCAGGGCCATTGATGGATCCACAGACTTTCTGTTGGTGCCAATAGAGGTTTTGCCCAGCCCAACTATAGATTTTGGAGGTTTCCCCCCGCATGGGTCAATAGAACTACTGTACCTTTGCTTTTCACAATGTACAGTATGTACTCTGAAATGCACAATTACATTTCTTTGGAACATTGTAATAGTATGAATTGCCTTTCTCTGCCTAAAGATAAGTTTCTCCTAAGTTATGCAAAAACTACTTCATCTTCTAATTGCATATTAATTTTTGATCCAAATATTTAACAATAGCAAACAATACAGCCTATATCCTCCATTCTCCCTATATGCACAGACACAAGCACACCATTCTGTCCAAGCACATTTTCTCCTCATTTATGATACAAGATCTGTTGCAAAATAACTTGCAATTAGTGAAGTTGCTAATTTATTCTTTAGATGTGAATTCTTTTCAGTGAATTGTCATACGTCTTGGCCCTTCTAGGACAAAGAATTGTGAAACGGCTGAGAGCAACAATATTTTCCTCTCTCTTGAAACAAGAAGTAGCTTTTTTTGACAAAACCAGGACTGGAGAGCTGATTAATCGCTTATCTTCAGACACGGCACTCTTGGGTCGTTCAGTCACCGAAAACCTTTCTGATGGGCTAAGAGCTGGTGCTCAGGCTTCAGTTGCAGTTGGGATGATGGTATGTGCCTCTTGTTTCTTTCTCTTGTCTCTCTGTTTATTTCTCTGTCTCTCTGTGTGTGTATTCTGCCGGCTCAGAGTGTTTAGGTTGAGGTTGCAAAGATCACGAGTCCACCTGTGAAGCTGTTTTGTTTGATACAGGATACATATACTAAGAATGCCTTTAAATATATCTGGTGATATATTTTTTGTTTGTTGGGTAATTCTACTTTCTATTGTGACTTGTGATGCAAATGGATCATGCAACTTGGGTGGAGTTTGAGTCATTTGCCTGCAGTGAGTGATAACAGTTGCAGTACTGCTCCTAATGTATCCCTGAACAGCAGGGATTGAAATATTTCCCTTCAGTTGTTCCCCATCTTGCTTGTGAATAATCTATATTTCTTTTTGGAGTGGACAGAAGAATTCATTCATTGCTGTAGTAGAGTGCAGTAAAATGGGAGGAGGGGAAGCAAAATGTTAAAAGGAAATCTAATTGTGTTAACATATCTTTAATTTATAGATCTAGCAGAGTCTGTTTAATTGTACTAAAATATTGATTCAAGGTTACTTCTTTTCCTTCTAGTTTTTTGTGTCTCCCAAACTTGCCACATTTGTTCTGAGTGTGGTGCCACCTCTGGCTTTTGTGGCTGTTATTTATGGAAGATATTTACGAAAACTGACTAGAATGACACAGGATTCCCTTGCAGAATCAACACAGGTCAGTTACTACATGTTAAAATTAAAATACTGAAAGTTAGTGTTGAGGTGATATCACTCTGAACTTTGCCATTATTCAGCCATTTCCCACTAGTTCTCAGCTGCCTCCTGATAAAGGTTCAGTTAAGGAAAATGAGGTAACATCAGGCATGAATTGCGGAAGATGAAGCAACAAGGATGTTGCAAGCTTTCTATTCTGCTTTTCAACTGAGAGTGAAGTCCTTTTATCTTAGTAAGGTATACAACAGTTTTCTATGTAACTTTTCTTTGTAGGTGTCATGGTAGGGTTTGTATATATCAGTGATGGCTAACCTTGACACTCCAGATGTTTTGGGACTACAACTCCCATCATCCCTGACCACGGATCCTGTTAGCTAGGGATGATGGGAGTTGTAGTTCCAAAACATCTGGGGTGTCAAGGTTAGCCATCACTGGTATATATTGTCTCTTAACAACAAGGTTAAGCGAATGAAGGCCTGGATCAGCATTTTGTGTGGATGGATCTGCACTGAGCTTGTGTTATTGGCCTGTTTCAGATGCCATGTTAAACCATAGTTGAAAATAAAGGATGGTTTAATAAGAACAAGCAGCAAGCTGGTGGATACTGCTCAGTGGTGCCTGCTTGGCTCATTTGACACCTATACTTGTGGCTTGTTTGGAGAGAAACTATCAGTGCTGGTTCCCACATAATGCAAAACCAGCCTCTGGTTTGCTTCCCTCCTGGGATGGCAAAGACAAGCAGGGGAGGAGCAAAGCAGACACTATTGAGCAGGGGGAATCAGCTCACTGCTTGTTCTTGTTAACCTATTTTAAACTATAGTTTAATATGAACTAGGCTATTGTATAACTGTCCTCTGTGGCCTGTGCTACAGTGCTTTTTCCCAAGCCCCAAATGGTACTGGGGCTTAGCCTCTTAGACCATGTTCCAGCTCCCTTTTACACAGAAACACAAAGAGGCAAATGTTCAGGTATGTCTTTTAAACCATGACATCACATGCTAAATGCTTCTAGCATATATCTAGTGCCTTAGTCTAGCACTTAAAAGCAATTAGAGCAATGGTTCCCAACCTTTTTTTGGCCGTGCCCCACCTAAGAATCTCTAAAATCCTGATGCACACACACCACGACGTATAATTCTTATTATTCAAAAAGTGAACTCCTATTCATGTGGAGGAAGTCTAAAAGGCCATTCACTGTTAATAACTCATTCTTGAATTGCCCCCCTTAAAAATCAAATTGCCCCCCTGTGGGGCGTGTACCCCATGTTGGGAACCACGGAATTAGAGGGATCACATTTACTATTATTTTGGTTTGGGGCACATGAAATTCAAGCCTCCTGGATTATATCTCTATATATTTTAAATGTTAACTGCAGTTAGCAGAAGAACGGATTGGAAATTTGAGAACAGTTCGAGCTTTTGGGCAAGAATTGAAAGAAATGGAGAAATACAGGAGCAAAGTTGACCATGTGTTACAGTTAGCCAAAAAGGAAGCGTTAGCTCGAGCAGGATTCTTTGGAGCAGTAAGTATATGAAGAAGGTGAGGAATCCACAATGTTTCTGTAATGTCTCTGGGTTTCACTTGAATATTTACACTGCTACTTTGATATAGGCACCTTCATTCTCTGATTTTCCATCTGTAAATAGCGTATCACAACGCCCATACAGAAAATTATTTGCACGTCTAGCTGGGAGTTGCACCTCAGGCCATGTATCACTTTTTTGTTTTGTTCTGTTCTGTTTACAGAAGCTTTCCTTGTTAGCATTAACTGTGACCAAGGCAGCTCTTGGAGACCTCTGCCACCAGCTGCTCCAGAGAATTTCCCATCTACTCTGATTTTAATAGGAACATTGTGGGGGTGGGGGAATGGATATCAGAGCATGTTCAGTGGAAATTCAGGCTATATGCTGCATGAGTATGGCAGCATTTCCCCTTTAAACTACCCTTCTGCCTGTCGTGAGCTTCCTTGTTTGTGTAATGTAAACAAGGACTACGGATATACAGTATTTCCTAAGAAAATTGGTTGAAGACGTTTACATGGGTTATGTTTTCCTATCTGATAAGAGAAGACGTAGTCCCAGGGTGGGTAGAGCAGGCAATGGATTGGATCATAAGAAGCTGCCTTGTGGGCCAGACAATTGGTCCATCTAACTCTGTGCTTCCTGCACTGACTGGCAGCAACTTTCCAGGATTTCATGCAGGAGCTTTTCTGAGACTTGTCAGGAGACATGTTGGACCCTCTCTGTGCAAGGTAGATGGTCTGCCACTGATCTGTGGTCCTTTTCACCAAACTCTTCCTGCAACAGGTCCCGACAACCTCAAGAAGGATAGACATAGTACTGCAGCGGGGAGAAACAGGGAATCCTTTGCATGAGTGGAAGTGCCTTCTGCTAGTGCAGGGGCTCCTTTGGCTCAAAGTTAATATTTATTTGGCTTTCTTTGGAGACCTTCTGAAAAGTTTGGAAGTACTGAAGATAATAGTTGCAGTCCTGAAGATGCACTCCAAACGTAATAGACGTCATGTACTGAATGTTCTTCTCTCCAGTTTGCCTCTGTCATGTGTATTTTGACTACCCTTCACGTGTCCAATTGATTCTCTTAGAAGAATGTGATGAAAGAATTTATGTCTTCACTTTTTTAATTTTGGCAATATGGGTACCGAGGATGCTTTCCCCCCCCAAATACAGTAATGACTTTATTTTAAGATTTTAGATAAATAGTCTCAAACATGAGAGAATTTCAGAAGATGCTGCTATGAAGGTTTGGATTATATTGGAAGATACGTTACTTTTTCTTTTTCAGACTGGTCTGTCTGGGAATTTGATTGTGCTCTCTGTTCTGTACAAAGGAGGATTACTGATGGGCAGTGCCCACATGACTATTGGTGAACTGTCCTCTTTCTTAATGTACGCCTTCTGGGTTGGCATAAGCATTGGAGGTATGGATCATAAAAGATATGCTTAAAAATAATGAGTTAGAAATATTACAGGCAAGCTTCAGTTTAGAAGTAGAGACATGATAAGTGTTTATAAAATCATTCATAGTGCTAAGGAAGTGGGTAAAGAATAGTGTTTATCCCTCATCATACCAGAGCTTGTGGTTATCCAATTGAACTTATTGGCAGGAAATTCAAGAAAGACAAAGGAAAGCACTTCTTTCCATAGCACACAAGTAATTTATTGAACTTTGCTGCCACAAAACATGGTGGTGGCCACCAGTTGAGACAAATCCATGGAGGGTGTGTCTGTCAAGGACTACTAGTCATGTTAACCATATGCAGCCTCCAGGATCAGACAGAGTATGTTACTAAACACCAACTGTTGGGGAATAGCAACAATTGCTCTCATGTCCTGCTAGATGAACCCTTGGCCTGATCCAGCAGGATGGTTCTTTTGAAAGGTCCTTTAAAGTATTCTTTAAAGTATACTTTACTTAAAAGGAAAAAATAGTTTTCCAGTGCTGGGGTGTGTTTACCTTCTTCAAAAGTGAGGGAAAGGCAGTGCCCTTGCAGAATGACTACTTTCTGCTAAGAACACCCTAGTCTTAGATTTCAATTTTATGTAAGTGTACATGCTAGCTATTTAAAATCTCCTGTTTAGAAGCGGGTTGGCAGAGTTTATTTTGTCAAACATGCAAAACTTGTTTTTCAGGCTGAGCAGTCATGAACCAGTTAGAATAAGGATTCAGGCATGGAAGTTATGCCAATCCATTTCAAGACAAACTACCTGTCCTACATGTTTCTGTTTGTACATAACAATACTTTTTATTGTTTAGGTTTAAGCTCTTTCTATTCTGAGCTAATGAAAGGATTAGGTGCAGGAGGGCGTCTGTGGGAACTTATGGATCGAAAGCCACAACTTCCTTTTAATGGTAGGTTCTCTGTTTCATAAATGTTTAAGCTGTGGTGTTAGCTCTCTAACCCGGAACACCATTTTACAGCTGAAGTTCCCATAAGGGCTGGTTTTCAGGCATATATATAGATGACCCGCGGGTCTCTTGCAACTCTATTATTCTGTGATTTGCCAGGGATGTTGCTGATTACCTCTAGCCTGACTCTGTATGCTCCTTTTTCCCTTTGTGTGTTTGTTCCATTTAGGGGTGGACTGAAATTCCCTCCACATTTTTGCAGAGCTATTTGAACCCCACCTCCAAAAAAAAGGGGGTGGGTTTTCAGTTGCTTTCAGGGAGAGGCAAGAGCAATTCCTGCAAATGTGTTAATATGTGTGCATTTTCCTTACTCTAAGACAAGGTGTCTGTGGTTTGTCTTCTGTGTTTCACACTTTAAAAAAAGCCTTACTGGCTTCTGACTGCAGCCTGCAAAACTCCTAAATTTTCTAGCCATGTTTTCTCTTCCTGCCTGTGCCACATCCCCATAGAAACAACACTATGTGTTTCCATAGGGATCTGGCACAGATGGGAAAAGGATATACTATAGGAAAACATGCAAGAGTCTTGCCAACTGTGATCAGTGAGACCCTTTTCAAAAAGGTAAAAAAACAGAAAATCCTTAGCTATGTTGTGTTTATAGTACGGGAAGCCACACACACCCAAACACGAAATTTGAAGGCATTTTCCCCACCCATCCCTTATGTGTATATTGTCTCATCCCTCCAAATATATGAGAAGAATGAACCAAACATATCAGCCCAGCTTTTCACCAAATTCTGTTCCTATTGTGTGACCCATTCTCTGTCTTTGGTGCTGCTATTGGTGATGCTGTTCCCTTGGGAGAAAGTGGGAATAACTACCTAGTCCAGCTAGGCCATAAGCAGAATAAGCCACTGGGGATTTTTAGAATGTGCAAGTGCTAAGGTACTTAATTCCCAGAAAAAAACACAGCTAAGGCTCGTGCCCAATTCCTCTATGATCAGACTGGTCCAGGTTGCCTTATAGATAACATTTAAAAATGAGCAAATCTGTAGAACTCGAAGAAGAATCGCAGCAGATAACCTGTGCCCCTTTTTTTGATTTTTTTGAGGGCTCGACTGAATGTAATGCACATAGATGCATCTTACTTGGACAAATTTTGAGTTCCTCTTCAGACATAAATGTGTTTATATTACTTTTAATTGTTTATATATAATTTTAATTGTTTTGTGTTTTTTTTAGAGGGAATGGTATTAAACCAGGATGCTTTCAAAGGTGCTCTGGAGTTCAGAAATATCCAGTTTGCATATCCAGCTCGTCCAGAAGCATTGGTTTTTCAGGACTTTACCCTTAGCATCCCATCGGGCTCTGTAATGGCATTGGTTGGCCCAAGTGGCTCTGGCAAATCGACTGTTGTCTCTCTCCTGCTTAGGCTTTATGATCCAATCTCAGGTAAGAATGAGGGTGTACTAGGTCAGTAATTGTGTTGGATGCAGTTTTGCATTCAGAATAGAAGCTGGTCTCCTGTTCACAATGTGCAGAGTTTGCTTTGCTTCAGCAAGGTGGCGGCCTCCTGGGTCTTCAGACTATTACGAATTATTAAGATCCAGAGCAACCTTATCCAAGTCTGCCAAAGCATAGGCAAATAAATGTGATTTTAGTAGGTGACAGGAGGAGACAGTTCCAGTCAGGGTACAAGTGCCAAGAAAGCCATACAGTAACCTCTGTGGCACTTAAGTATTCCCTCTGCTATTATTTCTCATTCTCCTGAGCCTCCTATTTCTCCCTCTGTTCCTAGAATATTATCTAACAACCATCTCTTGTTCAAGGAAGCATCACTGTCGATGGTGTTGATGTTCGTCAGTTAAATCCACTCTGGTTCAGGAATAGAATCGGAACAGTAAGTCAGGTAAGAAGAAAAGCAGTGATTCTTTGTATATTTATTTATTTATATTTATTATATTATATTTATTTATTTGTATATTTGTATATTTATTATATATTATATATTATACTCTTGCACTCCTTGTGAAAGGAAGATTCTTATTGCAACGCTCCATTCGAAGCTTTGGACAAAAGCTTGAGAACACTTCCTTCTATATTCCTATAGAGTACTAGTAGATATGATGCCCGTTAAAATAACGGGCGCTAGAAGGTTAGTCTGCCCTGCGCCGCCATAGCCTCGGCCCCGGCCACCTTGCCGCTCCTCTGTCCCCTCAGCCATGTTGGCAGCCGCTCAGCTCATCCTCCCCAGCTCCGTGCGAGGCGGTGGCACTGACCCAACTGACGACGCGCGTGCGCCGCTGCTGCCTCTCGGACACGCCCCCCTCTCCGCCCGCTCCAATCCCTGTGTCCGTGAGGCACATGCGCAGTAGCGCAATTCCACTGACACACGGACTGGACGCAGAGACACAGGGACTTTATTATATAGGATAGGAATACTTCCTTCTATATTCCTATAGAAGGAATATATCCACTGCTGTACAAAATGTTTAACCACTGCAATTGGTAGCAAATATTAAGACTCCGGATATTTAAAAAAACCTCATATAAAAATGTTGTATTTTATGCATGTTAGGAACCAGTTCTTTTCTCATGCTCGATTGCTGAAAACATTGCCTATGGTGCAGAGGACCCTTCTACAGTAACTACTGAAGAAATTGAGAGAGTTGCTGAGATAGCAAATGCTGCTAGTTTTATCCAAAACTTTCCAAACGGATTCCACACTTTAGTGGGGGAGAAAGGTGTTCTTCTTTCAGGTATGACTTCGAACTTTTCAGAATGCATTGTGTAATACATGTGCTTTTAAAATATAATTTTAATTTTGTTAATATCCCAGGGAGGAGCAAAGAGGCCATGATCTCCTCTCCATGGGCCCACATGCTTACACATTTGCACTGACTGATATTTTGGCTTAGCGTGACAAACCAGGCCACTGTCTGTACTTTATGCATTCTATTTCTCTCTGACCTGACTGTTTACAAGTCTCCCTTTATCCAACCTGCAACTTAGTATCCTATACTAGTATCCTATACTAGACTGCACTATATTAGAAACAAAGAAATAAATTATTCTTACAGCAGGATAGCGTAGTTGGTTAGAGCATAGTGCTGATAATGCCAAGGTTGCAGGTTCAAACCCCTTAAAGGACAGCTGAATATTCCTGCAATGCAGCGGGTTGGACTAGATGATCCTCAGGGTCCCTTCAAACTCTATGATTCTATGATTCACTTACATTAAATGATGAAGTGAACCCTAGTCCCCAAAACTTATGCTTTAATAAATTTGTTAGTCTCTAAGGTGTCACAAGTCTGTTGTTTTTGCTGCAACTCACTAATATAATTACTCCTCTGGAAAGCTTTAAAATGTAGTTCTTCTTGCAGAATTAGTGGAGAGCAATTAATCCTCCTGCATTTAACTAATAATTTCCATAAAGAGAAAAAAACAGAAAAAAAATATTTTTTTAATGTTACATTTTTTAACAGGTGGGCAGAAGCAACGGATTGCAATTGCTCGAGCTCTTCTCAAGGTAAGACAGAAACCAATTGGCTTTTCTCATTTCCATATCTTGAAAGAGGAACAAGGGGAAAACATATGTGTCAAATAGTCTTTTCTTAACTGAGGTAGTAGGAATAGGAAATGTGTTACAGTTGTGGCATTATATGATGCTTACTATAGAGTCAAATTGTCCTGCGTTACTTTTCTGTCTGAAACCAGCTCTACAGGTCTGTCTGGAATACATAGCTAGCTCTTCCAGGAGCAGCATTTTCTCTCTGGGAAGATAGTAATTTTGATTAGGGTGTCAAAGGTGTAGTATCTTTGCTTAGCACTTTGAAGAGAGTTAGCTTGCAGGTTACTTTTTTTTTAATGTAAAATGCCTTCCCGTTTGTTGGTAACAGCTAGTTAGATACAAACTCCAGTCTCTACATTAAAAAAAAAGCTTTGAGGAAAGGACTTTTATAGCAGAATCTCTATTTTCTAGTATGTGATAAAACATTGTGGTTGTTTTAGTGCTGAGTACTAATGCATTGTCATTTTTGCAATTGTCCTTTAGAGGAATCTTAATCATCTAGTGGTGCATATTAAAAGCTACCATGTTTACTCCAGTTCATCCTTATACATAAATATGTATTGTTTATGTCAACTCTCCAGGGAATTTCAAATTTTTGCATAGAATGACATTGGCATGCTGCTCTTATGAATGTGTTTGCTTCTTCCATATATTCCTCATGTAACTGGGGCAGCAAGCTTAGCTGCTTCAAATCTATGCTTATGTAGCAATTCCACCAGAAACCAGCGATGTTCATTGTTAATAAAGGGGACCTCATAGCTGCTTTCCACCTATATAGAGGAAGAGAGATCTGAAGTATTCCTCCCTAATGTATGTACATTAATGAAACCTTCAACTAAAAAAACTCAAAGTAAAACCATTCGTTTTGTTAATTTTGTTCTGTAGAATCCAAAAATTCTTCTTCTTGATGAAGCAACGAGGTAAGTAAAACATTTTCCCTCAGAAGTGATCATTTCTTCTCTACTACTGACCTTTTAATACTTCTATACTACTCACCTTATGCAGGCCATGTATTTTCCCTCAAAGAAGTTTGGAGAAGTTTGGAAGGAACTGTGACTTGATGTTCCCAACAGTTTCTGACCACATTTGTGGAATGCTTCAGCAAGTCCAGGCTAGGAAAGCACAAAAATCAGTGCAGGATAAGCTGTGCTCAGTTGTACAATGAGAGGAGCTGTCTTTCTTTCTGGGACACTTCCTTCTCTTCTGTTAAACTGGGAAGCTCCCATTTAGATGTGTCCTTGTCTTTTGAAACTTGATTCAAAAGAAATTTGATTAAAAATGAACATGTTTAATTAAATTTCAGTAGGAACTGATCTGTCAAAAGGTGCCGTGTGTTGCTGAAGACAAAATGGGTTAAGATTATCTTTTCCAATAAATAATGGGATATTATTTTGTCCACAGAATGTGGACTTTGTGAAATAGCAATATATTAAGCGTATTTGTGGCAGATTTTTAAATGAAACAAAAGCAAGCTGGTTAGACCAGTGTTTCTCAACCCTGTGCCTCCAGATGTTTTTGGCCTACAACTCCCATCATCCCTGACCACTGGTCTTGCTAGCGAGGGATGATGGGAGTTGTAGGCCAAAAACATCTGGAGGCACAGGGTTGAGAAACACTGGGTTAGACAACTAGTCTGTACTAAAATAATAGCCCTCAGAGTGTAGTAGGGGAATATATCACGAGTGTAGTAGGGGAATATATCACATCTTTTCCCTTCAATCTATTCTTGAATTAGTGCTTTGGATGCCGAAAATGAATATCTTGTCCAAGAAGCACTAGATCGGCTCATGGAAGGGAGAACTGTCCTCATTATTGCTCATCGTCTGTCCACCATTCAGAATGCTAATTCTGTTGCAGTTCTTGACCAAGGTAGAATTATTGAGTGTGGAAAGCACGAAACACTGCTTGCAAACCCAGATGGACTTTTCAGCAAACTAATGAAGAAACAGTCTCTTATCCAGACTCCTGAAAGTTTTGCATTAAATGTGAAATCCTGAAAAAAATATTTTTAAAAATTATGAAAGAGTATAAGGAATCGAAATGTACTACATTTCCAAGAATTTTAAATTATGTTTCAGTTTATGTACAATAAATGTTATATATATTTTTTCAGCGTGTTTCAAATATTTTAAAACTTGTTTGTACTAAACTTTTTATTCAGTACTAACAACCATATTCTGAAGATACCCAATACTGAGCTGTTTTCAGGTTGTAATTTCTTTGTATTTTGATTGATGACTATCATATGGATGTTCATTGGTTTTAAGTTATAGCAGCACACTGATTTTTCCATTGTCGGAAATTAAAACTACATTCAGTTCTGAATTTTTTTTAATTTTAATTTTTTTTAATTTTAATTTTTTTAAAGTTATGGGGTCCATTCATTGAACACAGAGGATCAGAGCAGAGGGAAAGTTTCACCAGTTCCCTGTTCCCACCATTGACCCTTGCATCCTCCAAATTTGTTCCGGAGAGTTGGAGGACCCTCTGGTACAGCATAAGATGTGGCACAGGAAGCTGAAGGGGGAAATCATAGAAAGACATTTAGTAGAAAAGCTGCTACTAGTTGGGCTGGAAGACAGAGACCTATGACAGAGATGGGGGATCTGTGGCTTTCCATATGTTTTTGGACTAAAACTCCTGTCATCCCTAGCCATTGGTCATCCTGGCTAGAACTGATGGGGGTAGGCAAACTAAGGCCCGGGGGCCAGATCCAGCCCAATCGCCTTCTACATCCGGCCCGCAGACAGTCCGGGAATCAGCGTGTTTTTACATGAGTAGAATGTGTCCTTTTATTTAAAATACATCTCTGGGTTATGTGTGGGGCCTGCCTGTATTGTTTTAATATTTGATTGGAAGCCGCCCAGAGTGGCTGGGGAAACTCGGCCAGATGGGTGGGGTACAAATAATAAATTATTATTATTATTATTATTTACATTAGTAGAATGTGTGCTTTTATTTAAAATGCATCTCGGGGTTATTTGTGGGGCATAGAAATTCGTTCATCCCCCCCCCAATATAGTCTGGCCCCCCCACAAGGTCTGAGGTACAGTGGACTGGTCCCCTGCTGAAAAAGTTTGCTGACCACTGATTTAGATGGATTTCAAGTCATCGCATGAGTTCATTGTCACCTAGTGTCCAAGGCAGTAAATGTTCAGTTGAGAACTATACAGCTACTTCCTGTCCTCACTCAGTCCATTTTCTTCCTTCATCCAAGGTGGACCTCTCAGAACTATACATATGAACAAAGCAAGTTTAAAATCTAAAAGTCCTCTTTCTATATTAAACAGATGCCATTTCATTTCCATGTTGGGAACAGACGTGGTAGGAGAGATAATGAAGGGCACCCAGGACTAGCTCAGCACCTACAAAAGTTTCCATCTTCATATATTTTTGCACCTTATTCAGCTTTATCGGAAACATTATTCCCTCAGAACAGCACTTGTGGTGCCTTCCCCAGGGCCTGCACCACACACTTGCTGTGGGTTAATTTTGTTATAACCCAGTAATTGGGATTGTGTCATCTACAGCAGTGTGTACCTGTCTAATAGTTTTTCACATGTATGTACAAACGTACAGTGCCTCCTACTGTCTGTAAGAGGAAAATGAGATGATCTAGAACTAGATTTCATGTATTTAAAATAATGTAGCATTTTGCCCTATGTTAAAGGAATGGGGAAATCAAACCATATTTAGAAGCCATGGTTATCTGCTTTTGAAAATGGATGGGAATATACATATTGATCAAATTACTTCACATAACATGCATTTGCACAGGTATCTCTGGGACAAGCCTTTTTCTGTATTTGAGTTCTTGAGATGATTTTATATTGCAGTTTGCAAATAACACTATAAAATCCAAAAGTGCTTATTAGGACAATATAAAGTCTCACAATGGCTTTACTACATTGGCATATAAATACCGGTAGCAATTAATTCTCACAAATTGAAATACTGCAAGGGGCGAATGCTGCTGTCAATTTCAAATCAGCAAACTACAAATTCTTTAATTTTTTATGGGTGCAAATCTTACTATTATTCCTATATTCGAAATCGAGGGGATCTAAATGACAAGCCATTGTACATAGGCTGCTGCAATGTTTCATGACTACACCAACTTCTAAATGGTTTACCTTCAAATGTCCTTAACTTAGGAGTAGTGTGCAGTGTATGATGTTGCTTACTAGTTTTGTAACTTCAAAGTTCATTTCATGCAGGTTTTAACAATGGAGCACAAGAGCACAGCCTCCTAGAACTGCAAACAACTATATAGCTATTACTATCTGTAATTCAGGGGTCTATGGATGTAACAGTTTGATAATTAAGTAATTTGATAGTTTAGAGTCTAAAACATGTTTGTCTATCTTCTGTATACCTGACTTCAAGTAAAAAAAAAGGTTTTTTTCTACATTCTTTGATATTTATTTTTCAACACTAACCGCTTGTCAGTAATGTTTTCTATTATGGATTAAAATACATTGATAAACCATGTAATAGAGCTGTGGTTTTATGTAACTTATCTTGCTTCCTAATGATACCATGCATTTTTGGATCATTATTTTTATTGCTTATTTATATCCTCCTCTCAGGGTAGAACTACACATTTCCAAGGGGCTGCCAAAGATTTGTGTGGCTCCACCCCAGCTCCACATCACTTAACTTCTTCCATTAAGCAAACCCAGAACATTTTGACATTACAGGGTATAATAAATAATAATAATAATACCTTTATTGTCAATGTACAACCTGTGTACAATGAAATTAACTGTGATACAACATGCTACGGGAGTGAACCCAATAGAGAAATGCCATTTTTTGTAACATCACGTCTTCCATAATTTGTAGTTCTATCCAGAATGTCAAATTAGGAGTGCTTTTATTTTAAAAAGAAAACACAGAGGCACCAGCACAGGCCCTTACAATGCTATTCTCGAGTGAATCTGCTACCTCTAAGTCACCAACTTTTCTTCACCCCTTCTTCGATTCTTTTGTCTTCCGTCTTCTGCAATCTTTTAACGTTTCCTTATTTATTTATTTAATAAATTCTGTACAAGGCTTGATTGTAAAATAAACACAGTAAAATCGGGTGGGGAGAGAATCACAACTATACTTTAAAACATACACAAGTTAAAAAGCTAAAATACGGTAGATTAAGATTACCTATTTCAACCCCCACCCGCTAAATGCTCCCACATTCCTCTGAGTTGTCTTGCTACTTGCCATGCAAACGTAAGTTTTAGAATGAAAATGTGGGGCATAAACCTTTTAAAGAAAAAGGTAGATAGCCGTGTTGGTCTGTCATAGTCAAAACAAAGTAAAATAAAAAAAAAATCCTTCCAGTAGCACCTTAGAGACCAACTAAGTTTGTTCTTGGTATGAGCTTTCGTGTGCATGCACACTTCTTCAGATACAAGAAGTGTGCATGCACACGAAAGCTCATACCAAGAACAAACTTAGTTGGTCTCTAAGGTGCTACTGGAAGGATTTTTTTTATTTTACTTTCTTTTAAAGAAAGTACTATAATACTGAGAGAACGGGCGTTTAAAAATATTCTCGAGTCCCCGCCCGCGAATAAATGCATTTCATACTAACTGCCGCCCACCCACGTGATTCCTCCCTTCGCTCTCTCCAATACGTAAATAACGGAATTTCCCGCCTTTCTGAGCCAATCAGGACGCGACAGAAAAAAAGTCTCTTCAGCCAATCCCCTTCGTGGTGGAGGGCATGGGTGACGCAAATCCGACGCGCCAGCAAGCCGGTACGTCAAACGGCGGCGCCCGCAGAGCGCGAGTTTCCTGAGCGCCGCCGCTGCTGCTGTGTTTTGCGAAGCCTTTGGGCTCTTCTCGCTGAGCTCGCGATGTTCCCTTCAACCCCCGGATCGCCTCACACGGCGGCAGGCGGCGGGTCAGTCCGGAGAGGCCTCCGGAGTGGAAGCCGGAAGGGCCAGCAGGCCTTCGCGACCTCGTCCCTCAGTTCCCCGGCTTTGTTCTCGCCGGTGGCCAGGAGGAGCGTCAGTTCTCTGTCTGCGCGGTGAGTGAGGAGTCCGGGCCCGCCCTGCTCTGCGTTGGTTTTCCTCTTGAAAGGCGCCTCCAGGCCGTCGCTGTTTTGGGGGAGGGATTTAAGCGCGTCCCGAGACTAGGTTTGCTAAGTTGAAGGTGGAATAAAAAGCTGTGTCGCCCTAGGGCAGCAAAGCCACTGCTAAAAAAAGAACTCGACTTTGTGCCAGTGAAGAGGAAATCCACTGCAAATTGTGGGATGAACAAATGACTTGATGGGAATAGATATAAACAAATTGGGATGGAAGCAAGACGAATGCTCAAGTGTCATATAACTGCCCTCTATTACCGGTAAATAGCATTAGGGATAAACTGCAGTACACCATACCGTAACTGCCAGAGGGCTGAAAAGCCCTCTACCAATTCTATTCACGGTCCAGAAAGTAGGACAAGAACTGCTGTGGCATAGTGCCCCTGATTCCCATGCCACAGAGCCAGTTCAGGAGGCTGCCAGGGTCAATGGTATCAAATACCACAGAGAGGGCAGGAAGCAGGAGCAAGGTTGCATTCTTGCTGTCCTGCTCTCTGTAAAGGTTATCCAATGGGGGGGGCTGTAACCAAGGCCAACTCTTGTGTCATGATCAGGCCTGGAAACAGATTGGAATGGATCAAAATAATCTGTCATCCAAGAATGCCTGCAGGTGCCCCACCACAGCTTTCTATATCACCTGCCCCAAGGAGCTGGCTTTTGTGACTGTTTAGTAGTTATTCCAATCCAAGGGGTCCAAGGCCAGTTTCTTTAGAAGTGGTTGCGCCACCATCTTTTTCAAGGCAGCAGGCACCACTCCCTTGCACAACAGAAACAATGCAGAAGTGAAGTAAAATGTGAAAGCTATAAACTGAAGAAACATTTGGTTGAATAGCTAAAAAAAGCTATTCAAAAAATTTTCAAACAATTACAAGAAAATGAAAAGAACATAACATGGTATTGGATTAATGCAATTTACTCAATTGAAGCTGAAATATTGGAAATGTTTGTGACATTACATACATCTTTTTGCTTAGAGGTACACCCACAAAAGTTGTACATCATCCATCAGGAAGTGAAACCATCAACTATGATGTGAAAAGCTTTGGCTCACCTCTGCCAGTAAAGGTTATGGAGGCATTGAGAATGGCTGATGGTAAGTAGTTTAATTCCTTCTAATATTCCTTGGGAATTTTCTTGGGAGAAAAGCAATGACAAACCTAGACAGCATCTTAAAAAGCAGAGACATTACCTTGCCGACAAAGGTCCGTATAGTTAAAGCTATGGTTTTCCCAGTAGTAATGTACGGAAGTGAGAGCTGGACCATAAAGAAGGCTGATTGCCGAAGAATTGATGCTTTTGAATTATGGTGCTGGAGGAGACTCTTGAGAGTCCCATGGACTGCAAGAAGATCAAACCTATCAATTCTTAAGGAAATCAGCCCGGAGTGCTCACTGGAAGGACCAGAGCATGCCAGGCACTCCTGTCTTCCACTGCCTCCCGCAGTTTGGTCAGACTCATGTTGGTAGCTTCGAGAACACTGTCCAACCATATTGTCCTCTGTCGTCCCCTTCTCCTTGTGCCCTCCATCTTTCCCAACATCAGGGTCTTTTCCAGGGAGTCTTCTCTTCTCATGAGGTGGCCAAAGTATTGGAGCCTCAACTTCAGGATCTGTCCTTCCATCAATTCTTCAGCGATCAGCCTTCTTTATGGTCCAGCTCTCACTTCCGTACATTACTACTGGGAAAACCATAGCTTTAACTGTACGGACCTTTGTCGGCAAGGTGATGTCTCTGCTTTTTAAGATGCTGTCTAGGTTTGTCATTGCTTTTCTCCCAAGAAGCAGGCGTCTTCTAATTTCGTGACTGCTGTCACCATCTGCAGTGATCATGGAACCCAAGAAAGTGAAATCTCTCACTGTCTCCATTTCTTCCCCTTCTATTTGCCAGGAGGTGATGGGACCAGTGGCCATGATCTTAGTTTTTTTGATGTTGAGCTTCAGACCATATTTAGCGCTCTCCTCTTTCATCCTCATTAAAAGGTTCTTTAATTCCTCCTCACTTTCTGCCATCAAGGTTGTATCATCAGGCATATCTGAGGTTGTTGATATTTCTTCCAGCAATCTTAATTCCGGTTTGGGATTCATCCAGTCCAGCCTTTCGCATGATGAATTCTGCATATAAGTTAAATAAGCAGGGAGACAATATACAGCCTTGTCGTACTCCTTTCCCAATTTTGAACCAATCATTTATTCCACATCCAGTTCTAACTGTAGCTTCTTGTCCCACATACAGATTTCTCAGGAGACGGAGGAGGTGATCAGGCACTCCCATTTCTTTAAGAACTTGCCATAGTTTGCTGTGGTCGACACAGTCAAAAGCTTTTGCGTAGTCAATAAAATGTATAGGGCTTCAAATATACACTTGGTTATCTTATTCTGCTATGCCTCAGGTATGATAAATTTAAGACTTTGTTCATTCTTGTAGCTGAGGACCATTTGAATGTGCATCTAGATGAAAGTGGATGGGCTTGGCTAGTCTACAAAGACAGACTGATTATTTGGAAGATTGGTCAGTCTCCGGTTGCTAAGGTAAGATAATAGTATGTCAAAAATATAGAAATGTAGGTTTTTGTTATAATGTACATCTTCAAAATAAAGTGTCGTATCAAATGAGCAACCTCAAAACAGTGACATTGCTATGAGCCTCATTGATATCAGCTTAAGGTACTTCTTTGTTGCCACATTTAAAGTCATGCCTGCAAAAAGTTAAGACCTTGCATGATTTGGTATCTCTGCTAAAGTGAAAACTAGTGTTCGCCTTAATAAGTTTCCTATTTTCTGTTGTCTCACTGAGTCTTAATAATACGGTAATAATAACAATAATAATAATAATAATAATAATAATAATAATAATAATAATAATAATAATTTATGTATACCCCGCCCATCTGGCTGGGTTTCCCCAGCCACTCTGGGCAGCTTCCAACAGAATATTAAATGCAGTAATATATTAAACATTAAAAGCTTCCCTAAACAGGGCTGCTTTAAGTAGCCTCAAAAGACTGTTTTGAGTTCAGTAGAGCTTCCAGGTACGTGTGGTTAGGATTGTAGTCCTAATGTTTTGTCAGAAACTAGCAATATATTCTAGTGGTGATATTTCCTGCTTTCAACCATTTACTCATGAGTACAGTCAAATCTACATTTCATATGCCATCTCATATGCTGTATACAAGAACTAGGCCTTAGTGCAGGCATCCCCAAACTGCGGCCCTCCAGATGTTTTGGCCTACAATTCCCATGATCCCTAGCTAACAGGACCAGTGGTCAGGGATGATGGGAATTGTAATCCAAAACATCTGGAGGGCTGAAGTTTGGGGATGCCTGCCTTAATGCAACTTTGATGTGTTGGTGATGCAGGAGGAAGTACAAAGCACATGGCTTCTTATTCACATGCTTTTCCATCGCATCCAAAACAGAACATTTGTGCTAGCTCATGAATGCAAAAACTGCATTTCAGCTGTGACAGAAATTTCCACTTCCTGTTGCTTCTGCACCATTGCTGTTTCCAAAGTGCCTTTAGTAGACACTGAACAGATAATATAGACTACTTCATTTTGTTTGAGAAACTCATAAAAGAAGCATCATAAAATGATGTGTGTGTGTGTTTTGCAGTTGTCTGCATGTAAGGAACTTCAATTACCACCTAGCGACTATCTGTGGAGTTCAAGCTTAGTGGCAATATCTTCCCTTAATGCCTCTGGTGAAGCACCTTCTTTACAGGTGAGAAACTTAACATTTATTTTGGGAATATCATTTAGGAAAGTAATGAATCCCATCTTTTGTTACAGGACCACAAGTGATGTGGAGCATATTTTAAGTTCATTTTTAACAATCAATGGATGCAAATTTCAAGTACAATATTAGGCAAACTTTGCAGTTTCAAGCTTTTTTAAAAAGCTTTTTTTAAATAAAAAAAATGAAATACAAGTAAAATGAACATGGTAAATTAGATTATTGTCTTGGGCATGGGGATTTTTCCAAAGCAAACTGAAAAATTTCCTATGCAAATTAGACTAATTTGCAGAAGAAAGTTTTTCAATTCAGTATTTCCAGAAAACCGACATCACTGGAGATCATTTAGAAATTACACTAATGATGTAATCTAATGTTCAGTTTGCTAGAGCTGATATTACTTTTACAAATGGGTCTTGTTTACAATTTACTTATGAATGAATAAATAAATAAATAAATAAATAGAAAATTAGCCTGTAGCTTGTACTGCATAAATTATATCAGCCTGTTTATCTTAGGGCACACTGCACTACAGATTTTTAAAAGCTTGAAATAACTTTACATTCTTCAACAGCCTCACAAATGAGTTTTTGTTCCTTCACACAATTAGTTTCTAAAGCTGCTTGTCTAGAAACCATGGCATGAGAAGCTTGAAACTGGTGTAAATTTGTTGCTTGGATTCTGAATAAATACTTAACCGTTTTCTTATTTGCTGTGTTTGCAAGTCTCTGTCAATCATGGTTGCCACCTGTGAAGGATTAATACGCTATTGGCCCAGCTTTGTGCATGAAAGCTCTTTTACGGAGACCCATACGGACTTTGGAGGCGCTCTCTGCAGTTTTCTAACAGCTGTAAAGGTAAAATAGAAACTTAAGTGTGAGCATACATTTAATGGGGCATTTGTTAACAACTCTGGGAAATCTGGATTGTGTCCTGTCACTGACCATTGTCCATAAGTGATGAAATGTTTTCTTCTCACAGTGTATATGTAAAACAGAATAAAATTTTGCTCTGAGTTGGATTAGCAAGTCTGTATTCTCTTTTTAAAAACTGGATAATAATGCAGTAGCAACAAAAAGCTGGCAGGATTAAATTGGGTTTTCTTTTCTTTTAGGGTGGAAGCTTTATTTTATCATCTTCAAGGAGCCATTTTATTCGACTGACACCAGACAGTAGTGGCAAGATTCATCAGCATGGCCTACCACAAGGACAAGGCATGTTTTCTGGAATAGGCCGAAGAGTTTCTTCTCTGCTGGGAATCTTGTCTCCCAGCAATGATGTAGCAGTAAGTCTTTAAAATAGTTTAAACTCAATTATAATGCTATATTTGGATTTTTTTAGTTTCTTTCATAGGAGGGAAACGTCTTCCAACACCAGCTTTAAAAAGTAATAGAATTACAAAAAGTATCCAATATCTGACCATGATACTGATGGACTTTAGTCTTATCAGTTAGCCCTTGTGTCTTCCAGAACTGGTTTTTTATCTAGCTTGAAATTCTCAAATTTGTGAAACTCTAAAGCCAAACTTGATTTTAGTTTTTGAAATGTGGCGTTAAACAGTTCTGTTTTATTCTTTAAAACTTTAAATAGAGAACTTTATTGTTATCAAACACTAAACCCCTATAATTTATGTTTAATGCAGCTTTCTAGTGTTCTTTGGGACAAAAACGGTTCACGTTTTTATGCTTTGACCAGCTTAAATCTTTACAAATGGGAAATAGATGATACTACAGAGCGTCAAGTTGTCAGCTGGGATGTAAACAGAATACTTAAAGAAAACATCATGGAATCAATATGGGTAAGAGGCAGTACATTTGGAATGTAAAACAAGTGTTTGCTTTCTTGCTAGCATATTTAATAACTGTTATTTGCACAGGGTTCTGAAAGCAACTATGAAGAAATTAAAGGAGATGTCAATGTGCAGTATTTGGATTTGCAGCAAAATCGGTGAGTTCTTATGAGAAAGTGAGGAACCTAATATGAACTAGTGTATGCATTGTCCTTTTGTGTCAAGGTCAGTTATTTCAAGCTGCAGAACTGTTACGAGAATTGACATTTTAGAAAATACTTAATTTCTTCGTGGTTTTTAAGTCTACTAGCATGAGTTGTCCTTGTTTTAGATTTAGAAGTTCTCCACCCAGGATTAGATGCCAATTTTTGTAATTTAATCAGGGATCTTCTGTGAAATGGTTTCTTCTCCCTTCAAAAGCCAAGGAATGGGCAAAGGCTTAGCATATGCTTACATGCAGCATATAAAAAGATGCATGTGTACATATTCTTAAGATACTATTTTCTAAGAAAAGCAAAGTGAATGCTGTCAGATAATTAGAAAACTTTTGTTTTGCTTCTTTGTATTTCTGAACATAGTTTTGCACGGCAAATGCTTATCTCTTGTGTCTTCCAATAAATAGTGATGGACTGGTGATTTTAGCTGCAGCCTGGCATCTTGGTGACAGTCCATGCCTCATCTACTATACTTTAATAACAGTAGAGGATAATGGTTACCCCACATGTGATAATGTTATTGTGGAAGTCACCCAGTATAATCCACCGTTTCAGGTAATTGACCTTATGCATTACAGGGTTTTTTGTGTCTTATTAGGTATTAGCTCTTGATCCTAAACACACTGTTGGAAATACATCATACTGACTGTGTTCACCTGTTGCATTAAGGGGGGAAAGGTGGGGTATAAAATAATAATAATATAATAATAATAATAATAATTAATTTATACATGAACACTTATGTTAGCAGCCTAGAGCTGGATATCAACCTAAACAGATACATCTAGTATATTATTATGGAAAACGTAAGTGGAGTTGGCAGCACCATCCACAAATGTGTCACTTTCAGCCTGTTTTCCCTGCCCCTTTGGGATCAAGCTGTTAGCATGGCACCTATGCGTTTGTATGAAGCCTAACAGGTTAAGGGTAATATGCTTTTATAAATGTCAGTGTTAACCCTTAATGAAACATATTTCAGCCTGAAGAACTGATGTGTCGTTTAGTAGTCCCGAATTTCTCCAGCCATGCTGCCTGTCTTTACACAGAAGAGGAGGTATTTGCTTGCTCAACAGGAACGGGAAGAATTTCTTTGCCCCAGGAGAAAATGATATTCAGTCTTCAAGGTAAGAACCTAAAGAAGCCTGAGCTCTTAATAAGCCAATGAGGGTGTTTATAGTGTCTCTCCAGAACGATTATGCTTTGAAAATTTACTGCATTTGCTTTTTATAGAAATGGTCATAGGTATAGCAGTGGTATAGATATAGCAGTGATTATTCATCTTGCCATTGACTCACAGTGCAATCCTATACATGTCTACTCAGAAGTAAGTCCCATTGAGATCAATTGGCCTTACTTCCAGGTAAGTGTGTATAGAATTGAAGTCTCAATGACTTAAGCAGTTACGGGCCTAACAGTGAAATCTCGGATTTAAGAACAATCCCTGTTGTGTTATGTAGGAACTTTATAATAAACTCTGTCTTGTTCCTTTTTCACTTGATAACTCTGAAAACCAGGCCTTACAGCCTTTTAACTTGTGCTTATAACATAGCTTAGCAAATAAAACTTAAGCCCACAGTTTAACATTCATTAATGGTGTTGAAGTTGTATTGTGTTGTGTTTATTTCCTACCTTAGGTGATAGAATTTTAGGAGCAGGTTCCTGTGCTGGACTTCCAATTTTTTTCACTAGAAAAAGTGGACTCGTGGCCATACATTCCAGGGAAAACATTACTGTGCTCCCTGAAGATATTGAGGATTCTTTAGCCTCCTCTATAGCTGAGACAAACGATGAGGTAAGGAGGGAAAAGCATTGTCTTAATTGTCTATGTATATTCCTGCACTGGATTTTCTTAGATAATTTAGTTCTTCCAAAGTTAGCCTTTTTACCATTTCAAACTACTTTTTTGTGGAAGCATTATTCCTCCCTTTACATTTTTCTCTCTTTTTAAATTTTATTTTAGAGCATTGCATTTGATGCTGCTTCCAGGATGGATATTATAGCGCAAGAGGATAAGACCAAAATGTTAAAATCTGCTTTCTTACACTTTTGCAGGTATAAAATTATGTCATGTTTAATATATATTTCATTCTGGGAGCATTGTGGGTTTGTAAAACTGAAGAGAAATATTAACATTTTAGCATTACCTTTCATAGAGGATGAGAACCAACATAATACAAATAGGTATGCCCTGGGTTTTCTTCCTCCCTTCCCTGCAGCCATTTGTGCACTTCCAAAATCTGTAAAAATAGATGGCTTTATGTACTATCAGATAACAAACAATTGGGTTCTGCTCCTTTCTGTCCCAAGTAGTCTGTAATCCCTCCTATTGCTTGGAAACCCTCTCCCTTTGCTGGTCCTTCAATTTGTTTCTTTGTCTTCATTCATTTGGAGCAGAATCCATTTGTTCCTCCTTCAGTGTGCTAATCTTCTCCTTTAAAACCACCTCCCAGCATGCATATCAAGGTGGCTAGGCGATTACTGCCCCACCCCTGCTTCAACCGCAAGCCAAATTACACCACCGTCCTCCTCTTCCATCATGGCACAAGTTCACAGGAATCAGATGGAGCACTCCCAGCTGAAGCTGTGACTGGGGTTTAGTCTCCTTTCATGCTCCATTCCAGTAATGACAGTCACAGCTCCTCTCCATACAGCACCTATGGCAGCTTCTGCCTGTTCCCCATTCGATGTCAATATCACTCTCCCACAGTAGTGCTGCAGTACCAGATGCGGTCCCCCAGAGGGCAGACGATACCATGAAATGCTTAGAGAACTTGAAGAAAGAGGCAATGTTTTGAATACAACACCAGCACCTACAGCCTCCTGCTGTGGATCCAGTTGATTGGTCTCCAGTACCTCTCATCTAGTGTTCTGCTCAACAATTCTTCCTCTTTTGTGTTGGAAGCTGCATTTGTCCCCAAGATTGAAGAGGCTGTTGTGGCAGATACAGCTAAAGAGCTTGTTCCCAATAAACAGTTTTAAGAGTCTCTAGGACCCTTTCCTGCTCTTGAGGGCCATCCTTTAAGTGAAAACCAGAAGTGCTTTTTTTTAAAGGTCAGTCCACCCCATATCCAAATATTCTGTGATTTCTCAGCACCATCTGCAAAGGAATCTCCTGACCCTATTAGCTCACTAGTAGGCACTTTCATAGATGAACACTATTGCATGTACCCTACCCTCAGCCTGTGCAAAGTTGACAGCATGATAGATTACCCCTTTGCCTCAGAGACCAGCCACCAGACCAAGAGATACGTCAAAAGGTTCCTGATCTGGAGGGCGGGCAAAAGCTGTGAATGCCCTCATAACATGGCCTCCTGTACACATGCCCTCCAACTCCCCTACTGTCACACATTCACAAAATTCAGTTGGACAGGGTTTAGGTAGTCCTAGTGGCCCTCTGCTGACGCAGCCAATCTTGGTTTTCCAAAATTCTCTAGCTGGTAGAGTATCCACCGTAGTTCCTGCCACTCAAGCCAGACCTACTCTGACAGAGACCCCTATTGCAGCCAGACCTGACCTGCCTCTAGCTAACTGTTTGAAAACTGAACAGAGCGTTCTCCTGAGGGCAGGTTTCCCACCAGAAGTGGCTGCATGGTCCTCAGCAAGCACTTTCGTACACCATTTCAACTCAGACCTGCTTGCGTCAGCAGAAGCTGCTTTTGGGAAGATGAGTGCTGCGACACATGCTCCCATTTCACCATGCAGCCACCTGATTACACCCACAGGACAGCAGTTTTGATGCATTCCACTTGACTCACATCCCATGCCCAAGGTAGGCCAGAACCATGGTCTTTATTATGAATGTGGCTTCCAGTTGAGCATTGGCAGGTGCCAATGCCACCCACTTAGCTGGCTGCCACGTATGCACATACCAATCACCTGAAGGTTTTGTTGGTCTTGAGCATCCAGTATCAGTGCACACACAGCTAGCCTCGGCTATGTTTCCTTCTGTCCTTCCCCAGCCCCAGTCCTTTTAAGGATGTTCTTCCTGATTCCTGATATCGTCGTACAGTAGCTTAGCCACAGAACAGAACTGAAGAGCAAGCAGAAGGGGCTTTCTTGAATATGGGCAGGAGGGATGCAATCACAAGCTTCCTGTCTTCCAAGCAGTTGGAGGGATTATGACCCACTTGGGACACTTCCGGATGTGCAGTTAAAAGCAACATTCCCAGTGAGGACCAGTGTTCATTCTCAGAGTCGACTCACCAAGTGTTTCCCTTCATTTCAGTAATAATATGAAAGGTGCACAGATCATCGTTGGTGAGCTCTTTCCACAGCATGGAGATGCATACCCTGATGCAGACCTAGACAGAGCTGTGTTTCAAATTAGTGAGAATTTGGTGGATGATTATCCTACATCTGACCCACGATGGGCTGAATCAGTACCTGAAGGTAAGAAGTCTCGTGTAAAATGGACATTCTGACTGTACAGCCTTAAGAAAGTAAGACTGTTAAGTTATACTAACTTTTAAACCCCTTTCCTTGTCACTTTTTTGTACCAAAGCAGCTAGTTTTCCAAATTCTTCCATCATTCTTCTTCATCAGCTGGAAAATAAGACAAAGGCCCATTCTCTATTCATTGACTTTCTTCGTCAGGTAGGTTATTAATGTTCTTGTGTAGATGTGGTAATATAGGATGTGGCACAAGAGTACTTTTATGTACAATTATCTCTATCCAAGGTGGGTCTGTTTGGTCGCCTGGGCAATTTCCCTGTACGAGGCATACCGATGGCAACTCGGTGGTTACTCTGTGAACATGCAGAAAAGTTATCGGCAGCCATTGCTCTCAAGAACCATCACTACAGATTGCCAGATGTGGTCAATGCTGCAATAGAGACTGCTTTAATGAAAAGAGAAGACGACGTGCCATCAAGTCTAACTCCTGCAGATGTTTTCTTCAGAGAGGTGAAATAAAGAAATAATTTATCTACAATCACATCTATCATTTTCTGTGTGAATAGCATTTCATAATAAAATGCATGAGAATCCATGTAACGTTCTAGATTTCTTCCTTTAGATCGATACTTTGGGACGGGGGTGGGAACATGAATTCTTTCCCTTCAGGAAAGTGCCTGATGAAAATTTCCCATGCTTATGGATCCATTTTAAGAATGAAAATTAAATGGCAGAAAAGCCATTTATGAGATTCGTGGAGCAATCTAAGCTCCCGGCTGAGAGCAGATGCTCTACCACCACACCTGAAGTTTTGCTGCTCACACATGGCAGGAGGAGGGGTTTTGTTTTTCCAGACTAGCGCTGCTAGTGCCTGTGGTAGCTTCCTGTGGTAGCTAGTAGATCACCGTATCCCCAGCCTTCAGCATCAGGGTGTTTGGTTGGGTGTATGATTGCGCTCTTAACGTGCTAAGTGAAACACTTAAACTGCTCAGTGCATAAAATATCAGGTTGAATCCTTGCTTTATACCTGCTCAGCAATGTTAATTGTCAGTGTTCCTTCTTTCCCCCCCTGTTTTTCAGGTGTCACAGATAGATACCATTTTTGAATGCTTACTGGAAAAGGAAAAGCAAGTCTTGAAGGATATGTCAGTTCAATCTGAGGAATGGGCTGAAATAGTCGTCAATGTAAACAATATCATAAAGGTATTACATTTTAAAAAATAAGTACCAGTAATGGTAAAAAGTCAGTGACCTAGGAAACTGGACCTAATGCACTCAGCTAAATATTTTAAAGCCCCATTTGATTTCATAGCTTAAATCCTTCCAGTTTCAATAAATGAAATTTGAAAAGGGGATCATACACTAATTTAGAGTTTTAATAAGAAGTGGGAGGTTGGACAGTTTTAGATTACATGTTGCAGTAAAATGAAAATGAATGACAATATTGTTGATTTCCCAAAATAACTTCCCATCAGATGAAAACAGAAAATTGCAGTAGCAGTAAAATAACTGGTTATTCTCACTACCCATAGGAAACAGAATAAAGGAGGGGAAGATACAGTGTGGCTTGGAATCATAATATAGGATACAGAAATGTATATATATAGATGACACTCCCCAAAAATCCTGTGTTTGGTAACATCCTTATGTTTTCTGTGTCAATATTCTCTAGGATATGCTGCAAGCTGCTATCCAAGACCGCCAGTCCAAAGCTGCTTTATATAAAATAAGAGAGCCTCCCGAAATGGAACCAGAATATGTTCCATGGACAGGTGAGAATAGAGAAAACGTTATATAAATGGTTTTGTAACACAGTATTTCTCTTTTTACATAAAATCCACCGAAGCGTACTTTATTTGCCTTTCAAATGGTTGCCCTTGCTCTTAAATTTCTAATTCAATAGTGTCATGTTTCATAAATACCTCACTGTTTTTCTTGAACATAAATGTTACATTTTTAGTGTTTAAATATTTCTGTTTCTTATAGCCTCATCCTGAACGTCTGGGCTAACATGCTTGCCTGCTTATCATCATTATGGCTTATGTAAGGCCATTACTGCTGTCTGTGCATTCGAACATAAGCATTTATTTACTGATGCAGATAACATTAGGAGGCTAGTAGTGCCGTTAACATTTAAGATGGTTGCCCTGGAAACTGATGTCAAAACTTACTTGAATTAAATTGTGATTTGTTGGTTTTTTATGGCATTTCAAAATAAATGTGATTTCTCAGCTACAATTTAAATTTGCACCTTGTTTTCATCCTGGAGAGATCAGACAGGGAAGGACAGATGAGAGCTGAGTGAACCTGAACAGTCTCCTACTCGGTACAACACTTGTTCCTGTGAACAAGCCCTAAGCTTGTAGACTTACATTCCTGCCTGCAATAGTTTGAAACCTACACTTTCGTAAAAATAACGTGCAACATTACAGTACAGGTGGCTTTGCAGGGGAAATATCTGATACATTCCCTCGTGCTTTTAAGTTGTTTTGCACACCATAGAATTAAGAGCCTACATGGAAGTTATAACAAATGCCTCCCAATGCATGTGCACATGTATAGTCAAACACAGTGATCTATGTACCGGATTTTGCTTGGAAATCCCTTCCATGTAGAATTTTGTAATGCAGACAGTGATCCTTAGAGACTTTTAGAAACCATGGTGTTAAAGCTGTAAAGAAAAGAAGCCTGTGTATTAGGTTTTGGTGTAAAGAACACGATTTTATCCTATTGTTTCAAAAGTTTTCAGATTATTTCATGAAGGGAAAGGTAGGCATGAGCGCATACTTGACACTGAGCTCTAGCAGTTGCCTTTTCTTCTCAGCCATAGCCTTGGCTCTGCTAGGATTGTTAAAGTGGACGTCTTTCTTTCTCTGCTGTGCAGTGCTGTTCCACTAAAAGACTTAGGCTGGGGATTGCTGCTTTGCTATGGAATGTAGATACGTTTACTTTTTAACGGCCTCTTGTGTCTAACTTCCCCTTGGTACGCTATCGTATGTCATTTTTCAAATTCCATATGCCAAATATAATAATGCCTTAATATTTCATTTCCCGGTCTTCTCAAGCATCTGTTGGTGTCCGAATGACTATAATACAGCAACATGAAATCATTCTGAAGAAGGTCTATCCTCAGGTTAACAGTAAGCTTCGTAGCATAGTGACAGAACAGCTGGTGGCACTTCTAGATTGCTTTCTGGATGGTTACGTTTCTCAGCTTAAATCTGTGGACCGGCCAGAGTACCAAGAACGCTATAACAGTCTGGAAATGGAATATATGCAGAAAAGATCTGAACTGTTGTCGCCACTACGTAAGTGCTGCAGTTATTATACAGGGTGTCATTTAAGTCTCTGCCATAGGTATAAGAAAGCAGGGGAATAAGGAAATGCTCTTCTCCTTTCTTTTTCTCTTTCCAATCATGTTTGCCTATTTTTAGCTTTCAGAGCAGAGTTTTCTTTTTAGGCTTGCAATGTTGAATCAAAAATGTGGATTAGAATATTTCATCCACATTTCACAGCGTGCAGTTTGGTTCTTAGTTTTTCAATTCTAGGCAATGTTGAGTTGCTTTTTCTTAAGAGGAAGATAATTTGCAAGGAATTATTAATGAATGAACGAACGAACGAACGAACGTGTGATTGTATTATTGTCGGAACCTAATCCTTTGCTTTGGAGTTCCTCCCTGGCACCTTCTCCATGCTAGAGTTTGGCTTGTCAGGAATTACAGTCAGCCCCCCTCTGCCCTAACATTAAGTTTTCCCTTACTCCTCGGTTATAAGGAACTTTGAAGCCCCCCTGCCAACAGCTGTGTCTCCCCAGTTTGTTCCTTATCTGTCTTATCAGGCTCCACTGCAGGCAGGAGAAATGGTGTGTTTTGTCTGACTGCAGGCTTGCTTCCCAGCCATTCTCCAGCAGCAAGCTCTGCTTACTGAGGTCTTGACCCTGCATCCATGCAGGTGGGAAACACAGTGGGCAGTACGGTGGTCCCTGGTGGCTCAAATGAGTATTTAAAATACACATTTGCCAAATTCCTGATTCACTTTTTTCTTTAAAAAAAAAATTCTGGAGTTTAAGAAGGCAGTTGTGGGCAGCTGGGCTCTATTGGACAGCTATTGAGAATCAGTCTTTCAGAATAATTCTGAAACAATGGATTATGCTTTATGACTTCATGGGGTTGTTGTTTTTTAGTACCCTGATAAGGATTCATTTCAGCAGCAAATCTGGAGAAGAGATTCCAGTATAAAATCTGGAAGTGATATGGTCTTGCTATCAGAAAAGCTTCTGCAACATAAGATGAATTCCAATATGACCTTTCTGAAGCATACCGTATGCACAACACCTGGTTCTACACCAGCAATGCTTACAGACCACTCAGTGCCTTTTCATTCAGATTTTAATGCAAGCTCTTCTGTAGGAGAAAAATTGTATTGTCCTACTACTCTATTATTTGTCGCTGGGGAGAATGCAGTGCCCACCTTCACCCACAGTAACCAAATCCTATTGGTTGAATCAAATTGTTCCCCACCCCCGACAAAAGACTTTTTGATCTAGCATAGTCAACTCAATCACATAGAGCCTATGATCTTTCTAGTGGCATGTAGAGTATGCCCCTTGCAAATTGCTCTAACTGCTTTATAGTTTTTGAAAACAATTATCTAGAGGCAAAATGCCCTTGAAACCCACACTCGTGGATCTTTTAAAAAAAAAAAGTCTTCACAAAATGGCCAAGTTTTTATTGTGGGCATTTCTCCTTGTTTGTTTTTGTTCAGTTTCTCTTGGACAGTACCAGCTGGCTGCCGCTCTAGCAGAAAAATACTGTGACTTTGACATATTGGTACAATTGTGTGAGCAGACTGATAACCAGACCAGATTGCAACGTTACATGACACAGTTTGCGGATCAGGTAATGGTCTTTCTTTACTCCAAACAACAGGCTGTTGAGTAAGTGTATACTGTAGGAGAAACCTCAGACTTGCTGTCGGGTTATTTTTCAGAATTATGACAGCACAGATTTCTTTTTCTGTTAAGCAGCTATCTTATTACACATACAGATAGTGACTATCCAAGAGCCTCATAAGTTACAGAGAAAATAACCAGGCTTAGCCATTAGGCGGCTGCATCAGGCAACAGATGCTGGGGGAGAATTGAGTTGTTGGAGAACAGAACTCTGGGTGCTCCATGACTTATATGTTGCAGTAAGTTTCAGCTGTCAATCCGGTCAACTTTGGTAATGTAGGGTGAAGGGGACCCCATTGTAAACAGCTACTTCTTCACTGATGACCTGTTCCTGAAATGTAAACTTGTGCGAAATAAGTGATAGAACTTTTATAAATATTTTCTATGCTGGAATATTAAAACTTGTCCCATTTGGTAAAAATGTGTACATTTTTAGAAGATTGATTTTTTTTAACACAAGTTGCAGTCTTGCAAGCTTGATTGTATTCTTGCTACTTTTAGAATTTTTCAGATTTCCTCTTCCGTTGGTATTTGGAAAAAGGAAAACGGGGAAAGCTGTTATCACAGCCCATTGCTCAGCATGGCCAGTTGGCCAGCTTCTTACAAGCTCATGAGCAACTCAGCTGGCTGCACGACATCAACAGCAGTGATTTTGAAAAGGTACGTCTTTATAAAAAAGCAAAGTATTTGTAATAGGTAGTTGCTCTGTCCTCGGTAGCTACCCCTTGCAAAGCTAGGTAACGTGACTGTCTACACACAGGCACCTCACTTTGTTAATCTAAGGAAGTATATTTGCACCTACCATTTTAGTGGGATTCTGCAAGCAGAACAGCTTTTCCTGACTCAGCGCAAGTTACATGCATAACAAAAGAAAACTGAAATCCAGCAGTGTGCCTCTGATAGTGCATAGCTTTGTTCAGTATCTTGTACAAAGACCTGAACCGCTTCCCACAATGTGTGCTGGCACAATGCATTGCACATCTTTTTGCCTTCTGCTGTGTTATGCTGAGCTTTCCAATAGTTTTTCCACAACAGTTTGTAGAACAACACTGTTATCAGAGTTTTATTCTGTTCCTGTGTATCTCTGGCTCTTACCCCATGTAAAGTGAAAATAATAAGCATAGGAGGCAATTCTGTTCTTTGAAATCTTGACACAGAGGTAATTTGTAATCTCGTCAAATATTTCTAGAACTTAAGTGACCTAGCATTCTGCAGTTTTCTTTCTTCACTGAGGTTATTCTGATAGCTTTGTAAATTGTGAGCTGTTGGGTCCATGTTAGACAAGTGAATGTCTTTGTTTTGTTTTATTTGTTAAAAGTGCAATATATAACTTTTTTTAAAGAGCTTCCCAGCCTAAATACTGGACAAGTTATAAAATGAGATATTTTAGCAAGTAACCGTTTTTGTAATATCTTTCCTCTTTTCCTTTTTCTTATTCTGGTAGATCCAGTCACTATTTTAGTGAGTTTCTCTTCTTTCTTAGCATTATAATTACAGGAGGCGACCATTTTGCACAGGATTTCTACTCCTGGCCCCCATGAGAGCCAGTGGAATGAGCATAAACCTGCCCCATTACACCCCCATTCTGCCCTTTCCCTAGTCCAAAAGGACTCACACATTGGTGATGGCATGTCAGTTGGACGTGCCTAAAATGGTCACCGCCATTCACAACACTGGGGTGTGAATTCTCTTTGTTTGAAGAAACATAATAGGGAAATATTTCCCTGAAATCGGTGTATTCCTAAAATACCATTTCTTCATAATAGACTTGCTTTGATAGATACCATTTCTATTTTCAGTGACTTTTAACGTGCTGTAGTGCAGCTGTTTAACATCTTCCCTATCTTGCCTTTTGCATGTTGTTATTCCCAGAGTTTTATAGAATTGCTCACTATAGAAGAAAATTCTCCTTGGCCATCTCAGAATTTGAACATGATATTTATGAAAGAAAAACAATATATAATCATCTTGCAAATTACTAATGTCCCTGTTTTTTGTGTGTGGTGTGTGTGTGTGCGTGTGTAAATAAACTTACATGTTGAGCTTTGTGTCACTTGAAATATTAAAAGTATTTTTTGTCACTGTTAGGCTAACCGAACCCTGCAGAATTTAGCAAATACAGAAACTCGGTACTTTGCGAAGAAGAAAACTCTTCTTGGCCTGTGTAAACTGTCTCTACTGGCTTCTGATGTATCAGAAGTGATGCTGAATGAGAAAATTGAAGGTACTATTTTTTCCATTGCAAAGTTTAAAGTAAGTTTTCTGTATATGGAGATACCCCTTAATTTATTAGATCTGCAAGGTCAATTGTGATCCCAGCAGTATGGTGGTTGAGACACCAATGACAGAGCTTTCGTTTCCAAAGCAGTTTGTCAGTTCCCCACTGAACGTCTTGGCTGCCGCACACAACAAATTAATACAGGTATCTACGAACAATTACTGTTGTGGTTGGAATGTGAAAGTTTTCCATCTTTCTGATGTTGCTCCAGTAAGGTGTGCAGCACTTGAAGTAAGGAGTTAATTCAGTGGGTGATGATGCTTATCTAGTAGATGACACTACTTTGTAATGTAACTATAATGCATATATTTGCTTTTTAAACAACCTGGCCGTTTTGAGAATGATCACTAGGATATTACGGAATTTTCCATAAAACTTTGGTCCAGAAATGTGTGGGGGAAGCAGGTCCACTATCATGAAAACGTGTCAATTTTGCTGCCTGCTTTCCACATGGTTATCAATAACTTGGGCGGTAGCGCATGGCAAGGGCTGTCATTTACAAGTCTTTCTGAATACATGGACAGAATTCGCTCCCTTGGGATCTTGTAGGTAGACTTCCCACCACTTTTAGGGATGATGGTGGTGGTGGTGGCCTTTATGTTCTATGCAAGAGGTCAGAAAATAAAAGCCTCTTGTCAAAATCCTCCCTCCAACTAGCCATCCAGTTGCTTGCCAAGAAGTGAAGGGGATTTGTAGCAAGTGGTCTGTCTGGCTACTAAACATACTGGCAGGTTACAGTTGGAGGTGGAGTTACTGGTCTTCAGGCTCACTGAAAACCTAGAGCGTGATGGAATATTCATAATTAGTTAAATAATACTTTCTTTGTACTCAGGAATTATAGTAATTTGTGCTGTGCTTTTTATTTCATGTATACAAGAAATTACTGAACAAGAGCGCTTTCTGCTACACCAAGAGACTCTACCTGAGCAGCTGCTGGATGAGAAAAAATTAAATCTCAATGAAATGCCAGTGTTAAGTGCTCCACAGCTGATTGAGGTATGTACGACTAAGTGTCCTACCGGTATTGAATTTCTGAGCTACTCTGTCGAAAGGCTCTTCTCTAACGTGGTTTTGTGTTCCTGAACAATATTGGGTAAAATGGCTGGATGAAAATGGAACATGCTTTGATCCCTGACCCCAGCAAACAACTTGGCAGCCACATGGCATCACAATTGACGGGTGGATTGCCATGCTGTCCGGTCAAATCACTTGTGCTTACAGTGCTCTTTGCAGCAGTCTTTCTTCATCGCTGTGTGATGGAGGAGTCTCTCAGAGCCGATGTCTCCATGAAGCAGACATCAGCTCTGACAGGGACTGCTCCATTGTGCAGCAGTGAAGGAAAAAACTTCTCTGCAGCTTTCACTGCCTGCTCAAGGCTGAGCTTTTTTAGAGATTGAAGGAATCAGTGGAGGTGGGCTGTCCAAGAAGGTCCTGTCTATCAGCTGACATCGCCAGTGATGTCAGTTGATGGGCATGGTTTGGAGAAAATGGTCTCTTGGCCCAAATTGGACCCCCTGGCAGGCCCAGATTGGCCCGTGGGCTGGAACCTCCACACCCCTGGGAGGGAGGGAGGGATGGCTAGAAAATTTGTGTGATAGATACTGTTCGTGTGATAGATACTGAGTGCCCTGCCTTGCTTGAGTAGAAGTGCTTTCTGCTGGCACAAAGTCACTGTTGGATACAACCCGATGAAGATGCCCTGAGTCTGTCCTGACTTCTTTGTATTACCAATCTTAGTGACCTCGCCAACACATTCAAAATAAATTCAGGAAATTTTGGTAGGGAGTCTGCTGTGCAGTTTGAGTCAAAAGAGTTAATCTTCAGTGCTAACATACCTCATAGGTTTGTTGTGATAAAATGGGGAGCAAACCATGTATAATGCTCTCAGCTCATTGGATGAATGGTGGTGTTTGGGTTAAATTATTTTGTGCCTCAAATACCAGGAACGTATCCTGTTTCAGATGAGTTGGCTATACTTTTCCATAGACATTGTCCTCTGCCACCATATCCAGATGCCTTATGCATTGGGTTTTGATTATACACACAGAGTTCATGGGTTATTGGAGCACTAATCTTTGTGGCAAGATCTGTGACTAGGAATGTTCAACAAATCCACTTACCCTTTCTTGATGATAGTCGGAGACTGGGACACCATTGAGCTAAGCTTACAAACAGTTTCTTGGTAAATACACTTTTTAGTCCTTTGAATGAAGGAAACCAGAAGGATAGACAGTGTGGCAAATTGTGTGCATATGTTTTTATGAATGAAAACCCCTAGTAAAAGTATTACATATATAAGGGCTTTTTTCATTTTCTGCCTCCGCATTCCACGAAGTCCATCCTGGGAGGCAAACAGGAGCCCAAATGTTTTGGTGTTTAGGCATTACAATGGTATTACAGAAGAAGTCTCTGTAAGCCGAAAGGGAGGAGGAGTTTCTTTAACAGCTGTGCTAAAGCCAGGCAGCTCTGATGCCCCCTAATAATCTTCCAGCCTGGATCACTGCCAGACCCTGCTTTTAATTTCTTCTATCAGCAAGGCCTTTCCTTTCCAACCCTGGTGTCATTCAAGTTTAGGAACTTTAAAAAAGAAAAGAAAAAGAAAAGAAACAGCTATAATCTGAACAAAGCTGCTCATTGTGCTGAACCATAGCTTAACTTGTGTGACTGCAACCATACTTTTGGATCTTAATTCCTACAGTCCCACAACTTACAGCCATTTAGCTTGTGTACATCCAGCTTTACGTTCTTGGCAAATAATAATAATAATAATAATAATAATAATAATAATAATAATAATAATAAATAGAAAGGGGACAGGTGTCTGGGGGGAGGTTCTTTGGCAATCCCACCCACCATTGCATCCAGTGTTTTGTGATTATAAGCAATTTTGGCTTTAGGTGTGATCTTCAGAACGTAACCCCCATGTCAGTTGAGGGCTTACTCTATTAAAGTTTATATGCATGTCTCCTTTGCAGGTATTTATCTTTCCAGAATATTGCAGATTATTTTTTTAATTTTTTGCACATAGGAAGCTGTCTTGTACTGAATTAGACCCTTGGTCCATCTAGCTCACTGTTGTTTTCAGACAGAGGTCTTTCCCAGCCCTGCCTAGAAATGCTGGGATTGGACCTCGAGCCTCCTGCAGCCCAAACAGATGCTTTGCCACTGAGCTCTTCTATAACAGAGTACTTATTTGTGGAACTATGTTCCTACCACAATAGGCTAGGAATGCCGAAGCCTTAAATGGTTTGTAAATTTGAGCCTATCATATAGCAACCTTATAGGCAGTGTAATCTTTCCATTGTAATATTGGTGGAATGCCTTTCTAAAACCCCGACTCTCTTCCTTACTATAAAAATGCCTACAGCTGAATGAAGGCATATTTCAGTCAACAGTCACATGAGTTAGAATCCAGGGTGGTCTTCCCACAAGGAGTTCTTAACAAGATCAGTTACACTGTTTTGGAGTCTAAAAATAATGTTTTCCTTCCATCTTTCATACAATAGTTGTACATATCCCCTGAGAACAGAAGGGCTAATGAATATGACTTCAAGAAGGCACTCGATCTGCTGGAGTATATTGATGAGGTATGGAAATGAATGAGTTTTGGTGATCTCTGAACAAGGATGTTTTTCAGTCTTAACTGAAGTCCCCTCCCCCATCTGTTAAAAAAATAAACATAACCTCTTATTTCTCAGCTACCAAAATACTCAAGTCCCATCTAATGCCAACTGCTTGACTTACTGGCCATCTTTTTAAAAAATAAGGGAGCGCTAAACCTGTGAAAACAAAAAAAACTGAAACTGAAGACTATGACTCAGTTTTAGTGATGCCATCAGTCAAATATCAGTTCATATCAGTACGGGAAATTGATCATTTCCCACCCACCTTCTTTTTAGTTATTGATATCGCTACCCCAACTGGTATAATTCCCTTGTTGGTATCTAGACTCATGATCTAGCTATGTCCCAGGACTTCTTCTCATTCCTCTGCCTGCCCCTGTGTTAGGTTTTATTTTATTAATATTTCTATTAAAATATTTCTAGCCCATTCTGTATCACTTGATCCTAGCCAAATTGACACTTTCCCTCTCACAAAAACGGAACTGCAAACTGTTAAGTGCTCTGTATCACATTCTGTGGCATCAGACCAGGTCTGCTCATTTTCCTAAGCACAATAATATACTGATCACCTTAAAGGAGCTTACATGTATGATTACATATCTGTATGGACATTGTGGGTTCATGCAAAACAGAGAACCTCTCTGTAGGTCCCGTTGTTCTTTCTGATCTGTTCTTGTTTAGAAAGCACATGGCTTTGCATCTTCTTGCTTGCCCTCTTCATCCTGCCACAGTTTTCCAGTCTGGTATTTCTGTCTGTGGCCAAGAGGAAAAACGTTTTTTATTCTTGTTCTTAAGAGACTTTTGTGCAAAGTCTCTATATGCTTGGCTATGCTGGAATAAAAGGCATATTTTAATAAATAAAAGGCATAAATGAAGTCTTTTTTTATGTAGAATCTCCTTTCCCCATCAAGTCATAATGATTTTCGGACATACTGTACTTCAAAAAGCTCTTTTCTGGCCCATACCCTTGAAAATTGTCCCTCTTTCTTACTTCTGGTCATGTTTTTAGCTTGTGAAGTTTTGAATTCTGATATAATCACAATGCATAATGTGTGTTTCTCTAAAATCTCCAATGGAATTTAATATTTCTTTTCTTTTTTCCTTTGACTGAAGGATGAGGAAGTGGACATAAATGATCTTAAACTTAAAATACTTTGCAAAGCTCTTTTAAGAGATGGGTAAGCAAGCTATTTGTTTGTTTGTTTAAAGCATTTTTGTCTCCACTTTTTGGCTGTAAAGAATGCAGCTCACATAAACTCAATAACAAAGACAGTTCCTACATGTAGGCTTACAATCTAAAAGACATAACACAAAAGGAAAACGTGATGACAAAGGAAGGGGGAAATAAGCAAACTCAGGTCTTAAATTTACAACAACTATTTTATAACAATCAAACCAGCTTGAATGGAAACAATTAGGGAGAGGAGAAAAATAGAACTCAAATAGAAGAGCTGATGGAGTGGTCCTGCTTCCTATCTCTCCCTTTTTTCTGTAGCGATTGTATAAAAACTTGCTCGTACACTTAATATTCTGTTAAAATTTGTAGTTTGCCCAGCTGCTTATACCAGATTGAATATTTTCTTCGAAACGTGTTTATGTCACACTTCATCGTATCAGATTTCAGGGTGTTGTACAGCAGGGGGGACGCGGGTGGCGTTGTGGTCTAAACCACAGAACCTAGGGCTTGCCAATCAAGGTCAGTGGTTCGAATCCCCGCGATGGGGTGAGCTCCTGTTGCTCGGTCCCTGCTCCTGCCGTGGCAGTTCGAAAGCACATCAAAGTGCAAGTAGATAAATAGGTACCGCTCCGGCGGGAAAGTAAACAGCGTTTCCATGTGCTGCTCTGGTTCGCCAGAAGCGGCTTAGTCATGCTGGCCACATGACCCGGAAGCTGTACGCCGGCTCCCTCGGGCCAGTAAAGCAAGATGAGCGCTGTAACCCCAGAGTTGTCCGCGACTGGACCTAACGGTCAGGGGTCCCTTTACCTTTACAGCAGGGGAGGGCAGACTTGAGGCTTGCAGGATCTACTTTGTGTTACTGGAACCCTGAGATCCACCGACTGGAGCAAGGTGTAAAAGACATGAGCTTAGAATTGAAGAACACATTGCCTCTAAGCAGCTGTTGAGGACAGGGATTTATTTTGAGTATTAGAAGTGAGGCTGAGCTCACAATCTATCTATTCCTAGTTACCAAGTCCCCCCCCCCGGGGGGGGGGGTTATCTTGTGTTATTGTTAAACAGGTAGGAGTCAAAAATCCTTGCTGATCTATTGCAAATCACCCAGAGATCTACCAGAAAATTTTGGTCTACCTTCTGCCCACCCCTGGTGTACAGCATAAAATATTTTTTAAAGTGCAAAAACAAGATAGCAGATAAAGCTTGAAAGTGACTAATTAGTTAAATCAGTAAATCATAGCAGTGTGGGTGCCAGGCAAAATTCTTAAGGGAGACCATTCCCCAACCAGGGCATCACTGCAAAGAATGCAGAGACTGTCCCTTGATCTTACATCTAATTGAGGAGGTGCATGTCAAAGGATCTTGGCAGATGATGATAAAGAACTGGCAAGTTAATATGGGGTGTGGTGCCTTCTCAAATTATACTAGTAGGTTGTATAGCTATGGGGAAGATGCACTTTAGACAGAACTGTGCTCTATTGAAAACACATCCATAATAGGTTGTCTGTGTAGGCTCATGATTTGTGTCTCTCCAAACAAATTTTGTCCTTATGTTTTACTCCTGGTTGGTTGGGGTGAACAAGCCATCAGCCTGGGTTTGTACAAGGTGACAAGCCAGGCCATAGTTTGTTTCCCAGCAGGAAGCTAAAAGTCTGAAACTTCAGTAGCATGCAAGAGCATACTACACATTCACAGTAAACCATAGTTTAATATGATGTGTGAACCTGTTCATCCTCAGTAGCCCTCAGAGAAGCTAATAATTCCCCTCCTGTTACAGATGTGGGGTTAAATTAAGATTACCTAAAGTTACCCAACAGGTTTTGGCATAGCTGAGACTTGAACTGTGGGCAACTAGAATCTCTTAACTATTATGCCAAGCAAGCTTTTTTGGTTCTCTGGCCAATGACACAGCAATGGTACATTTCTTTTACACTTCAGATGATTGCTGGTTGCATTTTCTTCATGGAAATATGCTACATCACGGGTAGTAAACCTTTCCCAGCCCTAGAGCCACTTTCCATCATGGGGGAATCTGGAGGAACCACAGTAGTGGGCGGGGTCAAATATCTTTCTCCATTGACAGATTGCTTGTGTTCCATACTACTGTATATTCCGGCGTACAAGACGACTTTTTAATCCCGGAAAATCTTCTCTAAAACCGGGGGTCGTCTTGTACGCCGGGTATAGTTTTTCAGGCGACGCAACCCGCCACTGGCTGGGTGCGTGTGCCGCCTCAGCAGCCATGGAGCGCGCCAGGCTCCTGTGCGGGGAGAGGGGAGGCTCTCCCCGCCGCTGCCGCCGCCATCTCATTTGAGTAAATGTCTGAGGTACAATTATTCCGAGCACTAAAGAAATCTGCAAACACCTTTGGAGCCCAGTCTGTGCAGGTTTACTCAGAAGTCAGTTCTCTCTAGCTTAATGGAACTTACTCCTAAATTAAGTTTGTTTAGGATTTTGGAGTTAATTATTTCTCCTACTATACTGAGAACAATTTAAGGATTCATTGAAGAGGGATCACTATTCACAAATAGTATATAAACTCTGAGCGAACAAAGTTAAATATAAATCTGTCAAGGTTTGATATCCAAGTTGGCAGCCGAAACATTTGTTGGAAACTGATCTTCATTTGAATAGCATGTTTAGCATTTCAATAGATATGCCCAATTGATTGAGCTTTAGATAAAATAGCTATGCAAGAATAATCCATATTCATGAGAATATGTCATCTTGAGTTTTGATGCATCTTCAAATCATTGCATTGGACACTTTGAACTACCTGTTCTTCAGGAATGTGCATCATTGTGCATAATCCTTTATGCATCCCTGCTTCATAGCTATATATGGCAACTGAATTCTTGGGTAGTACCCTGAGGCTTGTGGGGAACACTTGGTGACTTCCTAATATGGTAGCGGACTGTGTTTCTCTCATACATTTTGTTCACTCCTGATGAAGGTGAAGTAGCGAATAGAAATGCAAAGGAAGTTGTAGGGAAATAGATCCTTTTCCCAGCATGCTTAGTTGTTTAACGCATCCATTTTCACCTGCCTAGGAAATTCTTACAGTAAATGGTAGTGGCAAGGGAACTTAAAGAAGTTCTTCTTTCTGCAAAGGTTTTAACAGTACTTTCAAAAATGCATTACTGAAAGACATGCTAAATGGATTTATTGATTGTATTGAAATGATTTCAATATGATTTCAGGGTTCTCTTAGTCCAGCATCCTGCAAATGAGACACTTCTGAAAATCTTCTTATAGGGCAGATTAAGGCTGACAGTTGAGTTAATGTGCTAATAGGACATTTCCTCCATTGACAATGTTTTGGGGCATGGATGCTGTTTGCATAATGCAGCAACACTGAATCGGAAGGTATATTGAAATAAAGAAGCTGGTTGTGCAAACTGCACACCATTGCTAATACCTGATAAGTCTCTTTCTGTGGCATAGGTCACTCTGAAAAATTGTTTGCTAATCCCACTACAGGGGACAGCCCAGTACTAACACCTCTATGCATATATTCTGCAGTGTTTGGAAGTGCAGCTTATTAGTTGTAACAAAAAAATTATCCATAATTACTATTTTTTTACTTTAATCTTTGTCAAGTAGAGTATACATTTCAGCATTGTTAATACTGTACGGCCTTGAAAGATGTGAAATCGAGTAAAGGATACACAATAACTGCAGATAATCCAAATACACACAAAGTGGCACTATGGGGATTCTGATTTAATATTGTATATATTTATTAGTTTTTTTAAAAAATATATATTCTATTTGTACTAATTTTTATTTTTTGGTTACAGTTGGTGTAGTTCAGAAGGCAAAGATGATCCAATTGAAGCATCTAAAGACAGCATATTTGTGAAAATTCTACAAAAGCTGTTCAAAGAAGGTAGATATTGTTGAGTGAAATATGCTCAGAAATAAGTTTTTGTGAGTTCTCTGTTTACATATATTTACATCAAATGGTGTTAATATCATTAGTAGTCAAGATATAAACACAGCAGGCAAAATTGAAAATAAGGCATGGTTTGCTAAGGGCAGAAGGGAATTGCCAAATGTGGTTTGAGCATAAAACTTACCCATTGATGATAGTGCTTGGAAAAATTATCACTGTATCCCAGGCCTAGACAAGTTATTTTGAAATGTAGGTACGCATTTCAATGATCACTCAACCTTTAGTTTGCAGTAGCTAATAACTTCTTTCTGTTTTAGGAATTCAGCTCAGCGAATATCTACCTGGGGTAAAAGACTTAATGCAAGCAGATGAACTTGAACACTTCATATCCAAACCGTACTTAGAATTTGTACTTAAAGCAAATTACGAACTTTATGTCTATAGGCAGACCTGAGAGAATTCTGAATTTTAGAAAGACCATTTCTAAAGAATGACGTTTTTGTACACTGTTTAAATTTTTTTGCAATAAAATCTTTATGTTAAGTAAGAACATGTCCGTCTTTAAAATGGATTCATTGAGTATCAAGAAGGTTTGGTGGCCTTTCCATCTGACAAAGGCAAAAACTTACAAAGCTTAAGAAAACTGTTCTGTGCACTCTCAAGATAAGCTTTGAAACATGGTTTGGAACAGACATCTTCTCTTGCTTCAGTAATCCAACTTCTGACTTGTGTTCCAATTCCGTAAGTAAATGAATATAATCCATCCAATTTTCAATCTTATCCTGAAGAATGCTTTTTATTCAGTTACAAACACAATGCAGGTCCACAGATATTTTATACATAAATAATGAAAGTTTTGGTGCTCACCACATAGCGGTATCACGTTCTACTACCATCTAGGTAATGGCACGAAGACTAGAAAGCTGTTCTCTGCCTGCCTCTCTTGGAAGAGTCTCTTCTCTGTTTTGATACCAGGCTGTTTTGAATTGCTGGGTTGCTGTACAATCCACAGAATTTATACATTCTAATGCTTAAAAGAGTAGATAGCTAACTTTATTGGTCTTAGTGGCTTTAATCTGACAAATGTCACGGGAGAATCTTTCTTACAGACTGCTAAGCATGCACAGATTGACTGCAAAGCAAGTTGCCTCCCCTCACATTTTGCTTTATGCCTTGGCTAAATGCCTATTAGAAGAACTTGATCCAACAGCTGAGAAGGTCATAAGTTAAATCAGTTGAAGAGAGTCCAGTTTCTAGTTTTAAAAGCCCTGCTATCATTCCATGGCTTCCCTTCTTGCTGTGCTAATACGGCGCTAAGAGTGGAGGAGCTGAATGTGTTCGGAAAAATAGACTTATCTGGACATGTTCAAACCAATGTAGAAAAGAAATGCATTAGCACCACTGGAAATAGATCCAAAAGTTCTGCATAGCAGAGAGGGGCTCAGTGTGCTTGATAGCAATAATTAAGTAGAGTATCTTGGGTATTTATCTAGAGAATAATGGAGTTAAAAATATGACTTAAAATGGATAGTGATAAAATGAAGCCATTTCTCTCCCTAGACCAGGGGTGTCAAACTCCGGCCCTCCAGATGTTTTGGAACTACAATTCCCATCAGCCCTAGCTAACAGGACCAGTGGTCAGGGATGATGGGAATTGTAGTCTCAAAACATCTGGAGGGCCGGAGTTTGACACCCCTGCCCTAGACTTTATTGCTTGGCTTTGTGTCTAGTAATATGGACTGACGGTTCTGCTAGAATTCCCCTCCCTGTTGTCTCTAAAACCCACTTAGCTTGCCTTGTTGTATTTAACACTGACGAGTGCTGCTTAACCCTCATCCGCTGGAAATTCTGTTACTGCTGTTTGAAGACCTCGGAGTCAATTGGAGGTTCCCCATCCCATGTCACTGTTTATTGACCAAAATACATTTGGTGAGAGTATGTTGCTCATAGTTTTCGTAAGAGATATACAGCCCCATCCTCTGCAACTTTACTCGAAAGCAAGTCTCACATGAGCTTACTCCCATGAAGGTGTGCATACGGTTACAGTCTTCGCAAGTGTAAAATCAGGAAGAGTAATTCCATTATGTTTTAGTGCATCAGTGTGCATTGCAATGCATGTGGTGGGACTGCATATTGCATTTGTTCAAGTTTAGCTTATCTATTTACTACTTGAACTAAAAAGCATGGGGTCAAGGCAACCAGTTTTGCCCTGTACAATGACCTGTTGATGTTGATAGCCAGTGGGGAGTCACCTTGCTTAAAGACCGCAGGGCCAGGGAGTAGATTTTGTTTTAGGGTTTGGCTTCTGTAAGCATGGGTTTGCAGCCTTCCCATATGAATCTAGTGAATGGCAATTGCAAGAAGTCACTATGTGATGATAAAATGGGTCATCTGAATATACCCACAGAATACCTTTGGAAGATTTATCAGTAATATGAATTCCTCTTACTGGAGATTATATGTATTTCTTCAATGTCAATCCACTGATATTACAAAAATGGGCAACATTTGCAGCACATTATACTGATCAGCTCTACTGAGCTCTACGAGAGCCAGTGTGGTGTAGTGGTTAAGAGTGGTAGACTCGTAATCTGGTGAACCGGGTTCGCGTCTCCGCTCCTCCACATGCAGCTGCTGGGTGACCTTGGGCTAGTCACACTTCTTTGAAGTCTCTCAGCCCCACTCACCTCACAGAGTGTTTGTTGTGGGGGAGGAAGGGAAAGGAGAATGTTAGCCGCTTTGAGACTCCTTCGGGTAGTGATAAAGCGGGATATCAAATCCAAACTCTTCTACTGAATTGGGGAAATTCATTTCTACAGGATGTTTCAATCGATAAGTTCTTTAGCTGGGTGGAAAAGTTGAACTGGTATGTGAGATAACTATCAAACATGGCAGTTTGTTTTAATGTTGCACCTTACAAATGACTCTTCTGAAAACATCCTATGATTTAAAGCAATAGGCAAGGGTATAAAGTTGTTACTTTCATCTAGACAGACTTGAGAACCTACAGCAATTTCTCCTATGGAGATCGGCTTTACTCTTACACCAGCTCTCGTTGCTGGAATTTGACCTGCCTTGTCTCTGTTATAGCTGAGTACTGACAAAATATTAGTTTAATCCTTCATGCCTATCTTCCTACATCCTAATCCCTAAGAATGTTTACAACGGAAATGACCACTTGCTTGGAGAGAGCAGAAAAACTGATGTTTAGTCATTTTTTGCATTTAGTTTATATACTGTTGGTATGGCTATTTGTAAAAGGACATGCATCATAAGGCAATGTTGTGTCAGAAGTTTGCATAACTCTGAAGATGACAAAATCTGCTTTTATGTTCTGTAGCTTGTTTGGTATGATCAATGTTAACAGTTTGAGTGCAGGTAACAAATTATAATACAGGCAACTCCCCATTTATGCAAGGGTTATATTCCAAGGCACCGCATGTTTAAGTGAAATAGTGTATATTTGAAATGTCATCGGAAAAGCCTGAAAACACCCCATTCCGCCCCTATCCCTTTTTGTGATGTTTTTTGGTCACTTTCAGGTTCAGTGCAATGCACATATGCACGGCTGTGCACATATTGAAGGCGTGTAAATCGGAGGTTGCCTGTAATGCTATATTTTAATAGTAACCTCATTTTCTGAGTGTGGATCCGTCCAGTAAAATGTCATCACCCAGTAAAATGTCATCACCCATGCTGAAGAAAGGCATACCAGCCAGTTTGGGGAAATCCCATGGCTTGCATATATATATATATATATATATATATATATATATATATATATATATTATAATAATAATAAAGCTCTGATCTGAGCATGGGCAGTAGCCACAGGATGCTGGCTGACTTGTGGGAAATGAATGGGACAGGGAATGGGGTATCAGAGAAGAAGGCACGGCTGGAACCCTAGACAGCAACACTTTCCACTGCAACAGATTTCACTTGTTGCAGGTTCCACATATTCATTCATTCTTAAGTGCTTGGGAGGGCGTGATGAGGCTTTATAGAATACAGTGGTACCTCAGGTTAAGTACTTAATTTGTTCCGGAGGTCCGTTCTTAACCTGAAGCGTACTTAACCTGAAGCACCACTTTAGCTAATGGGACCTCCTGCTGCCGCTGTGCCGCCAGAGCACGATTTCTGTTCTTAGCAGAGTTAATAACCTGAAGCGTACTTAACCTGAAGCGTACTTAACCCGAGGTACCACTGTATAGAAATGAGAACCTCCCTTCAGGTTTACAATCTTAAGATTAGAATTCAATACACAATAGGGGATTTATGCCTCATGATAAGCTTGGGCCATCCCACATCATGAATCCAAAACTCCAGGGGAGTTGCATCAATAAGACACAACAGCAGTGTATCAGGCTCTGGGTGCAAGACACTTGCAGGTGTTGCCAAGAACACCCAAAACATGCATAAATGAACAAAATTGGGATTGTGCCCCCCAAACTTAGCTTTCGGTCACCCCTGCACCATACATCCACATGTCCAGCAGAGTAGAAGAGGAGACAGCAAGCACAGTGTCTGTAGAAATTAATAATGCACCGGTTTGAGCTGCCCAAATGTGTCTGCTTGAAGTTTGAGCATGCATGCACTGACATGTATTGTGACAAACTTGTAAGACTAGATACGTTCAGGACAAGGTAACTATAATCTTTTAACAACTCAAATTTAGAGATTTCTTGTGAGATTCGCATAAATGCTGTTAATATAAAGTACCGGTAAGTTTGCACAGAATGCTGGTTGGGATGTTTCAAATAACTATATCAAAGCATACAGTAAAGAGTTCCACCAGGCTGCAGTTTTATACCCACTTGAGAATAAACCCCATTTAATTCAGTGGGTATACAAATATTCAGAGTATATATATATTGGATGGCACTGTTTGTAACTTAACAAATTTTTGACACACAAACTACATTATTGCTGCAGGTCTTATCACCTATTCCCTACTCTACAGATATAGATGTTTCCAAAAAACCATGCTCTGGAATGATACGTAATTAATCACATATGGGAAGAATTTACTTCTTTTAGTGGTATGGCTCAAGAACTGTGAATTGTATCCAAGAAAGACATCCTGTTCCCTCCAGGACTTCTGTTCCCACCATGAGATTTCCCCTCCCTCTTTTCTCACTGAGCACTCTAATATGCTCCATAGGATCAAGGGAACTCCCCAAAACAGATTTGGGAAGCACACAGGGATTGGAGGAAGTTCTGTTGCACAAGTGGAAGTTCCAGCACCAGCAAAAAGACTTTGTTGGACACAACCCTATTTAAATGTTTCCAGATTTGAACATTTAAAAATAAGTGTCTATTTTACACACAGATTAACACAACAGAAGTGCAGTGGATCATAGCATCACTGTGGAATGCCATTCTGATACATAATCCAACCTAATTAGTGTATATTGTTGTTTAAAGCAGTTTGGGGTATTATATGGGACCTACACACAGATGGCCTCACTTTTTAACCGGAACTACAAATGAAGTGTTGGCTTTTTTATAGAGAATGTCTTCAGTAAGGTGGAAGGGGATGAAGGTCCAAAGTCCCGTACTTCCTTCGCTTTTAAAGTGCAAAAGTAGATATATGTGCATTTCCGTTCTAAAAGACACATGGGAAATCCTGAATTACTATTATCCCTCATTTGCTCCTAGCCCCACCCACCACTGCCATGTGGCATTTGGAGCACTGCCCAGGAGGGAATGCAGTCCTTGAACTGAAAAACATTCCTCACCCCTAAATATATGCATTTTTTCACATGTATGAGTCCAAATGTACAAAACTGGGTACATGCCGTCAAGAGTGGGTGTTTGCCCTATTGCTGTTGTGAATGCCTGTAGTTTAGCCACTAAAGAAAACATGCTACCAGTGCCACCAAATTGCACCAAGGGACATAATGGTGTGCCATCTGCAATCATGCTGCTCAAAGATAACAGTACTGGATATATGGATGGATGGCGACTAACAGATTGAGGTTGAATCCTGACAAGACAGAAGTACTGTTTTTGGGGGACAGGGGGCGGGCAGGTGTGGGGGATTCCCTGGTCTTGAATGGGGTAACTGTGCCCCTGAAGGACCAGGTGTGCAGCCTGGGAGTCATTTTGGACTCACAGCTGTCCATGGAGGCGCAGGTTAATTCTGTGTCCAGGGCGGCTGTCTACCAGCTGCATCTGGTATGCAGGCTGAGACCCTACCTGCCCGCGGACTGTCTCACCAGAGTGGTGCATGCTCTGGTTATCTCCCGCTTGGACTACTGCAATGCGCTCTACGTGGGGCTACCTTTGAAGGTGACCCGGAAACTGCAATTAATCCAGAATGCGGCAGCTAGACTGGTGACTGGGAGTGGCCGCCGGGACCACATAACACCGGTCCTGAGAGATCTACATTGGCTCCCAGTACGTTTCCGAGCACAATTCAAAGTGTTGGTGCTGACCTTTAAAGCCCTAAACGGCCTCGGTCCTGTATACCTGAAGGAGCGTCTCCACCCCCACCGTTCAGCCCAGACACTGAGATCCAGCGCCGAGGGCCTTCTGGTGGTTCCCTCACTGCGAGAAGCAAAGCTACAGGGAACCAGACAGAGGGCCTTCTCGGTAGTGGCGCCCGCCCTGTGGAATGCCCTCCCATCAGAGGTTAAAAGGATTTAACAACTACACGACATTTAGAAAACACCTGAAGTTTTTAATCTGTGATGTGTTAATGTATTTTAATGTTTGCTGGAAGCCGCCCAGAGTGGCTGGGGAGACCCAGCCAGATGGGCGGGGTACAAATAATAAATTTTTATTATTATATAGGATTCAGCATCCTGATAATTTTTCAGTTTGGGTGGTGTGTAGGGGTACTGCAGTTGCAAGATTGCATTGAGCAGGCAGTAGGACTACTCCAAGGTGCCTTACAACTCTAAAAGGCTGATTCTGTAAGCAGTTTCCTAGTGAGTCTTTATGATTGTGAAAACAAGTTTAAACAGGTACGTGCGCAACGACTGGTGAAATCTCCAATTGGATGTGCTGCAGGGGGAGCTTAGTAGTTGCAATGAAGGGATGGGACTAGGCTTCAGTGTTCCATATTGCATCTTACCCTCACTTGTTGCCTACGACCTGCCAACCTCTGCTATAAAGACGCTGTTAACATCTCAGAAAAACTCTGCTGCAACACGTTATACTTGGGGCTTCCTTTGAAAAGCGTTCAGAAACTACAGCTAGTGCACAATTCAGCAGCCAAATGATTGACTGGAACCAGGCGGTCAAAGCATATAACACAGTTCTAGTCAGACTGCATTGGTTGTCAGTTTGGGACCCCAATATCTTAAGGACTGCATCTCTCCATAGGAACCTACCCAGATCCTGCTAATACCATCAGAGGTCCTTCTCTGTGTGCCCAACCTCTCCCCCACCACAAGAGATGTGGCAGGTGGCAAGGCAAGAATTTTTCTGTGTATGTATGTAAAGCAAAACTCAATAGAAATTGTTTTTTAAAAAAGAATGGGCTTGTCCAATGTTGTCCGCATTTGTAGAATGCTTTTTCCAGGGAAACATGTCTGGCATTGTCATTGTCAACTTTCAGTAGCTAGGCAAAGCATTGTTGTTCACCTAGGCTTTTAAGTTGTTAAATGGAATCATACTATAGTCTGATTTAGGGGTTTTATTTGGCAGGGTAGGCTTTGTCCCGGCAGTATTGTTGGATGAATACTTTTTACATAAAATGTGCACTTTTCTTGCATTTTCTTGATGTATTTTTTTTTAAATGTTTGTTAATTTTGTTGCTTTAGGCAAATGATTTAGGCAAATACATTTGTTTTTTACATAATTTAAATTTACAGCATTGACTTGGTTCAGTCCTGCCTGTGAAGTTCTTGAAAATAATCAGCATCTATTCGAAGGGCTGCAAGTATAGCTGTTACTTCCTCTTACTTTTGGCAGGGTGTTTGTACTGTCCTCCTAAGGTATCTGTTCAGTCCAGTCCTCTCCATAAGTGGCTGGTGCCCTGGCTCATCCTAAAGGGGACTGGACTTCCACCCTTTCTCCAATCCCAAAACTGCCATTAACCACCTCCATGACCATAACTAGATATGAATCTCTTTAGATTTTTTTTTTAAGTCAGTGTACCCAAGCGGTATAAATAGCCTAAAGTGCGGCAGGGCCCATGGTGTATGGTAACTGTGCAGTGTAGTCTGGCACCTAGCCAGACCCTTAGATATTTATCATCCTCTATATATAAAACTGATTTTGCACAGCATTTTGAATTGTAGAGAAAAAGGTTAGGAGCTCCCCTACCCCAATAACAAATTCCTTTGACGTCTCTCCTGATTTGTTTCAGAGCTGATCTTGTACAAGGCTTTCAATAAGCCTTTCTCATATAAACTTGCATGGAAACAGACTTCACTATGCTCCAGTCTACATGACAGCCCCTTTAACTAGCATTTATCTTGAGAACTGGTGTTGCCAGCCAGAAGGGAGAGGCCTAGGTTATCAGCCCAGTTCGGCCATGATTGTCTAGGGCACATCCTAATTCCTCAAGTAAAACTGTTCTTCACATGTGAACGTTGATAAATATTGATTTAGTTCATACAGCTGGAGTTTAATAAACTGTTAATTAGTACAGATTAGACATGACAATCTATATAAAACTCGCAGTGAAAGATCACATTTCAATATTCACAGGTTGTAAAATGATTTTATACTTGTTCCCTTCAATGTATACAGTATGTTGTATTATGTGAATGTGGTCCAACTATGCCGAGCTCTAGCAACCGATTAACACCTTGAACCAGCCTGCTAATTAATACGGTTTTCCTGTGATACCTCCCTGATCCTAATACTTAGAAGCAAATCATTGATTTCTGTAGAAAAATATCCATCTGATAATGTATTTGTTAGTAACGTGGCATTGTTTGCCACTGCAAACACAAGAGGTACAGTAATTCTGGGGTAGACAGAGCAGATCAAAAGAGATTTTCTGTATGTGTCCTAATCCAATTTTAAACACTTTTCTGTACAATAAACCCATTTGCTTCCATTCCTGCTCCCAATGTGATCTTAGCATCCTATACTAGAATGCGAGTTCGTGAAATGTGCCCTACATCGGATTAAAATTAACCCATAACAAAAGCGTGTGATCTTATGAATGAGCCCTAGACCACAACTGATCATGAATGAAGGGAAAGGTAAAGGTACCCCTGACCGTTAAGTCCAGTCGCGGACGACTCTGGGGTTGCGGCATTCATCTCGCTTTATTGGCCGAGGGAGCCGGCATACAGCTTCCGGGTCATGAGGCCAGCATGACTAAGCCGCTTCTGGCGAAACCAGAGCAGCGCACGGAAACGCCATTTACCTTCCCGCTGGAGCAGTACCTATTTATCTACTTGCACTTGACATGCTTTCGAACTGCTAGGTGGGCAGGAGCTGGGACCGAACAACGGGAGCTCACCCCGTCGCAGGGATTCAAACCGCCGACTTTCTGATTGGTAAGTAGCATTTTGTTGTTGTTGTTGTTTAGTCGTTTAGTTGTGTCCAATTCTTCGTGACCCCATGGACCAGAGCACACCAGGCACTCCTGTCTTCCACTGCCTCCCGCAGTTTGGTGAGACTCATGTTGGTAGCTTCAAGAACACTGTCCAACCATCTCGTCCTCTGTCGTCCCCTTCTCCTTGTGCCCTCCATCTTTCCCAACATCAGTAGCATTAGTCTGAGATAAAAGGGTGTGCTTGTTTATGTGGTTTCAGACAGGAGAGATGAGTTAGCGGCGGGATTTAAGAAAACAAAAAAACCAAAGTGACGCTCCTTAAGGCTGCAATCCTACCACTAACCAGGGAATGAGTTCCTTCTGAGTAAGCATGCACAGGTTGACCCCAGCCTTGTTCACACCTTGCACCGAACACAGGTACAAGCGTATGTGAAAGAGTGTACACGTGAACAAGTCGGTAGGCTACAACTGTTTGCGTATGCAGGTTGCACACTCAGTGAATGCAACGGTGAACACCCTTACAGTAAAAAGTACTTGAGCTTAGCACGGGTCCAAACCTTGTTTTTATCTTGGGCGCCCCGAGCAGCTAAGGCTCCGAGTCCTGGCCCGCCCTGACTTACCTGGGAGTAAAGCCTATTGAACAAAGCAGGCCTGTTTGCTGGCCAATTCCCCTTCCCGCTCCGCTGGCGGGACGAGGCTGAGCGAGGGGGGTCCTAGAGCCGCTGCTGGCCAGCTCCTTCCCGGCGCGGCCGAGAGCGAAACGCGGCGGGCTGGACAGGCGCGTAGGCCGCAGCCTCGCCTCCCCTCCCGCCCTCAGCCCCGGGCCGTTTCCTTCCTCCCCATTTTCCTTCCTTCCTTCCCTCCTTCCCGGTGCCTGCCTGCCCGGGCACCCCCCTCCCCGAGCCGGGGGCTTCTTTCTCCTTTCAGGGCATGGCGGCTCGGGGGACTATTTGGGACAGGAGCCCTCCTGGCCCGGGGGGCGGAGGAGATCCCGGCCGGCAGACACTCCTTATACGGCCCGGCCCGTGTTACCTGGGCGCGGGCCAGGCGCTCCTTCTTTGGGCAGCCCCGCGGCAGCGCAAGGGGCCTGGGGGGCTCCGGCCAGGCCGCCCGGGCTCGCTCGGTGCCCGACACCCAAATATGGAGACATTCCTGTGGGTCGGCGGCAGGGGAGGGCAGAGCCCGGCCGGGAGCCTATATAAAACCCACCGGGCTCTCTCGCAAGCCCACCGAGCTGTAAGAGCTGTAAGAGCAGCAACCGGAGCTAAGAGCCAGGAACCAACCCGAAGGTGAGGAGCGGGCGGGCAAGCAAGGGGGATGGATCCGGGCAGGACCACATGATTGGGGGGGGGGGGGGACTCCCAGCCACGCGGCCCTGGGGATACCCGGGAGAGGGAAGGTGGAGACATCGCAAAGCCAGCCCCGAAAGGAGGGAGCCTTCCAACTCTTCTCCAGTGCAAAGCAGAAATGGGCAACAGGGAGCAGAAAGCAGCTGCATCCAGCCAGCCTTCTCCTCCTGGCGTTCTTCAATTGCTACTGCTATTTAAAAAATATTTTTAAAAAAATAAAAAAGTTTTTTTTACATTAAATTACAAAAGAGATCCTGCCTGCATCCAACCTTTAAACCAACCCGGGAACAAGCTTTCAAATTATGCAGAATCTCTCACTTGGCTTAGGCTGCTACTAAGACTTGTGAAGATTCTGACACACACGCTCATATTGTAAGATGGAATCATCCGTAGCCAGAGTCTGCAGAGTCCCACGGCAAGGATCTCTGAGATGCGGGCTCAGGGTCTGACTCTGCCACCCACGGAACTCTTGTGACTTTCAACAAGTCACTGCTGGCCACTTGGAGGGGACTCTGAAGGAGAGGGGAGGCTAGAACTGACAGCTGCCAAGTTATAAATTGCCTGGGATGAACAAATCCACTTCTCACTTGGAACGTAACTGGTTCCATTGGTATTTATCATTAAATTAGAATGCATTGCCTTGGCTTTGAAGGGTCCAGCCCTTTTGTCACCGGGTTTTATATTACTGAATGAATGGTAATTTTACTGTGTGTTAGGCAAAGGGTGTTGGAACCGTTTTATTTGAAGGATGAGATTTGATTCTGGGTTATTCTTTTTTCATCCTTTGCTTCCCTAATTCCCGAAGGTTTCATGCACAGAGAAAGAAAGGGCTCACCCAGTTGGAAGCCTCTGTTACACCAAGTCGGATTCTGTAGGGTGTAGCTAGTCCTGAAGAAAGTCAGGGGTCCCCTTGT